>ML675626.1:27682611-27766245 GCA_007922155.1 Mesoclemmys tuberculata
CATCCTCCAGCCCAGTTTCTTCTCCATAAAACATGAGTTAAGGACAGAATGCTGGCCCCTGCTTCAAATTTACAGCAGTTGGTGCAATTTTGTCATGCCCTTTGCATTATTTCAATGTTGATTTTTCCCCCCTCCCTGTCCTCTGAGTATAGTTCACAAGCCTGTTTCCTCTGCAGTAGCTGCTGTAGATAAGATTGCATGTTTCTGGGACCTTTCCCTGTGTGTAAATGTTGCTGAAGCAATTATACTAAAAATCACACCACCTGCAAGCAGTTAGTTAGAATAATAAATAAGTGATAGATTATCAAATAAAGTGCTCATTTCAGATGAGGTCATTGTAGCACCGTGTCGCGGGTCTCCAAGGGGTTGGAGGCTGCTTTCCCTCAGCTGATCGGCTAAAAGGCTCTTGTATCAGTCAATAAAAAAAGTTGTAGAGATTAAAGAATCAATTAGGCATTCGCTGAAGGGCAAAAGCATAACCCAGACATGCTGATAAAATCCAACAGGTCATTATGCAACGGTTCTTATTTCATTTACTTTTTTAGCAATTGCTCATTATAAAGCATGAAGTGATCTGGATTTAATCCTTTCCCAGCTTTATAGAGAACTCAGAAGGAAATGTTAGCATTCTGCTGGTAGAAGTAGACAGCAACTATGCATTTTAGGGCTTCGTTTTCCCACTGTTATTCCACCCAGTTCTTCCCCCTTTATATAGGTGAGTAGTCCTTTATGCCTTGAGTAAGAACCAGACCCATAAAGTGGTGGTGTAACTAATGAGAATCAGCGTTTAAGGCCCCAAAGACCCCCAGATCATCTAATCTGACCACCTGGATATCACAGGCCACCAACGCCACCCGCACACTAACCCCAACAACCAAAATTAACTCAAAGTACTACAGCCCACAGGATTTGTGTTATGGTAGCACCCACTGACCGCAGCCAAGAGCAGGACCCTATTGTGCTAGGTGCTGTACATACACACAGGCAAAGATAGTCTTAGCAACTGTATTTCATATGGACCGGGTGTGGACGGTATGGGGGCAGGACGAGGCAGGGTTTAACGTGAGGGGGCATGTACTAAGCACAGCTCCTCCTCCTCCTCCACTGGTGTGCTGACAGTGCCCCCTACTGGTTCAGTCTACTTTGAAATTTTGAGCTGATTGAAAAACCGGGGTGAAGACAGGGCAAATGGCAAAAGAATTTTGTTTGAAAATGTTTGAGCAGCTCCACCATCCAGACGCACGGAGATACGCATGTCAATAGCACACAGAGTAAATCTGGGGGGTGTAGTTTCTTGTTCAAAAGCAATTACAGTACAGCTGTAGCTAACTAGTAGTGCGGTCTATTACATTTCTAAGTTCTTTGAGACAAGGACGGTCTCTTGCTGTATGTCTGGACAGCCCCTAGCACAATGCGGCTCAGATCGTGCCTGGGGCCTCTGGGCATTGTTTCAATACAATAATTACTACTCCCACGTCATGCAAATAGGATCGCCAGTTTTGGCTTTGTCTGCAGTGTTGCTGTAGCTGTGTTGGTCCCAGGGTATTAGAGAGACAAGCGGGGTGAGGTCATATCTTTTTCTGCACCAACTTCTGTTAGTGAAAGACAGAAGCTTTTGAGCGACACAGAGCTCTTCTTCAGGGTAGGACTGGCTTTGGTGTCTAAGAAAAAGAGTTTATAGGTCTTCAGTGATTTGGAATAAATTCAGTAAAATGTGTATCTATGTATACATCCCCATATAAGCAGAGAGCATATATAAGTACTAAAGGAAAGATATATACTCTTTATAGACATACAAATTTTGATTAGCCAAGTAAAATCTGATCATCTGAAAAAGTATTCAAGGATGTATATGTTATAATTCTTTAAAATATTTACCATATGGCCTTCCGTTTTCCATGAAAATACATCTGCGCTGCCAGCCGCAGCCATTAATAGTGATATTCAGACAAGAATTAGACTGTCTCAGCAATACTGCTGTGGAATGTCATATTTCGTTAATACATGCTAACATTTATTAAGTGTTAGTCTAGTGCAAAGACTTACCTCATTTTAGTTCTCTACATACTGGCCAAAAAGATGGAGACGAAACATAGTAGTGGATGTTTTTTTGGGAATGTCCATAGAATAGAATCATAGAAGATGAGGGTTCAAAGGGACCTTGGAAGTCATCTAGTCCAACCCCCTGATCAAAACAGGGCCAACCCCAACTAAACCATCCCAGCCAGGACTTTATCAAGACGGGTCCTAAAAACCTCTGAGGATGGAGATTCCACCACCTCCCTAGGAAACCCATTCCAGTGCTTCACCACCCACCTAAGGAAAAAGTTTTTCCTAATATCCAACCTAGACCTCCCCTACTGCAACCTGAGACCATTGGCCCTTGTTCTGTCATCTGCCACCACTGAGAACAGGCTAGCTCCATCTTCCCTGGAACCCCCCTTCAGATAGTTGAAGGCCACTATCAAATCCCCCCTCAGTCTTCTCTTCTGTAGATAAAATAAGTGTTGTTCCCTCAGCCTCTCTTCATAAGCCCCAACCCCCTAATCATTTTCATTGCCCTCTGCTGGACTCTGTCCAATTTGTCCACATCTCTCCTGTAGTGGGGGGCCCAAAACTGGACACAATACTCCAAATGTGGCCTCACTAATGCCAGCTAGAAGGGAATAATCACTTCCCGCGATCTGCTGGCAATGCTCCTACTAATGCAGCCCAACATGCTGTTAGCCATCTTGGCAACCAGGGCACACTGCTGACTCATATCCCGCTTGTCCACTGTAACCCCCAGGTCCTTTTCTGCAGAACTGCTGCCAAGCCTGTCAGTCCCCAGTCTGTAGCAGTGCATGGGATTCTTCTGTCCTAAGTGCCCAATAATGCCCTTTCTAAGCCTGCAAACCTTAGACACCTGCTGGGAGCTTGTCATCTTGGCTTGGCATCTCTCTAAGAGAAGTTTTGCCCAGCTGGATTTCGGAGAGGTTTGTAGAGTAGCCAATATTCCCCCTAGAACTTCCCAGGCAGCCCACAACAGCAGGCCAGCTGTGCCACTCTAGAAAGGGCCTGGCTTCACGCTCAAGTATCTGTTGCCCATCAAGATTCTTGGAAGGAACATCATCCAGTCATGGCCTACCCACCATTGAAACGGGCCAAAATCTGGACACAGAGCTTGGTGTGGTTAAAAAGGTAATTTGCGAAGGTGCAGAAGGGGTTACATTTGATGAAGCTAGAAGGTAGACTCCAGTCCCTCGCTCTATGGAATATATGTGCACAATATAGCTAAAGCCTACAATAGGATGGTTTGTTTTTATGTTAATATTAGCCATTGAATTGCTGCAGCAACGTATCTGCCACACAATGCCCTGTACCGTATCAGGTTACATCCTCTTGGAAGTGTTGATGTTCAAATGGAGCAAAAGCCGCTGGAGTCTACAGTTCTGCAGAAGCGGTGGTAGAAAACATCAGCAAGGGGTAACCAAGACAAGGTGTAGCCAGAAATGAGTTAACCTTAATTTATGGGTCAATCTAGCTGTGCTCTCTAATGCACCCATCTGCTAAAGTATACAGCATGGCAGAAAGAGGCCTATGATAGGCTTGTGGAAAAATACCTTCCATTTATATATTGCATTTCATTCCAAAGTGATTTGCAAATGCTACATCCAGGGTGTGGGCCATCTGTGGTGTGGAAAACAAGAGCTGTTTTTTTTTTAACAATTTGCCACACTAAAAACAAAAAAATTAGACAGACAGTGACAATTAATATCAATACATACCATTTACAGTATTACCTACTCCAGAGGTGAAAACCTGCTCCAACTGACTTCAATGGACTCGACATTTCACCCCAATTATGCAAAAATAATGAGTTAGGGCTCTCAAAATAATGGCATTGGCTTTTAAAACATGAGAAAAAATGTTAGGTATTTTACATTTACATTGGGGTAAAGCTAGTTGAAAAATTTTCCATGGAATAGTTTTTCAGTGGAAAATGCAATTTTATTTAAATGTTTCACTAGAATGTGTCAATTTCGATAAAATTTTTGACAGGAAAATGTCTAATTAAATCATTTCAGCTTCTTCATTTTGATAAATGCCAAAACATTTTCTTTTGATTAGGTAAAAACATTTTGTTTTGACCATATCATTTTGATTCCATTAGTTTCTACTTTTATCTTGCATTAAAATATTTATAGTGTCATATTTTTATATACACAATATAATATTTATGTATTTAATATTTTATAATGTTTTGACGTTGTTGAAACAAAATAATTTGATGTTTCTGAAACAAATATTTTTGGAATTTTTAGTCTCTAGTAAATTTAGAAATTTCAACTTCACATTTCAATTCAGAATGCAAACAAATTTTGAAATATCTGGCTTTCTCACAGAACGGATGTTCCATTTCCTAACTAGCTGTACTCTGCGGTTTTTGAGGCCTTAGGCCATGGTTTGGTCATATTTTTAAGCTTTTATCTGCACCATGAGAACGAGATTTTTTAAAATGAAAGCTGAGGTTCTCAGATAATCACAGGATTCCAGAAACTGAGGGGTGGGGATTAGCAAATATTTCAAGACAGTTGATAAAATCACAAGGGTTGGCAATGGTGCCTTTACATGCGTGATGCTGGGGTGATTATAGTTGGTGTGACAATAATAACCAGCACTTTGGGAAATTTGTAGAGATGGGAACATTTCAAAAGATGTGGAAGGCCAAAGAAGATGCTTTTCTGAGCCTTATATGAATTATCCTGATCTCTCTCTCTGCAAGAGTTGGCTGGACCATGTCACCGTATTGTAAGACTTCCAGTGAGGAGGGAAATAAGGTGAGACAAAGAACAATCTTCTTCGTTACAGTATTTTGAGGCTCTTCTGCTCCAGACCCAGTTGGGCCCTAGCAGCACGGAGAAAAAATATTTCAAATGGGTTCAATTGCTACATTTGGATTTCGATGTTGAGCACCAAAAAGTATGGGGGGAGGATGCTTGAATTTAGCAGTTTGTCACAGGTCATTATGAAAGCAAGGGCTGACTTATTTAAACCAGACCTGAGTTGAGGAGAAACTGTGCTTGCCATGGCCAAGAGGCCCTTGTGCTGCGGAGCATCCTCCACTGCATCAGGAATAGACTGTAATGAGAAATGGACGTGGGATTAAAAGCCCGAAAACAGCATGAAGTAATTTGGGGGGCAGGTCATCGATACCTGTCATGCAGACAGGAGGTGGCTGCCTCCTTTTACACCTTGGCAGCACTTGTGCAGCTTGTTATGCCAATAAAGCATTAGGGAACTGACCAGAAATGGGTTTGGAATTCAAATACCCCACATGTTAGGTGTGGCGAGGTTGGGGATTTGGTTTGGGGAGCCTCTTTCTAGCAAAAAAAATGCTTGAAAAGTGACCAGAACTTTTCGCAGCCAAGCAGAAGGTTTGGGGTTTATTCTGAGTGTGGAGCAGATGTCTTTGTGGGAGGGAAGATGGTTTAGTTTTTCCTCTGAGCCACCCTTGGCAATTTGCTGGCTGAAAAACAGGAAACCCCATCCCAAAGGGGTGGCTCTTCCCAGCCGACTTGCCTCCTTCGTGCCTTGCTTATGAAGCATCGGTGCTGTGCTAATTCTCCTAGCTAGGCACCGAAGTCTGTGCTGCTTCTCACTAGTCGCTCCCAGCTGCCTCGCTCGCTCTGTGCTGGCTGACGTGAATGCTTGTATATCCTTCACAAAGCATTATTTTTATGGTGTGCGTATAAAAAGCACACTGCATGTACACAATGGCTCACAGAATGCACATCACTCTTGCACTGGAAGTGCCTTTCCTCCTCTGCAGCAGGGACTTGGGAATGAGCTGTTTATTGCTCTGTGCCCTCCGTATTTCAGGCCTATGTACGCACGTGTGGGTGGGTAGGGCTGAGACATCATTTTATATTATTTTTTTTTCCTTTTTGCAGGTCACATACCACCGGATCGTGTTGTTGCTCCAGTCAAATCCCTTGTATTTAACTGGCTTTGGGAAACTCGTTCAGATCCTTTCCCTCCACTTAGTCTGCAAGATATTGGCTCCTTGCTCGACTGGAGGGTAGGGTTTCGACTCCCATCAGAGCGGTCTACAGCCAGCAACAGCCTGCAGGCCTGATCTCTGCCACTTACGTCAGTATAAATCCATTCGCTTCAATGGAGTTATGCCAAATTTGCACCAGCTATCCATACTGTGGTTTATGATGTGTCTTACAGTAGCGCCTACAGGCTGGACCAAGACTGGGGGCCTGTATAGACACATAATGAAAGATGGTCCTTGCCTGTGCTGCCCCCCCTCAAAAGGAAATCAGAGGGCCAGGTTCTCAGCCGGTGTAAAGGTCTGGCTACACGTCAGCTGCAAGGTCTCGGGTCCAGTTTGCGGATACTTACCTGTGCTAGCTCTGATTGAGCTAAGCATGCTAAAAATAGCAGTGGTGCGGTGGTGGCATGGGCTGCAGGAGGCGCTAGCGGCCCCAGATATGTACTTATGGTCTTATGCTTGGGGAGCCTAGTGTGACGAGAACCGGCACAGGTAGCTGTCTCCTGGAGCTGGGATTCACACTACCCACGGCAACGCAGAAACACCCTAAATCAGCCTAGCCCCACTCAGCTCGATTCAGCTAGCACACTCGCTGTGGATCTGGCTCGGTCCCAGGCCCGCAGATCGCAGTGTTATCAACTCCAGCGCCCGAGAAAGGAGAAAAGCCATCTCTGCTCGGAGGTGACCCCCTCCCGGTGTTGCTGTGAAGAATAATGTTTCAAGCGTGAAGAAAAAACGCCCGCCCTCACTAGGAGCATGTGCGCAGCTAATCCCCTGTTTATGTTCCGTCTGGCCCAGACGCCCACGCCGTCCTATGCTTTTGTTCATTAATGAGGTCTAGGGTGAAAAGATACCTTTGCCTCAGCTGTCTGCAGTTTATAGAAACCGTGAGCTGTTCCCCAAACAGCAGAATGAAACGTATCATTTCAGCAGACCTGCTTCCTTTTGCATTGCCACTGACATTTCTCCAAATGCAAACTCCATCCTTCTAAATGACTTAAGGACCCAGCTCCTAGTGTATATGGTTGCATAGCTCTTCCTAGCAACAACCAGAGGCCAGCACTGGTTTCAATCCTAGGTTTTGGATCTAGTGCCTGTCAAACTGGGTGGACCTTGAATGGAGATTTAATATGTACGAATCATTAAGTTAGCTACAGGGAATGTACTAGACACTGATTGTTCTAGTAGCAACAGGGCAGCATGTAAATTGCTGTAATGTAAGAAAACTGAGAACAGAGGAAGGAAGGAGGAGGAGGATGCAAATGGGGAAAAGAAACAGAAGAGAGAAGTCATAAACGAGGGAATATGGGGAGGAAAAGAAAGGCAGAGAGATGAAATAGTCACTCTAAGTTGATAGCACCTGCTTCTGTGTCTCCATCAAACTATGCCATGGTAGTGAACGCTTTGTGTTATCCCCTGCATGGGACATGTACTGAAAAGTGTGTCTCGCTTGGTAAGAAATAATGAGACAGATTCTCAGGTGGTGTAAACTGGCCCCACTCCATTGACTTCAGTAGAGCTATGCCATCTGACACCAGCTCAGGTTCTGGCCCAGTGTTTCTATGAAACAAATTAATTGGAAGGAAGGTGGCTTACAATCCCAGCAGTAGCTTCTCTGAGAGGGAGCGGAAGAGGATTGTTTCTTTCTTAGAAGGCCAAACACCACACAGCTCCATTCCCTATAAAACCCAGTTCTTTCTCAAACAAAAAACCCATTGAGTTCAATGGGAGCTTTGCTTGAGTAAGGACAGCAGGATTTACTCCACAGAAAGTGTGATGGTTTGGTTAGCTGCTGCTAGAGACGTGGGCTGGACAGTGAATACCCCAACAGAAGTCAGCAGGCTAGATCTACTCCAGCAGTTCTCACGAGTGACCTCAACAAGTTAAGTAATCTCATTCCGGATCAATACTTGCAATGGGACACTTCACAAGACAGGTTACGTGCTGCAGGAAATGGTGCTAGTGTGTGGGCAGGGGGGAGGTATCCTTCTCTCTCAATCAGCTCCAGTGTGTCTTTGGATCAGGCATGAAACTTAGATCCAGATCTAGTGGGGTCGATAAAGACGCCATGGCACTTTTCATTACCGTTAGCTTCAAATTCCAACCTAGTGATTACATCCGTATTTTGGTTTGGGGTGAACAGTGTCATTGTGAGAGAACCATTATTGTAATGCATAGCCTAAATTCTTCTTGCAGTTTTAGTTGTGTAGGATATTCTTGTTCACTTCATGTCTGCAACTGTTCCATAGTGTTGCTGTGTGCTATTAAATGGTTACTGCACTCTACTCCAGAGCTGGCTGCATTTCAGCAGTGGAGGATGGAACTGAAAGGACGGATCCTGCAGTCAGTAGCAGTTCTGAAATCATTGGGCGTTTGGGGTGAGGAAGGTCTCTGGAATCTGTCTCATGAGCTCCAATTCTGCTCCCACTGAATTGTCCAAATAGATCAAAATTTCCACTGACTTCAGTGGTACAGGATTGGTCCTCGAGTTTGTAAAGTGCTTTAGACTAAGAAGAAGATATTATCAGAATGATAATTAAAAAAAAAAAAAACAACTTTCCAAACCTAAATATTTCTTTTCTTTTCTTTTCATCTGTTGAAATATAGTAGAGATATAAATGCTAAGATCTATTTTCAAAATTAAAAATTAATTTTAAGGGGAATTTGATGTCCAAATCCCTTAGGTAATTTTGCAAATCTTAGCCAAAAGCTATTGTTTGAAGGGCCTTGCTAAAAACGTGGCTTAAAGGCAAAGGGTCAGATTCTGACCTCTTTTGCTTGTGTTGGGGCGTCTCTCACTGGTGAAGTCAGGAGGGATATTCTGGGGTAAGGGCACAATACGACATCAACAGCTTAGCTGCATATAGCCTGGAGGCAGGCGCAACAAATGGATTAATAACAATTTACGGGATTTCTTCCCTGGATGCACGGAACATTATGAAAGTGAGTACAAGAGACAGAGTCAAGGGGCTAGATTCCAGTTTCATCAGCTGGAGTTCCTCCAGATGTGCTGAGTGTAAATGAGATCAGAATCTGGCCTCCGCCCAGCTGCTGCTAGTCATGTGGTTACATAATGTTCATGTGATTCCTAGGATTGAATTATTTTCAATATACATTTTGCCAAAAACAACCAATGGATGGTTTTTGGCATTTCTCTGCAGTGCAGTAAAACTTCCACTTCCTGAGGATTGGTTGGCATAGCTCTATTCCCACGCTGCATGCCCCCGGCTATCAGCGCCGCACTACTGTTCCTTAGCAGAGCGTAGATGAGGGGCAGTCAGTCTGGTCTGTAGTCCTCCTGTGTGATGCCAAAACTCTGCGGTGGGTTAGAACTGAAGAGCACACTGGGGACCTCAATGAGCCTAGCAACCTCATTGTCACGCGGTAATGCCAGCGGCTTTGCCTGGAGCTCTCCAGATGTGAAAAGCTCCGGGGACAAAACTGGGGGGGGAGGGAACCACTTTGGTGGCGCCAGAGTCCAATCTTCGGTAAATGAACCAGACCCAAGGCCAAGAATTTCCAACATCGGAGCTTAAAGTTCGGCTCCAAGGGGAGATTTTCAAAGGCAGAGATGGCAGCTTGTCTTCAAACTCTCATTAAAAGTCAGTGGAATTGGACTCCCTGACCGCTCCTTGGAAATCCCTGTCCTAAATCTGGAGATAACGTGCTAAATGAGTAACTCAATTTAAACCTTTAATGCAGTTAAACCTGCATTAAGCAACCTGCCCTTTTAACGGATCATTTCAAAACAACCCTGGTGCAATTTGTGTAGTGCTAACCTGAGATGTTTCACTGTGTCTAAACAAGCAACATGATGATGTCCTAGCAAACAAGCTAGCATATGAAATATGCACATGCATGGCTTGAACTTGCATGCTGGAATCTTTCCTGCACATACTCTGTCTCTCTAATTAATTCATTTCTCTCTCTTTCTCCTCCCTCCCCCCACATACTAGTGCGCCGGCTGCAAAAGGACAAGCTCTTATGTGTGCAGCTGTGATGTTTGTCGATGGAGGTGCCATCTGTGGTGCTGGCTCTGTGATGAGAAAAAAGCTCACAGCTGCATTTGCCTGGTACCGGGGTACCCGGACGAGATCATTCATTGCTGAGATCCCAAGCAAAGAGGCTTGGCAGGGAAAATACAGAGGGTGACTGCAGGAGGCAAATATAAACATATCCTGCAGAAAGCAACCGCTGCTGCATTTGCCACTGCTGTTGTTTATATCAGCGGGCTAGGAACTTGTTTCCTATGTCTGTTATTAATGGGGTGATGTGCACCCCGAAGGGATAGGAAATGCTATTAACATTGTGTTTCAGATGCGATGTAGTTAGAAACAGCAAATGAAAACACTCCCATCAAACCATCTTCCTCATCAGCAAGAGAAGAGAGCAGCTCACCAGCGTAAATCCTTCCCCAGACAGGTAGGAACATGAGCCAAAGATTCTTCCCTTTCCTGTGCAACAAAGGAGACCGAGAAACAAGGTAACGTTTTACATCAGGAGGACCACTAATTGCACTGCACGAGACATGCAATGGTTCATTGTAGAATATTAATATGATGAGTGAGGCCCATTTTCTTGATACACCTGATTCATTTCTCAGATGGGCCTTCTCATTTACACTAAGATCCTTCTACACTGCTCTGGCAGTGCAAAACAGCCTGAAAGTGGTAGCAAATTACACTGCAGTGAGTATATTCCATGAATCAAGCCTGGATGGGTTTTACACAAGTGACTCCACTGGCTTCAATGGCGTTATAAATAAGAGGAGGCCCTGGCCCATGGTGTGCATTGCACTAGCAATAGCGACACACCTCAAATGATCCTCCTGCCATTTGGATCATCTGAAATTCAGCTCCGTCTCCCTAGATCACCAGGAATCCTGAAGGCTAAGGGTACCCTGGTTCTACAACGTACCTGGACGGGTTGCACTCCCAGTCTTACATCTCCCCACACCCTCCGGCGAGGTGTTTGAGTAGGAACCGATTCAGAAAGATGGATGCTGCTTGCTACACGTTTTCCAATCCACCTTAACCCTCATTCAGTAGTTGAGATCCAATGTTTGTTGTTTACACTCAGGTATTCACTGTGCTTCCCAGACCAATAAACTGGTTACAGAAGGGTCCCCGCCCCACCTAAAACTTAGGTTGACCTAGCTACACTGCTCAAGGGTGGCGGAAAAGTGTAGCGAGGCCTAGTGCAGCAAACACAGCCAGCAGGCAGGGCAGCGGTAAACATCATGAGATACGCTTATGTGGCACAGCCTGCCGGGCTCTAGTTCACCACAAAGAAGTGTGGCTTAGGCAGGGGATCCGAAGGATGAGACTCGGACACAAGGCCACATCCCACAGTGGGCTGACAGCAGGAGATGGCTTGTTGTGCCACAGCGGGATGCCCTTCCAAGACGGAAAGCTAGGTGATGAATCTGGACCACGTCGTGCAGTTGATGTCATTTCCGTAGGACCAGCCCAGCCGTTTATCTGTCCAGCAAGCAGGATGCAAAGATAGTTAGGGAAAAACTGGGCAGGGAAACTAACATCTTCTTCCAAAATGCTCATTGAACTAGTGCCTCTGGGCCAGCCAGGAGATAGCTCTTCTTAAGGGAAGCGAGAGAGGGACTGGGAGAAAATGTAGGCTTCATGGACTAAAGAACACAAACAAGATAATTGGGCAAACAATGGATTTCTGACCTGATTTTATTTCTTTGGGCTGCACCGTCTTTCCTGTTTACTTGTTATTTTGGAAATAGAACAATTGATAATTTACTGCTGATTAGCTGGCAAGACTCCGACTTGTCAGGAAACTTGATTTTAACTGGCCAAGTGTCAGGGCAAAAAGCCAGGAACGTTGTGGCAGGGAACAGTAAACAAAACAATTATAAGATTAACACCTTGTTTAGCGGTCAGATATTGTCAAGTGGGTGAAAGATGGCTCCAGATCCTCACTCTATAGCGCCTGGTAGACAAATGACCTTATTAAGAAGGATCTTGCTCATGGGCCGTTCTCTGCACCTGTGTCCTCAAATATTTTCATTCATTTTGGAGAGGAGGCTGACATTCTGCCTGGACTGGTTTGATTCTGTGCAGCTGCAGGAGTATTATTTGGCGTTAACATATTTGCATATCAATGAGACCCTGATTAATATTTAAATAGCCAGCTGTCCAAGCCACCTATAAAAGAAAAAGAGCCCTGTTTTGGGTTTTTTGGGGGGTTTTTTGTTTTAAGAGTAACACTTAACGGCCTTTCTCAAGTTTGCTTCATTTTTATCCTCTATACTTTTTTGGGAAAAACAAAACAAAACAACCCCCCCACACACACACCCCACGAAAACAACACCACCGGCCAGGAAAAAAAAATATGAAATGCCATTAATGAGTTATCAGCAGATTGGCTGTGTCCTTTTCAATGCTTCCCAGTGCTTTTGTGTCATAGCTGCAGCTGCATAGAGCGGGTTTATAGAGGAAGAGCACTGCAAGACTGAACTGATAGGAGCCCGTGGGCACTGTATGCCAGGAGGGCTGAAAACTAGCATGAGACTTAAAAACTGAATACCAGCCGCCAAAGGATTAACAATCAGTTTCAAGGTTTTCTCTTTCAAGATGATAGGATTTCTTTCTTTTTAAGAATGGGTTTCAGCCTGGTGCTTGCATCCAGTCCCTGTCTCGGTAATGAACCAAAACACCTGATCGAAACATTGTAGCACCTGGGGAGAAATCTGACCTTTCTGCTCTCCCTATACAGTCAGACGAGGTGCGACGTGCTATGACAAGTAGCCACTCCTGGAGAGGAATTATTTAGAGCGGTAGATCAGAGACGATACTTGAAGCCATGGGATGAAATTAACAAAGGACTAATTTAGGCTAAATCTGTTTATCATTTAGGTTACCTGATATAAAAGAAGCTTCTGGACGATGAAATCTTTCAGGCTCTCCTAAAGGAAGTGGTAGAAGTCTCACCTGTTGGGACTTTTAAAACGAGTCTGGATTAAGCACTAGTAAGTATCCAGTAAGGAGCAATCCTGCATTGATCCAGGACGATGAAACTGGCTGATTGACTGGATTCTTTCCATCTCTAACGCCTCTGATTCTGTGATATGGGTGTGTGTCAGTAAGATGATAGACTCCAATGAGTTCTACAATAAGGTTATAGCCTGAACTCCCATATGGCAGAAAATAATATGTAACATGTATATAAATGCTATATAAATGATATATTTTCATAGGGTATATTGGCCATATATGACTCATATGAAAGTTGCCCTTTGTCCACAGGAACACGCAATGTATGCAGGACCTACTGAAACACATAAGGTACATCATTTCCATGGCTCTGTCAGATTTTACTTAGATGACTATTGGTGCAGGGTACATCTACAGTGCAAAGAGAGGGTTTTTTTTTCATGGATTCATACATCCCAAGGCCAGAAGGGACTGTTGTGACCATCTAGTCTACAACACAGGCCAGAGAAGGTCCCCCAAATAATTCCTACAAGCAGATCTTTTAGACATTCAATCTTGATTTAAACATTGTCAGTGATGAAGAAGTTGGTAACTTGTTCTAATGGTTAATTATTCTCTCTGTCTCAAAAATGTATGCCTTATTTCCAGTCTAAATTTGTCTAGCTTCAACTTCCAGTCGTTGGGTCGTGTTAGAACTTTCTCTGGCAGACCGAAGAGCCAGTTATGAAATACTTGTTCACCATGTAGGTACCTGGAGACTGTAATCAAGTCACCCCTTGGCTGGGATGGTTTAGTTGGGGCTGGTCCTGCTTTGAGCAGGGAGTTGGACTAGATGACCTCCTAAAGACCCTTCCAATCCTAATTTTCTATGATTCAGGTTGACCACAGTTTTATTGCTATTTGTAGATGTGCTAGCCAAACTAAAGCTCACATACGTGTGTCTACCCAGGCTGCAATCACTTCTTTGACTGAAGTGTAACATACCTTAAAATGACTGTTGAGTAAGGACTTTGGTATGAACAGTTATGGTCCAATCCAAAGCCCATTCCACTCAGTAGAAAGACTCCTAAAACATAGTCAATGAGTTTGGGGCAGACACTATGGTTATAGAGATACAAATCATTATTATCTATTAATAATCAGTAATAGTTGTGTATTTGCCATTTTTAATTGCGTCTATTATTCTTTACTGATTTAGAATTCTAAGAACCTTTTGCTTATATTGGGCTAGATCCTCAGCTGGCGTAAATCAGTGTTGTCCCACTGACGTCAATATTTAGTCTCTCTCTCTCACACTCACACCCCTCCCGCCGCCTCAGGCTAATCAATTAAAAGGCAAGTGTAGAACAGAGCATCAATATTTTCAAGGCCTCCTCATTACTATTACATGGTGGGGCTGTTTCCCTTTTAAATAGCCTTCATTTTAGCAAATCTTTCTCTTGATGCTTACCCTTGAACACTCGTCAATAATCCTAAACCAGCAGAAGCTTTGTCATCCTGACGAATTGGAGTCAAGTCGGACTCAGATGAATGATTTGTGCAGCTAACTGAGCATTGGGGAAAATGCAAACTCGTTTCAATATTCAGTATATCAGGCAGAGAGGTACAAACCAACCATGTGGCTGAGGCTTGTGGGCTGTTGGAATAATGGTGGTTTTTAGACAATCATTGCTCAGATCATCTAGGGAGGAATTTAACTCTGCGTCATTTACGTTCCTTCCAGTCTGTGTGCTCCTATGGTGAAATTGGCTACTGCGTGGTACTTATCTTCTGCTTGGCAGGCCCTGGGTTACAATATCAGTGTAGTGTCAGTGCTACAACCACACCAGAGAATCACTTAGCAAAGACAAGGGGCTATATTCTGCCCACAGTTACACCTGTGCAAATCCAGTGCGGTTACATATGTCTCATTTATATCCGGCCCATGAGCCACATTTCAAACCTGTAGCATCCCAGAATTAAAGATCAGATTATTGTTTTAAAGATCTAATTTCCTGGTTACAGAAAGGGGATAGGGTTATGTATTTAACTGCAGTATAAAGGGCCCAATTCTGACAGAATCCAATGTAAACCTATTTTATTTTATGTCTTGTTTCTTTAATAACCTGGAGGGAAAGATCTAATATTTTTCTTCTGTACAAAACTGATCACATTGAAGCAGTAAAGCAAGAGCATAACTTTTCCTAGCAGCCTAAATGCCTTGAGCAAAATTTCCCCCTAGTGTATAACTCCATTGATTTAAGTGGAGTTGCACCAGGGATGAATTGGGCCTTTGGCTTGCAATATATATGGGGTTACGATAGGTCATGTGTTGCTTTCGTTATCCCCGGTCAAGTGAGGCCATGGTTTTAGCCTCCAGCGTTCTCTGCCAGTGCAACAAGCTGCCCCAGAAAACACTTGTCACTAATGATGCACATTTGGTGGATGCACGCTAGGTAGTTGCAAATGTTTCACGTACACTTTGCAGCCTGAGTGTGGACAAGTTTTTACCATGTTGGTGACAGATGGTCCTCTGCTGCTGTTGCAGACAAACGTTTGGGAACTGAAATAAACATCCCCTGGGCTTTCTAGACTGCTGGGATGATGGTCTGGATTTGCATCGAGTGGCTACTCCAGTTCTTACTGGTGAGCCTATTGGGATGAGGGGACATCATGACATGAATGATGCCTATAGCTTCTGCATGTTCCCCAGACTTGATTATTATTAGGAATAAAACATTGGCCATTTAATCCCAAAGGTCCCCAACCTTCCAAAGGAATTCAGTCCCACCTGGGATCATTCCCTGCTTAGGATCCCGTCCTGCTTTTGCTGACTGTTAGCAATGAGCAGCCACAGAAACAGTGTGTTTAGCACATGTGGATTGGCTCCTCCTTGTGACTGAGCTTTGAGCAGGGGACAGGACTAGATACCTCCTGAGGTCCCTTCCAGCCCTCGTCTTCTATGATTCTATGATACTGGACCAGACAATGGAACTAGACCAGACAATGGACACATGCATAAACTGTTCTCTTGCCACTGGGGTAGATGAGTGTGTTGGGAGGAATCATTCAATGTCCACTGACCCTGGGGTCTGACTCAGCTTTGAGCCCACAAATCAGGTTGGATTGGGTCAGCAACAACTCATGACCCAGGTCATAGGACTCTGCTAGGAGAGTGGACCTCCTGAAGTCATCTAGTCCCACCCTCTGCACTCCTGGGGGGAAAGGTTATGAAAGGGCTGCAGTTGTGCCTGGCTCTTCCCTAGACTACACAAGGGGGCCAGGAGGGAATCTAGTAGCCTGCTGCTTTCACACGTAAAGGTCATGTGCAATCCAGCTGGAGAGGATGTATCCGTGTTGTCACCTTTACAGAGTCCCTCTCCTGACTTTATGCAAATGCCGACAAAGCCAGCGACCTCGTGGCTCGATACTTTTGCTTTCGCCTTCTCGGGCCTCCTGTAGGAGAAATTTCTCATGCAACCTGCCTAGCGAACCATCTGGGTATGTTGCCATCATTGTGGATGCCTGGAGGAGCCACGTGCCCTTGTAGGGCAAGCAACCCAGAAAGCCATAGAGGGAAAGGCTGATGGCTGGTGGATTACTGGGAGAGATCACACGCTGCTCACCGTACTACAATACCAGGGCCGAGAAACAGGTGCATTCCTCACTCCACTGCAGAAGCATTTCAGAAGAGGTCAGCAACCTTTAATGAGTCCCACCTTTCCCTGGAGGTCAAAGTGCTCTTGGGTTTTTCAGGCCGTCGTGCACAGCGAATGCATTCCACCAGAGGCACTTTACACCACTGGAATGTGCTTTCTTGCCCACTTAATCTTCATATGGAGAAAAGAGAGAAAGAAAAAGACATAAAAGAAACCAGAGCAATTTTCTTTCCATGAAGATTCAGAGGAATTTGGGGGGGTGGGGGGGGGAGAGGGATTGCCTATTGCCCCGTTCCTGGGCGAAGACACTGGAATGCAGAGGCTGTGTGCGTCAAACACTCTCAAGGGTTAATAAACACCACAGCAATGAAATCACAGAAGCCCCTTCTCTTGGAACAGCTAAGTTGAAGTGACAGCTGCGCCCGTCACCTGTTAGAGTTCAGACAGCCACAGCTGTGCCCAGCGCGAGCCCCGCCGCTTTGAACCCTGCCGGATTAGAAAAACAAAAGTTCCACACACACTTGTGATCCGAATTCCAATGTCTTCTCCCAACGCACGCTCGTTCCTGGCACGTCGAGACGGCAGCCACGCTATGGATACAGGCATTGCACTTCCATGCCTGCGCCGTCTCTACCGCTGCCCTGGACCACGGGGTGGATTTTATATTGCTCCATAAGCAGTGACCCTTAGATACCCAGGAGCAGCTGAGACTTCAGCCTCAATTCTGATCTTCTCAGCTTTAATTGAAAGTAGACAAGAATCATGGCCCCCCTCATCACTGAACACCACCAATTCGGAGGAAGATGGCTGTTATTTAACAGTATCTCCGGGCCCATTAAGTGCTTGCTGGCCAGACAGCAAGTTCCATGAGACAGTTCGGTTCTGTCAGGATATTTGGGAACCAGGTTGGTTTGACTTCATTTGAGCCATTGCTGCATTCTGTCACTCGCCTGACCTGTTTTGGCCTAAGACCTAGGAGGCTGTGAAATGGCTCCCATTAGAGCTGTGCAAAAATTGCCACCAATTGGATGAAAGCCCCCTGGACCCTGATTTCTGTTACAGCCCTGAAATTCAAGCTTGGTTCACTATCAGTTTTGCCAAGCGAACAATCTAGTGCCCAGGGGCCAAGTTTTTATCAAGGTTTGCTCTGTTTATGGTTTCAGGTAGAAACTCTGATTTTGCAATGGCTCCAACTAGAGGTGGGAACAGATAACGAGCCTCTGCTCCAGATCCAAACTTCCCCCAACTTTTAGGGGATTAATTCAATGTTTCACTTTGGTGTGTTACAGAGCCATGGCTGAGATATGAAGCTCAGAGTTGGTGTGAGGAGAGGGAAGGGGTTGGATTCAGTGTCCAAGTTGGGGCTCTCTTTTCATTTTGACCCCCAGCCAGGCAAAAGCTGATGCTTTCTCATGAGTTTCACCTTAAGTTTTAGAGTTTTGTTGAGCCTGATACCAGTCTTCTGTGACAGGGTGTACCTGGCCCTTTGAGGGCCCCGTGCTGGAGGCCTCATGCTCCGACCACACCATGCCCCAAGAAGGTGGGTCCTCCTGGTCTGCCCAGAAAGGCTGCACATAAGCAGCCAATCAGAGCCCGGCAGGCTCAGATAAAAGGACCCAACGGGCTTAGCAGATCAGTTCCTGGTTAGAATCGGAGGAGCAAGGACTGATGTTCTCCTCTTGCCATGGCTGGAAGCTTTAAGGGAGAAGCAGAAGATGGGTTCTGGTGGCATTTGAATTCAGCAAAGAGAGAGAGGATCTGAGAACATCAGAACTCAGGTCAGGGTGAAGAGAAAGGGGCAATGTGGGGAAAGGCCCCAGGGAATAACAGCATCAAGCTGGAGGCAGCAGCCATTGGGAAAGCAACCTATGCCCCTGAGAAAGAGACAGGTCTCGCTTGGAAGCCAGAGCAAAGGGCTATATTTAAAAGAGCCCAGGAGAGGCTGCAGAAGGAAGGCCCCCTCCAAACGGAGGGGCTGAGTTCAGCTTGAGCAAGTGATTGGGAGATTTTTGATTTTGGACTGTCTGTTTTTAGACTGTGTGACTTGGATGGAGGGCTAAGCCACTGAAGACCCACTTTGTCAGGTCAGCAACCTCCAGGGGGAGTGGGTCCCGGGGCAGCACAGCTTGCAGCATCACACCCAGCCAACAGGAGGCAGCCACGAGAGGTGAGCATCCCCCACACAGCTTCACGTTCACGGAAACTGAGACAGAAAGAGCTGGGCATGAACCTCTACGAACCAAAGTCACCCTGTTTTACCCAGTCGTGGCCTCTATGGCATGAGCAAGCATCATTAACCGTGGACCCCATGTGGGAGGTGATCTTCTAAAATAATGGCAAACAAATTTCTCCAGTGGGTCTGTCTATCTGCAGCCCTGGTAGGAGCAAAGAGAGGACAGATACCATGTGCATCAGCAGAGAACTAGAGAACGACTTCCTATCTTATGCCCCTCACTTTATTAAGCCCTCCTTAAATTCATTCTCATCCTCTCTAGGAACTGGAGAACTCTGAGTTTAACATCATTCCACAATCCTGGCCCTTTACAATTCTGTCCATCTTGGAGGACAATCCTCTGTCCTGCTTCGTAAATTGCATTGAATATCATTGGGTTCCTGTAAAGAACCCTCTCCTTTCCTGCTGAATGCACAGAGCTTTGATGCTTCAGGAGTGAAGGAAACAACACTGAGGTTTGCCCATCACTAATGGTTCCAGCCCTGGATTTCTCAATGCAACAGAGCCTAGTGGAGAAAGTAAGAGAGTTGGTAATGCAACAGCAAAGTGTCGTGTGTTGCGGTTCCTTTGACTCTTCCAGTCCTGTGCCTGAGTGTGGAGTATGCCTGGCTTCCTGGCAATGGTCTTGTTTGTTCTGACACAAATGTAAGATGGAGGTTTGCCAAAATCCAGCAAAGGGGGCGGGGGAACTAACCCAACCACCCACCTCTCTTGGGCTCCTTCGACCCTCATCCATGACACACGCACAGAGCATCTGATCCCATTCAGCCTCATCCTCCCAGAAGGCTATTTATAGGATTCTATAGAATGCTTGCTAGAAATGGCAGCGTTTTGTTCACAGTCTAGACTGGACATAGAGATTCGGGCTTGAACGCACATTGGGAGAACGGAGCCATTGCCTGGACTACAGACAACCCGGAACTGCAGCCCTGAATCCGAATACCTTCAATAGTAGGGACATCTTAGATTCAGATCTGGATTTTGCTTCTAGCCTTTTTCTCTCTCAAGAGGCCAAACAAAAACCCTAATTTCCCAGGTCTTTGAACTGTGGGAGAGTTGGGATCTACAGCCAAACTTTGCACCTGGGCTTGATGCTGATTTTCTTGTTCCCTGCCTTCTTCGCCAGTCACGTGCCTTGGTGCTCTTTCAAAGTATCTCCGAATTCGAGGAACTGTTGTAGAATTTTGCTAGCAAGTCAGTAGACCCTGCCAACTGTCCAGACCTACTTAGGTGAAGAACTGATGGCATATGCGCCTGCCTGTTCATTGACTCCCGACGAATTCATATTTTGCATCTCCAGATCAATTTGAGTAATTGGGATTCTATTTTTCAATGAAAATGTAGGTTGATGCTTATTGATTAGCTCTGACGTTTGCTGTGTAGTGTGGTAACTCGTCTGTGCAGCTGAGGCATGGATGTATTTGCATTAAGTGTTGCCTAGAAGACAGTAAATGGTAGTGAGAGCCATGCAAAACATGGTCATGTCACATCACAGGTATTTTGTATGAACCTTTCCTTTGGTGTTAACTCACATAACTTCCCCTTGAGTGTTATGCATGAGAGTAATGTAATGAAAACCAAGAAAGAACAAATATAAAGTCTCTAAGCAAGCGCTGTGTAGCTCTGTCTTTCATGTTAGTCTGCCCCTGTATGGATGATAAAATGACAGCTGCCTCTTGCAGGAAGAAAATATCTTGCAATCCCATGGTGTAGTACTCCGAAGAACACTTACATAGCTACCCACACAGCTGGAACCTGTGAGCTTTCAGAAGTATTTCCCTGTGTGTCCGGTTTAGGTGGCAGGATGGGGGAGAAATCGAATGACAAGAAACGGCATTGTAAAGTTAAGCTACTGGAGATGGGGCCCAGAGAGAATTATTTTTGTTGGCCAGAGTAGAAGGTAAGTAGAAATAGGGCCTGCAGGGCTGATTATAGGATGGTTAGCAAAGAAAAAGAGTAGGAAAGAGGTGATGAAAAGGCAGCTGCAAGAATAATGACCCGTATCCTGATCTCCATCTAATCTCCAATTATTGAACACTATTTCTTGGCTTCTCCTCTCAGCTTTGATATTATTCCACTGAGCAGGCTCATCTTTCCACTCTCAGCATCTCCGCCTCCTCTCCCCTCACCGGTCTGGTGGCCTATTCCCTCCTCAGATCTCATGCACTGACTACGGCACCCTGCAGGGGCCACTAACAGTCCCTTGTGCTTTACTGTTTAAAACCTTTCTTTAAAAATCTTCCCAGTGTTCGAGAAAACGACCGACTGCAAAGAAGCAGGGCCACGTTTATAGCCAAATTATCACGGATGGTTTATTAATTAAAACAGTCGCAACAAATCGAGTGTCCTGTTGACAGCTATGGAGGCTGAAGTGCTCTTTCTATGCCCAGGACAGGTGTAACACAGGCAAGTTTTTTTTGCAAGCATGGGCTTAAAATCTCTTCTGATTGAAGGATTTCTGTGAATTACTAAGAGGGGAGATCTAGTCTCGTCAATCCATCCAGTCCCTGGTCTCTTTCCTGAGACAGCCCACAAAGGTGTCAAATGTAACGTGAACACCAGCTCGTCAGGAACAAGATTGCTAAACAGTCTTTGCTTAGGCCACTGGACAACTAGAATGGCTTTCAGTCGCTACCAATCTGGGCCAGCTTCGATCCAGTGACGGGAAATGAAAGACTCCATCTCCTGCTCCCTCCAGCCTCTGACAATTTGCTGTGGTGTATGTGTGTCTTTGCAATGTATGGGAGGTGTTTTGAGTTTTGCTATGTACTGCACCTTTAAATGTCACCCTCTTTGTCACGTGACCTCTGAGGACAGTGCCGTGAATCAATTCTGGAGGGCTGTTTCAAAGTGAGTACCACACTCTGTGCTCTCTCTTCATCTCACATTTAAAACCAGGCATATTAAGGGCTCAAAGCGGGAGCGGTCAGTCTGCTGCACCCGTGCAGAGCTCGGCTGAACTCAGCGCACCGCCTCCTTGCGGGTGCAGCATTCCACATGCCTGCAACAAATTGCAGAGTCAGGACTCCAAACGGCAATTTTTTAAAAAATTCTTTGCTCATGGCAATACTACACTCCAAACAGAGCGCTCGCCAGGGTTGCCATGTCTGAGCTGTCTATCATTCGGAGCTCGCCAGGCTGAACTTCGCAGCTTGAAACAGCCATCTCTTTTCTTTTTCTGTAGACTGACCCTGCATCAAACCTCAAAACTAAATCAGATCACGTGAGGTCCGTGGAAGCAATGACTTGGAACGGCCTCAGCTCCAGAAGCTATATTTTCCGAAGTCCAGCTTGCCCGCAACTATTAAACAAGGGGAGGAATTGGACTTGATTTGCTTTAAACTTTCTGGTACTGTACTTTGAAAATTCCCCAGCCTCGCTATCTCTCCCTGCTCATACTTTTGCTCTGTTTAAGCACCACATTGTAACATTCCTGTGATTTATGACAATCCATGGAGTTAAGGGCACAGGGTTGAGTGCCTTTTTTTTCCCCCCTTCCTCAGGTGGAAGAAAACCTAGAATGTTAACTCACAGGACATTACGACGACTGCTCTTTCATTCCTTGATTTATGAGTTCAAATTTATGAGTTAAAAATCATTATTCCACTCACATATATATATTTTTTCCTGGCCACTTTAGTGCTTGTGAAAGGTGAGGGTTTTGACAACTCCTGGAAACAAAAGCCCTTAATATTCCCACAGCAAGTCCCTCGCAGACAAGGAAGGAGATGCCCTGACAGATTTTCTCCAGTGCTACAGCTATTAGTCAATGCCATTCATACTTGACCAAAGAAAGAAGGAAGCTCACCCAAGGTAGGACAGGACTAATTGGTGAACTAATTCTGCAGGGCTGTGGAGATCTGTGCTTGAAAATCTAGGGTGATTAGCCATGCTTTCTGGATGAATGCCATTCAGATTCATTTATTAGGGAGTAGAACTGAGCTGGAAATGGAATCCTTTGGTGCAGTCAAGACACAGTTGCACTGGGAATTTTTCCATATGTTCCAATGCGCATAAGATCGACTCAAGGAATTCAAAGCAGGCTATGATGATTAGTAAAGGGCTGTAGTTTCAGTTGCATGCGTCATTTTGGGGAAGTAAGGGATTGCGAGGCACATTTGCCACACTCCCCTCTCAGAGCCAAGGAAACTTCATTTAGGCTCATACTATAATGCAGTAGCTACTTGACGGCAAAGCTGTGTGTTTCCCCACGTCCCCACTGCCTGCCATTTAACGGGCACAATGTGCTAAATGCTTAGCTGACTTCAAGCGTCAGTTCAATAGGTCTTTGTTATGCTGGGTTCCAAATGCGTCTTGGCTGTCCTTGCTCAGACCGGATGTGTTATTGTTTACTCCAAAGTAAAGGAGTACTCCCAGAGGCAATGTGGTCCAGAGCACAGAGCCATAGACAGCAGTCAGCAAATGGGGGTTCTATCCCTAACTCTCCTGTTGACTTGCTGTGCGACGCGGGGAAGGGGATTTTTGCAAAGATTGATTGGGCTGCCATTGGCTTCAATGAAAGCAATGTTAGGCCGATGCTGGAGGCTTCTGAAAATCCTCCCCTTCACCTCTCTGCATCTATTTCTCTATTTAAAATGAGCCTTTCTTATGTGCTTTGAGATCCTGGATAAGAGATAAGTGTTATTAGCTGTGACTTTGGATGTTTAAGGATTCCAACCAGTACAATTTTGAATTGGCCCAGTGGAAATATAATACTGCTAATGAATTTAAAGGGACACTTACTGCAAATATTTTATAGAAGTCTGAGCTATATTACGCTGCACTAGACCGGGAAAACTAGGAATTCAGAAAGCTGGATTTACTTTTCAGCAATGAAACTTCCTTTCTTTCTTTCTATGCTTCATTCACCTTGCAGAGTGAAACTAGACATGTCAGTGTCACATTCTATTTCTAGTCCATTTCACTTCCTGGTTCTCAGGCGCTTGCCCCCCTGTTGTTGTGTTTGGATTGCCAACCCTGCAAATGGATGTCAGTTTCCTTTTACAATTTTGTAAACACATTTATATTTGTGGTAGGTCTAGTAAAATACTTTTTATTTTTTTCCTCTACTGAAACCAAACTTTTGGGTTTGCACTAAGTTGGTTGTGCGTCTTTTAAAATCTGATTAGCAACCATGAAATACCAGGGAGCAAAAAAATGTCCTCTTTAATGCATATGTCATGCAGTGGCTTAGTGAACCCATGGATTAAAATCCTTAGATGAACTTGGGAAATAATGCCAGGGCCCCTGCCGCACTTCATTAAAGTACATTTTTGATGCAGGTTGCCTTATTCAATAAAAATTTATTTGACCAAAAACTGAATCAAGAGGGACAGGCAATTATGTAGCGTTTTGTTGTATTTTCGTTTTCATCATTTTTCCATGTCAATTTGCCATCTGCTGCCATGGTGATTGAAATGTATTTTTTTTCCCTTTTTGTTAGAGGGAAAGCTGAGAGCATATCAAAGCGATGGAGGTTTTGTGTCTCGCCTAAAAATTAACTTCAGTCTATTCCCTCACTGCTCTGTCTGGCCATTGTTGGTCAGGCAATAGAAAATTCCTTCACCCATCAGCATTGTTTCCCATCTCTTGTTTTGCTCTTTGCATGTAGACCCCCACATTTCACTCCAGCCAAGCCCTGAACCAGACCCGTAATGTTGTGCCACAAGCAACGCAAGAAATATCTGGGGTCTTCACTGCTACTGGAGTCCTTTCTATGATACTATTGATGATAGTCTCATTCTTTCATCATCTCCTCTTGGTGATGGACAAAGACCTCTGGTGATTCAACTAGTCCTACAATCCCAGTCCTTTAAACTGCCACCTGTCCATCATGAGATTTTATGCCCAGAAGGAGGACATCCATTGAATAACATTGAGTTCCTTTGTGAGGGGGAGGAGAAAAAAAAAAACCCACTCTGCAAAGATCTTCAAATGGAAGTTAAGTGCCTAATACCTCCTTCCCTATAGAGAAAGAGAAATTTCAAGATTCCAGACCATCTCAGCTGCCTTTATTACATTCTCTAGTGAATTTCTGTGCCCAATATGGGGATTTTGCCATGTGGTTCTCCATTAATGTCTGTGGAGCCCGAGGGTATGTCTACACAACATTTTGGTGTGAGCAGGAGCGAGCCTCTCAGCTCAGATTGACAGAGTCAAGCTAGCAGGACTCTATGTGGTTTTGTTTAGTGCACTAGTGCCAGCCCCATTAACCCGTCTGTCAACCTGGGCTTGGAGGCTTGCTCCATAATGCTGTGTAGACATATCCTGTGTGGTTAACGCCTCACCCAAGATACACACAGAGCTGATCCAAAGCCCATGGGAGTCAGTGGGCTTTTTTCATGGACTCCAATGAGTTTTGCCTCATTCCTATGCAGCGACCATACCTACAGACTGGATCTGACAGCAAACTGGGCGAAACCATCTCCAGTTCCTGCTTGATGCACTAATTACCAACAAATTGGCTCTTTAATTGGGAGGCAGCAGCAGCGTCCATTGGTTAAAGCCCAGGAGATGGACAATCACAAGTTTTGGATTCTGCTCCCAATTCTGCCTTTGACTTGCTGGGTGACCGTGGATGAGTCAGCCTGGCTGTGTCTCTGTTCAGCCATCTGTCAAGCAGGGATGTGTAAAAGGAGCATTGACTGTACAGAGCCCATTAGTGTTTGTAAAGTGCTTTTCATGAAAGGGGCAATAGAAATACAAAGTGCCTAGGAGCTACCATGCAAGATCAGGCCAGGGTCCACCACTAGTCCCCGCTAATTAGAGGTTGGTTTATGTCCTCAAGCGGGAGGGTCTGTATGCCCCCCAAAACTCCTGGGTGCGAGTCTCTATGCTGTGCCAGTATTGCTACCTCTCATAACTTTATTGCAGGTTGCGTGACACTTGGTGTTTTCTCTTGAAACCCCAGCTCCTGGAGGCAGGTGAGAAGCTTGGCTTTTATTTTTATTTGTTTTAAATGGTACGTTTCTAGCCCTCATAGTTGTGGATATACATTGTGATTCCTTTAAAGTCTTTCTATGGTTGAGAATGAACTTGTGTAAAGTACGTCACTAACACTGGATAAAATGTGCCGAGTATGAATTAGAGTTTATTATCCTATGAGTATTGATAAATACGTCACTTTTTTTGGTTTGTTTTTTTGACCTGGATATGTGGTACCTTTTAAAGGCAATTATCTTTGCCAACGATCACACAAGGTTTATGAAACTGGCATCAGTCCTCTCCCAGCAGTGTAATCTCCTTGCTGATGGGGATAAAATGCAGCTGATGAGAAATGTATCACGCTCAAGCTGTCCTGCCTATCTCTTGCTGCCCATCAGCTGCTCTGCTCCACTGACAGCCATAAACCCCCCTAATTAAAATTTTAAATTGTTCTAAAAGCTTTAATTCATTGGGCTCTGATGGGGAAAGGGTGTTGTATTTCACCTCCAGCCCCACCTGTCTCGACTTAACTCTCTGTTACTTGTTGCCCCTGAAAAACCCCTGTGACTTCAAAGAGGGAGGTATGGTCCTGTGGACTCGAGTGGGAGTAGAGGGAATACACAGAAATGGACAACGCATTAAACCATCTAGGCTGCTTAAAAATTTGGCTCCCTTTGCCTTTCATGTGCTTCTTAAAATGCTCTTTGTGGTTTTGCCAATGATTGAGGGAAATTTCTTGTTTAAAACCAAGGTATTTGTCCCCCCTCTTTCCTCCCCCCTCCCTGGCCACCTGTCTGCTGCACCCCCAGTGAAGTTGGAGATCTGCATTTGTGACATCACATTTGTGGCCACACATTGAAGCCTTGGTTGGGAGTTTTCATTTGCAGCTGAATGTTTTTCAAGTTTTTGCTGAAAACCGGAAAACTGAAAATGTTTCAATTGCCATAAATAATAATAATAAAAATCAGTTTTCATGTTTTTAGGGGTCTTTTTGTTGAAAAATGGCTTTGAAGTCAGCCATTTCCTGTGGAAATTTCCATTTTGATGAAAAAGCTCCTTTTTTTTTTAAATAAAAAAAGTGCTTAAAACGAAAAGGATCAAGAATGCGCCAGTCTGTGCATTACGGATATGAGCAAATGAAAATGTTCCATGATGTAAATCTGTCATTCAGGAAATTTTGTGGTCCAACTGAGAGAGACAGGAATTCCACTTTTTTGTAACAGGGTTCTTGACACAAAAGACTTCAACAACACTGAATCTGTTTTTATTTTGTGTTTCCAAAATGCCCAAAGGCCCCAGTCCACATTACAGAAATTTCATAGAGAGAAATGAGCCAATTTTGAACCGGAAGGGCACAAAATAGCAACTCAGATGGTATCTAATTGTTTTCCATTCCCTTCCTCCTCCTCTTCCTCCTCAGCTCAGACAGGCTCTTTCCCCACTAATTGGGTTAAAAAGAAAATTGATCCCAGCTTGTGATTGTATATGTGAAATATTTGGGGGTTGTTTGTTTTTAACCCAGAGTAAACTTTGTGGTTGAGAATACAGAAGGATATTTCTGAATCCATTTGAAATTCGACTTCACTATGGCTCTCACTAATGTGGTCTAAAGAGGATTTGATTGTTCAGTGTGAATGCAGCCAAGCTGCTTCAGAAACTACCAGCAAGCTAGAAAAGGGACTTCCACTTTGCATAGTTTCACATATGCGGAAATCTGCCTCAGGCTGAATTAACTCTCATTCAGTGCGGCTTCTATGCCATGTGCCCCTCGGACACAGGGGAGGGGGCTAGTAGTCCCAGTGCAATCAATTGATTCAGTGATCTGTGGAATGGTTGATCAATAGCTCCATTGAAAGATCCAACCATTTCTTTTTTTTTTTCTTTTTACCAGATGTATCTATGCACTTATCTGGCCCCATCACCATACTATCTAAAACCCTCCATAGTATCTGTCTGTCAATGGAGCAGAACTGCCTATTTCTTCCATGCAGAAGTGAATGTACCTCATAAAGGTCAGACCATCCAGTCAAGGAACAGAGATAATGCCATGTGATTTGGGCGACAGAGAGAATGCTCTGTGATTTCCCTAATGCTTGAAGAAGCCAGTGAATCCTGTGGATATTCCCTACTGTTGTAGCATAAACCAAACGTACTCCAACTTATTTTTATTCAGGCAACATTCACATATCTTGGCAATAGTTTCACAGACCCATGGCTGAAAGCATCTGCATTTCCTAATTTCTTACCAGTTTTGTATAGAATGATATTCTATTTGTAGCCTCTTAATGTCACTGCCCATCTTGGGATTCTAGGTGATGTCATTTATAGCCTGGCCTTCGTCTCATTAAACAATGAGATCAAGGGTTTGTGATGAGTGTAAACTCTGTGTGTGTGTGCGTGTGTGTGTGTGTAAGTGAAACTTCTGCACCCAGAGATAACAGTTAATCCTTCTCAATCTCATTGTGAATAATTACATTCAGCAGAAGACAGAATCTGTGATACAAATCCAGTTGGTTTCTCTGATCCATCCACCGTCCGGTGAGTTAAAACAGCTCCAGTTCCATAAAGAGACGTATCACGGGTCAAGATCAGTTCTTTGTCAGCTTGATAATGGCTCAGGACCAATGAGGATTGCAGCAACCTGAAATGGTTGTTCTTGAGCTTATTTCCAATACCATTTAACCCTCTTTAAAGTAACATATACTGAGGCATTAGAAGTGTTGATAAATTTGGCAAAAACGTACAGTAGTAATTCAGCAAACTTAAGTAAGCCTTCAGCTCTGAAATATTCTTAGGTGCCAGGGCCTCCTGAATTGGTTTGACTTTGTCTGTCACTAGGTCCCTAGGCATGCACTTTATATCCAAAGCATATCACATCACATGGCAGGAAAGAACGCTCATTCAATTTTAGGCACAGACCTGCTTCCTTTAGCCCATTAAGCACATCTGCTAAATTTTGTAAAGTTCTGTTTCTGTGGTACCTGTGACTAGTATATCGTCCAAACGTACTACCACATGTGGAATTCCCTGAATCAATCCATCAGTAGTTCTTTGGAAAAGAGCAGGGGCTGAAGACACACCAAAAGGTAGTTGGTTACATTTAAACAATCCTTTGTGAGTATTTAGAGTGACATACTACTTAAAATCTTCTTCCAGGACCATCTGTTGATAAGCACAGCTCGTGTCTAACCTTGTGAACAATTGCCCTCCAACTAAAACTGCAAACAGAGTCTCAATGTTTGGAACTGGGTACTAGTCTAATTGTGAGCCCCTATCGACAATCAGCATATAACCGTCACGTGTATGGGGCCATCCAACTTAAACACTGGTGCTGTTGGTGCAGCCTATTCAGAAACCTTTACAGGTTCAGTGATACCAGTTGCCTATAGTCTTTTTAACTAAATTTCAACTTTTTGCTTTATGGCAAAGGGTACAGATCTGGGTTTGAAATAAGGAGACATGCCTTTTGGGTTTATGTAGCTTTTAGCAGTGTTCTCCTTTTAAAGTGCACAGATCGTCTTTAAATAATTCCTTATATGTATTTAAACCCGTTTGCTGAACTAGATAATCTTTTGATTTCAAGTGATGTCTTTTTCCTTTCCATTTCAGGGAAAGATCAGCCAGACAACCTCTACCAAGTACCTTAGGCTATGTCTATACTACAGACTTTACAGCGGAACAGCTGTATCACTACACCTGTGCCACTGCAAGCTCTCCCATGTGGCCACTCTATGTCGCTGGGAGAGAGCTCTCCTGCCAGCATAATTAAACTACCCCCAGTGAGAAGTGTAGCTATGTTGGCAAGAGAGTGTCTCCTGCCGACATGGCGCTGTCTATACTGGTGCTTTTGTCAGTGAAATTGTCGGTTGGGGCATGTTTTTTCACACCCGTGACCAACGAAAGTTTTCCTGACAAAAATGCTAGTGTAGACAAAGCCTTAGGGCCAGTGTCTGCAGTCATTAGCAATGGTAGATGCCTTTCTTGGGACTGGTGGCAAACCTTCACATTAGTAGCTCCCAGTATCTTTATTGCTTCTCCGGTGTATGTTTTTAATTCTCCCCTACATTTCTGCGGTGGAGGTGATTCACTATCTTTCCACAAGGTCTCATAGGCTTCTTGACTCATCGTAATCACGCTACATTCTGTGTCAAGCTCAGATCATACATCTTTTTCATTTACAGTCAGTCCAATATGAACGGGACCTACTTTAGGAATATTTGTTTCTGGTATTCTATAGATAGCATAAACTACTTCCTTCTCTTCTTTTTCACTGTTTTCCTCCTCCCGAATGTGAAAGGGTACCATGGCTCTGGGGCTGCTCTGTATCTTGGTTTTCTGTGTCTGCTTTCTTGGTTTGTTTTGACACACACTTCAGATGTGCCCAGTCAATCTGCAAATGTGAGACTTTATCATTTTTAAATCTGCAGATCATTGGGGTGTGTTTGCATCTACAATGATAACTCTCAGTTCAGCTGACTGGATCTTTTCCCAGATTGCTCTGCAATTTTCTGCACAGTACCTTGTATTTCCTATATGCTATTTCTATCTCCCCAGGCTCCTGTGGCTTGTGTTTGTAAATCCTTTACATTTTTATTTGCAGATTCCATAGCCTGGGCCAATTTCAGAGCTGTTTCAAATGTTAACTGTGGTTCAGACAGTAATCTCCTCCTTTGCATTTTGTCATCATTAATGCCACAAAATAATCTGTCTCTTAGCATTTGTGTCAGAGTTACACCATAATTACAACCTTGAGATAGCTTCCTCAGTCCTGCCACAAATTCTCCTAATGTCTCCCTGGATTTCCTCGACCGAGAGTTAAACTTAAATCATTCTCCTGTTTCGCGGGAGTTGGGGTAAATTTTTTTTTTTTAAACAGATTTACTAGCTCATCAAAAGTTTCTCTCCAGACTTTTCAGGGGCTAACAGGTTTGTCATGAAACGGTAAGTCTTGGCCCCAACACTGCTGAGTCAGATCGCTTTCTTCTTACTTTCCTCTGAATATCATTAGCAGAGAAAAAATAAGCCAATATTTCATAGTATTCTTCCCAACTTTGGTGTTGCAGTTTAAATGGTTGAAATAGTCCCAAACATTGCCACCATTTCATTTGTGTTTCTAAGAGTGTGTGGTCCTTACTTACAGATGACTTCCCAGAGGCTTGCTTGCTTGCTTCTTGCTTGTTCATATGAGTTCAACTCATAGTGTAAACCGAACAAACTCCAGCTTCTTTCTATTCAGGCAACACACATATATCTTGGTAATAGCTCCACAGGTCCATATTTTTGCGCAGTTGCCAACAATACACAGCACAACCCTAGAACAGCCACACATATCCTTGTTTATCTACTATCTGCCTACTGCCCCTAATGGCTGACTTCTTATGCACATTATAACAACTACAAACAGTTGACCAACAATCAACATGCTCCAATATGTTTGTATCGAGATTCTTCAAATAACCAGACATTCATGAAAAAAAGTCTGTCCAGGGACAAGTTGCCGACAGAAAACAGAACCAAATTTATGGAAATACTCTATGCAGTGAATCATATGACCAGCTGTACTTTTAAGCAACTTCGGCCAAATTAGTGTAACTCCACTGTCTCATTTGGCGTTTCTTTTGTTTTACATCAGGTCTGTATTTGGCTCATACTTTTTTCCCTTAACTAGACAGTCTTCAGTATTCAATGTGGGTACCAGCTTATGAAAGTACACCCAAAGAATCTAGTATTTAGCACTCTTTAGGTTTTATTCATGGCTAATTTTCATTGCAGCTGAGCTTGGAGGATAACAAATAGAGCATTCCCAAAAGCCAAAGCAGGGCATGTTTTACTGAACTATTAATGCTCCTTGTAGGGACTCTGGGAATTTAGACCTGAGAAGTTATTAATGATGCCATAAAATATGCCCCTGGAATATCTTAAAGCTGCTGCCTTGTGGATCTTTAAGAATCAGATTAAAAATCACATCTCTGAACATATCTAAGGACTGAAGCTGGATTCTCAGTACATCCTCTGATTACCATGGATGGAGCCTGGGGAAGTTTCTCCAAGATTGCTGAGTTTACTGTCTGGGAATCTAGACTACTAGAAGGGGTTTTTTGGTGTTTTTTTAAAAAATTATGTATACAATAAAATATGTTCCCTTGCCTGCCTCTTAAATGCAGCTTGCTGAAATGGGAGAAAAAGATCTGCTACCACTGCAAAGTGATTTTTCTACTGTTCAAGGAATGCTGGCCTATACACCTATTCCCTGCCCAAATGTGTGTGAACATGCATCATGGCTGGCCTGAACCACAGATCATACTCTGCTGCTTCCTCACAGCGAAAGGGGTAAGTAGCTCCCTTGGCTCCCTTGTGGCCTCAGTGCTGCAGGTCCCGGAGATGGATGACTATGGGATCTGTGCACGCACAGCCCCAGGGTTTGTCACACATGTGCGTTAAACAACAAAGCCGCTTGGCAGTTTCCTGTGGCAGGGCGTTTTCTTCATGCTGACGCATTTTATGAGTGGCAAATGGAACAGGTACTCGGCAATAGTCAGCTTCTCATGCCAGCGGATGGGAACTTACTCCCCAAAGGGGACGTGCAGCTGAGCAAACACCTCCCCTCTTGCAGCCTGAGCCCCAGATACCATCTTGGCTGCGGTGACTGCCTCGCTGGCTGTCTTCTGGAGCACTCAGGGTCTCGCTGTCCCAAACTCCTCTTCAGAAGCGCCCAAGTCAGCCGCTAGGACATCCCTGACCCCTCTGCGCTCCTGATAATTACCGGAGTAACCTGTGAATAGTGATGGTGGCAGCTGGAGTAGATTGCAAGCTGCCCGAGTCCCTTTGGAAGAAGAGAGGTCTTGGTGCGGCGAAAGGAGATAAAAGTGGTGGAAGTTTCTCATGGAAGCCGGCAGGTCCACGACAATCCCAGCCATTGGGAATTCACCGCCTCCTCAGGTATTTTTAAACGCCTGGCTGTCGTCTGTGAATTTTCCCCCTGTGTTTTCCTGCGACACCGATTTATTGCTCTCCCTGCACAGCCTTGGAGAGAAAACCGCTGGAGTTTTCCTTCAATGCTTGGTGAAGCACTGACTCGCTTCACCGTGGCTAGGCTGGCTGTTAACCGCTCCTGCTTCGCCAGGCCCTACCAAAGGCTAACTGCATGCCCAATGATGCAGATTCTAGCCTCTTCTTAGCCCTTCAGAGAGCAGGCTTAGCAACCGGACCAGCAACGTGGGTTAGAGCATCGAACAAACCCAGAACGAACAGCCGGTCCCAGCCCCAGAGAGCTTCCCATGTAAGTGTAAAGCAATAGCCCACAGGTGGGGACAGACAGTCGAGAGGGTGCCAAGAAACAATGAGACCGCACTGATCAGCAGGTTAGCCAGTGGTCTTGGCACGCCAGCAGCCTAATTGAGTCCTGCTCTCACTTTGCACGCTCTCTGTGTTGTTTCTCTTGGGTTCTGCACCTGACGCTGCTGTGGCCTGAAATCATGGGCTTGAGCAGCATCGTCCTCCACTAGCTGGGATCCGAACTGTTCATGTGTGTGTCTCTTAGACTCTATACTGCCAACCGCTCCCTTAGGTGAAGCGGCCAGGGTCTGTGTTTTCAGAGCAAAAGGAGTGTAGCTCCATCCCTGCTGTCCCTGTGAAATTCCAAGCGGCCATGGTCTGCAGCTCTGTGACCATCTTAAAACCTGGAGTGGCCGCGGATTCCTCACCACAGGTTCTACCCCGTGAAAGAGAAAAGAATGCTCCAGCAGCGTGGTCTGGATACGGATCGGAAGTCAAGTGCGATTGGGTCTTTTCGGTTCAGGCCCATCCCTGCCACCGGGCAAAGACTCAGACCTAAAGAGCAACGGACAGACATGAAACGGGAGACGGGACCTTTTGAAGATTTGCTACGATTTCAGGCTCTCTCTAGTCAACACAATAATGAAAACAGGGACAGTGGAATGGCTTTGATAGCTGTTTTGCAGGTGTGTGTGTTTCTAAAGGGGATGGGTCCCAGATCCTGAATTTGTTCCAAGCAGGGAGATGGAGACCTGCCCCCAGGCAGCTGGCGATTAACCGAGGGGATCTGTGAAATGAGAGAGGGTGTACAGCCTCCTTTGGTCAAGATCACAGGAACGTATTCGAACGAATGCCAGTAAAGCTTCCAGGCCAATCCTTAGCAGACGGACTCCACCTCCTAAAACAATCAGGTTGCAGAAGGCTTGGCAGGGCTGCTCCGAACTGGCAACTTCCATCCAGGACAGAGTCAAAATTAAGCTCACATGAGTCCAGAATAACCTCTCAGCCCGGGACGCGGGGGGAGGAGCAGCTGGGCAGTGCTGATGTCATCTGTGCTGTCTGCGTTGTGTCATTCCTGTGCGTAGAGACTCTCGTTTCCAAGGGACTTGATGGCACCTTTAACCCAACAAACAACAAATGAGGGAAACAGGATCAACTCGGGGATCAGACCAGAACCTGGGAGCTCGGTGTCCAGAGCCTCTGGAGTTGACTGTCCATGTTTTCCTTAACAAGCCTCAATTGCTGTAGGGGTGTCCCTGATTCCATCTCTAGCGTATCTTCACGCTGCTTTCGGAGCTGCAGACGGTGCCAGTCGTAACTGTTGTCGGGGGGAAAGACACAACAGGCGTCATGTTTTCTCTGCCAGGATTTGCCTGTTTAGGGGCAGGTTGTTGTTACAGTGGTGTCTAGGGGCCAACCCGGAGTTGGATCCTCATTGTGCTAGGTGCTGTGCAAACACAGAGCAATAGGCAGTCCCTGCCCCAGAGAGCTTACAATGTGAATCATCTATGCCTAGATTCTCAGCAGCACTCCTCATCTTCTGGGCTCAGGTTAGCAGTAGCCACAAGAGAGTTGGCTGTGGCTTTCTCTGATACCTGCCTAAATATGTCCTACAGCTGGCTATGGCCTCCATGGAGCATCCAGCATCTGGCGATTGCTGGAACACAATGTATGCCTCTCCACCCCGCCTTATCTTCCCAATAAGTCTCCCATGCAGGGAGCTGTAGGTGAGGGGCAAAGAAGCTGACTATGCTGTTGGAGACTCTCCCTATGCTGGGACTGACGGCTTTGGGGGTGTTTTGCAGAGCCGATGCTGCCCAAAGGAGCCTGTTCACAGTGGTAGAAGAAGCGGGGGAGCTTTGGGCTGTGACCTGCTTCCCTCTGAAGAGCTGAGTGGGGTGGGCTGTGCAGTGTGGTCATTCCCCACATCCTGCCAACGACCTCAATGGCTTCAGAAATGGCATGACTTATCTGTGATTTCCCTCCCTCTCCCCCCTTTTTCTCCTCTCCCCTCCTGCAAAAAAAAAAAATTCGCATGACCAATCTCCAGCCCTGGTGGTGATTCAGAATAATAATCAGCAGGAGAATGGCGATGATAACACTTAGCTAAGGCCGCGTTTCTCAGCCGTACAGCGCGACATGCGTTACCAAAACATCACTTCGCAGGTGGGGAAACTGAGGCACAGGGTAGTGATGTGATGTGCCCATGGTCACCCAGCAATCCAGGGGCAGAGCTGGGCGTGGAACTCAGCTCTACCTGCAGCCCACTTCGGCGCTTTATCCACAAAGCCACACTGCCTCCATAGCTGGCTCGTGACCAGTCTTTGTTGGCTGGAGGGGAGGGGAATAGTACCGTTATTTTACAAAGAGCAGCGCTCCCCTCTGCACCAGCCAGCTTGGAACTGACCACAGCTCTGCTCCCTTGCAAAAAGGAAGGGAAACTTTGCATGTTTAAAGGTGCAGTACTCAGAAAAAGGAATCGTAACCTCTCCCCTAAATGGCACAGCTCCATGCACCACAGGTTAGGTAAGCAATAATGAAGAACTTGAGGTTCAAAGAAGACTGAGAAAGCCAGTTAGCCTCCCGCTGGTTCCCACAACTCCTGCAGAACGTGTTGGTTACCAGGGAGAAGCACATTCCACCCCACCCTCCCCAGCCTGTATTCAGTTTTCCCTGGAACGGGCTGAAATTTTTCATATTTCAAAATTTTGATAAGAAATTGAAGTTTCAATGGGGGAAAAAGGCACTACTTATTTTTCAAGGATATTTTCCTGGATATTATTTTCCCCCACCCCTGGGTTTCTTTTTTGTTTTGTTTTTTTTTTTTTTGACCAACTGGTTAGAAGTTTTTCAAATCTAACTTTTGGAGGGAAAAAAGCAGGGGGAGAGAGGGGGAAGCAATTGTTCGAAAACATGTTCACAATATTTTTTCCCCTATGTTGACCAGCTTTAGTTTTCGTTCAGACCTTACTCCAGCAAAGCAGCCAATGACGCCAGTGGGAGTTTGCCTTAGCAAAGTCCAAGTGAGGATTTCATCATCGTTTTCAAGGAAGACTGCCAAATAGTTGAGGCTAAAAAATTAGCCTTTGTGTGTTTAAAAAAAAAAAAAAAATTGAATAGGTTTGTGATGGGTCCCTGCTCTGGTCAAGTTAGATTTAGCCTGAAAATATCCCCTCCCACCATATTTAGTCACTTCCAACTCTAAATTCAGCTAGAACCCAGATGTTTCGATGCTGATACAGAAATGAAAATTAACAGCATTGAAGGGAATGTTAACCAAACATTTCAAGGGGTGGTTCTAGAAACTTGCAGTGATTTGGGTGAGTTCTCTCTCTCTCTCTCTCTCTCTCTCTCTTTTTTTTTTTCCCCCCTCAAATGGTAGGGGGAAAACTATTCCTTGAATAAAAGATTCAAATATTGTGAATCAATGTATTCACTGAATGCATTACAGGATGATTCACCCAACATACAGCTGCTCAGTTATGGCAAAAAACCATTGGCTGTGTAATTTACCCACCAGATAGTGGCAAAATTCAATGACTAACATACCCTGTATTTGTCCAGTTCTGAGTATTAATAGTATCTCTTGATTGAGTCCTGCCTTTTTAGCTTATTGTTCATACGGACCATTTTTCTACCAGACATTCAGGTCTTTTGCTGCAAAATCCTTGGGCTGCTTTAAAAAATGCCTTTGTTCTATTAACAGGAAGCTAGAGTGAGTTGGAAAGAGAAAATAATTCTGCTATTATGGAATTGATTAGACAAGGAGAGTTATGCATGAAAATGTCCATATCCTCTCTCTAATTATTCCAGCTCAGCAAGTTCTGTGCCATATGTTCAAGCACCTACTCTATTTTTTTCCTGCGTCCCATTGATAGCCTTTTTCCTTACATACGCACACTCGCACACACGCATGCATAGCCTTCTGTACCCATCACACACACCTATGAAGTGTGGTAGCTATTGCACATGGCCAGAATTAAGACACTGCAGTGACTGCCATAGACTTGAGAGGCACTTGACGCAGAGCCTTGGTCCATTGTGCGGCAGCGTCTCAGGACCTTGCCTATATTCCTGTGCTAAATGCTCAAGGTAAGCTTCCAGTGAATTAAATCTCCTAGACCAGGCAATGGCTCCAGAGGGAAGTGATGGAAACTCCGTGGCTTGGAGGCATTTGAAAAGAGGATTGGCCCAAAGGACGATAAGGGAGAATTATGCACTGATCGAGAGATGGATGAGTCTACAGGGCTTTTCCATGTAGCCCTTTGATGAGGCTAAACTCTGGTGCTTGCACACACTCTCCATCCGCAGTGTGATTGCCGTGAGGGTGGTGGGACGCTGCAGGACGCTCTTCTCCCGGGGATTAGCTCAGAAGCCAGCCTGCTTTAAAAACAAAGAATCAAGTACGTAACTATTCTCTGACTGAAGGATAAGTCTGATTCACCGTCTGCCGTGGCAGGCAGCCATGGAGCAGCCAGCCACATGGGATGGCGGGGAGGAGGAGGGGATCCTGTGGTTTGCTATAGACCAAGAAAATGTGACATCCCAGCTTCCCAATGAATGTACCTTGGGCATCTTCTTCAGCTGTGGCAATGGAAAGGCAAAGACAGCAAAACAAGTGTCAGTGGTTTGGGCAAAGGGATACCTTTCATTACTACCCTGTGTGGTGCCTGGTGTTTTCCTTCCCGTGCTGGTGGGAACGCTGGAACCAGCTCCGTTCTCTTAATTGGGTTAATTTCAGACTTCGAGGAGATTGCCCAAACCAACTCACCCACAAGGAAACGATCCATGGTTGTTTGCTCTTAAGTGCTGCTTTGGGAGCCATTGATTGTTGGGAAAATCTCCCCCTCGCCGCTCCTCTAAAGGGCTCTCAGCCCATGCGCTGGTAGGGGATGCTCACCAAGTCCCTCGCCCTGGCTGCCACAGGACAGGATGCTCGGTCTGAGAGGGATGGCCAGGGCTGAATTCAGACCTCAGAGGGGCAGGTGCAACGGCCACTGGTTTTAATGGGGCCTGAGGAAATGCTGGCTGGACACAAGTTGGCACTTTGCTGCCGTAGGGCAGATTACATCAGCGGGGTGCCTGAGCCGTGGTGTTAGCACGCATGCCTACCCACACTCGTGCGTCCATCTGCACCTCGCCCAGGCACGTGTGACTCTGGCTCTCTCCTCGGTGTGTGCTGGGGCACACCCGCGCTTCCAGTGCCTCTCTCTCGCCCGTTGCACAGGAGCTCCCACGCTTGCACGCCCAAACACACATGCGAAAATGAAGGGTGGTTTTAAAAAGGAAAAAAGACCCAACCAACATTCCTGCCACTTCCGGGCCCTAACCCCCCGAGCCGCTTGCCATAGTTTGACCATTAACTAATGAACTTGGCCAGAGGTCTCAGGGGCCGTTTGCATGATAAACCTCCTGCTGCTGCTCCTGAGCCAGGGCGGGCAGTGCCAGGATCCTTTCTTCTGGCTGGCAACAGGGAAGTGCCAAGTCTCCGTGTGCGGGTGCCAGTTTCTGAGAGGAAGGGGCGAGAAGGCTGCACACAAAGGGAGGTTTATGAGGCAGACGGGGCACCTGACACTCGTGGGGAACGTGCTTCGCCCTGGTAATCTGCAGTAGACGTTTAATCATTTTTATTTTTTTTCCCCCCTTTCTAAAAAGCATAGCAACAGCTGGGGCCGAGGCTTTCCAGGAGATGAACTCATGGACAACTGTTCAAAATAACTTTATTCGCACTGCTATTAGATCAGTCCACTGGGGAGCAACCAATTATCTTTGATTACTGGAGGCAGATAAGGCCAAGGTTGAACTGAAAACCAAGCCCGGGAAAAGATAGGGGGAAGAGGGCGCTGGGGGAAAGGCTGGCCGGGATGGACCTTGTGGCTAATTTGTACGTCAGCTGCTCAGCTCGCAGCGGCTTTGGGGTTGTATAAACACAGACTCCCAGCAACTTTATGCGCCAGGCTGCTAGCAGAGTGGCGGGGAGCTGATTCCAGCAACGCTCTTCTGACTGGGTACCAGTGGAAGGAGAACGTCATGGGCCTGGAGAGAGAGAAACTCGGGTGGGTTGGAGTAGATGTGGGGCTCTGCGCACCCAGAAGAGCATGAATTTGCCCGTGCCAGCGGCATGAGAAGCTTTTTGGCACGCGCAGGCTTGTGAGAGCCTGTTCACGTGCTTGTGTGGGTCTGCATCCTCGCTGATCTCCCGTGCCCCTGGCTGCAGCAGGGAAACCACATGCGTCCTGTAGCCCCATGCACTCCACGTGGGTCCCTAGACAGTGGTTCCCTTTTGCAGCTTGGGGGGGGGTGGGAGATCAGCGCTCCCCTCCCCTGGCAAAGCACTCAGCCTGGGTCCCTAGGTGCTGGAGTCCCTGCTGGAGTTTGCACCGGTGTTGTAGCCCCACGGCAAGCACTCCGTCTGGGTCCTTAGGCAGCGGATCCCTTCTGCAGCCAGGGGGAGGAGAGCAGCGGGCCACTTTGAAAGCCCCCACAGGCCATTTTTGGTCCATGAGTTGGGAATCACTGCCATAGAGCCAGTCTGCACCCGCAGACTGAGTGGGATGACGGCAATCATGGAGCAGGGTGAACTATTACAACCCCCTCCCCTTTTTAAGGCATAAATCCATCGCATGGCTAATGAGGCATGTGTTACACATCCAGCAGCATGTTAGAATGGGGGAGGGAGGCATGTCACAAAGCTCTGCTCAAGGCGGAGGCAAACTTCCCTGAAGTGGTCCATTTGGGGGACGGATTCCAATTCTGGGTTCCGATAGGAGCCCCCGGTCTGCGCCCACACGTTGTATGCGATCTGGGGTGTTGCACAGTTTACGATTTCTTTGCAAAGCATTTCACTTTGTTCTTTAATGATGTGCTCGTCCATTTCTCCTCTTCCCTGAAACTCCCTGTTTCTTCCCTTGGACAAAGTGAGTTGAGGAGCAGTGGGAACTCTTTCTCTTCAGCTAGGTTTCAGTGAGTCTAGCCTTTAGGCCAGTGCTAGACAGCTCTGCTTCCCAGGACAACATGAAGCAATCTGGGAGTCAGATCAATCAGCTCGTGGAACGGGTGCCCAAGAGAAAGGAAGCTCGTCACTAAAACACTAGAATCCATGCTTCAGGGAGCAGCTCTGCATTGGCCAGGAAACAGACTGCATGATCAATCGGTCTTTCCGTCTCTCACGCCAATGATTCAATAAGCTGTGTCACTAGGGGCTTTTTAAAAATAGACTGGATGAAGCACTAGGAAATAGACATTAGGGATCAACCTTGCCTTGGCTGGGAGATGGGCTGATATCATGGGACTTTTGCATCTCTCAGTTCCACGAATAATCATGAAAGAAAAGGAACTGATCAACACAATAGAAATTCTGCACAATGTTTGCCTTAGGCTATTATAATGCTAACATCACATCTCGAACAGAAGAGTGCAAATAAGTCTCCTAAAGAGAGTTCTATTCATTAGAGAAGATTGCATTAAAGAAGATAGCATTGGATGATTGCAACTGGGTGGAGGGGGCTCTGGGGAATGAGGGGTTAACCTCACCTCAGCATCCCCCTCCCCTTGAAGGGTCTTTCAGCTAACTTCAATGGGCTTTGGATGAGATCTGAAATTGGAGGCAGCAGAGAAAATACCTTTCAAGACAGACTTCACACCTGGGCCCAGAGCAGAGGGTTGAGCCTCCTGCTTGGGGGAGTTTTGTGTGTCCTCTTCTGCCCATGTTTACTTCCCTTCCTTCCTTGTTATAAACCCTGGCCACTTGGGAAAATGTTTGGCCAAGCGCATTTGTTTTTCTGCTGACATTCCATCAGTACAAACGTGCTTTGATTTCGGCTTGCAAGAAAGAGTGTTCTTGGCCTTAGATCTTGAGAGAGAGGATCTCCTGACAGCGGCTGAGTGGTGGATTCCACCAAGCAAATATCAATGGGAGAAAAAAACCCCAACCCCCACCAGCTGCCCAAGTGAATAGAAGGTAAGTCTGAAATGCCTTGAGCAAGTTACTCAGGAATATGTCTGAAGGCTCAAAAGCAGCCTCTCCCCCATTCGCTGCTTACATTGTTGCTGGAGTGTATTGAGGACCCACAACTCTGGCAGGGAAATCACAATTCCAGGTATGCAAAGGAAAGTCTCTACTTTAAAAAATGGCATCCATTTATGTCAGGTCTCGGTCTGGAATTGATTTGGCTCCAGTCAACAGAGCTGTAGTTACTGGGGATTTCACAAGCTTAAGCGTTTGTAAAGTCTTTAATCTTTTCCTCTGCAAATAGGTAAGATGTAAAACCAAATTCCTGACCCCCTCATGGTCAGGAAGAGCGTGGCGTGTGTGCCATAGGGTCCTGGCCAAATTCTGGTATGGGTTTTTACGTTCTGTCTTTGTACATTCCCCCGCTGTTTCAGATGCATAAACCAGTGTTGTTCCCTTCCAGTCCCAAACTGTTGTGTAATGTTGCAGTGCGCTATTAAACAGTGGCCATGTGGCATCCTAGAGGGGGCTGCATTTCAGTGGTAGATGAAGTGATTTTTGTGTAATTTGTAGGATTGTTCCCTATTGGTTTTCCAAAAGCCAGCCTCTCTGTGACTAGGCAAAGCCAACTCCCCCGTTTCAAATGCTGTTTCTAGAAGCCATTTTATTTTGGCCCCTGCGGGTAAAATAAGAGATGTAAAACGTAAACTTGAATACAAGCATCGAGATACTTGAGTAGGTTCTGCCCTTCTGAAAGTCTGATTTTCCACAGTCCAAGGAACCCTGTGGGCCAGATTCAGGTTTCAGTGACACTAGTGTAAATCTGGAGGAATTCCTGGTTAACACTGGAGTAACTGAGGTCAGAATACAGCCTTGTTTCTCGATGGGATTCCAGAATTGGGAGTAAGGGGACCTCCATACCAACTGCCTACCTGGATTGGTGTCCGAACAATTGCTGAGGCTGCAAAATGCAAATATCGTGTTGTGCTGCCTCGGGTGGATTCCTCCACGTTAAAAGTGATTATGTAAAACTCGGCCCCTTCTTACTCTCCATACCAGCTCCCTGTGCGTCTCTTCTGACTTCGACACACACGCCTGTCGGCGCCTGTTAAAACCACAGAGTTAAGGGAGAGTTAGTGGGATTCTGTTCAGCACAGAAAAAGATCAGTTAAAACCAGAGTACAAAATTACTAGATTTAAGGCCGGAAGGGACAATTATGATCATCTGGTCCGACTTCCTGCCAGAGAATCTTACCCTGGACCCAGCAAAATTAGCATTGGTGGAGATGATCTAAGAGGCAGTTAGAACCCAGTCATCAGGATCAGCTGGAAACCCTGAGAGTTCAAATTCTCTTTTGATTTGCAAGGAATGTAGCTCTGACCCTTCCCAATATCAATTCGTGTAGCATTCAGAGCATAACCTCAGTTTAAGGCAGTCGAGAAGATGCGGTGTTCAGACACCTGAGACCCTTGAAAGAGTTAATCATTTTGTTTGAGTTGAGCCTGGTGCATTACAGTGAAATGAAACTGATCAGCTAGGCCTTCAGCGACCCATCGATGAGTCCGAACCCTGAGCTTTGGGGGCTCTTGGTGGTTTCTGAGAAGTATCTGTAAAGTGTAAATCTGAAAAGTAAATGTAGCAACCCAGGAGCCAAACAGGAGAAAAATTTAATTTAAAAACCCACAAACCAGAAAACCCTTAGCAATCTGCAGGCAGCAGCGCCCTCTCGTGTCTCTAATCCGGTGTGCCTCTCCCCAGTTGAGCCAAGCCTGGAATGTCACAGCTTACTCCGATTTATGTTTTCCAGTACAGCCTATCTTATCTCCTTGCTGCATGCATGAAGCCATCACCTGATATTTCCTGCCGGCTGTGTCCATGTCAGCTCCATTTAGCAGCATGAAATCGGGCTCGTAACAGGCAGGGACATGTGCACATCAGACCCTCCACCCCAGATGCCTGGCCTGGCTACAGCATCACCTGCTGTCTGACATTTTCCCTCCGTTTTTTTTTTTTTTTTTAATGGTAATTTTTCCCCTTCTGCTGTCAGACACGTCAAATGTCTCCTCCCGTTGCAGGGCACAGCATAGGTCAAACTCTGCCAACAATCAGCCACGTTCCTTGCTGGTGGACACGGTTGCCTGTCCATTGATAGCTGTGGAGTTTCACCCATTTGCATCAGCAAAGAATTGAGCCCAGCGTCTAGTTTTAGTGCTGTCCAACTTCAGACAGAAACCCTCCTTGGCGATTCGCTCAGGCTGGGTGCTCTCACCTTTCTTCCTGTTGGGACGGTGAGACACAAGACGCTGCCATTTCCATGTAGGATCGTGTTACCAGCCTGAATATTTGCAGAAGGGTGAATTTCAGATTTGGGCAGTTTTGAGTATTCACACAAATCAGCCTCTTAACTTAGCCATAACTAATGACCCTCACAGGGCTGGTCCATTTATCCAACTGGGAAATGGAAACACACTATGTGCCTTCTCTGACCAGTTGCAAGTTGGCCAGCACCTTGAATACCCACAAGTGCGCTCTTTGCAGTCAATCCACAGAGTGGATAGAAAAATAAATTCAGTTGCTTCCAAATGACGAATAAATTTGAGGCAACAGTGATCTCCTCGCCAGCGGACAAAGGCGAAAGCGACAATGGATGAATGATTCATTGCGAAGGCTTCTCTGTTCTGCACTGACTCATCCCAAAGAGAGAGTATTCCCTCTGCTTCCTCCCCACCCCAATGTGCATGCACGAGGCTGGGGAAATAAATGAGACATTTACAAGCTTGTGCACCATGCCAGGATCTTGTGGAGAACACACTGTCTTTGCTGGAAGATCTGGGTTTTCTTCCCAATTGGGATCTGCACGTTCTGTTACCAATGCCCAGGGCACCAATGAATCTGATACATATTAGGCTGAGAGGAAGTTTAGACTCCCTGCTGTACAGAATTCAGGGAATCTTTCTTCAACATGCAAATTTCTCTTTCCTCGCCTTGATACCCCGCATTCAGCAGAGAGTAATTTAGTTATACGCCTCTCGTCTATTCGTTTGGAGAACTCTTTCTAGTCTATTATTAACCTGCTAAGGAAGTGGCTGTTTGGCACAGCCTGCTAGCTTACGTGGCAGATAAGGACTTTCAGGTTGTAGTGCTTAAACTGCACTGCCCCTCTGTCCTGGCCTGTAGCCCTCTCCCAGCTATTCCGCCTGCTTCCCTCTCTCCCGCAGCTCTGCCAACGCACCTAAAGCATAGCCTTGCCAACTGCTGCAACCTGAGCCCTCCACTCTCCAGAGAGATGGGGCAGGAGCCGGGTTGGGGGGCTGCAAACAAATGTTGATGACGTCCCCCAAATTGAGCTGTTCCCCGGTGTTTAGGGGTGGGGTAGATGGTTCTTTTTTGAAGGCAGATTCTGTGAAACGCTCTAGACCATTCTGCTGTCTGCATGAGATGTAGATCTACCGGTTCGGTTACTGTCACAAAAGCACACCTACAAACGAGGGAATAACTGGGGCTGCAGGGGCACCACACGAAGGATCTGGGGTTATAGTGGATTCCCAAATTGAATATGAGTCAACAGCGTGTTGCAGTTGCAGAAGAGGTGACTATCGTTCAGGAACGTGTTAACGGGTGTCGTATACAAGACGTGGGAGGTAACTAGCTCACTTTACTAGCACTGGTGAGGCCTCCGCTGAAGCACTGTGTCCAGTTCCAGGCACCAGACTGTAGGAAAGATGTGGCCAAACTGGAGAGAATCCAGAGGCAAGCAATAGAAATGAGAAAAGGTTTAGAAAACCTGACCTCTAAAGAAAGGTTCACAAAACCTGGGCATGTTTAGTTTTGAGAAAAGAGGACTGGGGGAGGGGGAACCTGATAACTACCTTCAAATACGGTAAGGGCTGTTTTAAAGAGGATGGTGATCAGTTGTTCGCTGTGTCCACGGAAAGGACAAAAAGTAATGAGCCTCATCTGCAGCAAGGGAGATTTTGGTTAGATGTGAGGAAAAACTTTCTAAGCATAAGTGCAGTTAAGCTCTGGAACAGGCTTCCAAGGGAGGTTGAGGAATCCCCATCCTTGGAGGTTTTAAGACCAGGTCAGACAAACATCTGTCAGGGATGGTCTAGGTTTACTTGGTCCTGCCTCAGCTCAGGGGTCTGGACAGGATGACTTCTCAAGGTCCTTTTCAGTCCCACATTTCGATGATTCTTTCCCCAATTGTCATGCTTCAGGGCATAAGCTGATTTCCTGCTGGGTCAGGAAGAAATAGCCCTCTGTTCTAAACTGAATATTTTAACATTAGATGCATTGTGGATATTTTCCACTTTCCTTTGATGCACTGGCCACTGTTGGAGGGCAGGGGGTGGGCGGCAAAATTAACTCTGTCATAACACACCGCATCCACCATCAAAGAGGCAGACTGGTAACTGCTCTTGGGGTGGAACAAGACACACAAGCTTAGCAACTAACGGCTCAGGAGGCACTTGGTCAGGTAGGAGAGTAGAGACGGCTTCCTCGTACACTGGCACTCAACAGCACTAGGAATTACAGTGTCCCTCGTGTCTCCTCCATTTCTCTCACCAGCTCGTCTTTTCTTGGGCCTTTCCTAATACCTAAAGGCCCATAAATGGGTAAGATCCCTCCAGTGGCTCCTAACTAGAAGCTGTGGGGAGAACAATGAACTCCTGCGAATTGTATATTTGTAGGTTGTATCCCTAGCAATCACACAAACACCCGCTCAGTTCAGTTCTGCCTTTCTTGCTTTCCCACACTATTTCCTTAGCCTGTGACCCCCATGGCAGGTAGAGATGATTGAGATGGAGGGGGAAATTCTGTGGACTTCTAATATTTTTTTCTTTTTAAAGTTTTCAACCATCTCTATAGCTGGATCAAAAAATGGAGACATTTTTGTTTCAAACTTAGGCATTTTGTCAAAATTTGGAAGATTTCCACTGGCTCAAAAAGACCCTGATAGGGAGGTGGTGAGAAGTGCCATGTAACAGTTTCTCTTCATAAGAGTATAGCATGGGGAAGAGAGCGATTGGATGGATGGATGGATGTCCATGTGAATCTTTCCTTTGGTTCCCATCCCCTTGAGTTTTGCCTGGTAACCAGAACTTCAGCCCGCAACTTTGTCAAAAACGCTGTGAACCTGATGGCCCTAACTCTGTCACGATTGGGATTTTTGTCTCCTTTGGTCTTCCCCCAAGCATTTCTAGGAGTCTGCTGCCTGCCGGGACAGCTGCTATTTTGTGAAGCACAGCATGGCCCAGAGGGAGGAAACATACAGTGTGCTCTCTGGTAATGGTAGGTTTTTTCCCCCACTCTTGTTTTGTTGTTTCCCTTAATTCCCCCCGCCTCCCCCTCCCAAAAACAAACAAACAAACACCACATTTGCCCAGAGAATGTAGGGTTTCTCTGTTCATGGAAAAATAAACCACTCAGGCACTATTTTAAAAGAAGTGCTGCTTTCCTTTGTCGTTCTGATTCCAAAGGAGCTTGCAGAAACATACCGTGGACTCACTGGGCACAGGACAGCCCTGTGAGTTGCTTAATGATCATTTAGACCATGAAGAGGGCAGAAGGAAAGCACAGATGGGAGGGGAATGTCTGAGGACAATTCCTGTCTGTGTTACGTGCTTCAGATAACCATTGCTTCCTGACTATTGTATGTGGTGCTAATGACTGGGGACCCACAGATATCTGGGGTGGATTACAAATGGGTCTTTCCAATGTGAGAAACCAGCCGCTCCTAGGCTATAGTTCAGGTTTTTTCCTCCATGTCCCAGGTGGATTTGCTGCCCCCGGGTCTGCTCTACCTGTTGGATATTAATGAAGACTTCATTAAACTAACGCTTTCCATCTGTGACCATCATGGGTAAATGCCAGGCTGGATTTTGGTACATGTGCCTTCCCCTGCGATAGGAATTTCGTTTCAGCCGGGACTTAGACTAGACCTTGGTGTTAACCTTTGCAGTGAACATGTGTTGATAGAAACCTTTGCCGGGGTAATAAATTACTAAGCCTTTGATCGAGACTAAAAGCCATTCAGGCAAGGAGGCGAATTGTGAGCCTCATTTCCAGGGAGTGAGATGGAGAGAGAGAAAAGATTCCTGTGTAGAAATCCCCCCTTCCCAGGTTGGGGGGAGAGGCGACCTCGGAGAGACAAGGGAAGGAGGAGGAACCGCAGGTAGGCTGGAGAAGCGAGTGTTTGTGCCTGGCGAGGGGGCACTATGGGGATTGTTTACTTGAATGGCTTGGATGCAATATCCAGCTGGACAGCTAATAATGGGGATGCACCTAAAGAGCAGAAGTGGAACCCTCATTCAAACTTCCCCCAAGTCTTGGGGCTTTCGTTCAGGCCTATCTCCGCTGAAAATCGTAGCACCTCATGTCCCCGCTAGCTAACACAGATATTTATAGGTGTCTGACAGGGAACGGGCCGTCTACAGAGACAGCAGCGCTTAATGGGCTCGTGTGTAACACAGCCTGGGTGTATTTGCGAAGGTGCATTTTCCAGACACAGACAGGAAAGCGTGAGGTGTTTTGTTTTTTCAAAGCATTTTTTTTTAACTGTAGGTCGTGGGATGTGTCTGAACTCACCTCATTTCTGAGAGAAAGCCAGGGATCCCAGGGGAGGAGAGCTGGGCCGGGGTGGGGGGAGCTGAATGGAAAGTGAAGAGAGAAGGTCTCTGACCTTTCGAGGGTGAGCTTGGAGGCTGTGAGCTCTGCGACGTCAGGTGCTGTTTCTGCTCTTGCTCCAATCCAAGCCCTGTTGAGTGCCCTCCTGTGGCCTGGGTTAAACTGAGTATTGATGAGCCCAAGGACCATCCCTGAGCCAAAGCCTTTCTTCCCTGAGTGCTGCTTCTTTCTCCTCCCCCTTCCTACTGACTTCCCACAAGCTGGGAGCCTCTCTGGATAGGTGACACGGGAGGGCGAGGACAGCCTGGCAGCTGAGGTACAGGACGGGGTGAGAGGATTCCCGGGTTCCCCTCCCAGTTCTGCCACAACCAAATCATCCCCCTCTCCGTGCCTCGGTTTCCCCCTCTGTCGTGATAACAGCCAGGGATAAGGCATTAGCCTGAGCTCTGGGAAATGCAGATTCAAGTGCCCTGTTCCACCACCGGCTTCCAGCGTGACCTGGAAATCAGTGGGAGTTAGGTGTCTAAATACCTTAGCGTCTCTGTGCCTTGGCTGCTCATCTGTGCAATGGGGATAGTGGCACTTTCCTCCCGCTCAGGGGCATTGTGCGGGTAACAACATTAAAGATTGCGAGTGCTCAGCTACTATAGTACCAAGGGCCAGCGAAGTGCCTAAGAAAGATACCTCAGCTGAGGGTGGTGGGGATTGACTCACTAGTGGGTGCAATTTGCCCCTGTGCACAGGGGACCAGCACAAGGCCCAAGCACAATTTAAACCGTGTTTTGAGAGCTTCGATAGGACTTCACTTTGGGATGAGTGCTTTGGGATGAGTGCTTTGGGATGAGTTTAAGCCTTAAAGCATGAAAAGGGGCTTCAAAATCCTTGGCTAGAAGATGCTATAAAATGCAAGCTATTATTACCTTTGTGGTCATTGCAATAAATAAGCTTTGAATTCCCTAAACAGTGAACAAGAAGTCGAAGTTTGCTGTTGCATACAATAATAAATCATCGCATTATCTGACGTGTTTCAGGTATTTTATCTCAGGCCATTCTAAAAGCATTTCATGAATGAAGCCTCACAATACTACTGAGATGGATGGAGTTATCTCCACTTTACAAGGTGAGACAGTGGCGGGGCAAAGACTCCTGGCTGTGGTTCTGACGCTGTAATGTTAGGCAAGGCTCCCTCAGCCCACAAATGAGTGGCAACATTTAAGGGCAGGGACCGTCTTTTGGTTCTGTGTGTGTGCACCCTTAGCACATTAGGGTCCGTGTCTAGGGCTCCGAGGCTATGGTCATAAAAATAATGAATAACAACAACGCCTTTTTGGTTGTGATGCGCAGCATTTACAGCTCTCCCATAAGATCTCAGATTTGTGATAAGTTCTTCTGATACTCTTAACAAAAAATATAATATTTTGCATAATAAACTTAGACCAAAGCTGAGCCAAAAATGTACTGTACTGAAAGGCATCGTAAGTTTTCTGACTCAATTGCTATTAAAATGTTCTGTCCTAGTCAATGTTAAAACATTCTTACTGGGGGATCTAATCTGCCCTAAATAGTAATTCTTGTTCTACTGACCAATCATCTGCTTTCTAACATGTGTAGACCTAATGGGGAGCAAAGTCTCTAAAAATGCTAGACACCGATGTTTAATAAAATCTGGCCATATTAGACGTAATGCTCGCCTTCCCAGCTATCTGTGCTGTCCAAATGTGCACAATTTTGGGGGGGTGGCTCCATTGGAAGTGTGAAAATCAGAGGATTTTTCACTAAGCAAGAATTTACGACAGAGGATGAAAATTATGCTTTGCTGCCTGAGGTCTCAGTTTAGTAGTGTTTCTTCAACCATTTTAGTCAGCCAATTTGGCAGGGTTGGTTTAACTTACAAAATTTCCCCAGGAAAACAAAAAAGTCTCGGTTCGGATTCCGTTCCGACACCCCATTGCATTAATCAGCATGGACCAATGCTTATGTTGTTATCCTCCCCGGGATTCAAAGCAAATCAAATACAGTGAACAAATTTATGTCCAGTGAAAAATAACATGTACGTGATGTAAGGTGTTACTAGGATTGGATGCTCATTTTAGTAGTCACTTTAGCTGGATTTTAGGAAGTGGGTGCTGCCAAAGTCCAATTTACCTGATGATGAATGAAGAACCATAACAGAAAAGAAATAAATATCAGGAACACCTCTGTTTTGCAGCTCACTGGTGTCCAAGCTCAGACATTTCTGCATTAATCAAGCTGCAGCCAGAGTTTAGCATTTTAACGTTATTTCAGAATAGAGAGGAACATCTTCCAGAGCTGAGTTTTCAAAGAGATTAGAAATTTATATGACAAGCAAGAATAGCCAAAGTTCTTGCTTTGTTGGTAAATTTTCAAAGACGCCCCTGTGTGCTTTCTCCAGTACCAGCCTTCTGGGAACAACTCACAAAGCCACTTCAACATCCTCCTTCACATCCTTCTTTAGAACATTCCTTTGCTGGGATGTCTACAAAGTACTTAACAGTCAGACAGTTAGCAACTACTGCTCTCCTGATGATCGGTATTGTCTCGTCGTTTCCTTGTGCTCTCCCATCTGTCTGTCTCCATCCTTTATCTCTTGTCTTACTGTAAGCTCGTGGAGCAGTGACCAAATTTGTGTTCTTTGTTGGTACAGGACTTGGTGCAATAGGGCCCTGGTCCAGGGCTACAGCACCCAGGTGCTACCATACAAAATAATAATTAATAATAATTTTAATTATGATTATTTATTTTTTAAAACTCATGAATTTTTGGAAGGAATGTCATAAGTAGATTTGGTCACCAAAAAAAGTTGGAAAGTGGCTTTTTGACAAAACTGGCAAAAATATCTGTTTTCGTCCATTTTTCAGATGTTCATTGAAGAACTGAAATGTTTTCAGTTGCTGAAAACGGCAAAAATTTAGTTTTCAGGGTTTTGATTTTTTAACAAAACCGTGACAAATTTTAATGAAAATGTTTTGTTTTCATCAGTATTTTTCATGAGGAGGAGTAGATAATAAACCCTCATGCTTCAGAGCTTATGTAAGCCTCTAACTATTGGGGGTCAGGAGGAAACTTTTCCTGGGGCAGATTATCCCTTAACTGCCTAATCAGCAAGGTTTTTAACCTTCTTCTGAAGTATTTGGTACTGGGTAATGTTAGAGAGGGAGTACTGAACCACTGCTTTGAGATGGTGTGGTAAATTTCTATGTTCCTATGATTCCTTTCAACTCTTTATATCCAGTGGCAAAATTATAGGGTGTTTTTTAAAAATAATGCAAATTCCCAGTATCGTAGCATTGCATTTCTCCCTGGCACCCCCAAAAGTACACCCCTATCACAGATCAAAACTACAAATTGTCTCCAAGTGAAATTTACAATAGACCTCCAGAAGTGACCGCTCTCATCCAGGATTCGGAGTGCAGCAAGTGTCACAGACTTTGGTTTCAAGCTGTTGCTATTTAAAGCATTTTAAAAGAGATAGGACATTTCTCCTGTTAAAAGCCACAGGCTTTTTTTGTACTCAATACCAGTCATTCTGTGGCTTTGGAGATAGCCTTTAAAGGTTTTTTGTTTTGTTTTTTTTATCCTAAGGATGCAGAAAAGGGATGTGGAAGGTGACAGAAGTAACACATGCTACAAAGAGACACTTTCTGCAAAATGATAGATTGATGCTGTTCTTTTTATTGGTGTAAATAAATAAATACATAAATAAACCCAAACCAATAAATTAGAACTACAGTTTGATGTTTGGGGTGGAAAGCGTTCGCCTTGTATATAAGGCAAGTTACCCATGGAACATGATAGACTGCAGTGCGTGGAAATTACCTGCAAAAAGATTTTCTATGGCACTATTACAGTGTACTTTCTCCTAAATGGCTGTGTAAGCTGATCCTTCGAATGACGTTGCTGCACCTTGCTTCCTACCTTTATTGAACCATGTCCTACAACAACCACCCTTTTGATTATAACATGCAGCCTGCCATTGCATGCCATCCTGTGCTCTTTACAAGTACCCTTAAATACATAGGGTAAAATTAACAGCACAAGGCCTATGCACCACTTAAATCAACTTCAGCCCCAGGGATCCCTGTATAATTCCCTAATGGGCATAACAGTGTCTTAAATGCCGCCTAGGGCTTGCTATTAGCCTTATGAATAAGGGGTAACTTTTTTTAGTCAAAGAGACAATTCAAGCCTGCCTATCTCAGGAGGAAGGAATGAGCTACAAAGCCTTCCAGACTGTGCATCACCGGTTGGACTTCAGCCCACATCCCTTTGAGTGGCTAAAAGTTGTACCATTTGTTGGCCTTTGGGGAAGGAGTTTGTGGTCTCAGTTCAGTCCAACTGCACAGGTGTCGTCAACGCTGAAAGTAGGCATTAAAGCTCTGCATTGGGAGACAAATGAGCTGCCTTCCTAGCAGCTGTGCAGAGAGGTAATGGACTGAATAGGCTGTAGAAACTGAATGTCCTCTCCCGCCTCCATTTCAGAGCTTTGACACCATAGGGAGGGATGAGAGCCTTAGACCCTGTGCGATCTGACCGGATCCCAATGCTGCGATGGCAGGCACTCCAGAAATACTCTACATAGAAGGCAGTGCACTGAAGAGGGGAGTGATGAGCTGTTTTAGAAAGGGCTAATTTTTCCAGACGGGGAGTGGAGTGGCATTTTCAAGGAGTCTCATGCAAAGTGGGACACTTGCTTATATCAGAGGTGTCCTATAGTCGCTGTGGCTTTCCCATGAGACCTGCATCACTTGTGGCACTCAAGGAGCTATGTCTCTTGTATTTACCAGCAAAGACAAGCAGGGGGTGGGGAGGAGATTATTTTATCAGAGGGGAAGTGCTGCCATTTTTGTTCTTTAAAGCAAAAAAAAAAAAAAGGGGGAGAAAGAGGGGAAGACAAAAAGCACTTTCTGACGGGGATTTGTTAGAATTCCCTCTGCATCTTGGTGTCCTGTCATTGTTATGGCTACAGAATTCCAGGGATGGATGTCAGTTTAGGGAGATTAAGTAATGGCTGGTGTGGGTAGAATTGGGGCCCCCACTCCATATTTCTGGTCATTAGCCCAGACCATGGCAGTTAAATACGATGAAGCTGTGAAATCAAACGAGGGCTCCGCATTCTATCACAGATTTAATATTTAGATCTCTTTATTTTTTCGAATGTGTAAAGGAAAGCAGGAAGGGTGCTGATTACAAAGGGCTGTGATTTTAGGGAAGCTGCTAAATCAGGGAAAGCATTGATTTAAGGGACCAATTCAGATTTCACTCACACCAGTGTAAATGAGGAGTAATTCCACCGAAGTCAATGGTGTTACATTGGTACGAGAGGAGAATCAGGCCCATGTGTCTCAAGTGTTCTTCCACTAGAAAGGGTCTTGAAACCATAGCTGACATCTGAAATGATGAGAGAGGGAAATGAGGTGGCCACTGATACGTCCTGAAAATCCAGGGCCAAAACCTTTCTCAGTTCGTACACAGAACTTGCAGAAATGAGTGGGTATGTTCCTGGCTTAAGGATGAAGTGAGGACCTCAGAGTTTGTGTCATTGTTGATCTGTCACGCTTGATTTATTAGGTTTTTATTAGTGAATGAATGACAGAATCAAGAGGGCAATTAAACTGCAAAGTCTAGACTAACGTTAATATCAGGGGCTGACTTAAAGGAATGTTGTCGACATCCTTTCCATAGAATTGTATCAAAAAGGAGTGATATAAAGAAAAAGAATGGAGGAAAAAAACCCTGATAAACACCATCCCAAGGGAAAGTGTAGGAAGCAGAGGTGTTTGTACATTCTATTGCCTGAGACTCTTTCATCAGTGCTACTGAGATACTTAGCTGCTTTTAACATCAGGAACTTTAAAGAGTGAATTTCAGAGCTGATGAGCTCTAGTATTTGCCACAGGGTCTTGTTGCAGGATCTAGGGTGTCTTAACTCTTTTCCAGTAGTAATATGTTTGTAACTATCCAAGATAAAAGATACAGGCCATAAAAACGGAGGCTTCAAGGTGTAAGGTTTCTGCCAGCAGTCAGGTGGGAGTGATTTTTTTTTAATGCTATTTAAAGCATTGCACAACTCATCAGTGCATTACAGAGGGCTTTCGTTTTCCTCTAAGCATTAAGTATAGGGCCACTTAATCTGATCAAGGCTCTGATTGAGTTTGGCAAACCGTATATTCTTATTATTGGCAGAATAGCTCAGAAAATGCCACCTGGGTAAGTATATGCTTTAGATCTAGATGGGCAAGCCTCTTTGCAATCGCCCCTGCCAAGGCAGTCTCCTAGTCTGGCACCTAGGTACAATGGTGATGGGCACCCTATTTCATGTGTGAGTTAGTAGCGTGAACACCAAGCCTTCCATTGTTGCGGAATGTTGTAATGTTGTGCCATTAAAGCTGCTGAACAGGTGTGCAATAAATCAGGAACTAGAATTCCTTTGGACAAGCTGGTTTGCAAAAAATCCCTGCCCAGGTGTAGTGGCTGATAGTCTAAACCCAATAGTTCCATGCTGTTCTTTCCCATCTGTTCCCCTCCCACACCCCTACGTACCCCACCCCAAATAAACATTAGCCAGAGGCACCAAATCCACATGATAAACTAATGGCGGGTGAAATAAACGAAGGACCTGATACCTTGGAGTGAAAGGGAGTTTAGCCATTGATTTCAATTACTTTGATTGGTCTATTACTTAGATTGTGGCCCTTTACACAGCCAACACAGATTGAGTCCTTGCCTCGAAGAGCTAACATAGTTAAGGCCAGACTAAATGCACCCTAAATGCCTGGGGAGATAGTGGAGGGGAGGACGAGGGGGAAGACAATATGATCAGAGACATTTCTGACCGATAGGAATGGGAGAGAGATCACGACCAAGGGCTATTACCCTCTCTGATAGCTGTTTGGTGGCCTAACTGGAACGGCTAGTGGTGTGTCTCAATCAAGTTCCTCCTGGGATCACTGAGAACATCGTAAGAACCATCACCACAAATTTCCAACCCTCTTGGATGGGCCATGGAGGCTAGACTAGGTCCCTCCATGGGTTGAATCACACTGCAGGAGCGGGGTGTGTGGGGGTGTGTATAGGGGAGTGGGTGTGCGTGTGGGAAACATAGGCTGTCGCTCTCAATGTCTGACCAGTTCAGTCTCTAGCTCCTCAAGCTAGCCGCTTTCCTCCACCCTGAAATCGCACACAATGTAAGTGGCCAAACCGATATTATTTTTCAGTGACCTTTCTGCCCACCCACCCCTCCCCTTCCCAGGCACTGGGAGCTTGTGAGCAAAGAGTCAGCTTGGAGCACAATGTCCCAGCCAAGTCCTTGAGCTTCACAAATAAGTGCTCTGTACCAAACACGTTACCAGAGCCCCTTGGCTGTAGCAGCTTGATATAATATACCTTCCTGCCCTTAAACTGCATCTCAAAAGCACTCTCATCTGTGCTGTGGGCCTTGGAGAATTTTACTGCCTCCATTACAAGGTAGTGTCTCCCTGGCTTACATTACTGAAGAAAAAAGGTAGGGGGAATGCTAAAATCTTTTCCTGAAACATCCCTTTCCACAAACATGTCACAGACAGCAATATACTTGCATTGCCGCAGACATTCAAAGTCTTCCCTAGGCGACCATTTTCTCTCCTTAGTCTGTCCCTCACCAGCCTCTCCTCTTTTACCTTATCCTTGCATCCATTGACCAACCCTTTTTCGGTGCTCCATCATGTCAAATTTCCCCAGAAAATCTTTTTTTGGGCTGCTTTGGAAAACTACATAAGCCCTGGGTTATAGCTGGCTGCCTCTCTCAACCAAGTGCCTAAAGCTTAACAGGGCAAAGAATAAAGAGCTGCGAAATGCAGAGATATAACAGATGTTGACGTGTAGTGAAAATACTAGACGCAAGAGCCTAAAATAATAAATCTGAAAAATTAACACGTAGGAAAATGAAAAAAGGAGCAATATGTTTTGGTAATCATTTTGAACTGTTGAACCCGCCTGCTACAGTTCAAAAATCTCTGGTATTAGGCAGATGTCATTCAACCGATGATTAACACATTACTGAATTTCTCCAGTTGTTTAATAAAAGTTTTACATAACATGCAGGTAATTGCTTCCAAATGTGAAGGTAACAATGTGGGTTTCTATGCATGGCATTATTTCCTAGCATCAGGTGGAAACCCTCCTCGCTGCCTTTGTATCAGGCAAAGACCCACTAGGAAGATTCCCAAGATGGCCAGCTGTGTTTCCAGGCACTTCTTTTTAAAGAGAGAGTCAAACAGTCTGGGAAGAGGAAGAGGTTTATATCTGGTACGTTCCCTTTTCTTTAAATCTCTGCAAATCCTGTAAACCAGGCCGCTTGTTCCAAGACGATGGCATAGTCATACATCCTTTAAATGAAAAATGACTCCCTTCCTGTTGGAAAATCAAAATCATGTTGCAAGCAAATGCGGGCAGAGAAGAGCACAGTAGAGGGAAAAGGATGGCGCTGGGTCTGGCTTTTCATGATAACCAGCGATATCCTCCTCTGCTAGGTGTGGTCAGTCAGAACCATGGCGTGCTGGGAGAAAGAGACGGTCGTGCCGAATCCGACGCGTGGCATGGTTGAAATCTTAAATGGTCCCAAAGGGGCGCAGTGGGAAGAGTGTTTTAAGCTGTTGACGTTACTGGGCCTACCCCCTCAGCTAGTGCATCCGGAGTAGCTCTGCCGACTTGAGCGTGGCCCTGGTGATTTACACCAGCTGAGCACATGGCGGAGTCTGTAAAAGTGCTGGTGCAAGGAAACACACAACTCACTATTGCATTGACCGGGATGGGTGCTGTGCTAACAGAGGCAACAGGAACCTGTTGATAGGGAGGGAAGGGGCATGTGACCACCCCACATGTCATCACTGGAGAACAGAGGTTTTCAAACTGTGGGGTGCGGCCGCTAGAGGCTGTGGAGGAACATCTGGGGGGGCCGAGCCGCAGCGCCAGGCGGCTCGGGCCAAACCCTGCTGGGAGGGAATGCCACCTTCACCCCGGCTCATCTCAGCGTGCGGGTGATGGGAAGCGCTGGGATCCTGAGCCAGCTGCTAAGGGGAATCACTGCCTCTTCAGTGCTGGGCTAAAGGCAACCCCAGGCTTTGCCCACCCCCACCCCCCGCCCTGTGGGGAGAGTCGGCAGCGGCCCTTGGGAACATTTAGCTGTCGCTCAATGGAAGGCAGAAATCTGGGGGAGAGGGAGATGGCAGGTGACTCCATGTGCCCCCCCACCCGCAACGCCTCACCTCCGTGTATGATGAGAGAACAGTGTCAGACAGGGCACAGATTCTAGGAATTGCTGGAAAGAGAGGGCGTCAAGTCATCTAGCGAGGTAACAAAATTAGAGCAGAATAGTCTTAAAACAGCGACACCATAGTGGGAGAGAACCTAAGCCGCCATCAGCTGGCAGGCTCCCGTATGGAGCTGAGGATCTGGCCAAAAGTGTCCATGGATGGCTCTCTGAAACGTGTTGGACTGGGCAACCTTGATAGGACAAGGCTGCCTCCAACTTGGACATCTTTTTTGGGGAGAAATACTTGGCCACTTTCTCAGTGTGGCAGGGAATATCAAGTCTCACCCTGGCCGTATCGACCAGCACTGGCCGCCGTTGCTCTTTCCATAACATTGCTGAGGCACCGGGATATGATAAGAAATGGTCCAGCAGTTAGGACGTGAGCCCAGGACGTGGGTGAGCTGGGTTCAATTTGCTGATCTGCGACCAGTGCCCAGTGGGCATGTCACCTCGTCCTTCTGTGCCTCAGTGTCCCCTCTGCTCGGTGGCGATAATTGCCCTGCCCGACACTTGCAGGAGTGTTTGGAGGGGCAACGCGTTAAAGATTGTGAGGTGCTGATACTGTGGTAACAAGCGCCAGGCCGTACCGTCAGTAGACAGATCCCCTGTCACAACGCAATCAGTGTAATGTATGATTCTTATTACGAAGAGGTGAAATTCCCCCAGCGCGGAAACCTATGCACCTACCCCATGTTGAAGCCTTGTCCTCCGAGGGGTAACTGTCACTCCGTTACAATTGATTTCGTTTTTTTTTACCACGTACCTTTCAGCCTCGTTTCCTTGAAATGCACTGACAGGCCCATCCTTGCCAGATAGACGTGGGTTAGGGTGGGGTGTCGGAACTACCGTGGTGGTTTGCCAAGCTGTGGTTGACTTTGTAGATTTTAACTGCACCTGGGAGGTTTGGGCCTCTTCCCAGCACCACTGGCTGCATCAGTTCCTAGAGACCGAGTGATTTACGGGCAGGTTATGAAAGCCCTACGTTCAGCCTCGCAGCACGATGTGAGTGGTGGAGGCGACAGTGCTGAGGCAGAGGGAAAAGAGGGGGTTTCTCAGACCACCTGGGTGCTTAATGGAGATAAACATTAGTGAAGTTGTAGAAGTGGCCTGACCAAAGCACTGGAGCATAGACTGCCGAGGACAGCTCTGCATTGGCTAGGGTGGGATGGATCAGCTGGGCTCTAATAGCTAGCATCCATCTCCATTTCTTCATGACTCCTCTAGTTAGTATCATTTCACCAACAGTCCCACCTTCCAGTAGTGTCAGGCGCTAGTTTTCTGTGTGTGGAGGAGCTGACTGAAGAAAGATAGGGATGATCATGAAAATTAGGAGAACAGATGTGGTGGTTAATTATAGTTAACGAATGCAGGCATATGTTCAGTGAGCTAATGAATTAAAATTCTGCTCATTGGCCTTTTCTCATCCATACACCCGTCCCTTATTGCTGCACTATTTAAGCACAAGAGGCGTGGTTGTGTGATCCAGCAAGGTCACGGGGGCAGCAGCAAACAGGGCCTGATCCAGCGTCGTTCCATTGACCTCTGCTTGTGGGGTGGATCCACACCCACTGAATTCTCCAGTGTGTTGCTCTGCCCGCAATCACAAGCATGGGGTGACCCTGCACAAGGTGAGTCTTTTCACAACACCTGTGAAGTCCTTTCCTTAGACTGAAGCAGCAAGCCTTTAAGTTATGTCTAGACGTCCCCAGCATTAATAACCTGCATGAACACGCTTAGCGAATGTATCACCCCACCACCACCACTACACGCTCTCCTCCATGCCTCTCCCAGAATCCCATGCACCCGCTGAACCTGAAAGGCCCAGGCAATAAGAAGCCATCACTACTTTATAACGCTAAAAATGCCCATAGATAGGTGTGGAAAACGTCTCTCCTTCTGCAAGCCTTCTCACTTCACCTGCTTTTAAAGCTCTCACGTCTCTTGCAACCTGACTTCCTCCTTCCAGGGTCCATGCATCAAACCACACTGGGTGCCCGGATCATTGCACTCCACCTGCTTTTGGAGTATATGACAGCCTCACTGGAGTTCATCTCCACTTCCATACTGTTTGCGCGTGCCTGGGCCTGTTCTCAAGCATCTGCTAGTGCAAAGGACCCAGGCAGTTTGTTCTGAGACTCACAACCAGATCACAGATATCCAAAAATGTGCTGAGACACCAGGGGTGTGTGTGTGTGTGTGATATAATACATCGTCCCAAGTAGTAGTGGGTCAATTTTTTAGAACAGAATCCTTGGCCAGGTTTCCCAGGATTCACCAGTGACTGCAGCTCAATTAGGTTTCTAAAATTCTTTCATTTTGAGTAAACTGAAGTGGTACGTTAGGAAAAGGGAACTTCTCCCTTGGTATTTGTTTTTAACTGCATCAACTTTTCACACAAGCGAAACCAAAATTTTTTGTTTTTCGGGGTTCTTTCCCTTTGTGAGCCCATGAACGTGCAAAGCTCGTTGACTTTCTTGGTCCCCACACAGCTCTAGGGGAGATCCAGCCAGGGCTCTGTAGTTGTTATCATGGTGAACTGTACAGCACCTAAAGGCGCATAGTGCTTTATAGACCAATAAAAGACAATGGACCAAATCTTGCTCCTTCATACCAACGTAATGCCATGCGGTGTGTATTGAAAACTGTGTTCCAATTACAAGCTGTCCCTTTAAGTGTCAGGGGTTTCCAGGTCCTGCTTGCAGGCTTGGAAGCTCTGTAGGGAAGACGTGGGTCTTCAGCAGTCAGTCTGCAAACAGCCTGCCTAGAGCAAGGTGGGGGTGAATTGTGTCTCTCTGCCTGAGGGAGCAGCCTGCTTTGTCTTTCTCTGGTTTTTGATTCTTGTGTGATAGGATTCCAGATTCTCAGAAGTCAAGCAGTGTTACATGGCAGCCTTGCAGAAAGATAAAAAACGTAAATTACTCTAACTTCTGTGTGTGTATGCCGTGAACACAACAACCAGTTGAGGGGGTCCAATCTCCTTGCCTCGAAGAACTTACAGTGTACGTGACGAGTTAACATGGTGAGTGATGGTAACGGACAGTGGGGGAGCCAGGGGAAGGTGAGGCGTTGCCTAGCACAGTAAGAATATGTGGCAGCTTTGGTTACTAATGTGCACAACCTGTGCTACACTTGTGTTAGGGCAGGAGATGTGTAAATATCTACCTGTCTGTAGGCGGCTATGTGTGGAGCCAGAATTGGATTGACCTTTCGGCGTGCGACTGCTGAGCAGTTCCAAGACGGCAGGGATGTGTAATTGCAGAAAAGTCTGGCAGGAGCGCTTTAAGTTGCTAGATGTCTCCGTGCTGAAAAGCATTACCTGCTGAGATGAAACCTTTTGGCTGCCTTCCCCTTGTCTCCAAGGCAAACATAGACAGTTCTATTCATGCACACAAGAAATACGTATTTCAGCATTTTATTTCTGTTTTGTTTTATCTAACTCCATGGGGCTTGGATGTCTTTCTCATCTTGTACCGTGCTTTATATGCAATCTCTATGATTGAGTGCTCTCGTTGCTTGCATAAAGAATGACAATGGGGTTTTTCCCATGGAGCATGGGCTTCTGTAACCAAAGGAAAACTTGTTGCTGAAAGAGAGAGAAGGGCAGATAAGCAAGAATGCTGGCATGCCCATATCACAGCAACACGGCCTGCGGTGTCGGTTCCTCGAATCTCAGTGCAAAGTAACAAATCATCCCCTCAAAGGACTTCCTTTGAATGATTTTTTGAAAGAGATGAGCCCAAATAGTAAATTTTACATTGAGATTTCATGCCTCCTAAAGCATTGGTTCAGCCTATTATGGAACTTTGGGCAAGCTGTGAAAGATGGCTCTGGATCAGGGTGAAATTCAGCCACGAATTTCAGATCTGGCTCAGTCTCGGATTCCACCCCTCCCCACAGTTCAGCAATATTCTGGGGTCAGATTTTCCCTTTTGTGCCTTTGCTAATGCTTGTTTTGTGGGCCTAACTTTGGGGACTATTTGGTTCGACCTCTCCAGTAAAGAAGCTGTAAAGTAAAGTAAAGTAAAGAAGCCTCTCCAGCTGTAAAGAAGCAGGAAAAAGTACTTGTGAGTTTCCACGTCAGTTTCCATCTGAGATGGGCCCAGGGCTGCTGATCCAGGTTCCAAACCTTTGCCAAAGTTCAGGGCATCCAGGGAATTTGGGTCAGGCCTCCCTCTAATTTCCAGAAGCTCCCACTAATGTAATTCTGGGAGATGATGTGAACTCCTGCCCCTGTTTTCTCCATCTCCACATCTTTGTGTGGCACCATTCCACTGCATCAGGTTGAAAGTCATTTAGGCTGAGCTGTACATGCACCAAAAATACCAAGGGTGCTTAAAACCTGTGCTGCCACCCAAGATATCATGTATCTTGCTGTCAGTGGAGAGCTGTTCACATCTGTGAGCCTCCCTGGTTATTCCATTAGCTTTGCTACATAACAGATGAACAAGTGCAACACGGTCTCAGCACTGCGGGTTGCCAGCTGCTGATAAATCACTTTATGCTGAAGATCAATTGTTTCCTGTTTATGATTTGAAATCTGTGTGTGCCTGAGTGGGTTGCATGGAATGGCTCTCTTTCAAACTCAAACAGAATTCCCAGACCAGCTTGAATCCTTGGTAATGTTGAAAACACTTTAAAAACAATAACAAAACAAGCCCATTTTCTGAACTGAGATCCCTGAAGGTCAGGACTTTGTGGAATTGGACAAGTCGTCATTTCACACCTCTCCTATCACTCTTTTTTCTATACCACCTTTGCTGTCTGTCTGGAACTGGAGAACTCTGGATCCCAACTCACCCAACGCTTGCGAGTGTCTTCAGTATGGTCCAGCCCAAATTCTAGATCTGAATTTTGCACGTGACCCCTTTCTTTCAAAAGGACTAAACCCAAATACCGGAGGTGAACAGCGTCAGATCTTAGGGTCCCGAATGGAGATGCAGATCTAACACAACCACACCAAGAAATCTGTTACCTAGAGACAAGCACTCAACTACCACTGAATATGCTCCAAGGAGAAAGTCCAGGAAACACACCTTAACACACTCGAAGCCTCCTTCACCAAACAAAGACACTCCACCAGAGAAGTAGACCATATAATGGAATCAGCCACCCAAATACCCCAAGAGAACCTGCTTCAATACAGAAGTCAACCCCCCTCTGACTGCACGTCCCTTGTTGTCACCTACCACCCTGGAACCCATATGGGGGCATCATTAAATAACTACAACCCATACTTGATAGGGACCCCATCCTGGAATAAACCTTTCCTGAACTCCCCTCTTCTGGTCTTCAGACAATCCCCAACTTCTCTAAGCTCATCATCAGAGGCCAGCAACCCACAAACCAAGACAGCACCAGACTCTGTCACTGCTACAAAGCTCAATGCCTCCCACAACATGTTTCAAGATCCACGGGGCCAACACATGACATACCTCCACCAGTGCATGAAATGCCCCAGTAGCAACTCTGGCTGTGGGTGAAACCGGATAATCCCTGAGCTCTCAAATGACCTCACGCAGGAAAGTGATAAAAGACAAAAACACCATGTCCCCGGTGGGGGAGCTCTTTTCACAACACTATCTCTCTACATCTGACCTATCAGTCCTCACCCTCAAAGGAAACCTGCACAATGCTTTCCAAAGATGAGCCTGGGCACGTAACATCAACATTTTGCTAGACACTAAAAAGTATGGACTGAAGAGAGACACTGGATTTGTGGCTTCTTACAACAATCTGTAATCCTCTAACAACCTCCCCATCCCCCAGTTGCTTTCCTCTTGTTTCCACCCTATGACTGGAGGGGTGTAAACAGGCCACTTCACCTTGAAGGGTTCTTTGAAATATGTTTGAATTATTTAAGCTAAATGATTTGTTCAAATCTTGTATTTAGCAGTCGCTAAATAAATAAATAAATAAATAAAACTACGCTACAGACTTATATTGGTATACCCCTGAGCGATGTACATCTAACCTGCAAGTAGACAGCACAAAGTCGGCAAGAGAGCTTCTCCTGATGACACAGCTACCACCTCTCCAGGAGGTGGATTAACTATGCTGATGGGGGAAGCTCTCCTGTCGGTGTCGTAACATCTTCAGTAAAGAAGGGCTGTACATGAAGACACTGCCCTTTGGGTTAGTTTCCCAGACTTGAGGAAGAGCTCTTTGTAAGCTGGAAAGCTTGCCTCTCTCACCAACAGAAGCTGGTCCAATAAAAGATATGACCTCACCTACCTTGTGTCTCATGCAGAACTAGATGCAGATACAACTTAGAGCCCAATTCTCTAGCTTGAGTTCATTTCGGTATGGAATGGAGACCCGTAAAAACACGACTGGTTTTGGTTTTGCAAAATGTTGTTGGTCAGGGTTTTGGTGGCAAGGGCAAATTCCTAACTCGGTTTCAGAACCAAATTTTGCTATTGGCCTCTGTTTCTACAATGGGCTGGATCAAAAGCCCAGGTGCAGACCATTTAGAGAGAGGTTGAAATGTGAATCGGAGTCTTGTGGCTTGTGTCGTGCTCTGTCCCCAGCAAAGGGATGATTGAACCTAGGCTGGGCCTAGGACTAACCCATAAAATCATGGCAAAATCTACCTTAGTCATTGTTTAAGGCATGTGAGTGGGAAAGGTCATCTTAAATTCCTCTCTTTCCAACTCGAAAGGGGGAGGTAAGATTTCAGAATGCAACTCTGGTACCTATCCAATCTAGAAAAGGCATCAGTGCTGTCAGAAAAATCATCTTTGAGGAATCCCGGGGAGCAGGAGAGGGGCAGACAAGGGGGGGATGGGGAGGAGAGCAAAGTCTATTTGACCACAGGCCTCTCTTCAGCTGTGTAGACTACTGAAGACGAATTAACTGCAGGAAGCATTTCCTGTGCCGAAGGCTTGTACTCAAGAGGGAGATGTTCACAGTGAAGGTCAAGAGTTGAAAAACGAAGACGAAGGGAAAACAGATAGGAGATCCATCTTCCCTTCTAAAATCCCCGGAGCAGGAGGCATTTGGAAGTCATTTTTCATCAGGCTGAGAGGCTTTGTTGCTAGCCCTTTAAAAGGCATTATTCTACCCATGTACCTCTTATATTCTGTGACATGGGGAAAGCGTTCTCTCAGCCCTCACATGTATTTGACTAGCTTCCTCTGGGATGTTGCAAGGGACAATACTGGAACACGATGTCCAAGCAGGTATCTGTAGCTCTGTGACTGGGAAATGGGTGGATTTTCAAGCATTTTTTAGTTGTTGTTGTTAAAAATGAAGTGAATTTTTGGTGAAAAAGACAGGAACAACCCAGGTGACTGAAATTCTTTAGCTAAAGATTGGGCATATCTGACTCCACCAGACGCTCAGCATCGATTTGGGTGGCAGCTGAGGAAGTGGTAGTATTATACGGGTTAAAGAAATAAAAGCAACCCCACCATCTGATGTCATTTATCTAATAGATCATATTTTCAGACTCGGCCTTTGTTTATAAATCACTCCATGGGCTGTGCTGTCCAAAAAGTAGGTACACAGAAAGAGAAGCCAGATTGGGTCTGGACGAAAACTTGGCCCTATAAAAATGTGTTCCTAGAACTTCTAGCTATTGGGAGCTAGGAAGAAATTTTCCCTGGAGGCAAGTTATCTTACAACTGCTTACTGCAGAGTATTTACACATTCTTCTAAAGCAGCTGGTAGCAGCCACCGTCGGTAAGAGAACTGTGGACACTTGGTTTTACATGGTCTGGCAATTTCTATGTTCCTAAGAACGTAAAAATTTAAAACAAATCCTCTCGGAGATGCAAAGGAAATTAATAGCTTGGCTTTACTGTTGTTAATACACAGGATAAGGAGGAACAAGGAAATGGGGAGGGGAAAAGTCTGTATATCAGGAGGAAGGAGAGTCCCCAGTATGGTTAAAACAAAATTTTTCTCTGGAAGGAGCTCAAGAAAATTACGTTCCTTCTGGGTTTCTCGCTCTCTTCTTCTGGCTTATAAAAACACCTTGGCTCGGATATTACATCAGCTTTGACTTTTATTAAAAACCCCTGTTCTGGTTGTGCAGTTTTCATGCTGTTACATAAAAGTAAAACTTTATGGCAGGAACTAAAAATTAGGAAGGAAACATTTTTGTTGTTTTGATTTATAAGACAAATTCGGCATTTTGTGCATTCAGAACACTTTAACCTTTCAAATGGATATTGCTGATTTTGAAGAAATTGAGCCCTGGGATTTGAAAATAGAGATTTTGAAGAAGTGATTGACCTCCTTCTTTCTGCCTGCTGTGTTTAGCATGTTGTCAGGCTTAGATTGCTCTTTTAGAATAGGGCCCCAAGATGGGAACATCAGAGAAGAGCATTGCATTGCAGCTAGGGACAGTTTTGGTTTTGCACAATCAGCTGTTGGCCAGTTCTGCTTTTGTGGGAAGAGGAGGTGTGAGAGATTGGATAAGACTTTGGTTTGCACCTATTTCTAATTGCAGCTGCTTTTCAGCTGGTAACTTCAGCACACTGAAATGCCACTCATGAGAAAGATTGATTGGCACCCAATGGGCACTCTGGAACGACTCTGCACAAGAGATCTTCTCCGGACCCGGAGTGCAGAGGTTTTTTCCTTGTATGGCTGCTATGGCAGGGAACCAATTGGTAAGGGGGGGACTTTGAAGAGATTCTTAACACTTGAGGAAGATCATGCTCCATATCTAGTTGTGTTCATCTTTGGATGCCATCAAAATAGACAACCCTAAGAGCACAGCTCTCCTTTTCCCAGACACATGCCTATGCATACCAGAGTTCTGATGATGTGAAGCTGGGATCCCTTCATGTCAGTGCTTTAGAGAAGGTTCTCTGTGGTTGGGATGGGAGAATATGGGGATGAGGGTCAAACCTGATGGTCTCTGAGTTTCCTTCTAGTCCCAATGTCTGTGCAACCGGCTCCTGTCCTTGGAAGATTTACAGAGCAGCAGTAAGTATTTCACCAGCTCTTTATTAATAATGCAGCAATAAAAAAGGTGCAGCCTTTCTCTCTGAGGACTTGGAGAGCTTTTTAATAATCCAAGGAGGATTTAGCTCTCCTCAATAGGTAGAATTTACCGGTAAGCATGCTTTATTGCTCCTTTGTTACAGTGAGGCTGTTCCCCCATCATCTAAGTGTGAACTGAGGCTCTGTGATAGGCTAGCCCATAAATCTCTGGTCTCTAAGTCTTTTCTTTTTAATATTTGCAAAATGGGGAAGCGGAGGGGAGTCCTGGACTAGACAGATCAGGGGTGTTTTTTGGGAGCACTTTATCCTTCTGTGTTCTTTTTCCTCCTGGATAGCATAGCATGGTTTGTGTGAAGGACTGGCTATTTCACAGGAGTTTTTTAAAGCAGGCAGTTACATACAGCAATTAAATCCTAAATGACAGCTTAAAAAACTCCTTTGGAGGTTTAATAAGCATAGCACTGTATATGAGAAGTAAATCTGGCTGCGTTTCAATCACTTCAAATGACGTAAGCAATAAATGCGGTACTCGGCTCTTATTCAGACGTTACAATTGGGTAATGTGGCTTCTCTGCTCATACGGGTTGAGTCACAATGATGCCAGAGGTGGGCTCGAGCCCCAGAATTTGGATCTAAATCAAGATTTTGAATATCACGAAGTGTGTGGTAGGAAGTTGGGGGGTAGGGATAGGGGAAAGAGTTAGATCCAGGGTTTTGGTTTGGGGCCAACAAAATTAAACACTAACAACAGACTAACTGGAAGTGAGGAAACCAAGTGACTAAAATCACTATGCGAATATGCTGATATTTTTCTCTCTGCTTTCAGTGTGATGTCAGTCCAATCCCTGCTACCTTATGTCTGATCTCAGATGTAAGGGGGTAGGGAAATTTGAACAAGAGCCGCATGAAACAGAGGGATTTAGGTTCACAAGAGTTTGTGCAAACATTTTCTTCAACATTCCCTTGCTGTGAGGTTTGCCACCCTGGATATTGATTTGATTTCAAGTTTAAGTAGATCCTAAAATTCAAAGAGAAATTCAGCTAAAACAACTGGGATTTGCTTGATTTTCACCCCAAATCATAAACGAATCCAGATTGCATGAACGGTGGCCCGGGTTCTTTTGAAGCTTGGTTCTGATTCCCCAGTATGTTCACAGACATCACTGAAAGTTCTGATGAACCAGGTCAGAATTCCAGGTTTGTAGCGAAATCTGAACCTGGGGGAGTTTTGCTAACAGAATTTGACATCAGCCTGTTTTCCCTTTACTTATGAAACAGTGAGACTCTCTAGAGCTTGGTCACACATTTAACCTTCCTTAAAGGAAGATGCCAGCAGAATTAACAACCACCTCTTGGTTTTGTGAGAGCAGCAGAAGCAGAAGGTCCCAACTCATTGCATTCCTGGAATAGGAGCCCCGCACTGCGGACAGCTGGTGTTTTCCCAGAGATGGCCTATCAGCTGACTCTGCCATAAGTATTTGGCATATAGAATTAATCATCTCATCTCAGTACAGCCAAGTTGAAATCTAAGGTCACAAATGAAAATTGGGTTGGCAACCTCATGCCCTAGTGGTACATCTAGTGCTTGCTACTAGTGTACCATACAGCGTGGCACGGTGCCCCATGACGTGCAATCTCTGCTCAGGAGATGCCCAGAACCAACATAGCTGGATTGTCACAAGTCACAGACGAGATGCATAGATGGAGTAGGTTGAAGATCCGGACTGGAATAACAAGGGGTGCTGTGGGCCACCTCTGAGCTGTAGTCACCCATTTTTGGGGGAAAGAAGGAAAAGCCCAGAGGTGGCGCCAGTTTTTGTTGAGATGTATTGGCAGAGCTGTCTGTCGAACTGGCCCTGGAATAACATGGGGGTTGTAGGCAGACATGAGGTGCATTGAGGGAACTGTGTGGAGCCCAGGACTTGAACAGCAACGGGTGCTAAGTCAGAAATGAGTTGAATTTAGAGAATAGTATGAAGGCAGAAAGGGCAGGAAGCTTGCAAGCCATTAGGTCATGTTATGGTCTGGTCTTGCCAACACTGTCAGTGTCTCACATTTATGATTCTTCTGCACATGGCTCCGCAGCTATCCCAATGGATAGGCAGTCCTGATTTCCCTTTATGCTGATGCTGTAATGTTTCTCATATGTTGCACATGCTGGTACCGGTTTATATGGCAACTAAAGATTTAGAAACACCAGAGTGTGGTCAGTTGGCTTAGCAATTCCTGTCACTTTATTTTAGGTGGAGACTTATATCCTGACATATTCTGTTTCTCTGGACTATTGCCAGCATTTATTTAATGAGGAAACTATTTTCTGGGGCAATGGATGGCTCAGAAGATTGGTAGCAAAATAGTCGTGCACGTGTGAGTTCTAGGTCACTTGTTCAAATCCAGTCTAGGTTGGTAGCAGCCAAACATTGATGCCATCGAGTGGCTGTTCAGTGATCTATGTGGAAAAAGGTGTTGGATGTCCCTCCAGTTCCTTGTGGGCAGCATGTCTACATCATAAAATCTACCACTGCAGCTGAAACTAGTTAGAACCCTAATTGGGAGCCTCAGCAAAGACCTGTGAAGTCCGATCTATGGATTAATATGGTCCGTAGCATCTGATCACCAGGCACTCACTGAGACTTCTGTCCTCACCACACCCTGTGATGTATGGTAGTGCTAGCCCCATTTGACAAATGGAGAACGAAGGCACAAAGTCACACGGGAAGTCTGAGGCTGACTTGTGGGTTGAATGCTGGTTTTCTAAATGATAGTGTAGTACCTCATCTACCAGACTACCCGTTCTACCCGCAAATGCGCTCTCTCACAATCATGATAGAACTGGTCTACCCAATTTGGGCTTGAGACACATTAACAGGGCAGTGAGAAGAACTTTGTGCTGCTTCTTCCTGTGTGCTATCTGCTCCGTGGTTAGCTAGAGAAGGAAACAATCTTGAGCATATATCCATTGAAGCGTGGGCCCTGCATTTTGCTCTGTGCATGGAGATAAATGTAGAAGAGAAAAGATATTTTCCATATCTGCCTAAGAACTAGGACAGACCTCAGTGAAGACGTTGCCAAAGTGGTTTGGAGAAACACAGTGCTTCCTTCTGTTCTGAATTATGCTGGTGTAAATCAGAAGTCGTTCCAGGGATGTCATTAGAATTACACCAGCTATTATTTATTTATGGTATCAACTACATGCCTTAACCAAGATTGGGTCCTTATTATATTAGATACATGGCTATAGTAAGAGAGAGCCCTTGTGCTAAAGAGCTTATGAGCTAAATAATTTTACCACTGGGGCAAGTGAGAGGAGATTCAGACTCATAGTTTTCCATATGCTCTGCCTCTGAAAAGACAGGTCTGTAGAGGATGCTAACACCGACCCCCCATCAACCCTCCTTTACTTTCTGCTGCCTACATTTCCATCTTTTATGCATTGCACAGTTTGAAAAATGAACTTTGTATCCATTTTATCATAAAGGATCTTGGGCTTTTTAAGCTCCGCTTTATCAACAGTGGTGAAAGGTCCCGTGATGGGCAAGAGGTCTGCTTTTGAAATTGAACAAATTGTCGTTTTATGGTTCCCTTGTCTGTGGGGTGCTGTAAATCTCTTAGCCTTTAACGCATCTGTTCTTTTCCAGCCACGCTACCAACTTCTTGAGAAGGAGAAACATCTGACATTTCCTGACATCGGCTGTGATCGGGGCCCCCAGGAGCGTCTCAGAAAAGGTTTTTAAAGTAATATTTATGGATGATCACTGTGAATCAGGTCCCTAAAAGGTAGAGAGAGGGCTGTTGTTCATTAATGTTTGGAAGCTGTGCAGTGAGGATTTCCCTGTGGAAGGACAAAAGAAATAGAGAGAAAGTGAAATAACTTTAGAGTTAATCCAGATCTTGTTTTGGTTTTATTTGTAAACGTTGTCGTTGGTAAAAATCAGAACCTTGTTTTGAAAAGCAAAGAAATAAAATTATTTAAAAAACTACCCACACATTTCTGGAACAATTTTCTTTGAAATGGTTTCTTTTCAAAATTCCATGGTAAGAAAGGATGATTTTTTTACTAATCAGGCTTATAAATATACCGTAGTGTGGTGGTGGGTTTTTCCCCCACATATTCACACAAAGGACCTACCATTGCTAATGCACTAAGAACAAGTTCAATTTGATGATATTTACTGAAGATCAACTTTCTTACTATAGAGACCTGCTAGTTTCCAGTTTGATAAAATGCTGTAATGCTTTGCATTCATAGAGTGGCTTTCATCTGAGGATCTCAAAGAGCTCAATTAAGCCTCAGAATATTAATGAATAACAAACCTTAATTAAGCCTCATAATGTCCCTTGGTGGTAGTTTAATATTATTGCCTCGGTTTCACAAACAGGGAAACTAGGCATGGAAAGGTGAATGGCTTGACAATGTCAATGGAAAAGAACCCAGGAGTCCTGGCTTCCAGTCTTTCTCTTAGGGCCCAATCCGATGCTCACATAAGTCAATTGAAAGTCTCCTGAAGACTTCAAATGGAGTTGGATCCTAAAATAAAAATTCCCCTTAAATTCAACACAGCCAGGATTCCGCCCTCTATGAAAAAAGGATACATCTGAATAAAATTAGAGTGCTGAATGACATCTTTCAAGCAGCAAATGCTGAATTACCTCTGTGATATATCTCCTTGACTTACCCCATGAAATGTGTGCAGCACATGGGGCCCAGTCTGATCTGAATTACACAAGTGTAAATTTGGAGTCACTCCATTTGCTTCAGTGGAGTTTCTTTTTGAAACTGAGATTAGGATTTGGCCGAGATATGTAGGACCATACAATGCTGAAAGACCCTACTTAGAGATTCCTGCCCCTATTTTTGTGGTGTTTGTATTTTATGGGGTTTCAGTATTATCAATAAATTTCTTGCTTCTTGAAGGGGCAGATATCAGACACCTGGGGTTGTCTGAACATTTTTTGAGGGTTTTTTGGGTGATTTAATTTTCCAGTAGTTTTTGTAATGATGCTATTAAACTGGAGTGGGAAGAAAGCGACGGGTGATGTAGGTAGAAGAAACACTGTCACTGTTGTGCTAAAGGGTAGGCAAATCCAATGTCTTGCCAAAGGGGCCAAAAGGGAAAACTTTAACTGAATATTAAAAATACCATTATGGGCTCAAATGTAGTACATGGAAGTCCATGAGGTTTCACCAGCATTGCCAAGGGTGACTGCAGGATTGCCACAGCTGGAGGCATGGAAGACTGGACCTGAAACCTTTCAATAAATACAAGAAGCTTTCTGAATAAGGAAATCAACCCTGCATCGTGGCTGGAGGGAGACACTAGAAAAGACCCAGCAAATGGTCCACCAAACCCAACTCATTTCCTGCCATGAGGCAATACATTTTGTGTAGCATTCTTAATAAGGAATTCGCTGCACAAGTCTGCAGTGCAGTAGATGGTCATCTTAATGCACCAGCGTAGGCACCTACCCACCTTACAGGAATATTTCCCATAGGATGGCAGCAGTTCCATCCCTCATTAACAAAGGTGATTTGCCTGGCAGATGAAGAGCAGGAGTATACGTGTAGTAGTGTGATAGCACTTTGCCTCATGGTTTTCATAATTCCCACAGTCACAGCATGCAGTGTAATAGACATCTCTGGGGTTATCATCCACGTGTGATCTATATTCATACGAACAGAAGGGCCCATTTCCATGTATACATCCGTAAGTCAAAATCCTCCAGCCACGAACACAGATGATTCTAGTGCAAATCAACTGTACCCTGGGCAGAGGACAGGCTGTGAAGAGCTCATGCAGGGTGTTCTCAAGCCCTGCTTCTATCTGCCCTTGTGCACGGGAACGGGATACTTGGGGGCTGAGGTAGTGGATGGAAACATGGAGGGTGATTTGCTTCTTGGTGCACTGATCCAACAGTCATGTGTGCCCTCCCTCCCTGGGGATGTGGTGGGGACAGGGCTGTAAAGCCATGATGATTACATCAGCAGAGCAGCTGCGGGAGAATTCAGCCCCCCTTGCCCTTGTGAAACATACCTGCACATTTGCTGGGGTTGTATATGGGGACCAAGATCTGGCCCGTAATCCATGCTTCCATCCTACGAGTATGCAGTGCTGTCGTTCATTCAGCATAGTGCATTGGTTGTTGGTTGAGCCACTACCCCTTAAGGACTCATTACGCATGGGCGTTAAAACAACTTTCTTTCTTTTGCTAATAGCCCAGATAGGCCAAGAGACCGGCAGCTATTTAACAGTTAGGTCATTTAAGACTTTACCTTCAGCTCCTACAGCACCTGCCAAAAAATGGAGCATTTTCCTGTTTCCCAAATTAACAAAGACGTAAAGGCCATAAGCCAGCCTATAGCTTGCACTCCCACATTTGCCCCCCACCAGCTCACGGGGAACAGCTCTTTGGAACCTTTAAATATACCCCACTCCCTTTTCTTACTCATTATGGTTTGAAAAGGATTTGGACTTTGTTACCTTTGCACGCACAAAACTCTCACTGAAGTCTGTGGGGCTTTGGGTTGTGCAAGGAATGCAGAACTAGCCTCAAAGTGTGAAACACTGCCAGATGGGGTACCAGCTTTCAAATACGTATGAGACATTTCATAGCATCACAGAACTGAGAGAGAGAAGGGCCGACTAGGTCATATCTGTGGTGGTCTGCTCTGGGCAGGACATGATTGTCCCTACAGTAGACTTGGCTAATGCTTTGCCCATCATTTTAAAGGTCTTTCCAAGATCTCCAGTTAAAAAGAAACCTCCATGTCTCTCCCCTTCTCTTTGTTTTTACTGAAACTTTGCTTGGAACTGATGGACAGCTTGCCCAAAAATAACACTGGACTCTCGCCCAGCTGTGGGAGTTGTGACTTCTGAATAGGGAAGTCTGCAATGTGATTTGTTTCATGGCAGATTTCTGTCAGCTTTGGCACCTCTCCATCCTGGCTGGTACCAAATTTACAAGGTTTCTCTTTTCCCATTTTTTATTTCTCTCCTAGGCTTACTTCTAATTCTCCAAGGCCTCTTCTCCATAAAGCCATCTTGGCACTGCCACCTTCAAAACATGGGACAGAGAAACCCATAAAAGTAGCCAACCAGCACTGGGACTTTTCTTTACTCGGAGCTGCCAAGACAGTGTCACTTCCTTCGGGACGACCTTAAAACATAGCAAAGAGGGGAGGAGTTGCATTTTTGTTTGGTTTGGTTTCCCATTTGAAATGTAAATTTTCTACTTGTGCAAAAAGAGTTCGGAGGAATTTCTGTGGGAGGAAAACAGATTCAGAGATAACTGGGGGCCCTGGGAGAGGCTCCAGCTTCTGTGAGCTGAATTCTGGGATAGTTATTCCGGCAAACTCCCTTTTGAAATCAATGGGAATTTTGCCTGAGTAAGGACTGAGTAAAAACTGAAGGCATGATCCTCAGCGGGGTGTAAATTGGCAAAGGTCTATTGACTTTAATGCAGCTACTCCAGTATATACGAGCTAAGTATCTGATCCTGAGGGCTGAATTGTATCCTCCTAACCACTGAGACCCATAAAGACAACTCCACATTGTTCCTTTCTCATGGAATGCCCCTCAAATTCTTCCGTTGGGAGAGAAGGGAGGACAAGTGGGTTGGAAACCAGCAGACTTGCTGGTGGCATAGTGCCTTCAACAAGAAGGCTTTGTGCTGCTACATTGGCTCTTGGACTCCAGCAGCTCTGTCCTGGCTCCCTGTCAGTGTCCACCTGATTTTCTCTTCATGAACTGTGGTAAATCAGGAGCAACTCCACCTAAGTCAATTGAGTTACACTGAAGTAAAAGAGGTGTAAGTCAGAGGTGAATCCTTTGGCACCGTGGGTACAGGAACTCTTCAGGCAGTCACTGGCTGCCTGTGCTAATTAGATACTACCATTATAGGGGCCATATACGGCCTAGTTAGACCTAGATAGATCGCATTCTGCCCATCCCCCTCGAGGGGAGTTTTCCAGAATGGAGGGTGATGGGCAGAAAGTCCTGATTATCTGAAGTACCCATAGGACACCACCCCTGTCGGCATGGCCTCGCATGTGCAGTGCATGCTTGGTTATGCTGGGTGGAGGACACCATTTTGCTCTACAATAGTGCCCTGCATGGAAGATGCAATTTTGTTTCTGTGTCAGTGCTGGAACAGCCTTCCGGCCCTACTACGCCACTGGCTATACACTCCCTGATTTGCTTCCTTGATCATTTTCCTCAATGTCATTGGGAGGACAGTGCACGTCCTGCCCACATAGCCCTCTTGCACTTCCCAAGGCATGAACCCTTGGGCTTGCAAATGGGTGCCCTGCCAGGAGCAGGAGGTGGATCCAGCTGGCTCTGCCCTTCCATGAAAGAGGAGTGAGATTCATAGCTTTAGAGGACATTGCCTCTTTTTACTCAAGACCTCAGAATCTAGCCATACTAGCTTAGAATATGATGTCTTGGAGGCAGGGGATCTTACTACATGATTATATGGCGCCTAGTGAAATGGGACCCTAAGCCTGGTGGAGAGCACTACTACAACGCAATGTCTAATTCAGCAGAAATGTCTTTCTCCCTCTTTTCTGCGGCGTGGACCTCGATCCCCTGTTCTGCACTTGTTTGGTGCATGGAACCTGGGTTAACTTTCAGCCATAAAGCAGACAGACCAACAGAAGGAAGGATCTTTCCTTTCATTGGGAAAACAAAACAAAACAAAAAAGTCAGAAAACTCCAGTCTCGGCAAACACAGCCAAGCAGTCTTTGTCTTGATGCAAACCTGCTCTTTCCGCACTACATTAATTTAAGATGCTATGAAGTGAGAGGTGTGGGGAGTGGAGTGGGGAGCTGCTGTCTGAAATTTGTTTGGAGTCTTTGCAGGATAAATCCTTGTGGAATTTAATTTAAACAAGCTGACACCAATATGAATCACGCCACCGTTATCAGCTTTTAGACACTTCCTACCAAATGCGTGCACGTTTCTGACTTTTTCTACTCAAAATGACAGACTAAAAGCATCTCAAACTGTATTTAAATCCCCCCTCCCATTCTAACAGAATGTAATCTTTTTTCTTTCTTTCTTCGATGTAATAAGAAATAACATCTGTTATAAAAATCTACTGGCCAAGGGCAGCAACAGCGGATAACAACTTATCAAAAGTTGGCAATTTGAAACAGTGGCTGGTTTTGAACAGAAACCATCTCAGTGCCGGTCACGTGATCAGGAGCTCTACTATCGTGTTGTCTCATCTGTCTACAATCTGAACAGATTAAATATATTTAGAGAGAAAAGAGAGTGAGAGAAAAGAAAGGAGAGTGCAAAGCGCAGAAAAGAAAGCGCGAGAAAGGGGGAAACAAAAGGAGGAAGGAAATAAAAGAAAGACTTCCAGTAAAGTGATTAAATGCTTTGGTCCTCATGGTGAACACAGCACTGTATTTAAAAGATTTACACAAGTGTATGTAAAATCTCCTAAATTTTACTGAAACAAAACAATCAGGCTTTATAACATGCTCGAGTCTAAACATATTATCTCGAGTGACTGTGTCTAGACTGGTCATTGGCTTTAATAGAAGAGCTATATTTCTGAAGAGGCGGAAAAGTGGTCAGGAGTAAGCATGGAACATGGAAGATTGTAGAATTCAAAAGGATAAACATTATTTGATACCCTATTTATAGGGCACCACAGGGGAAAAGGTAAAGGTTTCAGAAAAGAAAGAAGCACTTTAATTTTATCTGGAGATTTTCCAACAATAAAATCTAATCCATCATTCTCACTGGGTGACTGCTCTTAATGAAAATTTAGAGGCTGTGACTGAAATTTAGAATTCACAGGGGATACTATTAGGAAGATGTCTAGCAGCCACGCAAAACCTGTTATATCACGGCCCTGCCAAGGAAGGTGGGGGGAGTTGAGTGTGAAACGGATGGATCTTAATTTGGCACCCTGACTCCCTGGATCACAGAGGGTTCCACTTCTATAATGGACTTCACTTCACAGCTCCCAGAGTCAAATCCATCCAATGGAGTTACACTAGGCATGAATTTCTTTCACTGGGTGAAATCCTGGCTCCATTAAAGTCAATGGGAGTTATGCCACAGACTTCAGTGAGGTCAGGATTTCACTCACTATGTTTACCTTGCCTCTGAACCACCTTGTCTGGTTGGTCATTTCCTTTAGCTTATACAAATGGCAGGTACTGGTCAAGCAATAGGAACAAAACAAATGGCTAATGATAGTTGCAAAGATTTTGAAGGTTCAGTTAAGTTCACATATGAACCCCAAAGTCAGATTAATTCTCCAGTGATGATCTTCTCTGTTTGAACCTCTGCGGTATTCAAGATTGGCCTGAAATGGGTCAAGTGCAATAGTTCTACTTTTGGTCAGGGTGGAAACAGCATTTCCATGTCATTATGGCACATCAGTTCCAGTTACAAACAGGAAGTGCTGAGGTGCATGGAAATGAGTACTGCGCGGGAAGTTTGTCAATCAAACTCAAAAACAAGCCTTGTGATTCAATTCCAGAAAGGGGTACAGGTTTGGGGGCCTGATTCAAAGTAATCTATGGTCAATGGACAGACACATTGACTTAATTGGGCTCTGGGGAGCAGGGAGAGAGAGAGAGTGTGTGTGTGTGTGAGAGAGAGAGAGAGATGGTTGAGGAAGGGTGATATTTTTCTGAAGCGATTCTTCCAACTCCAATGATGTCCTTCACTAGGTCTCCTCTGTTGCAAAGCATATCTCTAGATTTCACCTAGGTCTCACACAGCTTTTATAGGTTAATGGCTGAGGGTTCTGTGTCTGTCTCTCAGGAAATATGAATGTGTTGAGTTTGTTAGTAAATAACATCTGGAGGCAGGCAAAAGTCACAGAGTTTGGTTCCAGGTCGGAGTTCAGATTTCAAACACCCCATAATATTAAGCTTGTTTGGATCCAGAATTGTGGTACACACCTAACTCTTGTAGAGGGACTTCTAGTACATTTTTCATCTCTGGCACTAGAGCTCCCATCAACACGAGAGTTTAGGGGCTAGATGGACACAGTCAATACTAATGGACACTAAGTGTGCAGTTGTTCCCCTCATCCAGTTTTGATGCTCAGCTGATCTGGATCTGAACTTTCCCAAAAATGGAGGGGGTTGGTATTTGGAACTGGTGTTTTGGCTCAGCCCTGTCTCTAAGAATGAAGGAATATGGGGATTATTGTGGCAGACTAGATTAATGGTCCATCTACTCCAATATGCTCTCTGGTGTCCAGTACCAGCTGCTTAAGAGGAAGGTGAAAGAATCCCCATAACAGACCATTATGGAATAATCTGCCTATAGGGGACATTTCTTCCTAACCTCCATCAGTTACTGGCTGACACATGCCCTGAAGCGTAAGGGTTTATACCCCTTGCATTCTTCATCTTATCTAATGTAACTGTCCACGTTCTCATTGACTGTATCATCAGCTCCTTTTCAAAATCCTGCTTCAGTGATATCATGTGGCAATGAGTTCCATAGGTCGATGACGTGTTGTGTAAAAAAGTATTTCTCTTTACCCGTTTTAAAGGCATTGCCTTGCAGTGTCGTGGTCTGTCCCATTGTTCTTGTATTATGAGAAGGAATGAGCAGAAGGATATGCCTGGGTCACTTTCTCTGTAAAACTAATTGTTTTATGTAACTCTGTCATGTTTACTCTTAGATATCTTCCTTTTGAACAAAACTGTCCTATTCTTTTCAGTCTCTCCCAGATATAGTCTCTATATGGCTCTAGTAATTTTTGTCATGTATTTGCATAGCCTTCCTTTTTTGCAATATCTTTTTTTGAGATGGGCTGACCAGAACTGAACTCAAGATGAAAGTACATCATTGATTTGACATTTTCTGTATGATTTCCCATTCCCCTCTTCCATAGCCTAACACTTCGTGCATTATTTGACTATTACAGTGCATTAAGTGGACATTCTTTATTATAACTGAATATTCATATTATGGTAGTGGCCAGTGATATGCTAGACCCTCTTCAAACACCTACAAAGAAACCATCCTTTCTTGAAAGAACAGTCTACAATGATTGTTGGGAAGTTCTAGCCAGTGGAGAATGCTGTGCTCCATCATACGTGTGCTATACAAAATTAGGCATCTCCATTCTAATATAATATAGAGCTATAGTATGGTCCTTTGGCTGGGCAATTCCAACTGTCAAGGCCTTTGCAGGATGTTTCCCCACTGGAAAAGAAATCAGTGACATGAAGACTGGGTATATGCTTAATGTAATGTCTTTCTTTTACACTGTACATATCAGTCCTTGAAGAGAGATGGTCACAAACCACATCCAGGCCACCCCTTCTTTCAAAAAGCTCAGCCTAGATACTAATGCACAGTTCCCAGGAAGCAACGCTACCCCAAGATCTGACTCCGGTTCAAGAGATTAAGGCAGAAAGCAAATTCCCTCCTGCTTGCTACAGCTCCCCCAAAAGGGCAGTTCAAAACTAACAGCAATACAGCATTATATTCCAATCCTGAACAGAGCTCTTAGTTTGAGAAAAAGAACGTATGAAACTGTAACAGCATCGATGGTGACTTCCATTACTGTGCTATATTATATGAATTTCCATAAACATCACCATTCCCCACCTTCCATGGTCCCACTCCTGCACAGAGTTCAGCTCTGAGCCATCCATGCCTCAGTTGTCAACCAGAATGACGACCCTGAAGCTTTCTGCACAGGACAGGCACAGCAAAATTATTGGGCAGGTTCCTCTGCATACCATAACCTGGCAATGTGCCTCACTTCCTGATCCACAGGCACCACAATTAGGGGACAGTAGATCAGTCTCCGTGACCCATTCAGCACTGATAGGCCAACACTTGTTGGTAATTAGAGCAATTAGTACCATTTGGGATGGTTTTCTTGCTGATGTGGAGGCTTACTTACAAACTGAACCGAGAGCCTTCAAAATCATTTCAAAAAGGCCACTGAATGGTAATTATAATTATTAATAGTTTATTTAAAATTGATATTGCAGTAGTGCCAAAAAAGACCAAGTCAGGATTTGGGACCCCATTGTGCTTGGTGCTGTACAAACACAAGAAACGACTTTCAACCAACCTGGAATGGATTTGAGTAGGTGACAGAAGTGAAAGGCTGACAATCTCTCATTACTAATCCCCAGAGCCATCCATCCCCAGTAATTTAATCTATAACCCAAGCAGATCACTAGTCTGTTTGCAATATATTCTAATGGGACAAAATAAGCCCCAATTATTAAATACAATAATGTTAAATTATTTAAGGGCCTGCATCAACATCATGAATCAATTTAATACCAAAAGCACTGCCAATTATTCAACTGAATCAAAATGCAACCCCATCACAAATGTTAAAGAGCTGGATAAATCTGTCCTAGGAAGGGCTTTAGTCATCAAAGTTCTCTCAATGCAAAGGGGAAAACAAAGTTATTGCTTAAGCCAGACAATACATAGTAATGCCAGATGTGAAATATTTGACTCCAAGTATTGGCAACTCTCAAATGCAAAATACTAATACTACTGGATTCAAAGTTATGCCACCAAGTTTGTAATCTCTGGGATGGGTTTAAATATTCCTTTAAATTTCTGCCTATGGATAACAGGCCATTTGGATTAGCTGCCGCAAGAATAATAACCTTAGTTCTCAGCATATGAGCGTAAGCTCTCTGCAGCATCACAAAATAAGGCCATTTTTAACCTGTAACTTTTTAATGCCTTATGGTTTTTAAATGATATAGCTTCTCAGGACCCACACAATTAAGCATGAGAAATGTCTGAAACCCATCTAGTCACCCGGTGTAAAGGAGAAAGAACCCAGGCTTTCCACTACCCTCATCTGCAGAACAAAACCACCGAAAAGAATTCATTTTCACAGATTTGCACTAAAGAAATATAACAATTGCCCCACCCCTGCAGCTCTTCATTTAAAAAATGTCAGACGTTCCTTTGGCAAGTGTCTGGGTAGTCTGAAAATATCTATTCACCAAGGGACAGACCCAGTTTCCTGATTTATACCAAGGCGATGTCTTTCCCCTGCCACCTCCTCCGTGTTCTAAACCAGTCCCTCCGATCGTGTCCCTTTGGGGAAGGGATGGTCGTTTTTTTTTTTAATTATCTGTACAGCACCTGGCATAGAACACGTACCTCACCCCTAGTGTACGTAAGTATCATTTGACAACCACGCCGCACTTGCGTGAATGACTAGATACCACGCGCGACAGTAGAGAATCGGGCCCTAAACCTCAGTTTATGCTCAGCCTGGGGAAAGGGTGGTGAGAACTGCACCACCCCACAAGGAGCTCATGGAAGGAACTGTGACACAATTCATCTCCTGCTCACCACCTGCTCTGGAAGGGCAACTTGCTTCCACCCCCGCAATGCTAGGCCATGGCTCCGCCCACTCACCAACTCGCTGGCTTACTGGGCGCGCTGGGCGGGTGGTATTACTTTCATACCACCATAACAACACGGGCCAAAAACATTAGGGAGCTCTGGCCTGAAACATACCAGGAGCCCCCGGGGCTCACTCCCCAGGTCTGTGAAACTTAGCAATTTCTCCCGCTTGTCTGGTCTGAGTTTCAAGCTTGCAACAAAATTCAGCACCAGGTGAGTGTCTTCCAGTCTGGGGTTTTGTCGTGAACGTTTTGCACAGATCTAGTTTTCCTGGGTTGCTTAGCAAAAGGGGCAAGGATGAGACAAGTGGGTGTGAGCTTTGAGTATCTTTTGGGAAGCTTTACCCAGTGTTTTTTGGGAGGCTTTGTCCACTGAAGTCCAGGTGTGAGTGCAAGAGATGGCCCTTCAAGAGGAAAGGCGCACCTTTCTTGCCACTGAAGAGGAGCCAAACTCCATGTTTGTTTTTCTTTCCTGACAAAGAACCACCAGAGTTTGAAATGCTGGAGAGCAAGGCTGGTTCTGTCCCTGCTTTTATACTGGAGGGAATGTCCGTGATTGAAGGCTGGGGAGGAAGGAAGGGGACAGGGTGGTGAGGAAAGAGTCAAAACACACCTTTCTGGCTGAAAGCAAAAGAAAATGTTGGCAAAGAGAACCATGCCACAGGGAAAAAAGGTTGTCCTAATCATTCATACTACTCCACATGGGGTGTATAAAATTGTCAGTCAGAGTGAAGTGTCTGATATACAAAGGGGAATAAAAACTCATTAAAAGTCTAAAAGAAAACCCTATTAAAATACCAAGTATAAAATATAGGAGACTCGGTCACCCTGGTGCTATAGAAACATCAGGGCTTGAATGAACCAAACACTTCTGGTTTTTGAAAGTGGAGGAAATGTTTTTTGTGGAGAACCGGTTGCTATAAGGGGCAGATAGAGCTTCAAAGATCACTGATGATACTGCAGGGACCCGAGAGACGCCTGAAATGTTAAGGGGATTTTTATTCTGGTTTCGGTGGGAAGGCGCATGCTAGCTGATTTTTGAAGGCGTTCCAACATGGTTTGGATTCATCTGTTTCTTAAATCGAGAGCTCTTGGCTGCCATTTTTCTTAGGTGGGGAGCATCTTCCACCTCCTCTCTCCTGCACTGGATGCAAACTGGGTCCCAGCCAAACAGGGGGTGGGGGAGATTAGCTCTAAATTCTCCCCTGCAATTCCCTCCCTCTGTCACTTTGTTTGTCCCCTGAAAAGCCCCATGCTGGACCGAATCATTCTTACAGGGCCTAAAATACCCAGTGAAGGGTCTTTCTCCCAGTGTCTCATTTCTGGTTTATTTGATCTTGGAGGAAGTAGAGAATATACCCATATTCTTTCAAGTATAAAAATAAAGGTTTCTTTTGGTTCCAGCTGAGGCGTGAACATCATTTAGTGCATCTAGATTCTGCACGCTGCCTGTGTTCCTAGTACAGTCACCACTGTCTTTTTCACGACCCCATCGCCTGTGTGTTCTACACCCATCTCTCAAGTCTTGCACCTATTTGGATCATAAACTTTTTGGGGCAGAAACTGTCTTTGATCTTTTATCTGTACAGCACCTAGCACAGCAAGGTCCTGATCCTGACTGAGGCCTGTGCATGGTACTGTAATACAAATTATAAGCAATAATAAATATGGATGAGAGGCTGAATCAGTTCTTATTTTATCCACAGTTTCTAGAACTGCCTACCCCCAATACCCCAAACAGTAAACTCTTACTTGACCTACACACTCCAATTTTAACAAATATGTGGCCACCTAGGGCCTTCATGGCCACTTTTCACTACATAGCAACAGAGACTCTTGCTCGAGGTGCACAAACCCTTACCACTTCTCTATTAGCTGTCAGCAGTATGGGGCCTATGCCACACAACTGAGCAATTGTGATTCCATCCACTAGATGACAGTGGTGCACATGGGAAGCTCATTACAATACATTTTAAGGGACTTTAAGCAGTTAAAAGGGGGGAAATTTCTACTACTTTACCATGGAAAGTTTGCCTTTGACGGATGCAATCAAACATACAGAGCAACTGGAGATGGATAAAAAAACAGGCCCAACCTTTTTCTAAATCTCCATCATGTGAATCTCTTTGACAGCTGAAAAGCAATAAAAGCCAGTCAGCGGCATTGAACATCCTCGGCTGGGCCAAACAAGCAGTAGAGTTCTGTGTCAGTTAGCCCACAAGTCTGTGTTCCTGGAAAGATCTATGGCTCTTCGTCCGGGTTCAGCGGACTGTTGGATTAACACTTGCCCATGTGGAATTGTAGGTTTCAGTCCTCAGAGCCCTTTTCAGGCAATTGCTCTACCTTGAGCTTTTCATCAGGTACAAATGGGCCTTTGACTTTCAACAGAATGGGGCAGCCATAAATATAAATGGGACGTGACTATTTTTTCAAATGGACATTTTAATGGTCTGTTGGCTGCTGTTGCGGTCAGAGAGGCATTCCAGTTTTACTTCATAAATTGGTGGATTGAAACTGACTCCTCCTTCCCCAGTGTCGTTCATTCCCACGTAGCTAAAGGATCCAGCATCTCCAGCATATGCCAAAGGAGGCTGGTCCACCCTGGTCTGTTGCAGACAGCTCACAGTGTAGCCTCCTGGATGGGCTTGCTTAAACATTCCTGCTTGAGACACCCCTGCTCGGTTGTGTGACATAGGCCTTGTCCTGTACAACAGAAACAAAGAGAATATCAGACTTCTTCAAGGGTTGATTCATGTGCTCATGTCCGCTGAAACTGTATATTATTAATGTCTGACATGCAAGCCTGTACGTTTTGCTTTAGCTATCCTACATTCCACAGTTCACAGCTCAACCTCGAGTATTTCCCGCTTCTTTATTCCCATGACTTTCAGCTCTTTTCAATGGGAAACCATGACATACGGTAGACCAGGTACCTAAGCGGCGAGTCTATGCACTCTGCTTAGCCGCAGCAGTCAACAGAACCACACCCCAACTTCCAGTGCACAGCGGCACGCACCCAGCAGAGCAGACTAAGTTCTGAAGCAGTGGTGGCGATGCAGTGCCCTGCACTTTTCCTAGTAAAGCGCCCACTAGCTAAAAGAGCGAGCGGAAATTCATCCCTTGCATTTCCAGGTATGGCACAAAACATTTCTACCACTGTGCAAGCGATGGTTTGGGCTGGCCACTCAAATATATTGTATGACACTGAATGTTGCACTGTAACATTTAGAACTGGGGTCCATCGTGAATAATTCCCCCCCCCAGCCATAGTTGCAGTACTATGGGCAATGATAGGATGTGGGAATGCTGGATGGGATGGGAACTGAGTTACTGCAGAGAA
>ML675626.1:27766645-27851771 GCA_007922155.1 Mesoclemmys tuberculata
CATATTGGTCCCTTCTGACCTATGAGTCTATGAGTCTATGATAGTATTTTACATTTGTACAGAACCTTTCATGAAAAGTCCTCAAGGCACTTTGCAAACACTGATTACATCACATGAGGCCTGGAGAATAGCAACTGCCCTTGTTCTGTGGAGAGATGAGACAGGACTGGTTGTGATGAACATACAGGGAGTTCGTTCTTCACTGTGGCTGCTGGCTGCAGACAGGAAGCTGCCCTTCTCTGTGGATGGAGCTATTGGGGCTCCAGCCACCTATTCTGACTTTCCCTTGTTGTCTCCAGTTTCCTGGACTTCTCCCCAACTCCTGAAGCTTTATGGGCAGCTGTCAGGGTGGGTGAGACTCTACAACCTCCTTCTACCACCCTCTGGTGTGCCTCTCTAAACTCAGATCCTCATCTCCTTCAGTCAGACACTCAGAAGAGTCTTGGGGACGAATCCAACACCAGGAGTGCTGAGTGATGATTGTTAAGAAAAGCCTGGTCTGTGTGTGAAGTGTTGAAGAGGAGTGTGAAGGGCAGGAGATATGTCTAAAGAGGGAGAGAATTCATGGATGGGTATCTTGGGGGACTGATAACAAATGTAGGTGTAGTGTCAGGGGCGGAAGAGCTGATACAGGGAATGTGTGGAGGGAAGAGAATTTCTGTGGGTCATATCTGGGGGCACAGAAGAAGAAAACCGATGGAGTGTTGGGGGACAGACTAGAAGGAATGGTAATATCATGTGGGCCTGAGAATTGAGGAGGAGTGGGGTAGGGGATGTATTTGGGTTTATATAAGGTCATAGAAATTTACGGCTGGAAGGAACCTTGAGAAGTCTATGATTCTATGAAATCATCAAGTCCAACCCCCTGCGCTGAGGTAGGACCAAGTAAACCTAGACCTTCCCTGACAGGTGTTTGCCCAACCTGTCTTCTTAAAAGCCTCCAATGATGGGAATTCCACACCTTCCCTTCCAGAATTTGACAGCTCCGAGAGGTAGAAAGTTTTTCCTAATATCTAACCTAAATCTCCCTTGCTGCAGTTTACACCCATTACTTCTTGTAATTGGACACACTACTCCAGCTGAGGCTTCACCAGTGCCAAGTAGAGCGAGACAATTACCTCCTGTGCCTTACATACAACGCTCCTGTTAATACACCTCAGACTATTAGCCTTTTTTGCAACTGCATCACATTGTTGATTTATATTCAATTTGTGATCCACTATAACTCCTAGATGCTTTTCAGTACAACCAGCTAGCCGGTTATTTCCTATTTTGTAGTTGTGCATTTGATTGGCACTTGTCTTTATTGAGTTTCATCTTGTTGGTTTCAGACCAATTCTCCAATTTGTCAAGGTTGTTTTGAATTCTAATCCTGTATACACAAATGTGTGTGCAAACTTGCAGATAAATTTGCATATATATTTACAAATACAAAGCCTGGCATGGACCACTGAGAGCCTGAATGCAGTTTCTGTAAAATTCGATCAACTTGTTTTGTCCCAACAAAACTGAAAATAGAAACAGAACCCCAGCTCTCCATTTCATGGTGAGAAAACTCCAATGTCAATGTGTTGCAGATGACATAGAACACTGAAGTCCGGATGATTTGTAACCATTACATGTTCCTGTGGCCCTATTTCCTCAAGAATAGGAGTCTTAGCCTTGGTGTCTTGCCCAAACTCCAATTCTACTCATTTTAATTTCCTCTGCAGTTTCAATTCTTCATTTCTTGCCCTAAATTGCTGTGCAGTGATACTTCATGCTGTTAAAGAGCTGCCATGTTTCAGAGCTGCATTTCACTGGTGGCTAAAATAGCTATCCAAAAGGTGCTCTGCACCCTTAACATAAGGCTACTTATTTAGGTGTCAGAATATGTGGCATCCAAAACTGAAACAACGTACAAAAGATATTAAAATGTATCCAATCCTCTTATTAATCGAATATTGATCATTTTCATGAAACGTTTTTTCTAGTATGTAGTAATAGCCATTAGACAACATAAATTTCCTACACTATGTTTGCAGCCATTTGAATAAAACCTCCATCACATTACTGTTTTTCCCCCACAGATTCTAATAGTAACAATACCAGAAGTGTTCTTCATTGTTAGGCTGTTTCTGTTCAAATCAGAATAGGCCCTAGCTTTTCCTTTGGTTATTAACTAATTGCTGGTAATCAGTAATTTCTCAGGAATTAATTCTCAAATCCTCCCCCACCAGATGGTGTAATACTTTCACACATCCTGCTTATTTTTAAGCCCAAATAATACATTGCATTCCCAATCCTGAAAATCAGATGGTTTATTAAGAATATTCTGGTTTATACATAATCACTCTATATTTATATTCCCCTAGAAGGGACTGAGAATATGTGGCAATTGAGTTTCGAGGGTTTCAATGGCTTTTTCATGCTCTGAAAACTGTTTCTCTGCACAACTTTGCCAAACTCTTACAGAAGAAATTGTCCGTTTTAAAGCTCAGCATAGAGCGATAGTTCCACCTAGCGTCAGTAGAGGTGGTTTTGAAGTGTATTGGATATTGCTTTGATTATGCGAGTTTGTTTTTTTCCCTATTACCTGCTAGATTACTACTGCTGAACTAGTAATTAGCTCTTTGCCACAAGGGTTATTAAACATAATGAAATACTCTGAAACCACATTGTTCCTGTGACGCTTTAAAAAGAAAACCGTATGGCAACATGAAAGATATTGCACTCCTTGGCTATATCCTGCTGCTTTACATACATAAAACTATAATGGGGAAGAATAATTCCCTGAACTGCAGGAATCGTTGAAAGGCTATAGGTCCTGTCATGAAGAAAGTCATAGTAGATTAGTGTTTCTCAACCAACAGGTTGCAACCCCCCATGTGGAAGACCGTCAGGAGGGGGGATGAGGCCAGAAGGTGTTAACATTTTAATTACAATCTAATGCAAAGAAAATCTTGCTCCCACACTCCCTGCACCCTCTTATCCTTCAAGATCAAATATTCTTGGTTGACCTCTTGATGCACACTTAGACAGGCAAGCCACGGATCCATTTTTACTCTGACTTTTGCCATGCCGGGTCAAGGATCATTTACAAAGACGTCTGTCTTCGAATAAGCGGCTGCCCCCACCCGAAGAGGCTGGCGGCGATGAGCCACGAGGTCTCTTGGAAATCGTCGAGGCGCAGGGCAGTGCACGAAGGCTGCAGGGCCCCAGCGTGCCCCGCTCAAGCTTGGGCGGTGCAAAGAGGTGGCCCAGTGCAGGGCCAGGGGTACGTGGGGGTACGCCGGAGTCTTCCAGGGGGTACATGAACTCATCTAGCTATTTGCAACGGGGGCCGTGCAAAGCGGGAGCAAAGCCAGCAGGCACTAGGATTTCACGGGGCGGGGACTGGCTGGTTCTGCTCCACATGCCGTCCACGGAGCCGCGAGGGCAAGGTTGCGCTCCAGTGGTTTCAGGCCATAACCACACGGTACAGCCGAGCCAGGGAGCCGCGGCCCGGGCACAGCCGGCGGCTGTCTGGGTGCGGCTGGGTTTTGTAAGCAAGGCGTGTTTCGGGGAGGTGAAACCCGGGGGCAGGCAGGGAACAGCCGACCCCTGGCCGGGGCACAGGCGGCCAGACAGGCTGAGAGCCACTGGCCCAAAGAACCCATACACCCCAGGCCAAAATGGTAGGGCCCAACACGACACCCCCCCCGCCTCCTTGGTAGGGCCCGGGCTGTAGCTGGAGAAGGCCCCAGCAGCGCCCCGCCCGGAACCAACATGGCGGCGGCGGCGCCCGATGCCCGTCACGTGACAGGAAGCGGCTCCCGTGGCTCCGTCAAGTCCTGGCGGAAGCGCCGCCGGCCGCGTCCCGATCGTGGCGTCACGGGGTTCGCGCCCCCGGAAGCGCTGCTGGGTGGATCAGCCGGGAGACTTGAAACTTGGCGGCGGCGCGGGTGCGCGGCCCGGCGGGACGGGAGGGCCGTGGGGGGAGGGGAGTCTGTGGGGGGGCGGCGGGAGAGGGTGGGGGAGGGGATTCGGTGGGGCCGCTGCGGAGAGTCTGTGGGGCGGCGGCGGCGGCGGGGTTCGTTGGGGGGGCGATTCGGGGGGGGGAACTGGGGGAGGGGAGTCGGGGAGGGCGGCGGGGACTCGGGGGGGGCGGGCGAGGTTGGGGGAGAGGCGGTGGGGCGGGGAGGGGATTCGGTGGGGCGGCCTGGTGGGGAGAGGCGGGGGCGGGGGCTGGGGAAGGGGACTCGGGGGGGGCGCGTGGGGGGAGGGGATTCGGTGGGGCGGGGGGGGATGGGGCAGAGGGGGAGGGTTCTCCAGCCCCCGTCTCCCTTGCCTGGGCCAGTGCTGCAGTTCAGTTACTAGTAAAAAGTCCAAATCGCTGTCTTTAAAACCTCCTTCCACTGCCCCTGGTGGGGGGTGGGGGCGGTGAGCCCACAGCCTCTTCTGGCCTGCCAAGGCATGTGTGGGCTTTGAGGGCTCTGAGGTTGGGCGGCGCAGCCTGGGTGATGGAGAACGGCCCTGAGAGTCAGGAAAGTGGGGTTTTCTTCCCGGCTCTGCCGCTGGCCTGCTGGGCAGCTTTGGGCATGTCACTTCCTTTCCCCGTCTGTGAAGTGAGTATAAGGATACCAAACTCCTTTGCGCACTCATGATGCAAAGCCCTGTATTTAGAGGCAGGTGTCATGATTTTGTGCAGACATCATCGCTGGGCTCTAATCCCAAATTGTGTTGTTTTTCTTTTTCAGATTAGGTGTCATGGGGCCAGAACAAGGAGGTGCTGGAGAGGAAAGTGTGATCCTGATCAGCGATGATGAACCTGAGAGCCCTATTGGGAATTCAGTCATGTTAGTTGAACCCTTGGGTAAGTGCTGTGGTTTTGCCTTATGTAAGTCTCAGCAAAGAGGCTTTTTTTTTTAGTTCAGATTTGTTTCAGGTGCTAGTACTGCTCTTGAATCTCCCTGCCAGCGTTTGTGGTTTTAAAATAACCACAGTGTGAAGGTGTTTCCTCTGTCCTGTTGCAGTGTTTAAACCCCATAAAACAAATAGGAAACTTGACTAACCAGTGCAACAGTAAAACAGGGTATTAACAAAATGTTTGTAAATGCTCTTTGGCAGCAAATACATTTTTAGTAACTAAACTTTGTAAACTAAATGCACTTGGTAAACAACTAAACAAACTGGAAAAATAAGCATTTTCCTTTCTCTGTTATGGCGGTATTAGCTATAGCAAGTTTCAAAGGCAGGTACAAAATATTCATATAAAACTGATCTATTTTTTAAGTTGACTGTGTCCCTCTTAAATTGGTGTCTGTTACATTCAGTTTCCTGAAAGTGAAAAGTATGTTTAAAAATAATTTTTTAAGTGGTTTGGGTAACCATTTCCTCAGAATCTAACCTTTCATAAGAAAAAGTGGGGGAGTAGGAGGCAAGAGAACCCATCCTTGAGTCATTCTTGGAAGTTTTTTGATGTGTCGTGGTGGAGCTTTTTTGTTTTTTTTTAAAGTCTCTTGCTAAATAGCAACTCACCTATCCTTTACCATTCAACTTACTGAATCTTATTGGTATGACATTAGACATGGAAAGGTGGTGTTAGGTCATCTGGTCCATTTCCTGTGGAATGTGAGATAAGTCAGACAAACACAAAATAAATCTTAGTCATCTTTTTGGGGGTCTATCTCAAATAGTGCCATTTAATGATCCTTCATTTTGTTCAGTTTAATATATGGTGAAGTCATTGAAATGCAGGAAATCTTCAGGCATTAGCAGCAGAAGCCATTATAACGTAATAGGTGGACAAACTGGGGAGAGAATCAGAGTAGTCATTAGTACGGGGACAAATTGTGTGCTATTAGTGCTTATGTTGCTAGAAAATCAGAAATTAAAAAGAAATGAGAGAGAAAGCATGAGGTTCTTTTAGCATTTCACATCTTTTTTTAAAAAAAATCAGCTTAAGATCTCTGGAAATGTTAACTTTTTATTACACGTTCAGCACTAAGTAGATTTAAGTTGTTAACAGGTTTCTTTAAATAAAACTGGTGTATGGTATCAAAGTACCAGCAGAACTTCCAATGCCTGTCCTATATCAGTGTAAATAATATCCTCTTTGATGTCTGTTGTGGTAGTGCTTACGAGTCCCAATCATGGCGCAGGACTCCATTGTGCTAGGCATTGTACAAACACCAAAAAAGACAGTCCTTGCCCCCAAATGCTTAATGAATAACATCAAATAACCAGTTGTGCTTTTAATAAAACTGAAATCCTCTTACTCTGAAATAAACCATAGTGTATTTTCCTTTTTACAGAAAAATCTATTCTGGAAGAGAAGAAAACTGAAGAGGTTGTGGATGAGGAATGTGAACTAGTTGTTACTTTCTGTAAACAAGGGAAAGTGATGCCTCATGCAAGATATGACTGTATGACACATCCATTTGAGTATGTTCACTAGCATAGTGGATAATGTGGGTTTCCTCTTTTATAGGGAATAATACCAGCTCTTTTTTTGATATTTTATGTGCATTTATTTAGTTTGCACTAAATTTCAATAGAAGTCTGAAAAAGCCCACTATCAGTGATATCTTTTTTTTTTATGGATAGAAATTTAAATCATATAATCATGATCAGGGCACAAAGCAGGGTTTCAACTTTCCTGGTGGGCCACATCCTATTCTAAAATGCCTTTTTTGAATATTTTTGGAGGTTCTTGCTATTCCTCTTCAAACTCCCATTTTAGGGCCTCATGTTATTAGTGCCTTCATGCTATTTAAACTTTTTGATTTCTTGATTTTGAAACTGAAAGATTGTTTTACCCATGTTCATTTATTAGCTGATTTTGTTAAATTGTGTCAGGGTTTTCATAATCAGGAAAACCATCACAAAGTAGAAAAGGAGCGGAACAGTTATTTAGCGTACATGATAAATAGCTCTCTGCTTTATCAACCCACAGGCGAGCAGAGTCTGAAACCAGTTCACCGCTCGAGAACAATGCCAATATCTGTGATGAGTGCTACTGCTACATTTGTGATAAACTAGCTTCTGAGGTAAGGAGGTACTTGAAGTGTAGTTATGAAACACAGGCTTGTTGTCCAAAGTGAACTGTATAATAGGAACCACTTATACAGGGTCTACTTAAAACAAATAATATAACATTGAGTATTTTAACATAATTTTCTAAACATCAATAATTGTCTTTCATGATGCCACCAAACTGTTCACTGAAAGCAATTTCTGTATTGTGCGCAAGTAATCTTGTGATTTGTGGGCCCAGATCCTCAGTTGACGTAAATTGGTGAAGCTTTTGTTTGCTTCAGACACAATGGTTGTGGTTTCTATCATAGCAACCTCGTCTTCCTCCTTTTCTGGATTAGCTTGGTATCTGAAATACTCAGATTTCTCTACTTTTGGTTGCAATTTAAAAAAAACCAAAACAACTAAATATTCTAAAATGTGGAATTCATCGAAATATTTCCACCATTTATTTAGGTTTTAAGAAAGTTTTGAACATGGAGCTGAGTGTTCTATAGAAAATAGTTCATTAGCTCAAAAGTGGCTTAAAATGTTTCCTCTTTTTCTATATTCACTAAACTTTGCAGGTTTAAACTATATGCCTTTCATTCAAGAATGACTGTGCTTTACAGATACCAAATAACTATCTCACAAGGATGTTGTGAGGTTTAATTATATAACTATAAAGGCTTAATCTTTCTAAGACCCAGTTCTCATTCTTTCTAGATCAGTCTGCTTTTCATTTCATTCCTCACCTGTAGTAGTATTTCCTGTTGTCAGTCTGTATGCATGCTCCAGTGTCTTAAATTTGGATTTTGAATACATTGGGAAAGAACAACTGAAAGAAACGTACTAAATAGTAAATAGAACTAAAACCTCCATGCTCTCAGTCAGTCAGACCTTGGCAGTTTTGTATTCTTTAGTCTAAGTCTGGTGGTGTGAGAAGTACTACTTTGTAATTTTGACATAGTAGATTTATCAAGGAGTTTTATAGTGTAGATTATGACTAAGGATACGATTTTGTCATAGAGGTTGTGGATTCAAAGACTTTCCAGGACCTCTGACTTCTTCTAGGGTAGGGCTGGAGCAACTGTCAGCTCCGTGGCCGGCCACCCAACAGCTGATCAGCAGCTGGGGTTGAATCAGCCTGCTGGGGCTGGAGCAGCTGCAGAGCTACAGCTGCTGCAAGTCCCAGCTCTGTTTGTCTGCCTTCCGCCAGCGTATTTTTAGTAAAAGTCAGGGACAGGTTGTGGCTGCTGTAAATTTTTGTACATTGCCCGTGACCTGTCCCTGACTTTTACTAAAAATATTTGTGACAGAATCTTAACCTTAATTGTGCCATCGTAGGCACAGGTATGTTATTGTACAGTTTGTAAAATCAGCCACTTTTTGCACATGAATATGCAGTTGCTCAGTATAGAAGATAGCCATCAATGTGGATATGATGTTGACCTCGCTGAGCAAGGGATTGTAACTAACTTTTATTTTGGTTAACTTGAAGAGGAAAAATTGCATTCCTTTTTTTCCCCCTTATAAAAACAGTGCCAGGACTGGACAGCCCCTTCCCACTGTCATTGCAATGCACATAATAAAAGCAAATTCTGGAAGGACCAGCGTGATGTGTCCTTAGCTGGTGTTCTTGTGATGTTTAACTTGGAGCTTACAGATATAGATGCAGACCTTCGACATGGTGGTAAGCATTATGCTTTCGTGCTGTCCCAGAATCAGCGAGGTTTATTACATAATATATAGGAATTTTTTTATTAGCATAAAATGTCTAGGAGAGATCATATTTCAACATTCTTTTCTCCTCCATCCCCTAGGAAGTCTTCTGATAAAATTTGTCCATGAACTTTCAGTGGAATATAACAAATATCTGGTTGGTGAGAGTGTGCCTCCCGTTTCACATGAATGTTTCTGTCTCCCAAAACGGACACCTGGGCAATGTAATATCTGCAGACAGAACCATGTGGAGGTTTTATACAGGTAACTGGATAGCACAGTTAAATTCATGACAACCTGAGGTTAATAATCAGAACCAAGCTGTGGAAAATACACTTTTTTCCCCCTTTGTGGTAATTTTCCACTGGTCAGTTAGGCCAGACCAGGAACCAGTTCAAACCTCTAAGCTTTAGTGTGTCCTTGTGTGACCAGATATTTAACAGCTTTTCCTCACTGTTTATAATTCATGGAAGCTTAAAACTAAATTCTGCTTCCTGATGAGATTTTTGTTCTGGGTAGTGGCCCAGTTTCAATCGCAATATGTCCTTTAAAATGTTGTTGTTCACTTTAAATTATTTGTGTCTTTCTCTTGAAAAAATCTGAAGTATGGTGACTTGTCAACGTAACTGCAAACTGTAGTATTTTGTGCAACTGCTCTTCATGTCGACAAACTAGTTCAGTGTAGATATGCTTCATCGTAAGGACTTTTAATTCTCCTAGGTATTCTGGCATTTTTGCCCTGGTAACAACATTTTTAGATCAGGCAGAAAAAGAGAATCCTAAAGCTGCAGCTGTCATGCTCCTGGGAGCAGCCAAAGAAATAGCACTTCATAAGGACCCTTCTCAGTAAGTATTCCAGTTCACCATCTAATCCCTTCGCCCTGTCGCTACAGTTGTGGCTCTCATCCCCAGATAATTTATAGCTGAATAATGGAAGAGATTAAAATAATTTTAAATTAAAAGGGGAGAGAAGTTAGAAATCCCAAACACTGGAGGAAGATGGTCTAATAGTTGATACTGGATTGCAGCTTCTGCTATCTGGGCTCAACTTGTGGCTATCCACAAACTTCTTTTACGACCTTGGGCAAGTCACTGCATCTGTCTCTCAATTCCTCTTCTTTAAAATGAGTCATAATTTTCCATCTTTGTCTTGTGTGTTAAGTTTGTAAGACCCCACCTTGAAGAGCGATCCTTTGCTATATACTTGTACAGTGTCTAATGTCCTCTCTCCAATCAGAGCCTTCAAGCGCTATTATAATACAGGTAATATTAATTCTAGAAGGTACTTGACTCATTGAGTTTGTTATAACTCTGCAAATACTTTAGAATATTTTGTATTTTAGTTTAATAATAAAGTTCGATGAGGTAAATGTCATCTGTTTATGGAAACTATTTTTCACTTGTTTCTCCTGTCAATTTGATTGCTTTAAAAACAGTCCTAGGAAGAATATATAAGCACTAAACTAATGCATTTGTGTTAGGAACTTCAAAAGTCTTGGTCGGACAGCATCTCTGAGGATGGCTGTACCTTGTCTAATGGAAAGGTAAGGCTTTGGTTAGAATGGTGTGAGATGTCAATGGGATGATGGTTGGCTGCAAAGTTTCTACTGTTGTGTTACAAAGAACATTAACATGTCAGATCTACAAAGGCCAACTTTGGTTACTAAAGAGTTTTAAATAGCTTTGGTGCTTGAAATCTAAGTTGCCTGATAGACAATTCACCTTTAAGGAATTCTACAGCTCTAATGCTAAGGTAACACTAAGTGTATCCATCATGTTAAATAATTATATTATGCAAACCAGGGTATATCAGCATTTCAGCAGTGGAAAAGGTCCATTGACACTTACTTCTATACTCTTCTGGAGCCTGACAAATGAGGACGTGTAAACACATACTTTAGCTTTACAGTTTACCTTTAACAATAAATCCAACAGCCACAAAGATAAGAATTGATTTTTGGGAAGATTTAAATCCTACCCCTCCCGCTGTTTCCCTAATTTAAACCAACGGCCAATTGCAGCCTACATCTGTCCTCAATTTAAATAACTACTTTTTACATTAAGGAAATAATTCTTTGCAAAGGAAATATTTTATCACTTGGATTGTATACTGTATGTGACAGGGGCTCTCATTTTCTGTATTTGTACAGCTCCTAGTATGATAGGGTCCTGGTGATGGCTAGGGCTTCAGGAGCATAAAAGCATGATCTTGAAGGAGCATGAAATAGGAATTTTTTTATCCTCAAATTTCCTTAATATGTTTAGGAGCTTCCACTTGAGTCAGAATTTTTTGATATCACTAAAACAGTGGCATCATTATGAAAATACACTTCACTCTTGCAATATCAGCTGTTCACGTCAGAATGTACTTCCTATTCACTGCTATGTACCTATTATTAAAAACAAAGTATGTCATATTGTAATTGCACTTGAAGTGGTTTAAAAGGACAGTTTAAAATTTTAATTTAAAATATTATACTTTATTTTAAAGTATCTCAAATTAAACTTTCAATCTGATTGATTGTTTTTACCACTGCTGTTCTATATGTATGCATGTATATATATTTTTTTTACTACAAATGACCTATCTAGTTTGGTATACACTGACATGATGCTGTAGTATTTGTGTTGCAAACACTGCATGAGATTCTTTGATTTAAAAAACAAACAAACAAAATAAATATTTTCACTGGAATTTTAAAAGCAGAAAACATATACTGGTTGTAAGTCTTGTAAAATTGTTTTTATACAAAAACTAAATTTTAATCCAAAGTGTCAGTTGAAATTTTTTTTATAAAACACTATAGCCTTGTTCTTAATCAGAAAAGGAAGCTGACCTAGTGAACATTTCAAATGGTTTAAAAAACCTTTCCTCACTTTCCTCACTTATAACTAGTTTCTTTGTTTTAAATGCAGGATTACAACACAACTTCAGAGGATGTTTGTGCTATGTGACTTTCCAAAAGTTTTGTATGAAAAGTTCATTAGTTTTTTCCAGACTATCTCCCTTCCTTGTCACTGCTACGCCTTCTCAAATAGGTATGCTCTTTGCTTCCATTGATTAAATATTGTTACTCAGTGGACTTAAATGTATTGAAGTGTAAAAAGGAGAATTTACATGTTATAGCCTTTGGGATTTCTAATGTGTTGCTAGAACAGACTTATCTGTTTTAGTACTAACTGTTGCCAGCAACCTGAGCTCTTGAAGTCTGTCCTGAGACTGACATGTGGTTTAATAGAAACTAGCTATAGTTTCCTCCTAAGTATTCCCTTTACTGCCAGTCTAGGAAATGGAAGCTTAAAACAGCAGGGTGGCATCGGACTTACTTTTTTTTTGCCTTTAGAAACCACTGCAGGAAATGGTCAGAAGTTGTTTGTAATAGTGACCACAAGCATTCATTATGATATCTCATACCTTCATAAGGCACACCTTTGTCAAAACATTGGCTGGCTAATACTCCGGGTACTTCCAAACAAAATTACTGCAATTCCTTGGAAAAAGCTACATGGTGCCATGCTTTTGTGGTATGTGGACATTTAAATTAGAACTGTCAGCACTTGGGTGGCAAACCATTTTTAGAAGCAAAGGTTGTGTGGTCTAGGCTCTAAAATGTTCCGTTTAGCAAATTCAAGATTTACTGAGTCAAATAGACTGCAAGCATTATGATAAGTTAGCAAGAAAGATTAGACTGGCATGATCCATACAGACTCTATAACAACCCAATCATGTTACACAAATATATATTCCAACACAATTTTCTTCTAAAGGACAGTTGTCCTGAATACTGGTGGTGTATTGCAGCAAGGTCTGCTAGTAAATGGCTTAATGTCACAAGTATCACTACTTTATGTTGGTGCCAGTCGCTTCATTCTGCTGCCACGACTAACTTGTGGTCCATCGAGTTAATTTTCAGAAATGAGTCAGAACCTTTGGAAATACCATACTATAGCAGTCCATGTTGCACCAAACCTTAACATGAAAAAACCCAAACCCCTTGTGGTATTGCCGTGATATGGGTGTCTCTTTGCTCTGCCATGTGCATTCTTATAGTACTTCACAATAGTTTTTAGAAAAATGTGGTCTTTAATTTTAATTTTCAGTCTAAATGTGATGCCATGGGATCATGGACTACTGACTACCGTATTAAAAGGCCAGAACATCACTGGTCAAAGAACACAGAAAGGAAAGAAAGTATTTCTGTGGGAAGTACTTCCTGTCATACAGGCCCGAGTAGAAAAAATGGAAGACCAGAGACAGTAAGTTCTTATCCATTTACGTTCTGCATCATATCAGCTTTGTATAGTATGGTGTCTTTCAAACACCTAAACTTGCTGGTGCACTATAGAAAATATATGAAGTGAAGACTGGTGACTGACATAGCCGTTAAGGAGCATTTTCCTTTTCTAGAGGCCTCCCGAAGGAGCATCTAGAGCCCTTATTGATCTTAAAATTTACAAGTGACCTGATACTTGCTCCTTCTCTTCTCCACTCCTTTGTCTCCTTAACCCAATAGTTCTCAGCCAGACACTAGCATTTAAAATAAAATCTCGTGTTAGGAATGTGACATTCTAACTAGGCTAAAGTGAAAAGAGAATCTCTTGCACACGGTGTTTTCTACTGTCTAGAGCAGTGGTTCTCAACCTCTTTACCATTGTGGGTTGCATCCAGTATTGCCTGTATGGCCCTTAGGATGTCACATGGGCCTCAGCTGTGTGCTGATTGGGCAGCAGATTGAGAACCACTGGGTTAAGCAAGGAATTAGAAATCAGAACTCTGGGAGGCGTTCTCTTCCACTGACAGATCTTTGCCTCTACCCATCTGTAAAATGGGGGTAATACTTACCTTCCCAAGAGTATTGTGAGAATTGAGTAATTTTTACAGAGCATTTGGGGGTTTATTGGGTGAAAGACACTGTAGAAAGGTAGTGGATTATTAGAGAGATTCGTGATCTGCTTCCTTTAAGACCGTAAGTAGCAAAGTTAACAGTATCTTTTTGGTTTTGCCTCTGCAACTTCTTAAACCACTGATAAAACCTTGATAGTCTATGAACATAGAGTTCACATGTTTGGAGCCTATGCAAAATGAATCTTTGAAACATCGTAGAAAGATAAATTTTCTTGCTGATAAATTCTTGTCTGTACTGACTATGCCTTTTGTAAAGGTTGGATCCTGTAATAGCAGCTGCCATTGGGGATAGAATAGACGCATTTTCCAATTAAATGTTAATTGGCTTCGTTCAAAACTTTGTATCCATTTTTGTAAGAGAATACTTTTCCTCTTTAACATTCATATCCACTTTGAAGGTCAAGGTATCTGATGCTCATGGTTCTTTTTATAACAAATCTTCATGGTCCAATTTAAAGAGAGATTTGAATGGTTTGGGCCCCGGTCACTTGAGACAACTCTTTAATTTTATGTACCACCACAGCATTTCCTACCAGAACCCAGATTTCAACCCTCATTGTCTGTGTTCTCTGTTAGTGGTTGGTTTCTTGGAATTTGTTCTACTGGGGAGTCCACTGGATAAGCATAGCACCTATGCTATGGAAACCAGTAATTCTCTCTTTCCATTATAACAATATGCATCCACGTGTGCCATCTTAATTCCTGTTTTTCAGGGGTGCGCATTTGCAATTGCCAAATCATTTTAGCGCCACGTAGCTCGTATGGCTTGGCAACCAAGAGCTTAAGTACAGGATCAGGACTGAAGGTTCATGTAGGGGATGTTAGAACAGGGATGTGTGTAATTTCTAATGCTTTCAGTTTCTTCAGCACTTCATGGTGCAGAGACAAGGCAAATTCTTATTGATTACACAGCTGGTGTTTTCACTGAATTTCCATGGCCAATACCACAGTGGTGACATTTTCCAAGATTTAAATATTGAATAACTCTAATGGTGGGTGCATTTTTTTTTTAAATCCAGGGACTTATGTAGTTTTGGGGTTTATCAGAAAACAGTGAGATAGCAATAGTTTCATTTACACCCCCGTCTTGTTTTTTCTGTAGATAAATCTCTTCTACATGAGAGCAATTGCTTTGTCTCATTAATTCTCATCAGTATTCCGGAATCATCTGTGCATAATTTAATTCCTCCTTTTTTATACCTCTTCTCCCTCCCTCCCTTAGTTATAAGGAAATAGTTCGCTACTTGAAAGCTGTGAAATGTAATGACACTCTAGGGTAAGTGGCTTTTTTAGTTTTTATCTTTGTTTTAAGATTTCTCTGTTGTTTAATCTTCAGTAAAATCACCCCTTGATCAGCAACCTTTTCTAGTTGCCAAACACAATGTTGTATCATTAGCAAATATTAGCTGGTATATGTAGTCGGATCCAGATTTTTTTTTTTTGGTAACATTCGTAAGCCTGGCTTGACATGTGTAATGAAACATGGGGGAGGTCTTATTTCTTGGCAGACAGAATTAAGAAGGTAAATGGATCAGCAGGCTGAAACAGAATGTTTGGGTTAACTAAGATAGGTAAATGGGTCAGTGAGCTAAGAGACAATGTCTAAACTAGCTAAGATAAGGGGGAGGGAACCATGTACAAAGAACGAAATAACCATGAACAAGATATTACAGGAATGTAAAGAGTAGGTCGAACATGAATAGTGTGTTGACACAGTATGCTGTATAAGGATTGGTTCCTACAAAGTAACCAAGCCAATCCACAAATGTGTAATGCTATGTATAGCATTGAAATGTGTGTATATAAAGGAAGAGGGCTGATCTGTGACATACCTGCACGCACCCTGGAGTTTAAGCCTAACCAACGCAGGGAAGTGTTGCTGTCTGCCAAATAAAGATACCTGAGTGATGAAGTCTGGAGTTGAATTGAGTTCTTGGGAATCCCAATGACACTTCCGTGTTGTGAATGGCATCCAAAAAATCAAATCTACAATCCTTTCTTGTATCCAGGTTAAGGAAGTTAAGAGATAAAATCCCATTCTACTTGTGCAAAACTGGAGACTTTGTTACTGCTGTACATTCGTTGTTGCTTCCCTTCAATAACCTTGCATGCTGTGCCGCCTGCCGGATAACCCCTTTCCAGTTCGAGATCTACTTAAAGATGTTCAGAACTGGAAGTGTTCCCTCTGGAAATAATTTTCATGACTCTGGAGAATGGACTTCAATTGGCAAGTATTACTTCTTGAAGTGCTTCTTGCCTCCATCCACTTGGTGCCCTACTTGACCATGGTGGGCTGTGGTTATCCGTTTGGATTATATTTATTAACATGAGATTTATGAGACTTCAAACTCAGCCCTAAATTATCTGGGCTAGAGCATGATGCGTAAGTGTTAGCCAGGAACAATGTCGTTTGGGTTTTAGAGTCAAGCAGAATATACTTTGTTGTTTATCGTGCGCTAACTTATGCAAATGCCAACCCTTGTCAGTCACTGAGCTCGTTTTTGTTTTTTCAAAGGACTGCTTCGTTAGAGTGCTGAGTATTAAACCCTTTTTTTAAACTATAATGGTAACGTATGTTAATCATGCTGTCCTGCTCTCTCAGCCTTGAGCAAATGCTTGAATGGACTAAAGAGACACTGAAACCCATTTCACCAAATGCATTTGTTCAAGGTCAAGATTGAGACATCAGGGCAATGTGGGTAATGCTGTTGTATGGATTGTGGTTTATTAAAGGGTGTCTGCTGACACTATTGTGGGGATAGACTTTGGTACATACAGACTTGCCCAACAGGAACTAGTTTGATATCAAACTTATTTCACACAGCTCGTTCAACAGCTATTAGTTAGTGACATTTGTAGGAACGTGTGATATTTAAGCACAATACTGTAGTCATATATTGTAAAAATTCTGTACCTGATGAGAGGATTTATTCCATGTGATATGTTTTAGTGTCTTAAACTGTATTGTATTTTAAATGGTTGTACATAGCCCTGAGGACTGTGGGGCACCATATTACAGCTGATGATGGGTCCTAGAATTGTGACATGAAATATTGTAAAGTAGCACAGATACTTCTCATTTCTATCTCCTCTTTGCTTTACTAATGTTAAATAAATCTACCCTTCTGTTTTTTTTTTAAAATATGCACTTGATTGTGTTCTTTTTATCAGGTTTAAGAAGTTGTCTACTTTTTTCCTCCCTTAGGTTTTCCTTTGAAGAGCTGCGTTTTAATTAAGCATGCACTTAAACTCCTTTACATCAATCTGTCATTATACAGGAATGTGAGTGTTTGTATTACTCTTATGCTCCTATTAGTGTTTCTGTACATTTCGGATCTAGAGAGCTACTGTTTGTCTAACACAAGGATATGCTACTGAGCAGCCTCTTTTTTTTTTTTTTTCTGACTTTACTCCAGGATTCCTCAAACTTTAGTACTTATATTTTCACAATACCTGCAAAGACATAATCCTTGCAACACCCTGGCTGGTATTGGCTCCTTTCCAACGTTGGGGAAACTGGGGCAGAGAAGAGCTGTAATTTACCTATGTCTCCATTCTAATCAATGTCAGACTTGGGAGTTCCTGGCTCCTAGCTCTGAGATCAGTCTGCTGGAGGTAAAGCAGGATGTAATGGCAAAGTACAGATCACCGTGAAGCTGTAAAAGCAGGATGGTGCAAAGGGTTGGTTGATTGAAGTAGAACATCATCGGTTCAGTTTTATTGAAACACTTTGATAACGAGACAATCAAAATGCATAAGAACAGACTAAAAAGTCAGTTGCTAAGGGAAGGATAGAGGCTGAAGAGTAATTACTCAGAAAGATGATGGCAGGAAAATGGTTTTTGGGTTGGCAAAAGAAGAACAATGAAACAAAGTATGAAGAAATCTATATGAAGGTTGGGAACTGTGTGGTGACTGACTAACTCTAAAGAAGTGGTAGAGATATGGGGAAAAAAACATTACTGAAGGCCATTAAATGAGGAGAGAGTTGCGAGTGCAAGCACTGCCGACAACATGGGAAAGTCTCAAAAGATATCCTCTGTAGAGAAGGCAGAAGTAACACTGAATAACATGAAGAATGGTAAAGCAGCTGGTGAAGATGAGAACTGTTGATATTACCAGGGTAGTTGGATGTTCTGAAGCAAAGTGACTTCACTGTGTGTTTGCTGGGCTCATACTAGGATACCCAGATGACTGAAAAACAGGATTGATTGTGCCTCTCTGGAAGGGTGGGAATGATGTAAATGATTCAAACATGGATCAGGGTATCACCCTGTTAAGTCAGCCTTTTAAAGGCCACGAGAGGGTTTTGGAGGCAAGATTGATGTGCAAGGTGGAGGAGAATATAGGAGAGGAGCTTTAGGAAGGGACAGAGTACTATAAATTCAATATTTGCAATGAGACAAGATTGGAAGAATGATAAATGGAGGGCATTACTGCTGTGTACCAGTTATTGATCTTGAGAAAGCATATGACTTAATTCAGCAGGACCTGGTGTTTGGAGTATTGAGATGAATGGGAGAGGGCTTCAAGTTGTGGAGAAAGAAGAGCTGTATCAAGCGTCTAGAGTTTTGGTGGTAACAATACGTAGAATTTAGGAGATGTTTCAGGTGACAGTGGGCTTCAGAGAAGGCAGTTTGCTGAGTTCATGTCTATCATAGTTTATGGAGCTAATTAGTAGGAGAACCAAGCCTTTGGAGACTCAGAGAAAACAAATGTATGCTGACAATCTGGTCCTTTTGGCTGATAGCAAAGAGGAATTGATAAATATGGTATTGTAGTTTTTCTGTATTTAAGTAGGGAATGTGGAAGAAGAGCTGTTGACTGAAGTTTGAAGCGAGAAGCCGAATTAAAAGAGAATTTGTGTACTAGAAAGTATGCTTAGTGTCATCGGAGAAAGATCTCAAACTAAAAAGAATCCAATATGCATGGGTAGCAGTGAAAATGGTAGTGAGAGTACTGTGGGACAAGCAATTAAGTAGCAAATTTGAAAGGAAAAGATTGTGCTGTTTTTTTTTCCCCCCCCTGCCTTATCTATGGTTTGGAAACCGTGGGTGTTATGGCGATAGAAGAAAAGATACAGGTTATAGAAAATAATATTCTGAAAAGACTGGTCATCAAGCCCTGTAGACTGCACATGGAAGAAACTGGGGGAAGATAAACTGGAGAGTGCACATATGAGGTGGGCTGAACTGGTGATAAGAGTGGGAGAATGACCAACAAAGAACGCACAGGAGGAAGAGGACAGTGGGAAAGAACATGGAAGATTGAGGATGCGATAGGAAGACTCTCTGTGAAGCGAAAGGATGAGCTCCAGAACCGATGAATTCGAGACATGGTCTTCAAGGAGTGGTGAACAACTGTGGTCACCTCTGACCCTGTGTAAACAGGAAAAGGAGTCTAAATCAAGTAAAGTGACTTTTAAATAAGTTGGCCACTTTTACCACAGTGTCCTGACCTGGAAATAAGCAAAGAAAACGTATCATGAAAAAAATATACATTCAACCAATACACTAAGCAATCTCAGGGCAGATCCTCAGCTGGTATAAGTTGTCATAGCTCCATGACGTTGACTTCAGTGGAGTCAAGACAGTTGCACGAGCTGAGGCTCTGCCCCGAAGCCTTTTATTGTAGGCCCTATGCCTAAGCTGAAGTGTGATAGGTTGTAGGGGGGAGGCCTTTTGCTGTTTTGCTTCAGGTGAGGCAAAATGGGAATAGTGTTTGTGTAACCTGAGAAGAGAGGAAAGGACAACCTCTGTACAAGCCAGTGAATTTGCAACTCCCGAGTGTGATCAGAACTTTGACTCTGAAAGTGGTATCTTGGGCACATGGTTGCAGATACGTGAACATCTTCTGTCATAGTGCCTTCTTGCTGACAGGCCAGATGTTACCGTTTTACTGCCAGTGCTACCAAATCATTCAGGAAAAAAAGGCCACTGTTCTTCCTCACTTACTCTGTTTTCTGGTACATAAAGCAGAAAATGCAGAATCTGCCCCCTCAAAGATAAATAAATAAAAGCAACAGTGTGTACAATGATGGAGACCTTTTTTGATCCCAAATATTTTGTATTTTTGTCTTTACTTGAAAACTTCACAATATTTATCTTGTTCAGTCTTTCTTTAGATCTAAAGATTGATTTGACAAACTTCATAAAAGTCTGTGATTTTTGTTAAGTGCAAGTCTTTACTGTGTTTCAGCCAAAATGCTGGAGCTCCCTCATCATGGTTTTGGGTAGTAGCACCACTCTGGAGAAAAACGGGCATCTAAATGCTCTGTCCTTGAAAGAGCCACCACCTGATTTCCAAGAGGTAACTGAAATTACTTGTGATGGAAAAGCTTTTAACTTGCGTTTAATTATTATTTGCTTCAGTTTGGAGATTCTCATTTTGGAGCCTTGGGAAAGGGTCCATGGTAGATTACACCATCAATTTAATTTGGCACATGCCAAAAGAACATCTTGTATGTCAACTCTAACCTTTTTATGTGGAAATACTGACTGCACTTCATACAAAAGCCTCAGTTGCTATCTGGGATGGTGTTTAAAATTTTAAGATATGGAAGGAAATCTTTCATGTCTTAATCTGCAACCACAAAGCTTAGTCTTAGTCTCCACAAAATTCACTTTTGTCATCTACATGTTTTGGCCTTAGTCAGAAAAAATACTTGTCCCATATGGTAGCTGTATAGGAATTAGTAAATTCCCCATTAAAGAGACAAGGTGGGTGAGATAATATCTTTTATTGGACCAGCTTAGGTTGGTGAGAGGAGAAGAAGAGCTGTTGAGCTTGCACAGACCTGAAGAAGAGTTCTGTGTAGTTCGAAAGCTTCCCTCTCCCTCTCTCTCCCTCCCTCCCAACAGAAGTTGGTCCAATAAAAGATATTGCCTCACCCACCTTGGTCTCAAGATGTTAGAGAGGCAACACAGAGATAACAGCACTTAATTCACTATGGCATTTTTCCGTTTTTGTCGTTGATTCCAGATCTTTTAGCTGTGAAATGCACTGGATAATTACAGAACCGATAGGGAGGGAGGGATTTAGTCTCCTCTGCTAGAGGTGCTTTGTTTTCACAAATATTGACTCTTTAGGGATAACAGAATATTTTCTAAGCACAGTAAACCAAAAGCTCAGTTATAGTCATACAAGCACATTTAGGGTGGCGGCTGAGGTGGGACCATACAATTACAGCATTCTTGATGGATATAATTATAAAGCCAACTTCCTACTGAGCAGAAATGGGCTTGAAACCATTAAAATGCCATTTACCAAAGAGCTAGTTTTGGACACACTTTGACACTTGCTAAGAATGCTTGTGCACCCGTCTTGCTCTGCTTCTGACTCATAATTTCCCGTTGCAGATGGTCTTGTCTCTGTCTTCCATTCTTCTAAATGACATGAAGACAAACGTCCATGTTTCTTTGCCATCAAATGTTTTTTCTGCTCCCGTGAGTATGTAAAGTTTAACGAGGGAAGTGACCGGTTAGATTTCACCATGACATTTAAAAATAGCTGGTTTTCAATTCAGATGTATTCAATGCTTTTGAGATAGGATGAGAATCTTCAGGAAGTGGCATAGGAATTCCTAGCACACTCTGGCCGTTAGAGCAAAGGACTAGGTCTGGTTAGTACAGAGAACTAGGTCTGCCACTGACTGTGATCTCATACAAGAATCCCTTCTCTCCACCCAACTTTACCCATCTATAAAAGGGGAGGGGTGAACAGACCTACAATTTCTGTATTAGGATTAGTTGACCAAAGAGTCAACAGAGAGTTGACCAGGCTGTAATCAAAGCGGAGGCCACCCTTTACACTGAGAATCAGCAAATGTTTGCCTTAGCAGAAGTCATTATCTGCTGTTTCATATCCATTAGGAATTTTTTGTCAGAAAAATCTGGGAATCTCTCCATGAATTTAAATATGATGATTTAAGCTGTCTTCAAACTGACCATCTATTTTGCAGTTCGTCTGTCCTTAAGGGTCTTAGCAAGATCACCTTGTACTGATGTTGCCCAATGTGAACTGATGGCCTTGTTCTCTCTACCTTGCACTCGATGTAATCATTGACACCGGAGCAAAGTTAGCGTAAGACACTTCTAGATCAGAATGGCATCTTTACACCTGATCTGAGTGGCTATAAATTATCAGTGCAAGGTACGAGACCATGGAGAATTAGGCCTGAAATATTTATTAACATTTTTTCTGATTCCTTCAGTTACAGCTTGAGGCTGGCCTTATTCTCACTGTGCAAGCAGTGCACCAGATGCTTCTAAGTGACCTTCCATACTTGAGTTCCTTTCTAGAAATAACACTAGCTTTCGGGGTAAGTCCTAGGAATCTTCAACTCTAGTAAATTAAAACAAACGACATTTAAAATTTAATTAACAGCATATTGATCTTGTACATATTGTGTCCATTTTTATATTTTCTTTATATTTAAACTTTCAGTTTATTTTTCCAGTATTTCCAATGAAATGAGGTACTGTAGCATAGAATTCCTTCACTAGCTTATTCCTCTCTTACCTACTAGAATAACTTCTGGGCTCTGAGGCTATTATTAAGTGGCCTTTCCTATGAAGAACACATTCTCCATGGCACTATTAACTTGCTTTTGAGAGATCTGACTTTTCAGAAGGCAACAATGTTGAAGCTGTGAGTAAACATTTTGTTGAGATCCGATCATTTATCTATGGAAAAAGTTAAATGCCAAGGGCGTGGCATGGTATTGTCATCCTCTCCCCCAGAGATGTAACTTGTATGTTGTATGTGTTTGGTTGGGGTCTTTTTTTTTTTTAAAGATGAGTTAATTGTCAGTAAGACCTGGCCAAACTTGTTTTTTAAAAGCTACCCTAAAGACTTATCATACAGGATATGTGTTCTTCTAGTGCACGTAGGTGTGAAGATTTCACCTCCAAAGTGGTTCTCAATCACCGGGAAGTAGTTTAAGGCTGGTAAAATGTATTCCAATCAGTGTCAGTCTGAGAGTCAGGAAAGGATACCATATAAGTTATAATGGCTCTGCAGTTGAGTCACATTACTCAGTATATTCCTCTTTCCAAGGTGAGATGCCTTAGATCTAAGACTTTGTGGTAAGAGAAGAAATAGTCTGCAAAACAAACTAATCAAATTATATATGCTGCCTCCATAAGTTTTTAGAATTTGGTATAAATGTCATCGCTTGCTACTTCAATTTTCTGTCTTGATCAGGTGGAAATATCTTGGTCCTCAATATGTGGGTGAACTGCTCTGCCTCTACCTGACTTGCAGAAATAAAAAGATGCAGTCCATTGGCATCTTCATGATCCGTATTATTAGCGAGAACTTGTGTGTGTAAGTATGAATATTCAGGGTCAAGCCCCAGGCTCATTATAGCAACACAGATCACTGATGAGTTGCTTGTAGCTCCATTAACATTCACACAGTCTCGTTACGGCTTTTTGCACAGCTTTATCCTGGCTGCTATAGCCAATGATGAGATTCAGATTCTTGGTGGGTTTAACGTTTATTCTGATGTCAATGTTTCAGTGACAAATTCTGTTATCTGCTGGGAGCCACTCTGGCTCTTCCACATTCCCACTGGCATCTATTATCAAAGAAGTCTGTAGTCTGTTTTTAGGAACATGGCCAATGACCAGGAGATACTCACTAGTTTCCTGTTTGTCTTGGGAAAACAGGTGGGTATTTCTTCCAGCAGTATACACTGCCCTCATCCTCTGTGGAAACCACTTTTTATAAGCTTTTCCTAAGTTTATTTAGCCAATGAATCATGTTACTGGGTTCCTAAGAAGGCTTAATGCTGCACAAACGTTTGGTTAGCCAAACACCCTGTCTTTCTTAACATGGCCGGAAACCTGTCCTCCCCCAAATAGCATAGCTGTCTCTTTTGTACCATGCCTGTAAAAAGTCTTCAAGTGCAGTGAATAATGTCTTTGATCTCAAATCAGAGGTACTTTCCATCTTCATGGGGAGTAGATGGAAACTTGCTTAAAAAGACTAAACCTCGAAAATTCTGAATTTTTTGTTTGAGAATCACGAACCTGGTGTTTCCCAAAGGAAATATGCTAGTCAGCAGTGAAACTGACAAAAATCATGTCCGTTTCAGTTCACAGCTTCCAAAGTCTGTGGCTCCAGTGCAGTTCCCCCCAGCAGTTGCTCCTGACCAAGGGGTGCAAAAGACATGGGATCACTGGCCTGGGGCAGTTTCCATGGTGGACCTGCCCTGGAGATATGGACCCTGGAAGGCCATCTGGTCATTCTTCAGAGCAGCAGTTCCAGTTTATTGAGGTCGAAATGGGGTTTTTGTATGTGTCAGTGAAACATTAAAGCAAGGCCTCTGCATCTTTATAAGGAAGTGTGGCCCACCGAAACTAAAGAGCACAACATTGGATCTGTGCGAGTCTTGCATACTAAATCCTTAATATGGAGGTGCTTCTATTGGGAACTAAAGGTCCACCAATACTTGATCTGCCCCATTTTACGCAAACTAGGTGGAGCCTCGAGTTGTGTATAAAATTTGGAGACAATCATCTGCTGTGTGGGGGCAAACAACTTGACTAGGTTTGGAAGAAAGGGTTTTTCAAATACTCTCAGTAGTACTTTTCAGATACAGTTACTTCTCTAGAAGCTTAAGAGGAAGTAGCTTCACAGGCAGTTATAAACCTTGTCTGATATGTTTTCAATATTTTATTTCTAGATTTAGTAGTAAAGCATTAAAGGTTTTAGACTGTGGCTTCTTTTTTGCCTTGGCATACCAAGCATTAAGAATTAAATAATCCTAAATCAATGTAGCTAAATGTTTGTGTATCTGAAGGCACAGAGATTGCCTGCTCCAGATTTTTAATTCTTAATTCACAGGCAAAACATGTAGCAGATGGCTGCAGTATAATGTTCCAATTACACTTCCTGTAATCTTGTTCTGAGAGGAAATCAGGGACACTTAACTTATCAGCATCTTAAAGAGCTTCTCGTTTGTTTTGTATCCACCATACATGGCAAAAGGAGTGGGGTGACTAATCACTGGTGTAGGAAATGTCTGCAAGAGGGAGGTCTGGATACACCCTTCTTTGTGAAGCTTGCTATATTTACTGGATTCTGTCAGATGGCAGAGCAGTTTATGTAGCTCTTATTTAATAGCTTCAACACGTGCTCATGTTCAAAGTTCTACTCAAATGTCAAGGTGTCTTCAGTGGTGACCTCTCACATTTGGGACTTGAAGTTGAGCAGTTGACTAGCAAGTGTAATGAAGTATTGGAAATGTCACACTTACAGGGTGACTTTCCATTAATTATGAAGTAATTAAAAAGGGGAAGGACGCTGTCCATATGTGAAAAGTGGACTAAGAATTTAAATACCTTTTCAGGTGTCCATGGGCGAAGCATCTTCGCAACTTTCTAAATACAGTAAGTGTCTTCATGCCTCAGTTTTGCTGATCGCAACAGTGGTTCTCAGACGTTAAATTTGTCTTCACATGTTAAACTCTCTATAAACAAATGGAAGAAATAAAAATACTTAATATAATATACTTGGGTAGAAGCTAGCAACAATACAAAGGAATTTGTGGATCTTAATAGATCTTGGAAACCTTAAAAGGTTTCCTGCCCATCTTTCTTTCCATGGAGTGGACCACGTGATAGTTGCATAGACTTGTAAAAGATTTCTTGATGATCTACTCAGTAGTTGTGTGGTCAAAATAGCATTACACACCTGTGTAGATGGACTCTTTTTCTCCTCTGCTGAACAAATACAGTGTTGTTAATTTACATAGTGCCATCTGTGTGTCGTATGAAGCACATTGAGTTGAAAATCCAGCCTTTGTCTGAGACAACTAACAATCTAAGCAGACAACCCCCAAACCAAATTGGAAATGAACAGAAAGCAAACTGAATTATGGAGTTTGGTATGTAGTCTTGTTAGGGAGGGCCTCTTTTTTTTTTTTTTTGTTTTCTAAAAGGTTTGTTTTTTTATAGAGCAAAATATTTCTAGTCCCATCTGGTTTAACACATCTCTTCAGGGAGTTCCAATTTAGTAGGTCTTTCAGAAGAAGAAACTTTGAGGAAAGAGTAGAGGCAACATGGATGGGGTGGGAAAGAGGGGGTGATGCAGGTATATGAAACCAGATGGAAGGAGTAAGAGGACACAAAGGGAGTAGTCAGTCAAGCAGATAGGGTTTCTGGGGGAGTAGTATTGTGGGGGATGAAAGGCTGGCTATATATCCCTCCATGGGAGATGGCTTTAGCAAATGAGGGCTTTTTGTAGTAGGGTCAAGAAGTAAGACCTCTTTTATAGACACATTTTTTTAAAACCCTTGGTTTTCAATAAATACTTCTAACCACCTCTTCTCTGTGCAGGGTTTAAGAAGGCTACCTCTTGGCACCACGACTGATCATGAAGTTGCCAAATTCATAGCTGTTTTGGAAAAAATATAAGGCTCTTAGAAGCTCTCAAGAATTTGCTGACTTGCCAAGTGGCACCTCCCAATTAGTTGCCTTTTTGTTTTTCTCCCCTCAATAAACATAGTCAGCCTAAGAGCTGACTTGCAAATACATTTTTAAAAATCCAGGCCAACCTTAGGTATTGAATGGAGGAGGTGTTTAAGCTAAAGTGTGCTTAACACTTTCTTCGTTCTTGCATGCCCATGCTCTAGCAGTTCTCTGCAATCTGACTTTTATGGTATATAAAATATCATTCTGACAGGGCTGCTTACTATTTGGAAGTGCAGAGAGAGCAACAGACGTCTCCCATGACACATGCCTGCAGATCTGTAATGTCAGCAGCAGAGGACTTGCTGAAGGAGCAGATAAGGATAAGGGATACTGGGATACTGTTTCCCTGGATAAGGGAAACTGTCAATTCATGGTCCTGCAAAAGTTTGGTGCAGGAATAATTCCAAAGAGCGAACACACTGTGGCATCTAATTATGCATATGGACCACTTGTTTCAGATTAGTACCGCCACTCCCCATTTTCCTGGATTTTTCCAATCCCAAAAGTTCATACAGAATTTTAAAATGGTTCTAATGCTGTCAAATTAAGGGTTGGTTTGTAAAGAGAAATTTTTAACTTTCATATTTGTCAGACTGAACTCTGTTTTTGATCTATTGTATTTGATGGCTACTTGATAGGTGCTAACACCTTGAGTTACTTGAATTGCTCTCATAATTGTAGTTTAACAGTTGACTTTCAAACTGTGGCTGTAGAACTAGAGAAATGTAATTAAGTATGAATTTCAGTCAGGCTATAATCCCCTTTCAATGTTGGGAGTGGAGGCAAAAAATTTTTTACATGTTCATGTATTTTATTTTGCACATCTAGGGCTTACAATAGCTTTTACTGCTTATTGGTGCCAAGTTTAGCTACTTTATTATCTTTACAAGAAAATTTTTATTCAAGTTTTCTGTCTTTTTTTTAAAAAAAGTGAAAATGTGAGTATCTAAAACCCTTTAATAAAATGTTAAATCATAACTATTTTAGTGCTCTCCTCTGCTGTGCATCTGTTTATTTCAAATAAAAGTATGGGAGGTGTTTAGTAGTAGATTTGGCAGAATTTAATTTTTATCCTCTTCTGGGATATCAATTTTTTAAGCATTTTTATTTATTTAAATTTGCACAGTTGCCGGAACTCTTGAGGGCGTGGGTCAGACGACAATAGCAGATGTTGAAATTCAAAAAGTTAAAGCTTTATAAACAGTTAAAACACACATTGTCAGCATCTCGTGTCAAAATATACCAACTAAGTATCCTTGAATCAAGCAGCATTTCCTACTTTGCCTGTCAGTCAATTTCGATGATTGATGGAAATATTTTTATCAGTTTGTGTGGGGGGGGTGAAATTGATGTTTACTAGTAAAAATCTGATCCTTCCAAGTTTACTTAATTGGCCCAGTTTGATGCCTATTCACTTATTAGAAGCAGAGGCTATTCAAGTTTCCCCTCCCTCAAATGTCCATGAATCCTGCTATGCAATAACCCTGCTATTTCCAGTCCTGGTGCTCTTGAGCAAAGACTGTCACCTTGGGGTCTTATTCCAGACTATGTTCTGTTCCAACACTTCTCACTTCAGCAATAACTTTAACCCACTGCCCCGGGGGAGGAGAGTTTTCTCACCTCCCCAACTCCTTTCTCATTTAGCTCTTTCCCAGCTCGAAAGGTTACATTTATCTTCAGTGCCTGGTAAAAATACACTTATTTCAGCCTGTAATGCATTGGTTCCTTTCTAGAGGAATGGGGTGTGGCTGCCATAAGGACAGAAAGGAAAGGACAGAGAAAAGTGTAACCCTCACATTTGACTATAGGACTCCATGTTCACCCCTGGGCAAAGTGACTGCAAAGAGAATCAGATATGCAAAACCGTGGACTCTTTTTTTTCTAAACGAGTCTCAGAAGGTACTTCCCTCACTTAAATGAACTTTCACTGTCAAACCCTATTACCCTAACTTCCTCAAACTTGGTGCCCCTGAAATGCAAGACCACTAGGCCATTTACTTCTGAAAGGGAATTCTTGAGCACAGAGAGGGCCTTTGCAGCATGGGATGTATCCATCACACCAATTAGTGGTCTGGTTGCCTTCCTCTCGCTCTCTCGGAAGGCCCGGTTATCCCACCCACCCCCATAGCCTCTATCTGGCTCATAGCCAAACCCCCGAAACCAACTGCTCCAGTTCTGTATCTCAAACAAAATAAAGCCTGTGCTGCAGCCGTAATTCCACTGACCAGTCTGCAGCAGGAACTAGAGTGTGTTGGAGGGAAGATGGCTCAAGGACGTATGTGTTTCCTCAGACTTAGTGGGACTGAATTCATCAAAGGGACAACTAGAGGAGCCTTGAATTTTAATGAGTAAATGGCATGCCTATTAATTTATCTCTTCTTGAATTTTAATGAATTAGTGTAGTGATTAGCAAAGTTCTGCAGCACGGGTTATGCTATGGATAATGTAGTCTGATGTGTATGAAGCACTGACTTCGTCTGACCACCAATGTTTCATCTTATACAATTATAGCTGTTAATCCAAATGTGGATTATAAACAGTAGAAAACGTCTTCACAGCCTTCCTTTTAGACCAGTGTCAACATAACCTCAAAGGCTTAAATCCAGTGGGCAGTTTGGGATCATATAATATTAGGGTTGGAAGGGACCTCAGGAGGTCCTGTAGTCCAACTCCCTGCTCAAAGCAGGGACAACCCCAACTAAATCATCCCAGCCAGAGTTTTGTCAAGACGGGCCTTAAAAACCTCTAAGGATGGAGATTCCACCATTCCCTAGGCAACCCATTCCTGTGCTTCACCACCTTCCTAGTGAAAAAGTTTTTCCCACTGCAACCTGAGACCATGGCTCCTTGTTCTGTCATCTGCCACCTCTGAGACCAGCCTAGCTCCACCCTCCCTGGAAACCGCCCCTTCTGGTAGTTGAAGGTTGCTATCAAATCCTCACTCTTCTCTTCTGTAGACTAAACAAACCTTGTTCCTTCAGCCTCTCCTCATAAGTCATGTGCTCCAGCCTCCTCATAATTTCAGTTGCCCTCTGGTGGAGTCTCTCCAATTTGTCCATGTCCTGTAGTGGGGGGCCCCAAACTGGACACACACTGAGGCCTCACCAATGCCGAATAGAGGGGGCTGTAATCTGAGCCCTACCAGCCGGTGCTGAAGCCCTCAGGCATTGGTTTCAGCCCCGGGGCCCCAGGAAGTCTAATGCCAGCTCTGGTGACCCCATTAAAATGGGGCCATGTCCCACTTTGGGGTCCCCACCCACAGTTTTGAGAATGGCCATAACAGGTACTTCTGGCACTGCCAAAAAAGATGCAAATATGTTTCTGCATGTGAAATCAAAATTCATTTGAAAACTAACTCAGCTATAATAGAGAGATTCAAGGATGTGGCAGCACTTATTTACAGCCGGAGATGATGGTGGTGGTCACTTAACCTTGGAAAGTTCAAGAAACATGTTTCATAAGTCCATGGTTTGGGCCAGCTGAATGAATGATTAACCGATGGCTAGTCTGTTACAGGGCAGAAGGAGTGTCTTGTGACTGTAGCACAAGATTGAGTGTCAGGGTATGTCTACGCTGATGGCAGCAAATTCCCAGCTGTCAGATTGATTTATCCGGATTGACTGAGCGGAAGTCAAGACCGTCTCAATCGATCCAGAAGTCCGTTCAATAAACGACCTCCCCCAAAAGTGTAGCACTGCGTCAATGGATACGCGTTTCTCTTCAGTGCAGCGCAGTGGAGACGGTGCACTAAAGGGGCGTTAAGAAGTCGACGGGTGTTATGTAAACTACTCTGCATGGCTTGTGTAACTCCCATCGACTACCACCGGATTTCACCAGCACTGTTCTCTGTGCCTCAGAGACCAGGCTTCTGTTCCTGACTTTGCCTCAGCCCTCCTGTCTGAGCTTGTGCAAGTCTTGTAAACCCCCCGTGCCTTCATTTCTTCATCAGTAGCAGGATAATAGTTCCATGCTGAACCTGGCTAGTGAAGAGAAACTCATTAATGGTTCTAAAATTGATTGGATCCTCTGATGGAAAGCCTCTCTATGTGCAAAGTATTACTGGGCACGCTGGTCCTAGCGATACAGAAGCTTTAGAAATAATATTGCTCAATAGCCTTAGACATACTTATACAGTGTTGTTAACAAGCACTTCTCCTTGAATGGTCCCTTGAAATATGTGTGTTGACTACTTAACGCTAAACAATATGTTTCACCTGGTATTTACCTGGGAGACTGTGTAAGTTTCCCGACCTGAAGAAGAGCTCTGTGTAAGCTCGGAAGCTTGTTTCTCGCACCAACAGAAGCTGTCCACTAAAAGATATTACTTCACCTACCTTGTGTCTCCACTTAGGAATTGACAGTCAAGCCAGATGTCATCAGAAAAGTAATGTTCCCTAGGCTTTGCAATCAGAATTTAAATTTGACCTGTGCTGGTGCCTGAAAGAAGAATGCATAGTTAAACTGTACAATGGGAACATCTGTTTCTATTCCCTGACTGGGATTTTTCTCAGCTCCATTGTTGAACAGGTTCAGTGACCAGCAGCACTCTCTGGGGGACAGTTCAGCTTATATTTTGCAATAACTAAAACCTTAAAATCAAAATTTCAGAAGATTAAAAAACCCGGGCCTGATCCGGTAAGACAAAATAGGCTCGACTCCTGTTAACCTCGGTAGCCATGGACTGCTCACTGTTGCTCAACAGCTTGCCTGTGTCGCTGAACTTCAGGCAGCTCCTGACCTTTGAGCAGCATCAAGCCAGTTTGCAAAGAGCGATTAAAAACTCGTCACAAGATATTTCAGTTGTCTTGTAGAGTCGTTGTGCGGCTACCGGGCCTGATGAGTTAAGGCTGCTAATAAAATAACATATATTCCTGTCAGTGTAGGACCGTTGTTTGAGGAAAGTGGACGTGTTGGTTCCCGGGAGTTGGACTCATACTCCATTGTCAGTAGGGCACATGCTCTGTAGGGCTTTTGACGGGTCACAGCTAAAAGCTTTTCCATACGCCATCTATTTTATACCATGCTTTTCACGTAGTGTTTGTGACTGCTTATGCCCAGCTCGTTTTAGACACATTAGGAAAATGATTTCACCAGTCCTTTCTGCTACTCTTGCATGATCAATGCTCTCCGACATTCGACGGCGGCTAAATTAGCTGCTTGTATATTTTAATTTTCTATTTCGGCCTTGAGGGATAAGGTTGAGCAGCCACTGGCAGCAGCTGACGCTTTTAAAATTTACAAAATAGGGGAGGAAGGGAGGGCTTATCAACTGCCACAGCAATGTCAGCACCATCTAATTAAGCAAAAAAATGGCCAGACTAGCTCATATTGAGTCCATCTAGTCTAGTATCCTGTGTCTTGACAGTGGCCAGCACTAGATGCTTCAGAGGTGGGTGCAATAAACCTTGCAGTAGGCAGATGTGGGACAATCTGCCGCCTATGATGATCTCGTCTAAACTCTAATAGCAAAGATCAGCTTAAACTTGAAACGCAAGGTTGTCTCCCCCCCCCCCCCCCCCAAAAATTGTAGTAGTAACTGTGGATATTCCTTTTATCCATCTAAACGTCCATTCCCTCTTGGACTCATGCTGAGGTTTTTAATCTCGTGGCCATGAGTTCTACAGTTGCATTACAAGTGTGGAAAAAAACTATGCGTTGTGTGGTCAAAACACGGAAGTGTGATTGTTTTTTAACCATTGCCTTCATCCTTGCTTCCCCACCCTCACAGTGTGTTACTTTCACGCTTTCCTTCATGTTTCTAATTGGAGCAGGAATGCTTTGGTAGGGGTGTGTGTCTGTCTGTGCGGCACCTGCCACAATAGGACCGTTCAGCCCTGCTGCTGTACAAAGATTCATTTCTACTAATGCAGCTTTTGAGATGGATTAGGTATCTAACCCACCCCTTGCCAGTGTTGACAATCTCTGCTTATGGTCATACTCTAAGACTTTTAATGGGCAAATACCCAATCAAAATAACAGCTGGCTGTGATGCCATATACGGTCTCCGTTGAAAGTCACTGGTTTTCCCTGCAGCTCAGACAGTCAGCAATATACCTTTAAACATTGTCTCTGCTGAACAGGGTAGGCCAAGCACTGCTAAACTATTTCCACCGAGGACACTCATTAACCTGCTAAATGAGATTATCCCTTCTGAGCATGCACCAGAGAGCTAAATGATCTAAAATACCCTTCAAAAGAGAAACGTAATTAGCAGTCGGGTCTGAGGGCACCATCCATGTTTCCAGAGGCCTCTGCCTAATGAGGCTGCGCTCGGTCTGTGGGTTTGTTTGGTGGGGAGCTGGGTGGGATCGTTTGTGCTGCGATCCATTGCCTGTAAACCGCCGGCTGTGTGGTTACCCGGCCTCTTCACCTTGCTGGCTCGGCATTCTCTGTCTCAGTGAGTTTAGGATCATATTTGCAAAGACAGAGAACGCTGAGGCCAAGAACCAGCCTGTGCCTACCTGCATCTTTAGGTGTCAAAACACCTTTGGAAATCTGGCCCTTCTCGTCCTGATCCTGCTAACGGCAAAAATCCCACACACGTCACTGACGGATGAGTCAGAACCAACATTAGAGCGAAACCCCAACAAAAATGACTTGATATCCTGCTGCATGAAGCATTAAGAAAGTTCAGGCGATGAGGGGTTAGAGCAGGAAATGAGTTGGATCAGATGGGCATAAGGTTGTCTTCCCCACGCTCCATACGTCGATGCTGCCAAGGGCTGCAATGTAATGAGATTATTCCACTTTGGTTGGGTGTGTTTGGTGGCTGTTGAATGCCTGTGACTGCATTGGTAGCACACTTAGTTTCCACGGCTGCAACGCTTTTCACAGTCTGTAGGCCTGTGCTGTGGAGGTATTTTACTGTTTTCCAGGCAGTGGTCTGTCAGAGGGCTCTGTAGTTTTCAGGCAAGGACCAGTGACTGCAGCCCCATCGTGGTGTCAGAACTGCAGATGGGCTGGACTATTCTAGGTAGCTCGAATGGTTTATTGCAGCCTGTGACATGAAACTTTTGGGCATGTGGCTCATGTTGAGGCAGCAGCTAGGTAAGATGTCACGAAACCCACTGGAATGGAAATATCTACAGTAAAGTATATGTGTATTCACCTCCAAACCTGTGGTTAAGAGCGCACCGTTCTCCAGAGAAGGGCTATCACCTTCATATTGCATGCTAACTTTCAATGGGCCAACGAATGACTACATTCAAGCACTGGAAAGGCACCGCTGGGACACGCTGCAGGGCGAGCATAGTACATTACATGGCTGGTTATCAAAGCTGGGGTCAGACGATGGGATGGAGAAGGGGAGCTGAGTGTGGGGCACATGGGAACCGCAACATCAATGCTTTGAGACTGGACAGTGAGTGAAGGACGGTCGTGTGAAGGCAGCAGACTGGGACTTCGCTGATCTGAGGTCACTTCCCAGCTCCATCAGGGAATACCTGGGCCCCACAAATGTGGCAAGTCACTGATGCTCTCTGGTCCTCAGTTTCCCCTGCGTAAAACGGTGATGATCATTTCTCATGTCTCCCTCCCTTAGTCTGCCTTCTGTATTTACACTGTGAGCGTTTCAGGGCCCGGCCTGTCTCTTTCCACCAGGCTGGATAGGACCTAGCACCAAAGATCTGTAATCTCAGCGAGCTCTTGGGGCACTGCTCTAAGCCTACTAACACATTTACTTTCGGTTTTTGTATTGGTATTCAAGTAACTTCGCAATGCACACACCTGAGTGTCTTTCCTCCAGCTGCCTGCCATACGTGTAATGTTTAATAAATTAGACTAAACAACTACACTGAAGCTAGTTGCTGGTTGCCAGCTTAACAGATGGCCTACAATCATTAATATGACAAAAACCTCAGGAACTCATGATTCCCTAATCTATAAAGCTGGGCCCACAATCTGCCAGGACTGGCCCAGAAGCGTTTGCTGTGGTGATGCCCCCAGCGGGGGATATGCCTTTGGCAAACGGATTTTTGACAGGCCAAAGACTTTGGCACGTATGATGTTTCGGTGGTCAGAGCTGGGGCCTAGGGCCAGTCCAACTGATGGGTGGCCATTGTGCATGAGGCTAAAGAGGGGTACGTAGCTTCATCCAAAGCACCGCAAGGGAGGCTTATTTAATCTGATGGGAAGCGGAATATCCACTATGTACCACTCTTGATTTAAGGAATAGAGCAACAGATGCTGTGATTTATTAATGCTTAGCTGCCATACAGCAGTTTTCAGCCCTCGATCTCAACGTGTTTCTCAGAGGAGCTCGGCATCATTTTACAGATGGGAGAAACGGAGGAGTAAAGAGGTGAAGTGACTTGCCCAAGGTCAGCTAACAGGCCTGGGGCAGAGACGAGTGTAGGACTCTTGAGTTCCTGTCCAGTAGACCCTGCTCCTTCTCTGGACAACCTTCCCAAAATTAACGATAACAGGAAAGCTGAACTTCTCGCGCTGTCAGCTCCTCTCCCCCTTTTAACTTGCTGGCAAACGTGTCAGAGGAGATGCTCAGTGCCAACGGATACTGCAGCGTAGCTGATGCCTAATTGCTTCTAAATGAGCGAGAGTCAATAGGGAAAGCTACCCAGGCAAGCCCAAAGCGAATGACGTCTTCCATAACAAAGCTCTTTTCTAAGGGGGCTTGCTCGGTTTGGGTGCAGGCATGTGTAGCCCTGTATAGCTGTCCCTAGCGTCAGATGTCTGAAAAGCCAAGGAAATCCAATAACCCACGCCCAGCGTCATTTTGTTGTTAAAACCCCCAATCCTGTCCCCTAACCGGTCGGAGAGGCGGCACTAGGGGATTACGACTGATGTCAACAGCTCAGTAATCTGCGACTGCTGAATCCAGCATCGCTGACCTCTTTCATAGCCAGGTGGTGGGTTTTTCGAAAATACCATGCCCCATTGAGAAGCAGTCGCTCCAAGAAGCTGCCCAACATCACGGACGTGTTTGCAGCAGAGTCGGAAAGAAAAGCCCCCGGATCGGGTCACAATAGCAACGAGCCAGAGCTCTTTAAGCGAAAGCATCGTTTCATGATGTGGTTCTAGCCTCTCCCCCCCCCCAATAAACAAATCAACCCACTCACTAAATAAAGAAACTCACCTCTGCTCCCGTGGGCATTTTTACCCTGGAAAGGAAAAAGAACCGGAGGCTCCATGATGGCTACAAAGGGTTACTCTACTGCCAGGCCCCTTTGGCCTGTGCAGAGGTAAAGGGTTCCCCTCCCTCCCTATCTGGGCCTGTGGTACTGACCATAAGGGGCTGGGGTGCAATGAAGTGAGGGCCCAAATCCCCCCTCCCTTGGCTGCTCTGAGCAGAGACCCAACAGCTGCCACCTCCCGCCTCAGAAAGCCTGAGACCGCAGCACAAGCCAGCCTCTCACCTGGGGAGCTACCCATACAGGAGGGAACAGGCTGGGACAGGGCCACCGTCTTGGGCACAGCCCGGAGAGACGACGTAGGCTGCTGCGTCTTCCCTCAGGACTGGCCAGGGGGCCCTTGGCGCTCTGCCCTCTCCCCCCAACCTTGGGCCCCAGCAGAAGCACTGGGGTGGCAGTCTGGCTCTGGAAAAAAAGCTAGGCTGCTGTTCCAGCCCTGCTCAAGCGCTGCCTATGATAGAGAAATAGCTCCTATGCCAGGCACATCCTGGACAGGAATGCCAATCCCAGCTCTGCCACTAGCTCACTCGGTGGCCCCAGGGGAGTCACTTTACCTTACGTTCCCCATCTGGTGTAGGTACTAACACTTACCTGACAAACGTGTCATGAGGCTTAGTTAATGAACAGCAGGAAAGTGCTCTGAGCGCCTCGAGGGAAAGGGACTGATTTATTTTAATGCCCAGCAAAAAGACTTTGTCGAAGAGAAGGGCTATTCCTTTCTTTTGCTTGAGCTTCCAGGCCACGAGTGGGAATCGCTTCCTGGAAGAACAAGACAATGCTCCAAACGACTGCACTAAAAAGCAGCTCAGCAATTACAACAGAGAATTTTCTCAGGGCTAAAATGATTCGGGAAACCAGTTTCCCGCAGGGAATCGTCAAAACTGGAGCTGCGCTGTGTATGTTAGTACGAAGGCAAATATCAGCCCTTCCCGCCCAGCTCATATAGTTACTCTGAACAGGCCCTTACTGTGAGTCGATGATACGCTGATGTGGTGACGACTTAAAAGCAGAACTCTGTGGTGGGTCTCTAACCTTAAATGCTGTTAGCAGGAGATTCAACCTGGAAATGTGCTGGTTAATACACATCGGGGGTAGCATATGCTCAACCAGAAACCAAGTGAGCCCAAAAAAAGCCATAGGGGTGAGAGGAGCTTGCAGTGTAATATGGTGGGAAAATGCCAAAGGGGGCCTGGGGGCTGACCCACTGGCAAAAACACTGGCACATTGGCCTGCAGCCTTCCTGGGAAAAAGAAAGAGCAACTTCTTTGGTGCCCGTTCCTTGGGACTGCTGAGTTCAGACGCCAGAGTCTGGTGCAGTGTGGGTGATGGAAACCAGGAAGAGAGCTTAGATTAGCTCAATGGTTCTCAGCTTTTCCCGTACAAAGCCCCAGCCGGGTCCCTCATCTCGTGCGATGGGTAGTCTGAGTGTGGCCCCCCCCAGGTTGAAAGCCCTTGGGTTAGACCCCCGCTACAGAGGCAGCGTCCTCAGCTATGGTTCTGCTGCATATGTTATTAGCCACTGAGTGTTTGCCCTAGTGATGCGAGCTTGGTAAAGCGATTTGTCCTAGGAGAGGTGGGGGTGGATTGTCTGCATCACTGGACGACGGGGCAGCCTCCTTTCCTGCTTGCTGGTGAATTATTCACCTCCGGGCCCTGAAATACTTTTAACAGTGGCCAACGAGGCAGAAGCTTTAGCTAGGCAGGCCCATTTGACGAACAAACTGGTTTGCAGAGGTAGTGTCTGGGAAGCCATCGCAGCTTGGCCCAATAGTGTCCGTTTTGGCCTCCACCCTGGCAAAGATTGTGGAGCCGTCCCAGCTGCCGGCATGAAAAGAAGGGCCCAAGTGTGGAGCAGGGCAGATGTCGCTGACATTCCTGAGAGCTGGCATTGTTAGGCCAGAGAACAGAGGGACTTAAATGTGTGTATTGAGATGCCCCAGTCTTCCCAGTGGCAGCACGTTCAGTACAGAACTGACCTTCCAGGCCGATATAATGGAAGGAGATACCGTCGGACTGGAATGCTGGCGTGACGTCTTACAGCAGCGTGAAAGAGAGGCCAGATTCATGCTGGCTAGCGCCTCCCCAAAATTCTTTCACTGCATGCATCAAAAATAAACCCCAACTTGAAACCCTGTAAGGGTGTGAGGCTTGGAGCCCAGCTTCCATAGCCCTGTGAGGGGGTTTTGCTGCCTATAAAGACACAGCTTGTACTGCAGTTTGAAGGCAGACGTACCTCTGTCTTTGGTACCATCACATGAGCCTGCAATGGTCAAATAAGCGATCTGCCCCAGGAACGCATCTAAGGTTATGCTGATTTCACATGCGGCTGAAGGAGCCCTCAAAGGACTTTGTCAATAACAGACATATAGTACCTGCCAACAGCAACTACCCTGGCGCCCATATTGATCTGAATCTGGACATGCAGCACCCTGGGAGGAGCCCACACTGTCTGCTGGAGAATGGTCAAGAGCCATGAGTGTGTGTGTGTGTGTGTGTGTGTGTGTGTGTGCAAACCCTCCCCCTCCACACACACACACTCTCCTACCCCTGCACGTGGCATCACATTGCCCGCACGTGTGTGTACCGCGTCCCTTTCTTACACACGCACTCCCTTTTTAAAGAGGTGAACGTGCTTGAAAGTCTGGCCGTCCTTTGCCTCTGCATCTGAGCCCTTAATCATTTTGAGGCCACTTTTGAATGGTTTCGTGCAGATGTGTAGCTCATGAAAGGGACCAGCGTGGCAGCTCTGGCCTCTTGCTTCCCCCCAGCACAGGCACCAGCGGCAGGGCGTGTCGCGCCGCACGCTGTCTCAGCACTGGTGTAACGATAGTGCCATCTGCATGGCACATTCAGTCCTTAGCAGCTCGGCTCCACTTTGCCCCACATGCCCGGCAAAAAGCAAGGGGCCGGGGAGGGGGGAAAAGGGGGGGGAGCTTGGTGCCAAATGTTGTGAACTCTGTGATGTGACTGCGCTGGTACCTCAGACAACGTGGGAATAAATGTAGGACTAGAAAGCGAATGGGAAGTAGGTGGTACCCCTTTGACTAGTTTGGGTGATCCCTGGGTCTCCCTACCGTCCATTGCAGACCCCACCAAAGCAGCAGTGTCGCGCGGCCGGGTGTGTGTGTGTGTGTCTTTGTGTAGCACTGAGAAAAACTGGACCCCAGCTGTGTCCATGTGGCTATTGTTAATGCTGTGTAGCGCACAAAGTCACAACAGATCGAGCGAGCCACTGTGTGGACAGCTTTACATGATCAAGTGGAAGGAAGCGAGGGCTCCGTATGCTCTGGGGCAGAGGGAAGGTTGGAGGGACCCAGTTAGTGAAGAGGGCAGGGAAGGAAGCACATGGCAGTGTGACATCCGGCAACTTGCACCACTCACAGTTGAAGCAGTCACAAGAGAACGAGCAAGGCACCCGGGTGCTGCTGGCCATGCCAGAGTCAGATATTACTGGACATAGTCTAGCACGGCCACGATGGGGACCTATTGGGGGCTATGCTGGACAAACCCATAGCGAGAGGTAGGTCAGACAAAGGGAAACACGAGCACAGAGAGCGAGAGAAGGGACTTGGCCAAGGTCACGCGACAGAGCTGGGCATGGAACCCAGGCGCCCTGATACCCACGCCATGGCCCCAGTGACTGGCTCTTAAAATAAATGTAGCGCTTGAGCTTGGTGCTGGAGCATGTGGTCGCCTCCTCTGCCATCTCCTCCATCCAGGCCTGCCTGTGATGATTCATTTTGCTATGCTCAAGAGCCCTCTAATTTCATCTCTCTCCATGTTGAACTAAAATGATTGACACGGCTGGGAGCAATAAAAAGAGCGGCCCATACCATGGATTAATATAACACAAGAACATTCCTCCGTCACTGCTTGGCCAGCTGGGGCCGTGCACCGTGGGTAGGGATGAGCATTACACCCACTTCCGCTGTACACAGCCCCAGCTCCTCATCTAATCTGCTTCTCTTCCCCACCCCTGCTGACTCCCTGGCCCTACTGGTTCCCATCCCAGTGCTTTGTCCCAGTCTCTTTGCCAAGCCGGTCCAAGTCGCCGTTGAGCTCAGACTGAGCAAGCGAGCGGTTCCCTCTGACCTTAAAAAAAACTCTGACTCCTTCATCTCCTGATGCCCAACCTCCCCCCAATCCACACCCCAACTCCCAGTCTCCCCCCGGAGCCCCACGCAATTGACTTCCGCCCCCAAGTCTGTTCTGCGTTCGAATGAGGCAGCTTTCTCCCGAACGCTCTGGCTGTCACCAGAGGGCAGCACTGAGCACACATCAGGGACATGTTCCCTGCGTCCAACCCCGGGCCAGCCAGCACTGCAATGGCATGGGGGGGTCCTGCCAAGCCCTGGACAGAACCGTCCGTGTTTAGCCGTGAAGCTGTATTGTCGCTGCTAAGTAAGTTTGAATTGCTAGTCCCTGCTCCACAGCATGGGAGCACTGGAGCATCTCAAAACGGTTTTTTTTTTAACCTGTGCAAAACGATGTGTTTTTCACTCATCTCTGTCGTGGCAACAGACCAAAAATCTGGCCAAACTCATTAACTTGCTAGCTGTTGGAGAACACAAAAGGACCACTCGATCCATGTAGAGAAGTGTATCAACAACTCTCCTGGACACTTGCATCAATTCCCGGAGGAGACCTGCCACTGCCAGTATTGAGGCAGTAGAAGGAGGCCTTGCGGTGATGAAAAAAGGGAAGTCAGCAGGCCCGAATTTCTCCACCATCTCGGCCGCAAAGGACTCTAATGGCTGACAACATTGTACTCTGCTACCTCAATGGATCCCTGAACTATGGCGAGAGGCAGTGGTAGTTGCCATTCCAAAGCTTGGGAAGCCCACTGATGAAGTGGGAAACTAGAAGGCAGATTGGGCTAAACAAGACTTTAAAAATAAGCACCTTGTGCCAGATCCCACGCCAAAGGGTCCTGGGGTTCGACCTGCCATGGACATCTTGGTCAACTCTGAACCGAATCTGAGCCAACCATGGCAGCTGTGAACATTTAATGCACACATGAAAAATCAAGAACTTCCGGCATGCACGTGTGGTTTCCCATGACAGACCCTTATCATCACCTAGTGCCCAATTTTGCCCATCATTGCAATAAATTCTGCCACTCTGATGTAGCCATCTGGCTCGATCAACTTCATGCGAAACTAGCTGCTGCTCTACAGCAGCCATACAAAAGAAGAAGACACGAGGCAGTGCCGCCAGTCTGCCCCTCAAACAAAGGGTCAGACCTCTATAATAATACACTTACTGTATATGGTAGGACGCATGCTAGACGAAGGGTACAACTAACTGAGCGTGTATGTGCAGGCATGTGGTTTGTTCTTGGCTCATGACCGATGTTGTGTCGCATCTGAATGCAATTTAATTACTTGAAAACCCAAGGCTAATGTAGCAGAGATGAGGCTCTAACCAGATGATAATGAAAGCATTAACATGCTCTTAGAAGCTGGCTCCCTCCCTGCATGGGCATGTACACTGTTATGCATTGTTAGTGTGATGAGCTAGTAACTGGGAAAGGGCTGTGTAGTCTAGCCAAAAATAGATCTGGAAGCTTAGCTGGTGGCCGTAGAAATTGGGCCACCGTTGTATCAAGGTAAGGGATCAAAAGAACAAAACTATAGTAATATGATACTGAGAACTTGGGTGGCACCTTTTAGCCCAGGCTTTCAATGTACTTTGAAAATTTTATTATTAAGTACTACTAGTGCTATTGCAACCTACACCCAAAAATCTCCAATCGTTTATTAAAAAAAAACCTCAATGAATTAAGACTCATAACACTCCTGTGAGGTTGGTAAATAGATCTGTTTGACAGCTGGAAAACTAAAGAAGTGGCATGGCCTGCTCTGGGTTGAAGAGGAAGCTCTAGTTTTCATTACTAGACCCTATTCTCTTCCAGAATGTAGCACAGAACCCAGACGTCTCAAATTCCCGGCGTTTATTCTAGACCATAGTATTGCCTCCGCAATGGACTTCCATGCTCTGATCTCAAATGAATGCCACTCCACCTTGCTGGATGATATTCTTTCAGTTTTGGTTTCACAGTCACTAAAAGTGCGACCATGTTAATGACTTGAATTCTTAACAGTTTTGCTAAATTGATTTTCAGAGTGGCATGGGTTTTTTGCAGCGGGGAGCGGAGGGGGGGGGTTTAAAGCCTCCATAATTTCCGTTACTGCTCAGTTTAATTCATTTACAAATGTAGCACAGCTGTATGCTTCTGCTGGTGATATGGCAATGTCCGCTCACAACTATAACAGCAGTAAGATGCTAAGTAATAATGCTTAGATAGAAAGACAAATATTGCAACAGCTGTGTGGAGAACGCATTGAAAATAGGCATTAGGAATAGATTTTTTTTTTTTTAATAACTCAGCAAATACTAACTAGGAAATCGTGTGCAAAGTATCCAGGGGAATGATCGCTGTGTGTGAGTACACTAACGACTGTATTATAACATGTTATTCTATAGAGCACCTCTTGGGTTCCTTGATCCCTTACGGAGACAATTAAGGCACCAGTCTTAGGCTAAGGTAACTATGGTATCCAAACATTAGCTGTGACTATCAGCAACTACCAATAGAAAAAAGAACGGTCAAGAACTAATGAGCCATCAGCCTCCAAATCCTTTTCTGTAGAACCCGTTATCCAGCACAGAGGGCATTGGAGTGATCGGAAAAAGAGGCAGGGACGCTGGCTTGCTCGCTCGCAGCTGATCTCAGTACCAAACCATTAAACAGAGCAAAATCCTCTGGAGGGGGAGTGGGTTGGGGAAAAGACGTTCTCATGATCCTGCTCCGCGCTGTCTGAGGCAGCTGGCGTGACCGTACATTAATAGATTACACAGGATTTGAGATTGTTAACAGGGAAGAGAGCTTTAGCTGAATACATTCTGGGAAAAGGCCACTGAGCCTAGCCGAGCCAAGGGAGGACGCATCCTTTAGGAGGGACCTGCACTTTCCGCTCCCCAAGTTACACGTTTCCTTACGAGGTAGGTGGCTGATTTGATTTGTTTATTTTAAAAGCAGCACCACAAAGGACTTGGTGGTGGGGAGAGAAGGGGGGAGGAAATATTCTCCCCTACTCTCCCACAGGGGAAGCTGGGGGAGAGATTAAAGCAAAGCAGCCTTGCATACATTGCTATTGATTTGCCTGCATCTCTTTGTAACAACAGCAGGGACCCACATCCTCTCTGCTCTGCCACCGGAGGAGAGCTTGCGGCGGCTGCTTGTTGAAAAAGTCTAGGGAGAAGGGAATCGCCCCACACAACTGGTCCTTTGCAGCTGCTCTCTGTGCTGAGCATCTGAATCGCTTTCACGGTGTGTGGCCATTTTTTAAAAAGCAGGGTCCTCTGTACAGGTCAGCCGGCTGGGGGCTGGCAGAAGGGGCGTTTAGAGTTACCCGTGTGTGGCCTCCCGGAGATGCTCTGTCGAGATTCCCCTCGCGTGGATGTTTTCGAGTGCACTGTTCACATTTGCTGTTGCATTAGCTGAACGTGACCGGCGCGGCGAGAGCTGGGTCAGCCCGAGAGCTCGTCTCTCTCTCGCCCTCACCAACAGAAGTTGGTCCAATCAAAGATATTCCCTCGCCCACCTTGTCTCTCTCATCTGCAGGGAAGTCAGTTCAGAGACAAAACAGCCGCCTCGTACTATAACAGAGACAGCTGGTCCCCATGCTCATGACTCCAAGGCTAAATTCATTGCTGATCTGGCCTTTCGGATGGATGCTGTGGGGGGGGGGGGGGCAGGACAACGGGGGGCTAAGTGTGTGGGGATGTGTGTGTGTGTGTGTGAAGGATGAGTTTATCCTGCACGCTGCTCCAGCCATGCAGACAATGCACTGGGTGGGCTGTACACTGAAAAGGGGGGGTGGCCTCTAAGCAGAGTTGCTTTCAGGTCTTTTGGGGCACAGGCAACAGACAAGCTGTAAGGTTTCAAAGCCAACCGGGGGCAGCTGGAAAATGACAGCTGAGCCCCAGGCCTGCCTCTGGTTAGGTGAGGAGCAGAATGGACCTGATCGGTCTGGTACAAAACCCACCGCTGATGAATTCCCTCCGGCCCACTGCCCCAGCGCAGGCCGACGGCTCTCTGTCTCTCTCCTTTACGGCACCTCCCTCCCGATGCTCTCTGGTTTCCTGACACTTCGCCCTGTGATGCTCCGAATGGATCATTGGGACTGATGTCGGGGGCTGCCCAGAATGGCCAGTCGGGCCGAGAGCAGCTTGAACTGGATGGGTACCACCTTGCCCTGGCTGTTGACTAAGGCAGCTCGGCTGGACATCAGTCAAAGTGCAAGAGGGGCCCAGCGGGGACAGACAGACAGACCAGGGGGATGACGTGTTAGGCAGAAGGCCCCCCCCCCAGTAGAGTTTACGTCGTAGTGCAGGGGGTTGGAAGCTCTGGCCCCTTCCTGATCCAGGAGCCGGCTGGACCTGGCCTGATGGATTTGAAGCATTTGGGTCAAGACTCCTGGGGTTTCCACGGGACTTGGTGTGTGACCTCAGGCCACATCACCGTGCCATGCCTCAGTTTCCCTACCTGTGAAATAGGGATCATAATACTTCCTCCTCTTTGCAAAGCACTGTGAGAGCTACAGTTGACAAGTGCTGCATTAATGCCAAGAGATAGACACTGCTGCATACATTTCCTTTGTCTTTCTGCTCTGATGTGTCTTCCTCGCCCTGCTTGTCTCTCAGCTGTGATCCCCCCCCTTTCCTCTCTCCCTTTTAATTTTTCTTCCTCTCCCCAGTCCACCCATTGCCATTCTCCTCTCAGCCTCTCCAGTAGCTCTGTCACTGGCCACCTATTGCCCCTTGCTCACGCCCGTGCTTCTAGTGTTACGCTTGTGTCCAGTGGTGTGAGCTGGGGGTGGGCATTAAATGTTAGAAACCTGTCCTGTGCTTGCTGTTCAGATGGGCAGGTGTGTCCTGAGAGCCCGCACCATGCCGCCTAGCGGGAATAACACTCACGACAGGCCCAGCCTCTGAACCCAACTGCAACAGCACGTCCCGAAGCAAACCCCGGCCCAGATGCTGAGCTCACTCACATCAGTGTAAAACAGGAGGCTTCGGGGGTGTTGGACTGACCTGCCTCCCCCAGGCAAGGGTCAATGACTTCTTAGGGAAGGCAAAATTTGTCTCGGTCTCTTTACTCAGGGACTGCGTCTCACCTGTTCACCAGTCCGACAACCTTCCGGCATAGCCAGCGTGTTCGCCCTCAATCAAACGCGCTGGGTTTATAGCGTCCCATTGACTACATTCCACACTCCACCTAAGGCAAATCACAATCAAAGCTGGCCTGGTTCTCCCCCGACTCCTTATTTGAATGCGAAAGCTTCTGCCTGTGTATGCAAAGTACAGACCCTGCCAGCCCGCACTATAAAATGAGATGCTGGTGTGTGGTTTATGCCGCTGCTTAGATCTAGCTTTGGCAGACGAGGCTTCACGGCGCAAAGGTAGGTGTGGTGCGTCTGTTGTGATACGGAGACAAAGGCAGTAGCCAGTAGGTCAGCAGGCTAGGCCTATCTGGAATGCATTTTAAGATTAAATGCTTAACTATGGTTATGACACTCTTAACAGTAAAGGCCAGATAGTGAGACAGGCTGGCAGGTGCAATTGGTACTTGCAAAGGTGTACTTACAATTGAATTGCAGGAGCAACTCTATTTGCACCTCTACCTGATGCAGGGAGAAGGGCAAATGTTCCATTTGGGGCCAGCAGGTTCATGCTGCACACCCAGATTGCACCTGTGACCAGGGAGGCTGGACTCAGTCCCCCTGAAATTGCACCTCGTCAGGTATCCAGGTGTCTGGATTCTCCAGCAGTTGCTGGAACCTTTAATCTTGCGTTTGACTTGGCAAGAGGGGGTGGGGGGAGGTGGATGCGATGTCTCAAGAGCTTGGTACTTGTGAAGGAGTTTTTCACCTTTAGGTCACTGGTTAGTCCTGGCTGGCATTAGACAAAGTTGTTCTCATCTGGTGGCTGTTTGGTACAGGCTTGGAAGGATTCGATTTTTAGCCGTAAGTAGCGATAAACGTCAGCTTCACTATACACACACAGAAACCTGGGGAAAAGAATATTTATTTCCATGCATGATCATTGAAATTTACAGATAGGCAAGGTAAGAAAAAAATCCCGTTTGAGAACGTATTGGAGTTTGATTTTAGGATATTTACTTTGCATAGCTTGACATGTCATGTTGAGCCGTCGTCTTTCAACAGTTAAAGGTTTAATTTTTGGACGGTCAGCAGCCTCTGTCATTAAATAATTGGCTGACACCCACCCCCTCACCCCCCAATTGTCTGACCCTTCCCTCATAATTTCCTGCAATTATGAAAATAGACAAAACATAATGCTGAAGAATAAAAATTGCTATTTGTCAAAATTTTCAAAAAACAAAAATCAAAGTCTGCCAAGCCCATGTGCAATGGGATGGTCTCTTTGCAGTTCCTAGAGGACAGCTCTCCATATTACATCACAAAACTACCACTGCGACAACGGGCATTTCACACCACCCAGGCTGGTAGAGAAACCAAGGACCAGCTGAGCTACACCTGTTGATCTCCACTGTGAGACCTAGTTGGGTTTGGGGGTCCTTCCAAGTTAGGCCTGAAGCATGTTGGTAGGATAGTGTGTGGGAGATGTTCGCCTGGTTTGCAGGATAACCGAGAACCAGGGCCATCAAGCCACGACCTTTCAGCCGCACTATCTGGCCCCGATTTAATACAAATGTGCCTGAGGTAGGCTTGGGAGCTGAGACACTGAGGGCTTCAGAGCTGTCAGTGTCCCAGCCAAAGTCCGACAGACTGCAGGGAGGCTACTTGTCATGTACGATTCAAGCCAAGGGTACTAGAATCTGGCCCTTAAATTCTATTAGCAAACTAGTTAACCTGTTACGGTTTTATAGCAACAGACTACATAGGTTCACACCCTACCCCCTGGACAATCCTGCCACCATCCGACCTGCCTTGTTAGCGATTAGCCAATAAGCAGCTGTGTCCAGGTGTGGTTGCCAGCAGACAGATGTTAGAATGGCCTATCCTGTCTCGGGTGGTTGGACCTGCTCGGTGGCCAATAGCAGATTAGTTCTAGGGCAAGGGAAGCCCATCTTTCCCCTGACGTGGCCTGGAAGCCCCTCCCATGATATTTGTCCACCCATGGGTATTTGAATGTGTGCCACCAGAGACACGCCCAAATCAGAGCATCGGTGGGTCTCCACCAGGTATCCAAAACCTTCTCCTGGCTAATTCAGCAGGAACTGGCGCTTAATTAATCTGCTCTAGAAGTCACTCTTTGCATGTCTCTTGGTTAACCCTCCCCCAGCCAAATCCCGGGCTGCTTACATTCATATGCCACTTGCAAAGGTTGACCTACTGTGAGAGACACACAGGCATGGACTGGCGAGATGCACTGTGGCAAGCGCGTCTCAGGCAACAGGCTCGGGGCCTTGTTTCACACAGGGCAGGCAGGACGCGGAGCGAAGGGGCTGAGGTGAGCGAGTCGCAAGAGTCCGAACCACTTTGGAGCTCAGCTCGCAGTCAGAGTGCTTCTGCAAGGCAGATATTTGCATCAAGGCTAAATCCTTCATTGCCATCGGTCAGGAACAGCTGCCAGCGCTCCCCCCCACGCCCCACACAGCACTCAGAAGGATTTCTTAGTCAAATGATAATGCCGTACGATGCACTATGCAAATTACAGGAGGGGAGGGGGGCAGCACAGGGGAGAATTACTTTAAAATGAAGGCACCAGCCTGGCCTAGTTCCTTGGTGGTAGTCCCAGAGCTAGTAGCAGCCCTGGCCGGCACCTTGATGCATGGGAGGGAATACTATGCAGTTAGGTCACAGGAAGAAAAGTGAGTGAAGGGCAACCGCTGTCAAATGATGGCGTGACGCTGGCCTACAAGGTGGCCTTCCTCCAGCTGCTGGCATGGTGGCGTTTTTGCAGAGAAGGTGGGTCTCGGGGGTCGTGAAGGAGCTGCAAACAACGAGCCCCCGGTACAGGTGTGGAGGGAAATCTAAGGGCTATGGCAGAAGCAGATGTGGGAGTCAGCACCAAGAGCCATGCTGGAGGGTAGCCAAAACGCAGCTTCCTGGCATGACCTCAGTGACCAGCTGTGACCCACTGTGGTCACGAGAAGCTGGGTCCATGGTGAATATGCAAGAGGGGGATTTTGCATCAGCAGATCTCCTTCCTGGGGGGGGGGGGGGCGAGTTCATTTTGTTTTAACCCCTTTTGCGGTTATGGCCGGGCTGTGTGCAGAGACACCCTCCCCAAGGCACCATCAGGCCCATTACATTTTCCTTGCTGTGAGCAAAGGGGTGGGCTGCACCGAGGGCCTCGCCGTGCTCTCACCACGCCACCCGCGCTGTGAATGCCAGAGCGGCAGTCTTTTCCGGGGAATAGAGGTGCCCGTAGGAAAGCTCCTGTCCCATGGCCAGCCAACGCTGAGGGGCTCCACCTTGAGGTGCCAGAGTGGGACGGTACAAGTCACAACAAAGTCACGGGAAGGGGACCAGGATTTGGACACGTTACCCAGCGCAACTTTGCTTTTGTTCTTCAGCCCACGGTAACAAGAAGAGTCGCCAAGACCTGCTGCCATGGATGAATGGGAGCTTCCGCAGTGGAAGAAGGAAGTTGACAGCCTGAAATACCAACTGGCTTTCAAGAGGGAGATGTCGTCTAAAACAATACCTGAGTGAGTCCAGTGCTTCGCCTCCCCCCCCCCCCAATCCTGGCCGTTTGGTTGCCAACATGGAAAGAGTTGGTTGCTCTCAGTCCAAAGCCTAGTGGCTACACACCCTTGTCCCAAAGAGGCCACTGTCCCTGGCCCAGATTGAGGTAAATTGGTGCAACGCCTTCCAGGTCAATGGCTCCCTGCTGATTTGCACCAGCTGAGGATCTGACGCTCTTTGCTCCTGCAGCCTCAGCAGACAGGCCAAGGATGCGCTCGGCACTGAGCGATGCAAACCCTTCTGGGTGCTCTGCGTTGGGGGGAGGGGGCACTGCCAGGTCCCCCCTCCATAGGATGTTTGCCCTGCTGCTGGGGCTGTAGATCCTGCTCCCTGAAGAGCCAGGCTGGACGAGCACGAGAAACATCAATTCCCCTCGCCACACCCACAGCCTGCATACGTGTACATACACGTGTGTCAAAAACGTGAGCAAAGGCTGGCGCACGGGAGACGGTGGGAGGGAGCGGGCGCCAAATTTGCAGCTACCTTTGACAAGCGGAGCCTTGAGGTGCTTTTGTATTATAAAACCGATCACACTGGGGATAACGCCACAGGGAACGTGGCGGGACCTATTCCATTCTCGGCACTTCTCCTGGCTTCTGGAGAAATTCCTATGCCTTTGTTAGCGCGAGGAGCCATGCACTGGTCATTTAAACCCTGATAGCTCTAAGAATCCAATCCAAACTCTGTCTGCTGCGCCCTCCCTGATCTTCCAGTAGCATCAGGTGCAGCCACTCTGTGTCAGCCTCTGCCCCACACAAAGCTCCCCCATGGCTTGGTGTTTGCGTCCCGCGCGGTGCTGCGAGATCGCTCCTCTGTAAGGTGATCCGGTCCAAGTGCTCAAAGACCAAGCAGCAGGCCCGTAAAACGAGGGAACCAATAAAGGCCAGGCTCTTTTATTTGCCTTCTGGTTTCCGAGCTGCTCGGAGGGCTTCTTATTCATTAAAAGCTGAGCTGCGCATGTGATCACCGGATTCTGGGAGGTGGGGCTTTAAAAACAAATACTGAGAGCTGGGCCGCGCTGCACCCTCTACCGGAAGTGGGATGGAGGAATTATTAGCAGAGATTTGTCCTTGAAACTCTGGGGCCCTTTTAAAGTGCCAGTTTATTCAAATGGCCATTGCAAGTGGACCCCCCCCCGCCTCCCCCCCGTGCGCTGGTTACGCATGAACACAGCGATTGGGAGTGAGGCACGATGGTCAAATACCGGCACAGCTCTCACCCTGCCAGTGACTTGGCTGATATGATCCCCAAATCACCAGCTCACAAGCAGCGAGCCAGCACATGGTTGGCTGTCTCAGGTCTGGAATAACGAGGGGGTTGGACATTAGGCCTGAGGTGCTTTGCTGAATTTTTGAGTGCAGGTCCAGATTAAAAGCGGGGGGGCGGTCTGCAGGTCAGGAGGGAGACGCACTGGTATGCTTAGTGGGCCTGGCTCCAATCTTGAACACTACCGTGTTTCTGGGAGGCGGCTGGCAAATCTAGCAGCGGCCAATGGTTTCACGTGGGGATAAAATAACCAAGCTAGATGCTCAGTAAAATGCACTGCGTTGTTAAATACGCCTCCACCCTTTGGTGAGAAGGACATTTAGCCCCACGGTGCCAAACCCAAAAGCCTTTGCATTTCACACTCTAGGCAGCACGCCGCCAAGCTTTACACTACGGTCTCCTCCTATTTAAACTGCTGGCTGGGTAAGCGCTTGCGTGTGTGAATGGACATCATGCAAAACCAAGAGGTTTTAAACCAGAGGATCTCAAACTGTGGGCTGCAGAAGTCTGACAGCTCACATGATATTGACTCCTCATTTTCAGCTGCTAATCCACACAAACAGAAACTCAGAGGACTTTAAATGCATCACTCTGCTTACTTCCCCATCTGTAGCCTGGAAAGGTTAGGTGACTGTGAATGGGAGGGGAATGTAGGCCCGTGCAATCATGAAGGGGTGTAAGAGACAAGCACACTATTAAAACATGACCGACAGTGATAAAGTTGAGGAACCCCAACTTGAAACAAATTAGCTGCTCCTTCGTCTTCTCCAATTACCGGTGGCAGAGGTCCCCAGCTCCACGTAGGACATCTGGGGCACCACCACTGCTTAAGATGGCTCCCTCTAAACTGCTCTATTCAAGGTGGCAACTTTTAAAGAGGAGCCATACAGACACACAAAAAAGATGATGAGGGAGCTGATTTTTTAAAATATTCAGCTCTTTAAAAGGTCAAACATCATGTAGCATTATTATTTGCTCCGTGAGTTATACGGGGGCTGCATTTCAAGGATGCTGGAGGTTTGGCGCTGTGTAAAGAATTCTAGGATCTTTTGGGGTGCAAGGCTCTTTGTAAATGGAAAATGTGTACATTTGTGAGTGACCGTGTCCCTCCCACCCATTCATGCTGATGCGTGACCTCTCATACTTAGGCAAATAATATCTCAAATGAACAATGTCCCTAACACGCTAAAAACTCATCCTAGAACCTTTCCTGGCTGTGGCATCTGCAGTTATGGCAATTTCCCCATCACAAAGGCACCCGATTAGCACAAGGGAGCGTGTGCATGCACAGATGTGCCTGATCACGGCACATGGGGGAAGCCACAGGACCTCGGCTCCACACACACATGCAAACACAGCAAATGCGCTGCTGCTTCTGTCAGTAAAGAGATGGAAGCCACCCACCTTCCTTCCCTGGAGCTCTCTCATGTCGCTGGCCGTGGGAACAGCTCACAGGCCCAAGGGGATGAACCTGCCATCCCACCCTTCTCTGCTCTCTGCCTCGAGAGGACACCCTGCACCAGTTTACAGCCTTCAGGTAAGTAGGGAAGCAGAGAGGGGGGAGGGGACTAGTCAGCAAAACACATGAAGGGGAAAAATACACAGAAAAGTCAGAAAAGCAGGAGAAGTGAGACAAAGGGCCAGAAGAAAGGAGAGTGAAGGGCAAGTGTCGCTAACCCGGGGCAGGTGCGCTGCGGGAAACTCCCCCACTCCGGCTGAGCCTACTGCACGGGATGGACAGCATCAAGAAGAGCCAAATATAGCCTCAAAATGCAAGAGCCACTGCTCCTCTGCTAGGTTTCCTGCTCCCACCACCACAGTAAAGCCCCCAGGGCTTCCTCACCATGCTGGACAATGCTGTGCTTCTCCTCAGCATGGGATTCAGCTTATTCAAGCGGTGGAAAGCCCCCAGCTTTGGGAAAATCAGAGTCAGGGGGATGAGGGTTCAGTAGCGCTTCAGAAGGAGACGGGCCTCTCTTGGCAGTTGCACTCCTGACTCTCCATACATCCTTGGGCAATTGGCTTAGCCCTTTTGTCTCTTCATTCGAGGATACCACTCTTTACGTACCTCCCGGAGCTAACGGTTCGCAAACGGTCTAGTGATGCCACGTAAATGCTAAGTATTATTACTGCATAACAATGAAGAGAAATGTTCTCGCTCCACTTCAGCTAGAAGGAAGCATGGAGAACCCTAGAGAGGCCTTTAACCATTCCCTCTCCCTCTTCTCTGCAGGTTGATTAAGTGGATAGAAGATAGCATTCCAGAAGACCCATTTCTGAATCCAGAGCTGATGAAAAGCAACCCTTGGGTGGAAAAAGGAAAATGTACCATACTCTAATGTGTCCAAATCAAACTTGCTACCAAGCGGCAGCGGCTGACAAAATGGCTTTCTCCTGAGATACTCAATTTGCATTAACTCTGAATGTACTTTTTTTTTATTAGTTAGTTTCCTAATATGACTGGCTGAACAAACACTCTCATCTTGTCTTATTTTTATTAGTAGAAGGGGTTCTTTTTTAATATTGAAAAAGCACATAGCATAAAAGTAAATTGGTAAGAGAGACAATGTACTGGAGAATAATTGATTAGCAGCATCAGACTAGGGACTGGAAAAGCAATGTCAAACACAGGCAAAGAGTTTCTCTTGACTAATCCTGTAGTTTTCAATTACGCTGTCACTTTACTATGCTGACCCGTCTGTAAACCTTACAAAGCCTTTTTGAACTTGTAAAGTAAAAAACAAGCAGCTTTTATAAAAAAAAATTTTCAGTACTTTTTTGGTATATTGTAGAATATACAATTTTGCAGCAAAGCAGGTGAAATGTGAGAACCAAGGGTTTATAAATGAAATAAACAAAGCAATACTTCAAGTTTTTAAAACATTTTATTTTGTTTATTTATTTTTTTACAAACATCTGAATAGAAAATAAATGCAGGAAAGTTTTCATGAACCATACTTCTTTTTAGAAGGCTAAAAGTCACATTTTTCTTTCTGTTCTGTATGCATCGTTTCTTCGGTTTGATTTCTTGACATGAGCACTAGAGCAAATCCTTAATGTAAATATTCCGCCTGACGGCATTCGAAACCCCTTCATTAAATCGGAACCAAACATCGCTCTTTCCAACAGCCTTTCCGATTTGTTTTTCAACAGAGTCTTGCTCAGCTGTTTGATTAGCTGATGGTGAGCAGAGGAGGTTGCAGGGGAGGGAGGAGAAGATACCATCATACAATTAAATCAAGGGACTTAAAATCGTAAAGATTAGACAACAGACTCTCAAGGAAGTACCAATAAGACACTGAAATGGATGGCACTTGCAAACATTATTGTTGGGCACAGCACGGTAGTCCCATTATGACACAGTAAGTGTGTCAAAAACTAGGTTCTGACATTCAAAAGCCCCATACCCTACACACATTTAAGCATCTTGTGTAACCTTCCTAAAGTCTGGTCTACATTTCAACATTAGATTCACCTCACTATGTCACTAAAGCAGTATGAAAAATGTCACATCCCTACCAGAGTAGTGCGATGGACTTAACCCCCTGGCGCAGACGCAGCTAGGTGAACAGAAGTCTTCCATCGACCTAACTTTGTCTTTTCGAGAGACGGATTAACTACAGCGACAGGAAAATTCCCTCTGTCTACACTATGGCACTACAGCTTGAGCAACTGTAGCACAGACATGCCTTAAGTAAAGTTATTCCTTAAAACATTCACACGAGCAAAACCGCAGCCATCTTTTATCACTCATTAAATGGGCCTTTTGCTGCTTCCATAATGCAACCTTACCCTTGCTGCTCCATGTAGGGGGCTGGACTGGCTTTATGGCCCAACACTCTTTCCAATCCTACCATGTACATAAATTTCTTCAGAAACACATGGGGGAAATCCCTACCCCACTCCTGCCACCCTTTCAGTGAATCTCAGTCTGATTTCAGCATTATGGAACCACAGAAGATATTGCAAAGCTTTCTACTGTAACATATGTTCCCAATGCCTTTCCACCTCTCCTGACCAACATCATGCCTGTTCTGCACATACCTGCTGATGGAGACACCTGCTTCTTAACCAGCTGGCGCCCGAAGAAGTCAGTTTCTGGCTGTGAAAGGAAATAAAAATGATTTTAGTGTACTCCTCCTCCGACAGATCTCTCGGTGCATATTGTTTCTAATGTATATTCAAAGAGAACAGTGCCAGCCCAGCCCAGTTCAACATTACACAGGATTTTTATCTAGTTACAAACCCAAATTACAAACCACGCTTCGTTGAAAACAAAAAGTTTACACAACGTTTATCAGGACGTTTCCTTTCTCCACAAAAACACAGAAATGTAGGGCTGGAAGGGACTTTGAGAGGTCATCTAGACCATCTCTGCACTGAGGCAGGATTCCGTATACCTTCACCACTCTATATTTCAGTCCCCTTTCTTTACTCATTCATATTTCCTGGACAGGGCGGGAAACCCAAGCAACATCCATTAGCATGCACAGGAACGAGAATGCAAATGATTAGAAACAGAGCGTGAAAGTGACTGGGCTGATGTCACTCTGAAATGTTGACACTGGGGAGGGATAAAGTAGAAATGGTGACAATTAAAAAAAAAAAAAAAAAAAAAAAAGGATTGCAGTTTTAACTGGCCCAAGGACATGCTAGTAATGGTGGAGGGGAGGAAGAGGGAGGAGGGTTTTTGTTGTTGAAAACAGAAGACACAAACAGCATCCCTGTAAAGAAAAAAGAAATCTCTTACACGTTCTCTGTATAAGACGACAGGGGATGAAACATCCAGCTATAACTGGGTGAAATCCCATGTCCACTGAAGTGAATGGGAATTTTGCCATTGATTCAATGCAGCTCAGAGGGCATCAATCAAGTCAGTTTGCCTATATAACGTAATACAGCCCCCACTACGGTACGTGCAGCTGATGCGCATGAACCCACCATTTTAATCCAGGCTGCACCGGGGAATCCCGAAGGCCAGCTAAAGCACGCACGTTTGTTTAAAAACACCTGGTCATTAGCCAGCGGCTAATAAGAGGCGGAAGCTTAACGAAGTGCTGCACAGTAAAGGACAGAAGGGAGCGCATGCCCTAAAATCCAGAGGCTGAGGGGAAACACATTCCAGGTTCTATTGGTCTCCTTTCTCTACGGTCATTGGGGCAATTCCAGCCCAGGTCTGTGAATCGAAGACTATTCTTGTTGCATACAGTGGCTTACTATTGCATCTCTCAGTATGGATGAGTCACACACGCCTCTCATTGTTGCTGCTCCAGGAGGGATGAATGAACTCCTCTGGTATCACTGGCTCAAGGCAGCCACGGTGTGTTTCACAGCCACTTCAAGGGCCAGAAAGGCAGAGCATGGCCCAGCGAAGGGCATGGCAAGGGGCTGAGGCGCACCTTCGGCATCTCCCCTCCAGCAGGAAGCGCTGAACACCCTGCTGGCCCGGACCCAAAGGGGTCACGTCTGAGATGAGCTGCGGTGCCAGCGGCCAGCTCTACGAAGAGAGCAATGGGCCGCGTTCGCCAGGCTGAGTGCAACATGAAGGGAAATGGTTTGTTCCGACATGGCAAGTTCGTTTTATTGGGGATGCTGGATTATATTGTACGCATTCACTCCAGCCTTCGAATTGTTGGCTTGCTGTTCTGCGAGCCTGGACAGACCGGCCATGGCTTCCCTTGCCTGTCCCCCTCCAGGCTCTGTGCGTGCTAAGGCTGTTGGGATAGCTGAGAAATACCTTTCACTAAACCTCCCTGGGGCACAGGGAAGGGCTGCCATCTCGAACAGCCCTTTCCTAACTCCAAATGGGTGAGCATGGAAGCAGCTGGCTTCCAGGGCCAACGTGCTCTTTCCTCGTGGCGCTGTTCCCTAGAGCACAGAGGTGAATGGTGCCAGTCGTCACAATTGGCGGCTGTTCACAATGAGAGGGAAAGCCAGGAAACAGCCCAAGTGCCATTTCATAGATCGGGCTAGGAGCTCTCTGCCCTAGAAAACATCACCTGTGAATTCGGGATGGTTTCCCAATGGCCAAAGGTCTTTCTTCTAGAAGAATACTGAAACCTTGTGGTGCTATTGGGCAGCCAGGTCACCGTTTTGGGCATGCATTGCCAATAGCACGCAAGAAACGTGAACTGTGGCTGTCCGCTAGGGCCTTTGCTAGTGCTACTGATTTTACATCGAAGATGCTCAGATGCTATGGTGATGGACAGCAGGATAAAACCTGCAGACAGACAGACAGTTCCATATTTACCACTGTAGGCAGAGTAAAAGTAACTTGCTGCATCTTCTGGGAGAGTGTGAGAGCACAACGTTGTGGCATTTCACATTACTAGGGCTGGTCTACATGGGGACATTCAGGGAAATCAATCCAAACTAACTAAAGGGGTTAATTTGATGTGAATTAGTTAAACTGCATTACACCCCTGTGTGAACATGCGAATTCAGAATGAAAGTGGCCTTTAATGATTTATCTTAATTCAATACCAAAGTGAATTAAGGCTACTTTAATTCTGAACAGAAGCATCCACATAGGGATTGGATTTAATGTGGTTAAACTAATGCACTTCAAATTCACATTTTGACTTACTTGATTAACTTTCCTGGATGTCCCCATGTAGACAAGCCATTGCTATTTCTTTCAACAGAGATACCTATTGAGTAAAGAAAGCTCCACAAACTGCTATTAGGATGGGCCATGGGATGCTCTCGCCCTAACAGCGAATTCAGCAACATAAATCTGAGCCCAGAGACCTCCCTCTCCAGCCACCCCAAGCACCCAGAAACACACACACACACACACACACAGATATTTCTAGAAGCTTGGCTGCCGTGCGAAAACAAAGCAGGAGGGCTTGTGATTAAACTGCTAACCAGGCCCCAGGCTCTCCTGCTCCAGACTTCTGGAAGAGAAAGAAACACTCCACACCCAGAGAGGTGCCCCAGGGTGAGCTCTTTGAGGCAATCTCAGCTGTAGTTGCTAAGTTTTGTCTCGGTGGGCCTGCTTACAGGGCATGGGGGGCAATGTCCCTAGATATGATGAGTGGCAACCAGCTGAGCCTGGAGGCCATGAATATCTGGGTCACCCTGGCCAGCTCTGTGACCGAGAGACTGAGGTGCAATCTTCTAGCGAGCTGGATGAGTGTGATTTTTGCGCCAACCAGTTCATATGGCCCCCCAGGCCGCATACGACAACACATTCCGAGGGCAGGGGCCTTGGACGGAGCAGCACGTCAGGCAAGAGGCAAAGTCGATTCTGATGCATTAACTTCCCTTTTTTCCTGTTGTGGTTAGTCACTTACTCCCCAATTCTAGAATCGAGTCATTTCTGTCAGGCCTCCCGGTGCTCAGTGGGAATGAGCCAGGTCTGACAAGGTCAGAAGAATAAAAAGGAAAATAGGTCCACAAACCAAGGTGCTTCTGAATGTATTTATCTGTTATTTTTAAAAGGGGCTCTTTGGTTCTTGGTTTTATTTCACATCCTCAAAGCCCCAGAGCTTATTTTTTCTACGGCTTATACTCTCTATCTGCCATTAACTTGATTTCCCCCTGGATGAGATTACTGGGGTATAACGATCTACTGGATTAGAAAGAACGCCGAGCATTTCTCCGATTGGTAACAGCCCCTTTCCGGGCATTGCTACTGCCCTGGAACTTTGCAGTCCCAGTTTGGCTAGGACCAGAATTTCCTTGCTACGTATCCATTGGCATTGCCGGAGAGGACCTGGATGTCTCAGGCAATTGGTAAATGGACCCAGACCCTGGCCCCAGTAGGTCACCGATTCAAACCCCACCTGGCTGAGCAGCAATCAAGACAACCAGGTGGTAGCCCCTAGTGGCTGGCTGATGGCTTGGGTGACATGAGTTGGGACAGGGCTCAGTGTCAAGCAGACAGATTCCCGTGACACTGACTGGCCTCCTTGCTGGAAGCCTCAGCAGTGCCGTGTCTGGCCGCTGTGACAATGAGGGTGCAGACACCTTGAGGGAAGAAGAGGAAGTCTGAACCCCAAAGACTAAGCAACTGAAACAACTGGCCGCACACAGGGTTATTGAGTATAAATGTGTGTCAGGCGAGTTGTGTGTACAGGTTAGAGTGCTGAACGCGTGTGCGTCTCTTTGTGTAGAAAATTGTAATTGTAACCGGGCTGCAACCTCAGCATCATTTCACAATGGAGGGTGAGGCCAACAGGCAAGGAGGGGCACCTCTCGGACTAGCTGTTTATACAAAATTGGTGTAACCATGAGAAAGATGCTGGTGGACCATGAGAGTTAATGGGAAGACATTAGAACTGAGAAGAAAACCAAGGAAGGAGAGAGCTTCCCCCACTACGGGTTACCAGGAATTCCCATAATCTGAGAGAAAGAAAAGAAAAAAAACCCTGCAAGCCCTGTTAAAAAGAGAAAGGGGGGGGTGAAGTGAAGGGGAGCCAGAAACCGAGGGCCAGTCTCAAAGCAGGGTGCTGCGTGTGAAAGACTGGATCCCTGCTAGGATAGGGCATGCTGGAAAACTGTCTAGAGTCAACAGGTAACTTGTATAAGAAAAGGGAGTTTAGCTGATACAGGAGTATAAAGCTTAAGCCTGTGTCTTTATGTAGATTTTCTGTGTAACCTACAGGTGTGGCTTTTCCTCATCATTTCATCTCTGAATCTACAATTTTCCTATTCAGTGACCGTTCTGTTGATTTTTTACCCCCCGCAAGTCTCTCGCGTGCAAACTGTGTGCAGCGTGCGTTCCAAAGGGGACTGATAACTGGGGGCAGGCTTCACATCTTTGGGGGCCAGAGGGGAGAAGTCCGGGCATCCGGGAACTAAGATTTGCGGAGTCGGGACCGGACGACGGCTGTTGGGCTCACCCAGCGGGCGAATGAAACTGTATGCAATCCAGCATTCAGGCACAGACAGAACCCGACTACTGTGGGGATTCCCCACATGTCACCCGTAGGGGTTTGTGTGACATGGACAGACGCTAACAGGGTCCAGGGCTGGAAGCCTCGGCACTGAAACAGTGCACTGGTCTGGCCAAGGAGGCTGAGCTATTGTGCACTTCGGGTAGTGGCCGGGCGAGCTTCCCATGTGCTGCTCCTCTTGAGCACACTGCAGGTTTCGCTCTCCTGTGACCCTAGACCAGCACCACAGCCACCCAAAGCGGCCTGGGAAAAGGAGAGGGTGAAATCGTCTATTATGAGGGAGCCTGGGGGATGGACAGTGCTGAGAGCGACTGCTTGCCCCTCTGCCCCTCAGGAGACGCTGGCTGAACCTGTCGCTGAGATAGGCTGCACGCGATGATGAGTTTGGCCCCCTCGGTCTAGCCCCTCAAACCAGCAGCTGGGTTCCCTCATTTAGCCTCCCCACAAAAGATTAAGCCCAAATCCCCGGCTGGCACAAATGGGCAGAGCTGCCGAGAATTCAATGGAGCCGGGACGATTTACACCATGGGAGGGTCTGGCCTTGCGGACTTTGAGGCAGGCTGATAACATTGCTAATGTTGCAGCTGCTGGTCTGCTGGTGCATGGCCCGTAGGTAATGCTGCCATCAATATTTAATTATACTGCTTCTACGCACTATAAAATCATTGATGCATTTAAGGGAAGCGTGGTATTGAATCTCTTCGTTTTTACAGCGAGGAAGAGAGGTTTATAAATATCCACCATCGACGTCCCCCTCTCCCGCAATGCCTTTGTGCAAGATCTCTTCACTGCACACTTGCAGTGGATTCCCCTCCACCCTAGACTCGGTTTAATACACGATTATGCAATCTACAGCAGTGGTGCTGGCGTGCCAGCAACGCCGCCTGCCATCTCAGGACATGTGTTTTTAGCTGGATCACAGCAGTAGAAGAGCCTCTTGGAAACTCGCTTCTTTCCTGGCTCCCAGGACATTCAAATCCCAAAGCACATTTGGCAGAGGCAACGGATGCTAGGTTTCTTAGCTACACCTCCTCTGAAACCCAGCTCCTGGAGATAAACACCCCAGCGCTTGGCCCACAGAGACACGGGGCGTTCACACCGCAGGCTGGTCTGACGGAGCAAAAGCAGGCCCAACCGCAGCGTTCATTCCTCCCAAACCAGCTATATTCCTTATACCTACAAGGGTTGGATCCACAGCTGGTGTAAATGAGCATTGCTCAATGGAGCTAGGCCAATTTAGACCAGCTAAAGATCTCCCTGATGAGTGCTGAAAAGCAAAACAGAATCTGAATCAAGTTGAGTGGGGCACAGCAGGCCCCCATCTTCATGGTACCTGAGCATCCTCAACCTCCACGCAAAGTGAGGACAAGCTAGGAAGAAGCTGCAGGACCCATTCCAGGCTCAATGGTTCATGCGTGTATTGGGGGACAGGTATTTCCCGTTCTTTTAAAATGGGCTTTTCAGCTTCAATCCAGACAGTTGGCTATAGAGGGGATCTCGGTTCAGTGTTTCCTCTAAAAGATGGGCATGCTTAGCCATGCCAAAGTCCTCCCGAGGGACGACCCCACATAGTTCAGGGAGAGGAGCCTGTTACCAGGTGGGCAACAGCTGGCTGCCTTGAGAGCAAAGAACATGCCCCGACTGATATTTTTACAAATCAGAGGCAAAACCAGTCACTTAAATGCCAGGAAAAACTTGCAGCCCTCTCAGGGTGTGTCTACACTTACGCCACTGCCGTGCAGACACTTCCTTACTACAGTCACGGAAGGAGTTTCTCTGTTGCTGTAGTTAATCCACCCCCATGAGTGGCAGTGGCTAGATCAAAGGAAGAATTCTTCTGTCACCACAGCTGCGCCTGCATTGGGGGTTGGGTTGATCTAGCTACATCGCACAGAGCCTGTGAGACAGCCCTGTGTGACATGGCTAGGTTAACTAAGTCTTAGGTGTAGCCCAGGCCTTTGAAAGCTATCGTAAGCACCTCCCAGTCTGCCAGCACAGATACAAACCTATGCCCACTGCAACCCAACGACTCATTTCACCATGGCCCACAAGCAGCCGTCCGATGAAAATGACTTTCCCTGGAGCAGATTTGAACCACTGACCTCCGTGTGGGAACAGCACCATGGGCCCAGGCCCCAGCCAACCCCCTTTAATTTAGCTCCTCTGGGGAAGCTCCCATCTCACCTTTTCCTCAAAAGCGGCTTTCTTCATGATGTGCTGCAGACGCTGCTCGTGGTTGCGGATGTTGGACTTGGGTGTCCCTGGCTTTGCACCTGATTTATCTTCTGGCTCACCCAGGCTTTCTTTAGACACCTGCAATGAGGGAGGTTTACTCGGACAAGCCACACTGTATTTACAATTCCTTCTTCCCATGTGTTCCCTAGGAGACAAAGAACTGATCCTGTGACCCTTCACTGGAGACTTGCTATGGGAATCTTCTGCATGGGAGCACACTGGAGTGCCGATTTCTTGGAAGACATCACCCTGTCACAGCTCCCAAGTCCGCCAGCCAGCTGTGTTGTGGACATAGCTCTTGGGTGGGCTGTAGGTACAACTACACTGGCAAGACAGTGCAGCCTAGTAGCTAGGGCATTGACCCAGGTGTCAAAAGACCTACGTTCTAATCCTAGCTCTGCCACCGAACTGTTGTTTTGACCTTAGATCCACCTCTCTGCGCCTGTCTTTTCCCTCTTGCCCTGTGTCTGTTTGTCTATTCGGAGCATGAGCTCTTTGAGGGTGGACTGTCTTTCCCTATGTGTACGTACAGCACCTAGCACAATGGGATCCAGATTGGAGTGGGGCATTTTAGGTGCTTCTGCGCTATAATTAATGTGAGGTTGTAACAAGCTTCTACCAACCTGGAAATAAAAATCTAATTTTGGTTTATTTTTTCCCTGCCTGGCTGTTGAACTAACATACATGCGCAGGGCCCTTAGAAATTTCGAAGACTGAAGATGACACAGCACCACAGAGAGAGAGATTTCAAGTGGTTTTTGCTTCCTTTGGGAAGTGAGATCAGAGATGTTGCCAAGCTGTTTTCACGTGGCACAGGGCTCACTGAGGTCCGTTCGATTCAGTGCAGCCTATTAGCAGGATGACACAAGGGTTTATAGTGGAGAAAGAGCGTGCTGCCCCTGAGGATAAGCCTCCAGTTACCTCTTGGTCCCATCAGACCTACAAGATACACTACAAATGTCTCTTTCTTTTCTCCTGGCCTGGAGGATGTAACTAGAATGAAAAGGGACCTTTCAAAGAAGGCACCTTGGGACTCTCCCCAGGACCCCATCCCTATGGCCTCTGAACACCTGAGAGCTGTCTTGCCACGAGACCCAAGTTTTCTCCCTCTCTTTCCAGTAGCTGTTGGCCATCCAGTCAAGCCTCATGAAGGTAGCAGGAGAGGCGATGGCCACACCTGCCCTGGCCCGCCTAACGTTACCAACACAAGACCCCTCCAGACTCCTGTTCTCCTCCAGCTAAACATGCCTCGCAAAATGGAACGGCTGCTTCCGAACTCTCCAGCCAACAGAACCAGCCTCAAACCCAAGTTTGTAAAGCGTTTTAAAGCCCAGTGGAGTCTGGATGACCCCCTGGTTGACTATTTCCTATCGCTCCTACTTCCTATTTGTTCACAAGGACTTTCACAAGCAGACGGGTCAGGGAGGTGCCCAGCTTCCATTGAAATTTGGTGGGTGCCTAACAGCTCCTTGTATCTTTGGAAATCTCCCACTAAGGACATGTCTACACTGCACTGTAAATCGGGGTCTGTGGGACATGGGAGTGTGGACTCGGTGTTTCCAAGCCCGTGCTTGAGCATCCACACTGCTTACTATTGCTGGACCTGGGTGGCACCACCTGCTCACACATCCAGACTGCACTATGCAGATGTTTTGACTAAGGTCTGCCGCTTGAGCGGCATCCACACTGCAAAATGTCAGGGCCTGGACCCGAATCTCAGTGGGACTTGGGCTTGGACCTACTCCCCAGTAGAGTCCTTGGAGCTGGGTCCTGAATGTCTGCTGACCCCAGTCAGACTGACGTGTGCGTGGACAAAAGGGAGATGTGGGCTCAAACCACAGAGCCCAGGCTCACTGCGCAGTGTAGACAGACCGTACATTCCAGCTCAGAGCTCAGTCCTGTCCCCGTCATGCAAACAGCATTTTCCCTGCGGGTTGTCAGACTTTTTTCACTCTGCTCTCTGGGAATCAAAGTTCGCTGGAGACCCATTTTGCCTTCCCCTGGAAGAAGCCAACTGGTGATCTCAGAGCACAGTTTTTGTCTGGTTTATTTTGACTGCAAGCTCTTTGAAGCAGGGACTGTGTGTCTGTGCAGTGCCTAGCACAGTACAGTCCCAAGCTGGCTGGCCCTTCGGCACTGCTGTAATAAACAGGATTAATAAGAATGACAATTTTTTAAACACACAAAATCCTAATATACAGGCAACTATTTGCCATCCTTTTAAGCTCCTGCAGGAACTCCTAACATTTCAGCCCAGCTCGTCCTCAGTCCTGCTGGGGCCTGCATTGCCCTGATGACATCACATAAACAAGAATCCTCCAGAGATTTGTACACCATCACTTTTCCCCACTTGCACGCCATGAAAACACCCTCTGCTGCACGTCCCTGGCTCTTAAGGATTAATTAGCGCACCCAGCTGCACCGAGGGAGGGCTCTGTTAAAAGCCACCAGAATCACATGAGCCTCTGAGACGCCGTTTCCGAGTCTCCTCATCTCTCCATCTCTCCCTCCCTCATTTTTCCAGACAAAGCAACCCACGTGACGAAGGCGACTCCCTGTTGCAGTTCTGCAGTGGATCTAATGGCCCTAATGCACTAAGGGCAGAAATCGACGGCTGGGGACGTCGCTCGTCAGCAGGCAATGCAGCGCCCGGGGGCCTCAGCAGCACTCTAGCATTCCAGTGGGGGGCAGGCGTCAGCAGAGGAAACCAATTCACGTGGCCTATAGCTACTTAGGCTTTAAACCTTTCGGGGCAAGGACCACGCTTTGCTCTGTGTTCTCTGCAGCACTTAACATCCGTGTGTGACACGCTAGCAAGACCCTAGCAGCAGCAACCAGCTGTTTGTGTGTGCGTATTGCTGCCCTCTATTCAGCCTACCGGGAGGAACGTGCCAGACCCAATCGCGGATGTACCGAGTCCCTCTCCCGGCTGAGGTTGGGAGCTGCTCCCGGTTTCAGAGGGGAAGGTGGACAGGACCTCATGATCCCACGTGCAGCCAGGGGATCACTGCAGAGGCAGCTGTGCTTCAGTGGGGGATGAAATGAAAGCATGTTCCTGGCAGGCTTTGGGATCTTTGAAAGGAAGGTGACAGAGCATCTCTCTAGACGGACAGGAAAGAGCTCATCAGCTGCTTCATTGAAACATGCAAATTGCAATGAGCTGGGATAAACTCCAAGCAACTGCAGAATCGCTTTCCAGCACCTTGAATTTCAGCAAGCAGGTATTGCTGGCTCCCCGCAGAAAGAGGAGCTGATTGGCTTGGTTAGACACGCCGCTAGCGTAGCACATTTCACATGTTGCAAGCCAAGGACAGTCTTAAAGCGGCGGCTGGACAACATACGAACCTTGGCAGGGGGAGGGAGCTTTTAAGCTGGGATTTTCACTTGCAAAACAAAAGCTTTCACATTGCACTTTGCTTCAGAGGAAAGTGGCCAGTCAAAGCTTTTCCCATCCTCACTGCCATCACTGGGCGGAGACAGTTAATCCCACCGAGAGGCCACAGCTGAGGATCTGGGCAGAGGCAGCTGGAGTTTTCGAACACAAGAGAGCAGCAACTTTGGCTGAGACTGTCCAAAGGGCCTAGTGAATTTGGGGTGCCCCAAACTGAGTCACTTTAAAGGGGGCTGGTTTCCAGTCAGCGCTGAGCACCCTCTCTTGGAATCATGTCCTCCTCTAGGGCTTGCACCCCTACACAACGAGACACCCAAAATTGTTAGTCCTGGCCTCCATGCATAGGAGAAACAGACAGTACATTATTGCCGCTCACACTGCCCCAACGATTTGTGCCATCTACCCACCCCCCCCCTCCAACCCTCAACAGGGTGCTCTGTCCCTCTTTAGCTACACCTGGGCCACACCGCTGGATGGGCCTGCCACGTCTGCTCCCTGTAAGCCACAACCAGAACTCCGGGCCATCCTCCACTCCTACCTGGCTGACGGTCCGTGCCTGTAGCACAGCTTCTGTCCTCCTCATCTTCTCTAGCTCAATTTCTCTTGCAATGAGCTGCTTGGCCTGGTACGTCAACGGTTTCCGAGCTGGTAGGTCTGGGAATCTACAGATGTCCTCCACGTTTCTAGGGGGTTTTTAATAGAAAAGGGGTGTAAATAACAAAAAAAATAGATAACGGAGCCAGTTAACACCAGCCGATGCAGTTGGGTCCCCAGCTCCCATTTGCGCTTTTGAAAATCTTACCCTCAAAATCTAGGGTGAAATGTTCATTTAAATTGATCTACAGGCTTATGGATCAGGGTTTCTGCTTCATCCTCATCTCATTTGAAATTGAGCACCTGCCTTTCTATTATCTTTCCTTTCAGAATAAAGCCTTCTTTATTTGGAAAGAAGTGTTGTCTCGGGGTCACCAGGTAGGGGGCCCGGAATCTGGAGACCTGGGTTCTAGCTGCAGATGCGTCACTTCCTCCACGTGTGACTTTGGGTAAGCAACTGTGTCCCTGGGCCTCAGTTTCCCCATCTTTAAATATTCACTCACCTGTCAGGGTTGAGCTGAGGTACAGAGGTCTGAGAAGCACTTTGAAAGCACTGGGTGAAATGGGCCAGAAATGCAGATCAGGATCACTTCAATGGGTTCAGAATCAGTGGAAGGTTGACACAGGTCACCTGCGTGCTGATGTTCGTTTTAAGGTGAACACGGTGAATACAACAGGCTCACGCAAGGAGCCCGACTGACAGCCCCCGGGCTGCCAGAGCTTTGCTTAGCCACAACATGAGCGGCAGCAGTGAAAAGACCCTTTGCTCAGCGCTCGGTCAACATGCTTCCACCACTGCTCAAAAAACAACCAGCTGCTGTGGCCAGGGCAGCCGTTGACAGGGTCAATCCTTTTCTTGGCCTGTTTGCCAGAGGTGCCAACAGGAACCCCAGTTAGCGTCAGCTGTACGGTCCAGTAGGAACAGGCCCAAGCGGCTGACCTACTGTCACCAGCAGCATTCAGCCCAGTGACTGAGAGGGTCAAAACACTTCACCGTTACCATTCCCAACCCACCAAATCCCCACCATACGGGTGTGTCTGCAAACACATGCCGAGGGAGGCACGGACTGATCTTAAGGTCAGCCGGGACCATTCCACTCTTCTCGTCTGGCCTCCTCCGTCACACCGTGACCCAGTAATTCCTGTACCGAGCACGATAACCTGGGGCTGGACCACTGCGTGTCTTTTTGAAGGTCAGCTGATTCTGATTTAAAGACATCAAACGAGGGAGAATCCACCACATCCCTTTGTGACCTGATCCAATGGCAAATCACCCCCACTGTTAAAAGTGTGTGCCTTATTTCTAGTTGGAACTTGTCTAGCTTCAGTGTCCAACCGTCAGATCTTTGTCTCTCTAATTATAGGGCCCTTTAGTATCTGAGAGCTTCCACCCATGGAGGCATTTACATTCAGTGATCAAGTCCAACTTTCAACCTCCGTTAGGACCCACTATACCGCTTTCTCACACTCCTGTATATACAGCCTTATTGAACAGATAGCAAAATTTGGAGGGGCTCAAACACCTGAGACGTCCACGTTTGGTACCTATGGCAGACGCGTCTGATAGAAAATCTTCCATTGATGTTTGCAGCATTGCTGTAGCCACCTTGATCCCAGGATATTGGAGAGGCAAGACTAGGATTTTATTGGATCAACTTTTGTTGGTGAAAGAGATCTGAAGAGCTCAGTGTAAGATCAAGAGCTTGTCTCTTTCACCAACAAAAGTTGACCCAATAAAAGATATTTGCCTCGCACACCTCGTCTCACTGATAGAAATGTCAATTATCAGCATCAGAACGAGCCCGCTAAGTCTTGTTCTCTCTAGCTCTGCCACTGAGTTGTAGAAGCTAAAATAAAGCAGGTCACCTGGGTTTAAAATATTTTCTGAAGATTATTCAGGGAGAAATCCTGGATTAAAAGGATTAAGGGAATATTGGGGGGAAGGGAGGATGGACTAGACAAGGGAATAGAGAACGTCATAGACGGATCTTATTGCAGCTATTGCAACACAGTCAAAAGCAATTTCTACAACTAAATGTCAGACATTTGCCTTTTTACTATACTTCCTACCCCATCCTGCAACACAAAGGATGCGCATCTACTCCAGGACAAGGTAAGAACCATCTACAAGAAGAGAGGTTTGGTCTTTGCTGGAGTTTCCCCTGGGATTCCTTACTAGGTATTTGGTACCTGACCCAAAGCCGAGGGAGGTAAATGGGATTGATCATACATTTTAAAGGTTTTGGTATCCTAGACCTAACACACACAAACACAAGTTCTGGGATTTAATAAATGGAGGAGAAGATCTATACACTTGCAGAGAAGTCCCACAATCTTCAATGGATTTCAACACCAGAGGTATTTAGAATTAACTTCCCAGTGCCACACCACAACGTGAAAGAGAATCCAAAAAGAGACCATTTCTAGTTCTTCATCTTGGCTGACCAGCTTTCTCAATAGATCAGCACACTGGCAAAAGATCTGCATGATCTGATCCGCCTGTCTGAGAAATTAAGCCCTCCATTGGCTGTGAAAAAACTCCAATTTACTATTTATCAGTCTGGTCAGCCAGCTCTCTATATGCAAGGCAGACAGAAAAGTCAATTCAGAGGTAAAGCACTCCACGCTAGAGCAACCTGTCAGAACATTTCCTGTTGTACTGTATGTCTTTTTCTTCTTTAAAACAAGCTGCCTATTGTAGCAAAGTATCTCTACCCATTCCACTTGAAGGGGTTTAATTAAGCATCCTTCACATAAACTGCCACAATTTCCTATCCAGCATGGTATGCAATAAAGGAGAAAAAAAGATTATAACCCACTCCTATTTATTTTATTGAGATATGCTATAAACAGTTATTTTGGCTAAGCAAAGCAGTTTTATTCTTAGCAGGATTTGAGTGCGGGGCTTGGAGGGAAGCCTTTCTCAGAGCAGTTACAACATGAACACAGCCAGAGAATTTCTTCAAAACCCAGTTATCCTTGTATAACAATTACAAATATTTGTATGTTTTATTTCCACTTGACAATATTTCTCTTGAAAAACAGCAAACACACCCATGTATCCGAAGAATTCTCAATGATTTAGAGACCAGCTTTCTGTCCAATTTGCTATTTAAAAAGGCATTCTTCCAGTTTTCCCATTTTCTCTCTCTTGCCTTCAGAGACAGGCAACAAAGTCATAAGACAGACATCTGAATCTAAAGCTATAGAAAAAATAAGGACTTTTTACAGAATTTTGCTTTAAAATGTTGCTCTTGTCATTTCAAATATTCCTCTTCTGTAGAAGTTTCTTTGGCTTAAAATGAGATTTAGAGAGATCTTTCTATTTTAAATTAGAATGGCCACTAGCAGTTTTGAGAAACAGCTGTATTGTACATTCTTGTCTTCCCAGTAACCCAGGACCAGGCAACCTGAAGTGCAAATAGGCCATAATGCACCTTCATGCTTTTTCAGATAGTTACAGTAACTTTTACAACACATTGCAGAAAATGCCAGCAAAAGAAAAAGCCTAGACTCAAAAGTCAGGATCAAATATCACAGCACGTGCCTGTACCACATAGTGCTTTTAATGTCCTGTGGTTTTCACATCCTGCAACATTTTCAATTAAAAGCCACAAATAGGGACAACAGAGGAAAGGAAACCATTTCACTACAACTGGAGGCTATTAAGTCAGTTTATGTATCTTTCCCCCCCCCATCCATTCCATTTTGTGAAATCTACATGCGCAGCTTCCATAAAGGTGAAGAAATCACTTGAAGCAAATCTAAATATCTACTGTGTAGCATAACTGCCAGCAATAAGATGCAGAGCGAAACCTGTGCAAAATGCTTGTCCAACAACTGCTGTCTTAAAATACCACCACAACATAACCTCAGATGTACCAAACGCAAATCTAATCCACCATTACTAGAAGATCCACCTCTATTAAGCTTCTCCTTTATTAAAAGGCCAATTCAACTTTTTCCAGTCCTTTCGTTTGTCTCTTGAAAAAGGTTTCATTGCAATTACATACGGTGTTTGATTTAACTCTGGCTATTTTTTTTAAACTTGGAGACTATATTAGCACAACTGTTAGCTATAGTCTGGATCCTACATTATTAATCTGTAATGCAGTCCCAACTCTTTGGGTACTTCAAGTATAATATTTTAAAATTATTATGTCTGTAGCCTGGTAACAAAATACCATTAATACTAATATTCAGCAAATAAAAATATAACAAGGGGCCAGATTCATTCCTGGCGTAATCTCACAAACATCAGTGAGGTTACATCAAGTAGTAACACAAAACCAAGGTGAACAGAACCCAAATATTAGGTAAGGCTTTGAATCACCAGCATATTTTTGGTGCAAAACATTTTTGGCTTTACTCCTGTTGCGATCAAGTAGAATCTGATCTCTGTGCACGTGAACAGAGATGTCAGTCGCATCATATTAACAATAAACCCCTCTGTAAGCTTTCTGACAACAGAAATCTACAAGATTCCACCTACACGGATGAGCTGCAAAGCTAAAGATAATATACAGCCCAAAAATTCCAGTCACAGCTACACATCGTTCCTGTGGAAACATCTACTGTAATCCCCACTCACTCATATTAGCCTATGGAACTTGACACATTTTTGGCAAACAGAATGATGCCATTTTCCTACGCTTTTGCATTGTGTGGACAAAAATTTCAATGGGGAATAGCCCCGATGCAGAGGGAAATCTCCATCTTATTAGATATATCCCTCATTTTTAATGCTATGAATCTGTGACAAAGCGTAGCACTTTTTGCATTGGACAGAGCCATCAAGATGACTCTCTCTCTCTCACCAAAACCAGCCTCAATTTCCGGATACACCCCCAAGATTTAACTCAACACAAAAAGTTCACAGTGAAAGGTAACCCTTGTCCTGGGTTGAGTTCTCTGTTTGCAGAGTGTGTTGATGTTTCCAAATACTGGATCTCCTTTCATCTGCTTTGTGCCAGCAAGATGATGCTAACTTGGCTTTGGACAAATTCGGCTTCACTGAGAAGCCAAGTTTAAAAATCATACTGCATAGAACACCACTCAAAGCAGACAGCACTGCATTGTTACTGCTCAGAACATTGCAAGCAGGAGAAGACAGATGGGGAGAGCTATGTAGAATCACTGAGAACACCGGGCTCAAAACCCTCCTATCCCAGGAAAGTTGCTCTCATGGAGTTTGCTGTATCAAGTTTTCCTTTTCAGATCATGCCATGGCAATAGAATCTAATCAATCAAAACTCTCTCTCTCTCTCCATCCATGCCAGTTGCTTCCATCCCAACTCAACAAAGAAGAGATGGAGCAGACCTCTCTCTTGTCAAACCAGTCACTCACCCACAGGGGCCACGTAAACCCAGCCAAGGGTAAGGAGTCTTTCACTGTTTAGCAAAGTTCAGGCCATTGTAAGTATACTTCTCGGTGAAGTTCCTCACGGGCTCATCTCCGGTGGATTGCTGGAGTGTGGCGGGCAGGTAAATGAACAGATAGATCAACCCAAGAAGGACCAGCGCAACTACCAAAGGCACTCCCCAATCCGTGATGAACAAAGTCTCCCGGCAGCGAGCCTGGAACATTGGAGCTGAGGTCCATACCGCATTCTAGCGATCCTTGGGCAAAAGGAGAGCCACAGGCATCTTGGATTTTATTCTCTGCTGGCTCTTCGTGCCTCTCTGTTAAAAGCCGAAAGGCAGCTGTTTCCCCTTCTTTAATCCGATTAAAGCAAACAATCTCACTCCAGCATTAGCTGGAGTGAATGACCAGAGAGAGCATGGAAACTTGCAAATATCAGGCAGGTGGTGGAAAAGCAAAATGAATCCGAGTCTTCCTTTCTGCTGTTCTCAAGAGGGTAGAAAAAACAGAGACTTCACGTGGAGATGGGGGGTGGGGGGGAAGGGGAGAATTTGTGACACTTCAATATATTCCTGGAAAGAAATGGCTCAGTGATGCACAAAGGGAATAAGATTCACCATCAGCAACCAAAAGAAAAGGGACGGGGCACTATTTATATTGAAAAACATCACTAAGCCCCTTCGAAACATAAGGGATTTGGAATGACAGGACCTTTTGGCAGAATTAACCTTGGAAGCGCTTTGCAAAGATTTCTTGAATGAGAAAAAAGAGACAAGAGTTAAAGAAGCACACGTCTTTTCCACAGGATGTCTGCTCCTGTATCCATTGGGTGCTTTTGAAAATCGTTGCTTTTCGCTCAGTTTAAGCCATTCCCTTCACCCATTAGTAAATCACAAGTACAGCCACCACGTGTGGTTTGGGCTTTTCAAAATTATTACTACTAAAGTGATCGAAGCAGGTAGCACAGGAAGCATGTCAACATGTAAATTTCATCCAATTGCTGTAATTAATCACAATATTTAAATTATCTTTCTTAAGCCATTTTCTCTCCCTGAGAAATCCTGGTCCATCCAAAAGGTTCATGCTCCCAGGGGAATTCTGCCCAATGCCAAATGAGAGGATTTTTGGCAGGTGGTTAGAGCTGAGGATCTGGGTTCTATCCCAGCCTCCGTCAGCAAATCATTTAACCTTGCTGTGCCTCTGTTTTCCCATCTGTATAATGGGAATGACATTTCCCTACCTTATTAGGAGGCGTGAGGCTTAACTAACACATATATAACACATTATTATAAACAAAGATATGCTAATAGTGTTTTTTCTTATCAGAGGATCTGAAAACAATTTATGGAGGCATTTCAGCATTAGTTCCATTTTACACAGAGACAATTCTGGGGACTTGACACTACCCACAGTTAGTCAGTGGCAGAACTGGGACTAGATTCATAGATAAGTCCTGCAATCTGCTCCCTAAAAAACAAAAGCCATAGGATTCCCTGAAGTAATTCTTGTTTGAACTATAACACTTCCTACTGATGTGCCTATAGCCATCTATAAAAAGTTATTCATGTCTGTTAGATGCTTATAACTTCAATTAATTGTTTTATAAATGGAATCTTAATATAAAGTCTGACAAAAAAATTAGAACATAGCTAAGTAGGATCTGCATGAACAAGGCTCATCTCGGCTAAATTCAGCTTACAAACCGCTGTTAAAATTTTTTAGAAGTTTGACAGACTTCTAGTGTGTACCCAATTGTGCATCTCAGGGCACAGATGCATTGAATTTTAATCTGGTTGCTGTACTTCAGTCAGGACTGGCAGCAGAAATAGGATATATCTACAATATACATTTGTAGCCTGGCTGAAAAGCTCCAGACGCTTCCTGAGCACCTGAACTAGGACGCGTCAAAGGTTTCCCAAATTCAATTTTTCAATGGAAAAAGAAAAAACAAAGAAAAATGGAGAAAACATTTGCAAAATGTTTTTGCATTTGGCAACCAGCTCTAACCTAAGCCTTTGCCTCCCCTGACTTTTCCGAGGTTTGCAACTGTTGATTTGCATTCTTTTGCTTTTGAACTGCAAGTTTTGGGGGGGCTGGACAGCTGACTCGTAATCGACTTTGACCTCAATCATGAAGCATTTATTAAGGAACCTCTTAAAAGCATTACCATGTCTCAGTTGCTGGTTCAAATCCGGCAGCGGGTGCCACTAAGTATTTATGGTTTGATGGCTGTTTCATGGTCTCAGTGTCACTCTCAGGGAGCAGATCCGCATCTCAGAGCAGACATCATCCCTTTGGTATTTGTCACCAAATCGACTAAAACCTGAATGGAGGAGACTGAACCGCGGGTCCCTCCTGACAGAGCGGAGTGTGGGTGAAGCTTATGTCACTCCATGCTCATTTTGTGACGGCACAGAGGAGTGTCAGTCCGTAGGGCTGTCAGTCCAAAGCCTTCAGCCAAACATTAAATTCGCATAGAAATGTCAAAGGTGAAAAATAAGCAAGTGACCAGTCATGTAATGTAGCCTAGGACGATAAGTGGTCATTTACATAACCCTGTAGGTATATCTGATTTACATACTTGGACTGTAATTTCTCTGGGGCAGGAACTATCTTTTTGTTCTGCACTTGTACAGCACCTAACACACTGGGGTCCTGGTCTGTGACTAGGACACTTAGGTGCTACTGCACAACACATAATACATAACTTGCAGAGATGCACCATTCTCACTGTGCCTCCAGCCTCTGTGGAACAGCACGGTAGGCCAGGAACCATTTCTACTTTGGAAAGGCAATACAGTCAAGCAACCCCTATTTCCGTGCTTTCTTCCTTGTGGCCAGTGACTTAACTCATCACCATTGGTCACTGCCTTATGGAGAGGGGCGGCAGAACCTGATTTTTATTTGTCATTTCAATGGATAATATCGGTTAGTTTTTTTAAGCATTTTTTAAAATGTTATTGATTTTCATCATCTCGGTTGCATGAAATTATGGGTTTTAAGGATCTCTCCCCAATTTTTCCTCAACTTGAATTTTCAGTGGTGGAAAATTAAGGTGGGGGGGAATGAGACAATAATTATTTAAAGACAGTAGATGTTGACAACAGGGCTGCAGGGGGCTCTCTGCATAGCCAAGCCACCTAAGACGCCTGGCACAAGGTATGGGAGAGGTGAGGTCATGGCCCGGTGGAACAGAGCCCCCCCCAGACAGATCGAGGACCGCAACATGGATGAATCCCTGGCCGCAGAAGAGGCTGCGCCACTGCTGGGTGACTCCTGAACTGCCAGCTGGGATGTGAGTGGGTGGGGAAACAGGGCTCTCTGCGCAGCTAAGGGCCTGGGATACCAGATCCCTGTGGGTGGTGGGGAGTCTGCCCTCCCAGATGCTATCAATAGTTGCTTTCCCCCCCCCACCAATTTGCACATGTCAGGTGAAATCGACATTTACCAGTGACTAACAGTTTACATCGAATCCTTCCCTGCCTACTCATGGGGGCTTTTGCACAGTTCGATAAAGGAATTAAAAGTTTTCAGATCCAAAACTTTCTCAGTGAACATATCCTTCCCAGGGGGCTTATATTAGCATCTGTTCTAATTTGTCCATCCCAATGCATGCAATTCCATCTTGCAGCGGTTAAAAAAGAAGATAAAGTCTAACAAATGATACTCAGAATGGAGCAGTCACTCTCGACAGCGAGATGACACCCATTAACCATCTGCTATCAAAAGCAGGGGTGGGGGGCAGTTGTTTACAGAGATTAGATACAAGCAGCTGTTCACCCCCACCCCACCTATCAAACAGTTAACTGCAAAGCATCAGCCACTAGATTTAGAACCCTGCTGTAAAGAAGAGAGAGGGCATGGCCCTGAAACATCCATGAAAGAACCTTCTACAGGACCAGAAAAAACCAAGACAGATTGGTGAAAGTTAAAGAGGATGAAACAAAGTCTGACGAGCGAGGGGCGAGGAGATGAGGGGGTTGGAAGGGCATGTGTAAACACAACCCCTCTTCCCCCATAAACTCAACAGGCAGAGAAATGAATGTGATATTTTAGCCAGTTTGCCATTTGCTCCTAACCTCGGAAACACCTCCTTTTCCCAGTCACTGCAAGCAGGGGACTTTAGCCCAATCTTTGAACTTTCTTGCATTGATTACATAATGGAGCAGACTCGCACTTCCGCCATCACTATTTTGATTCCCGCAAGGACTGTTGTGATTCTTGAAGGGGCACTGCCGAGCATTTTATAAACGCTGGACATTTTTGTGACGTTTTATTGTATATAGAGAGAGGGAATAAAGCAAAAGAAACAAGCCGAGTGCTCACTGATTGCAGAATCATCCAAGGCTGTACGTATTAAAAGGTTCTTGAGTATTATTAATTCAGCATTTTTCTGGGTGGGTTTTTAAACTCTTGGGTGATGTAATGCAGCATCTGCTCTAAACTGGGAAATCTTTTGGACCAACTCAGAGTGCAACAGATTTAAGTGAAATGTTATTAAAAAGGAATTGGCAGATTGGCTCAGAGCATCTTGTCAGTATTTTGTCTCCAGCAGTGGCAGGCAGCAGCTGTTTCGGAGGAAGATTTCTTTCATCGAGCTGTAGGCAGTTACGGTAGAAGCTTCCCCTAGGGAAAACTGACCTCCAGTAGTCAGAGGTTGGTTTATGCCCTGACACAGGAAAAAATAAACTCTTGTTGGTTTGTAACAGCTGCTATTCTAACTCTGGATATTTCTATTCGTCACTGACATGTCCAACGCCATGTTGAATCCTGCCAAGACCTTTGGCCTCACCAATCTCTTGTGGCAATGAATGCCGTGGGCTAATTGCGTGTGAACGAAGGATTATTTCCTTTTATCAGCTTTCGACTCTGCCACCTTCCCATTTCCACCAACTGACCCCTGGGCAATCGCAACTAAGCGTGTATGTCACGAAGGCCTTTTCTAGCCCAGGAGAGCGGCTCTACGCATACTCACGGGTCCAGCTGGTAGACATACAGCCCCTCGGGAGTGCGCTGCTGCTGGTAGGTGAGGTTAAAGGCCAGCATTGTACTGATCAGATCAGCTAGCTGCTGCTTCTCCTTGAGACTGTACAGCTGTGTGTTCACCTGTCAAGAAACAATCCAAATTGGACACAAGAGCAAGCTAGCTATCAATGGATGGTACCTAGCTGGCCCCCATTACCAAATCACCTACACGCCTGAAAAGCGGCACTGCCCTCATTTGACAAGTGGGGAAACTGAGGCACAGAGCAGTTATGTGACCTACCCAAGGTCACAAAGGAAGTCTGTGACACAGCAGGAACCGGAAACCTGGCCACCGACACTCACAACGGCTGTCTCATGTATGCCCGCTCTGCATTTAGAACACCTCTCCTGGCTGCACAGAGGGACAGGCTAGGGTTAGGGGTGCTGCTAGCACAAACAGATCAGGCAGAGCTTGTGTTAAGCATCTGACTCTTCTACAGACTCCTCCAGCCTTACAGTCACAGGGAGTCAATGGTTGCCAAGCCAGCAGCACCCTCGACGGAGCGAGACAGACAAAGCTGGAAACGATTTACTACCTGAACAACCAGGGAGGCACGAATTCACTCTGAAAATCCAGCTCTCCTGAGACTCGTGCTCTGGATGCCCACACCCTCGCCAGCAATGAAAAAACGGCTTCCAGCCTCTCCGCCAAGAGCCTACAGCACCAGTGGCCGGATAGTAGCCTGCTGGCCGTGCAAAGCGGCATTTAGCTGCTTGCCCCATGTGTCCGTGCGCAGGGTGGGACAGGTTCTACTCCTATGGGCTGGAGCACATGACTTACGAGGAGAGGCTGAGGGAACTAGGCTGTTTAGTCTGCAGAAAAGAAGAATGAGGGGGGATTTGATAACAGCCTTTAACGACCTGAAAGGGGGTTCCACGGAGGATGGAGCTAGGCTGTTCTCAGTGGTGGCAGATGACAGAACAAGGAGCAATGGCCTCAAGTTGCAGCAGGGGAGGGCTAGGTCGGATAACAGGAAAAACTAGGAGGGTGGTGAAGCACTGGAATGGGTGACCGAGGGAGGTGGTGGAATCTCCATCCTTGGAGGTTTTTAAGGTGTGGCATGACAAAGCTCCAGCTGGGAGGATTTAGTTGGGGTTGATTCTGCTTTGAGCAGGGGGTTGGACTAGAAACCTCCTGAGGTCCCTTCCAACCCTCATCTTCTATGATTCTATAGCTCCAATAGCTGCCTGGTGGCCTACACAAAGTGGCATTGCTAGGTCTCAGTCCAATTCCCAAGAGACAGCCCGCACTGGGAAACCCACCGTCCTGGCTAGTTTGCTCCCCAAATTGCACCATTAGGGGAGTCCAAAAGGTGTGCACTGGATCAGCCAGGGCTGGACTCTCTGCTCCCCAGAGCACTTTAGGGTAAAGGGTGACTTAATTACAGTCTATCCGTATCCATCTGGGGAACAAGTATTGAATAATAGGATCCTCAATCTAGCCGAGAAAGACACTGGCAATTTTTAAATCAAGACAGGATGTTCTTCTAAAAGATCTGTTCTAGGAATGATTTGGGGGCCGTTCTCTGGCCTGTGCTATACAGATCAGACTCAATGGTCACAATGGTCCCTCCTGGCCTTGGATTCTATGAATCAGAGCTGATGGGAGAGTGAAATGGAAGCTTTTCTACCTGCTGTCTGGGCTACTTCTCCACTCCTTATTTTTCCTCTCTTCACTTTAAGTGAGACACAACAACGGCTGTTGCTGCTCTGTGATTTCTAAATTGATCAGGGATGGATTCTTGCAACATAAAAAAATAAACAGCGGAAAGGAAAAACAAAAATTAAGCTAATAAATCCTTCGGCCCCAACCGCTGGCTTCCAAGAAGCCGAGTGATTCCCAACTGAGCAAATGAGCTCAGAGCACATCAACGTGCTGCTTTCCAGGGCTATTTTTAAACATGTTTGTGGAGGGCTGCAGGGACAGTATTTATTTAGAGTGCAGGTAACGTGCTTTCCTTCCCCTGCACGTGCATTTTAGACACTGCAGTATGTAAACACAGCAGTGACCACCTGCGATTAGCATAAGCTCCTGATCAAGGCCTGTCTAAAAACACAGCAGCCTCCAGAAAGGAACAGCCTACTACACCAAAGGCTCTGGGCATCCAGATTGATTAGGTTACAAAAACCATCCATTACCTTTCATACAGTGTGACCTAGGAGCGAGTACAAGAAGATGGGACGCAGGGAGTCAGGACTTCTGGGTTCTGCCACCAGCTTGCTGCGCTCGCTGGGGTAAATCCGTTTCTCTCTCAGAAAAATGGGAGGGGAAACACACAAGCCACTTAAAATTTAATTCCTTTGAGACGGCTGCAGGAAGACAGTAAACGAGTGCACCTGGAAACATTTTTACTAGCAGCTTTAATGCTAATAAATCCCCGAAAGAACCCTCCAACACAGATTGAGCGATGCAGGAAGTGGAGACTAAGCTACCTATCTTTCCTTGCCAATGTATTTCAAGGGAAAACTCAGGATGCATGAGAACACCTTATTACCGCATCTTGGCACCTGATGACCAGAACGTAATGAAGCCCAACGAGGCTGCAGCTGTGCAGCACAGGATTGTGGGCAGAGATGTTTGCCCCAAAAAGAAAGAAGCCTGAACTGTGTGCTCATCTGTGCGATCATCTACAAACCAGGAGTGTTTCTGCAGCATTTGATGCTGAAAGTGACACATGAACTGACAAAGGGCTCCCCCATCCTCTAAAGAGAGGAAGGAAGGCGCATTGCAGCGAAATGACAAAGAGAAGCTACAGATAATGAGAGGAAAGTCCCAGCGTGTAACAGCAAAAATTGATGTCAAGAAAGAAAAGCTGAAGGGACAGCATTTTTTTAAGCTCAACTTTGACTGGCAAAGCCACTCTGCTGACCTTTTGCAGTTTACAGAGATGGACTACGCCATTCTGTAGATGGCAAGATGGAGGCAGCAACATTAAGTGATTTGCCTGAGGTCACATGGGGGAGTCAGTGGCAGAGCCTGGGACAGAATCCACTGGACAATCCAGTCCCACCCTATTGCTCTCATGGGCTGTGGATTTTGCCAGCCACCGCCGGTTCCTATCACAACAGTGCCTCCCCCTCCAGCTGGGAGCATGGAAAGCTCATCTCCTCTGGGGCACCTACCATTTCACCAGAGCCTTGGGCCACGCAGGCAGACAGACTCCCGGGGGCTCTCTGAAGCCATGGGAGTTCAGAGCTCGTATTCCCAACCCCAGCTCTGATTCACAGGACTTCAGCACCCAACACGGCGCTCGAAAGGGTGTTCTCAGACATACACCTTCCTTCCCTGGTCCCCAGCTGACACTCCTCCACCACAGCACCGCCTGCAAGGCCATGCCTCTGGATCGCCACACGCAGGCTAGCGAGGGCAGCAGGAAGCGCCACACTCGGTGCCCATCAGCACCATGCATAAATAGGGGACTCTGATGAAGAGACCAAACTCCTGTTTGCTTCTGATCCAGGGACAATTACACTGGGAAAACCCCATGCAAAACTACTTGGCCAGGATTAGTCACACTCTGTCCTTCCACTGCAGGGCCAGCTGACCGTTCCCCAGCCTCATTTGTGGCCACTGAGGCACAATCTACCTCCCTTTGGTACTTCTGCTCCCCGCCTTGGTAACTGGGGGCCTCACTCCCTTTAATGCATTAATCCTCACAGCCTTCTTTTGAGCAGGGCTGTGATCCCCATCAAGAAACGAGGCGCACAGAGACTAAGTGTTTTTCCCAGGGACACACAGGAAGTTTGTGGCAGAGCCTGGAATTGAATTTGCGTCTCCAGGACACCAACCTAACCCCATCTACCACACCACTCCCTCCTGTGGGTGAATGGTTGAAAGCGGCTATCAGACAAGCAAAGAACAGAACGTGTCCACACTTCACAGGGACCCGCCCTTTGAAACCTCAGTGCGAGCCCTGCTAACTCTGGGCCTGGTCCTGCACTGTAGAGCACATCCACAGGAGCCTTTAACTCTTGACTTCACGGCCGCTGTCCACAGGGTGATCCTAAGCTGCTATAGCTGGGACGGGAGAGATCTGTTCAACAGGAGAGCTTAAAGAGAGAGCCTGCGCCTTGCAGGACTCGGCCTTCCGTCACAGCCTGTATTTCAACCACGCAAAGAACAGGACACCCTTGCAACGCTCATTACGAGACCACCGCCAAAAACCCTGCGTTACCTTTCTGACCACGGACGATGCACCTGGAATGCAGGTGAGGTTAACCCAGAGGCAACCACAATTAATCCATAAAGGCTTTAAACACACAAATAACGGGAAGCAGATTTTTCTCCCTGATACAAGGAGGACAGTTAATCCCCAGGAAGATCAAACCAGTGCGCGGGGAGGGGGTGGGAATTTTCCTGTTAGGGACACAACGTACTTGATAGAGCAGGGAGCCTTGTCTGCAGGCCAAGGGGTAAATCCACCACGAAATCTAAGAGCGTCTCGGCAACGGAAACCTGCCATCCCTGGACAGAGTGCGAGCCGCTGAACAGAGATGCGCTGTCCAAGAAGCGCAGCCTGCTCTCGCTCGGCAGCCGCGCAATAAAGTCCTGCGTCTGAGCAATGCCCACGCGGGCTGGCGCGAGACACCCAAAAGGGGTTGTGTCCCTTTCCCCCAGCTCCTAGAACGGAGCCCGCTGCTCTCCAGCGCTGACACTCAGAGCAGCATTCGCTGACCCACGTCAGACCCCGCCTCTGCAGCCGCCAGAGCCCGTAAGAGGGATCGAAGAGGAAAGCTGGGTGTGCTCTGATCCCGTCCTAACCCACCAGCGCGTTCTTCCCCTGCTGCGCTCGCAGACCAAATCTTGCTCTGTACCTACCTCTGCACCCAGTATGCCTTTGGGCACGCTGCCCAGCCCCTGCCAGCCCAAGAGCCTTCCCTCAGCTCATGCTACCTGTCTCTCCCCCTCCCTGGCATGAGCAGACAGCAGCTTTCCTCCCATCTGCCTCTGCTTCCCTCCCCTTCCCTGCTGGAAGCTTTGATTTGACCTCCATAGACACCCTAACCCTTCACACACTGTGGACTTCCCAGGCTTGTTTCTCTCCCATCTATGGAAGTGCAGACAGACACGTCAGTGCTCAAGAACAGACATGTGCACATGTGCGTGAACAATCCCCATCCCAAGAGGTTGATTACCAGAGCTGCCGAATTCCTGCAGCTCCAACAGACTTCAGCTGTAAGCACCCAGCACTTCCCCACCGACCCCAAATGTCCAGCAGCAGGACTGGGCCGTCCTGTTACAGCAGCCCCACTTTACAGCTAACCCAAAGTTTGGGGCGCTAGGCCCTGGGCGATGGGTTCAGCCCATTTTTGTAGACTCTGGAATTTATACCCCATCCCGGTCTGCCGCTCAGAATTATTCAGTGCATTCCGGGACCCAGTGTGTGCGAGGGACCCTACCCAAAGGGAAGGGCTCTCGCTGCCCCATGGACACAGACAGAGCACTTGCACCGGCTTAGAGCCATGAGCGGACCCAGCCCTGCCAGGCGTCACTCACCGGCCTTAGCTTTGGGGAGATGATGTCTAGGAGCAGACAGAGCGCCTCCAGGACCAGAGACTGCGGCCCCACTCGGCTCCGGGAACTGGGTGCAATCCCCGAGATCATGGATGCCACGAGATTCTGCATCTGGTTCAGTTTGGTCAGCGCCTGGTTTAAGACAGAGCAGAAAAACCGTGAGCCGCTGTGCTGCGAACACACTTACATCCAGAGGCAAATAATTGAAGGACCCAGGAGACCGAGTCCAGGTCCCCTGCTCCAACGGCAGTCATAAAAGCTCTCTTTCTAGCACCACAGCTGGAGCCATCTCACCTACACAAAGGGGAGGTCTCATAGGCCCACCAGTCCTTGATACTCGCCTCATACTGGCTGCTGGGGTAGGCGAGTCTGGGGATGCTGGAAGCAGCAAAGAGCAGATGAAAAGCAACAGGCAGGAAGGGCAAATATCTCATCAGCTGGAAGTTCTGTCTGTGCAGCACCGCGCTGCTGATTATGTCGGAGAAGCCGAGCCACTCCAGAGCCAGACACACGGAGCTGAAGTTGGAATCCTTTAACTTCATGTTCAGAAAGTTGTCATACAGGCCCTGGAAGGAACGGAGCAGAGCGGCAGGTTGCCTATCGATCCTGACTAGACAGCCACCCACTCCTACGTTGTTCACTTGCTGCATACCAACGCCCCATGCCGTCCTGAATCCGCACCAAAGGAATACTCCCACGCACACTGGCAACTGAATGAGTTTGACTGATTCGTGACAAGTAACCAGCCGGTCAGCTTGCCCAATCCCGAGTTTTACTACAGTCGGTGTATCATGACTGGATTTTATCATGTGGCTTATTTCTTGCCCTTCGAAGGCTAATGGCCACGTTTTCATAACTGTACATTTCTGTGTAGGGACACAGTGACAAAAATAAGGCCCCATAGATCTTTAGCCAATTAGAACAGCGTGGAGTTTTTGGAGATATTTGCTATGCCTCTAAAAAGACTTATTTATAGGATGCTTTTCAGTTTTTAAGCACTGGTACCGCCCCCTCCTCCCACAAAGGGAATTGTAAATGTTTGTAATTTGGGATAGTTAATAGTTACTTTAAGAAGAAATCCATTACCATTCCAAACAAACGACCGAATATAAAAACTTGATTTAATTTCACAACAGTACGTCTGCCGTGGAAGTCTCCAGACAGAATTCAATCAGTAACATTCCGGGGATTAATTGGAACACACACTCACGCTACTATGAATCAAGAAGTGTTTCGACCAAGAAAACTTTCCAATTCACAAAGGACTTGTGAAAGCAGAACATCCCTGAAAAGTCAGCAGAACTACACTGACTGCCACCTGAGCGTTGGGCTCACAGAATTCATCCCTCTTTTTTTTGCTGTAGAATAGCGACGTATTTACTTCCCTCTGCCACCTGGATGCACCATCAAATACTGGGACAGGCCACACCACATGGGTGTTGAGTTCCGTCATCACACTACACTGTAACTCCACACGTTGTCCACACTCACTCACGGTGATGGCGCGAGTCTCTCTCTTCCGAGCTACCTTGCAATATCAATAATGGAGTTGGAGTGGTCCTGCTTTGAGCAGGGGGTTGGACTAGATGACCTCCTGAGGTCCCTTCCAGCCCTCATTGTCTACGATTCTGACACACTGCATGGAGTTTCGGTGGTGACAATGCGGCCTTACCCCTCATGGATGAGATGAATGAAGCATGAGGGGCCAGGAGTCTCATTTCCCAAGGTATCATAAGGGAACCTGGAAGTAATTTTCAGTCAGCACCGTACCATAGTAAAACATGGTGTTTCCCTTCATCCCACTCCACAGCCTCTGGCTTGCTCTTCTTTTAGTACGCTCAGCTGGCAACGGATGTGGTCCCTGCAGACTAAAACTGCACGTTCTCCCTGGTGTGATGCCAGCCACAGTTGGTGTTCACCAGATCTCTGCCTCATGCCCTGGGTGGAAAATACCTTGGGGGTTTCGAGGCAACAGCACCTGGCTTTCCTGCAGAAACAGTGTACCTGAGTCAGCTTTTCCTGTTCCCCGGAAGAGGTGGCGAGATGCAGGATGTGATGGAACCTCTGAGCAGACGCATTAAGTCCAGCTCTTCCCCCTGACGTATTTAACAGGTCAGCATCCCCTCCCAGGAAGATCTGGTTCGGCAAAGAAGGGTCCATGCCGATCCTCTGTCTGCGGAGACAAGAAGGGAGGAGGACGGGGTGAGTAATAAACCCTATCTGCCCTAAAGAAAGGGTGGTGCGGCCCAAGGACAAACAGACTGGCAGGACACACTCAAGCTGTTCAGAATGACTTTGGCACTGCCCTCCACCGTAGTTACAGCCAGCACTGAAGATGACACAAGAAAAGAGACGAGCACGAGGTACCCTAGAGCTGCTTAAATGAAGCCCTCTGTGCTGCAGGACATGAACTATGGCCTGCGCCTCGTAATGGAGATTTCAGCTTTCTCCATTGCAAGCAAATACAAATAGCTACTCGTTTCTGTAGCCTGAGTGGTCCCTGTACCACCCTCTCCCCACACTGAACGAAAGGGAGTCCCTCTCCTACTCTGCTCTCTCCTTGGTGGAGATAGAGGCAGCTCTCCCTTTACCTCTGAACCTTTGGAAGCTGGAAGATCTCCTGCCAGATGGAGAAGAGCCCCTTGTTTTGGTCCTTCAAGCCAATCTTCATTGTCTGCACCATCCTCACGCTGAGTTCTTTCTTGCCTCTGCCATGAAGGAACTGGAAAGACAACGAAAAAGGCTGATCGCTGGCAACGCGTGGAAGAGTGCAAGGGAGGGTCTCTGTTGAAGAGGAAGGAGATCGGGGGTAGAGCAGAAAGAGGCTTGTAGTGGCATTTGACCATTCATCCGTGCAAGCCTGTGCTGATAAAAATGGCCCCAAATCTGACTTTGTCCATAGGGTGATGTGAAGTTGGGAAGAAAGATCGTCCTAGAAATGGGGAGATCTGCTTCACAGGAGAACTTACAGAAATTCAGCAGAGCAGACTAGGTGGACATTCCCAGGGCCTGGTGATGGGAAACACAGCTTTTCCCGGCCACATGTCAAGAGCAACAAAGAGTCTAGACCAACCACTGGCCTATGGGAAGGGAGGTAGCAGACAGAGCCCTCACTTCAGGGGGAAACGGGCCTGGCCCAGGCTGCAACACCCATTACCATGAGGAGAAAAATTTCATGGGTCATGAGATTGTATGCATGGGACGAGGGATTGTTGTATGTGTGTGGGAAGGGGCCCATGTTACAAGTCTGTACTGGGCCTGAAAAAATTATACTTGGGCCCTGGCAGCAGCTACAGTTCCTACCACTGGTCCCTTCATTGACAGCCGCAACAGAACAGTCCAGGACTGAATGGCTATGGGGAGCGAGTGCCTCTCAAGGTGGGCTAGGAGGGAAGCTCAGGAGACGCTCGCACTACTGCCGACCACGCCGCACCTGTGCTGTGAGGGAAGAGGCCTGCAGCTGTTCTGTTGTACCTGCAAAGTGTTTATGCACGAGCGGATATCGTTCTCCGTCTTCTCACACAGCACCATGAGCGCCCCCGTATCTGCCTTCATGCCCTGCTTGACAGCGATCTAAAGAGAAAGGAGTGAGTGTGTTAGCTCCCGTGTGACGCAGGCCTCCCAGAGAAATAATTCCCAGGGAGAAAAGCGCTTCGGGTCTCTACTGACCTCATACAGTCTCTGCACCAGCCGGGAGGGGGCAGTCTGAGGAAAATTTAAGAGGAAAGCTTGTTGTCTCAGCTGCCTCAGAGACGGTACGTACCTGCCAAGGGAAACACAGCGGCCTTTAAGGGTATGGAGGAGGAAAACCGACCAAAATAATAAGCCAGTAGCTACAGCCCAAACCTAACTCCTCTCTTCAGGGGAAGTCCTGTCCATAGGAAGATCAGGCCTGCACATTGTAGACCCTCGCATACATTGACACACATCTGGTTAACAAGGTCATGGGTAGTTCAGGGTTTTACACACGTATACACACCACTTTGGGATTTAAGAAAGGCTAGTAAGGAGTTTTGAAGGATGTCTTCTCTGGGGAGGTTTGATAACAGGTCAGTAAGTCAGCGTGGGAATGCTATGATGGGCAAGTGCTGCTTACGGGGGAGCGGTGGGACCAGAAACGCGCCAGCGCCACAATTGCAAGTTAGCTGGGCGGGGGGTAAAGAGGGGGAAGAAACAGTTGAATGATTACAGAGAGGAAAGGGGAGAATTGCTTTCACATAACAAATAACATGATGTCTCCATCCTGCAAGACATGGAGCACCTCCTCAGGCTGGCTCTGGTTCTATGCCTGAACCTATCTTCCATTTCCGGGCCCAGAGTGAGAGGCCCAAACGCAAGATACTAACTGGTCATTGCAGATGCAGATGATCGGCCTTAGTAAGATACCGCCTTCCCGTCTCCTCTTTCTGCCTCCTGCTCCGCCAGTGTTAGCTGCTGGCTCCGTCTCCGTGGCCTTACGGTTGATGATGCTGAGCAGCACATTAATGGAAGCCTTGAAGAATTGGGTGGAGGAAAGAGGGAAACGTGAATGAAGGTTTGTTATTTAGGGAGGCAGGATGGAGTTAATACAACTGAACTAATTCCCAGCTATGGGGGATGATTTAGTCGGGGTTGGTACAACATTGAGCAGAGGGTTGGACTAGATACCTCCTGAGGTCCCTTCCAACCCTCATCTTCTATGATTCGAGGATTCCATGAAAGCTGGGCCAGGATGCTGGACTCCAGTGCTGCTGGGGGGGAGGGAAGAAGGGATAAGGGGTAGGAACACTCCTTAGCAGGACATCTCTTCCTCACGGTCTTCTGCCCAAGAGCAGCCCTAGAACTGGCTTTAGTACAAGATGTGTCCATTACTGGGGGACTCCAT
>ML675626.1:27852171-27965860 GCA_007922155.1 Mesoclemmys tuberculata
TTGGGCTTCTCACTGGCCCCCAGCACAGACTTCATCTGGGTGGCAGCTTCAATCCGTGTTTTGAATATGTCTGGGCTGCGGTCATCACTGAAACAAAAAGCAGTTTGGAGCCATTTATATCCATCTTGAAGTTTATTCTGCCTGGGGGATATCCCGCCGGGACGGGCTGGGAAGAGCACCCACTCACCTGGCGTTCATTTCGACTCCATTGTATCCGGCGTGCTTGGCAATAACGTGAGCCAGCGTGGTCTTCCCCAAACCCGGCGGGCCACACAACAACGCCACCTGCAGCAGAGAGCGGGAACGCAGAGCAACGCGCTCAGCACAGGAGACCATCGCTCGATAGCAAACGAGGTCAGCGGGGCAAAGGGTCACAGCTCCGCAGCCTGAAAACTGCCCTGTCTTTCAAGCTGCCCCATCTTCTACCTCCTAAGCCTCTGGGTGCATCCTGGCATTAAGATCCTATGGTGCTTTACACAGCAACGCTAGCCCAGTATCCTGCTCCAATCTCAGCTTGAGTCACTGTACGTTGCCTTCTTCACTTCCTGTCCTAAACGATCCAGTGCTCGTGCTGCTAAACACCAGCCACGGTCCACTCTGGGGGGGGCTGCGCCGACTGCTGGATTGGTATGTTTTACATAACAAAGCCTAGCAAAGGTATAAAAGCAACTGAAAACAGCTCACTCACCCATCAAAGCTCCAGCAGAATCCATTAATGGAACGCATAAGGCAAACCTAAGTGTAGGCATCAGTGCCAGCTGTGCCTACGACATGCACGATGGTATATTTAAGTTTGCACAGTGCTTTGGGATCCCTTCAGGGTGACACACACTGTATGAGTGGCTAAGATCCCAGCAATGTAATTAGTTAAAGCAATCTTTGCCATAACCCCAATTTATATCCCTTAACTCGCTGTTAATCCAACAGAGGAGATGCATGCAGTGCTGTTACGCTGTTGAGTAGCCATTCTGATTTCTCCCCGAAAATCCATTTACGGGACAGAGCTCAGCTGACAAAATGATAAGCTGAGCGCATGATTTCATCTTCCTGGGATGGATTTGTGCACAGCTGCCCTCTGCTGGATGCAGGGCCTACTTAAGTGTATGTAATGCCATCCGACAGTGGAGATTTTCAGAAGAGACAAGACAGAACTGCAGGCCAAGTATGAGTATTTGCTGAGTTGGAGCCAGCACGTTTAATCTGCTTGGGCTTGGAACAATCTCCTTTCACCCCAGCCACTAACCCACTTTTTAAACTTGCAAAATACAAATGCCAACAGAGGCTGACAGGAAAACCCCGAGAATTTACTTCAGTTCTACAAAATGAATCCGAATTGCTCAGGGTTCTCCTGGAAGAGGAGGGTCCACGCTGGTAACACGCACCTTGTATTTGGGTCTCTTGTGTTGATCCAGCTCAGCTTCCAGAACCTCTTCCGTGAATTGCATCTTACTTTTCCATTTGTTCTGCTGCTCCTTGGGCTGTTTGAAGGGAGGGCGGGCGTCAGCGCTTGGCTTAGCTTTCTTCGCGGGTTTTTCCTTTCCGAACACCACCACATCCCACAGCTTCAGCCATTTCAGAAGGCAGCGATTTGTGTACTGAACGACAGAGGAGGAAAGGGAGGGGGAAGGATAAATAATCAAAGGAGACTGAAGGATCTGACTGAGCAGAAAATGAGAAAGGCATGTGCAGGAGAGACTTTCAGCTGAAAGCATCCGCCTCTGGAGCTTAAAGAGCCACTGTTTATGGACTGCCAAAGACCTCAGCTGGAGGTTCTGATCTGTGTGCACACATGAAGCAATCAACAGCTGGGCAGATCAGACATTACTCTTCAGGAGGCACTAAGGATTTCTCCCCTCCTCTACGCGCACCCCCCCCAACCATATAAGAGGATATAATTAACTAAGTCAGGCATTTGACATTTTAATCTTCTTGAATGGAAGATGCCATGTGAGTTGAGAGGTGGCAGCACCATCTAGTAGGAAAGGCACTTGATTGGGAATCAGGAGAACTGTGTTCTACGTCCAACTCTGACACTGTCCTGCTGGGTGACTCTAGGCAAGGCCCTTGCCATCTCTGTGCCTGTTTTCCCTCCCACCCTTTGTCTGTCGTGGCCATTTAAATAGTAGGTTCTTTGGGGGCAGGAACCGTCTCTCACTATGCGTATGTACAGCACCTAGCACAATGGGACCCTGATCACAGCTGGGGTCTCCAAGTCCTGCCATAACAAAAACAACAAGAGCTGGCACCAGAAACCCCCAAATCTTACGTCATCACTAAGCAGCTCCGTGTAGTGTCTAGGCGTAAATTGGTCAACCCACAGGTAGTGCAGTGCGGATTCCTCCTCCTCGTCCGCAGCATCTGTTTCCTCGTTCGGCTCTGGGGCCTCATTTCCAGCCTCTTCGTGGAGGTGGCTGCAAGAATCAAGGCAGAGATTAACAACCTCTGAACCTAAAGAGCCCTCCCCATGAGAGCCTGCACGAGAGAAAAAGGAAATCTATAAATATAAATAAAAACGCTCGCCTATGTTCAAAACATCCAACATTACAAGGACAGAAGAGATCCTAAATCCAGCTAACTTTTAAGACTTCAGGGAAAATCCAGGCACCTGAGCAGTGAGTTCTCCCTTCACCACATTTCTCTAACTGCCCCAGATCACGACAGGTTCGTGCCAGCCCACTGAGCAATTGCTACCTCTCCAGTGTTCAGGTTTTCCAAAAAGCTGTACAGCACTGCCCAGAGAACGTCCCCCAAATAATTACTAGAGCTTTCAGAGAAATATGCTTTGTTTAAAAGTTGTCAGTGATGCTGGATCCACCACAACCCTGGGCAAGGTGTTCCAGTGCTTATTTACCATCCCTGTTAAAAATGTATAGCTTATTTCTGGTTTAATTGTGTCTAGCTTCAACTTCCAGGCATTGGATGGTGTCATACCTTTCTCTGCTAGACCGAAGAGTCCGTTATTAAACAGCTGTTCCCCATGGAGGTACTAGGGATGGTAATCAAGTCACCGCTTCAACTTCTCTTTGATAAGCTAAATAGACTGAGCTGTTTGAGTCCATTGGAACAAAGAACATTTTCTAATCCTTTCTCCTGGCTCTTCTTTGAACCGTCTCCAATTTATCAACATCCTTTTTGAATTGCGGGCACCACAACTGGACCCAGAACTCCAGCTGCGGCCACACCAGCGCCAAATACAGAGGTAAAATAACCTCTCTGCTCCTACTTGAGATTCCTGTGTTTATGCATCCCAGGATCACATTAGCTCTTCTGGCCACAGCGATGCACTGGGAGCTCATGTTCAGCTGGTTATCCACCACCACTCCCAAATCCTTTTCAGAGTTGCTGCTCCCCAGGTTAGAGTTCCCCATCCTGTAAGGGAGGCCTACATTCTTTGTTCCTAGACTGACACATTTATAGAGCCATATGGCTCTGTATCAGTGACCTGGCCTCTAATTCACCACTCCCCCCATTTCTGTGTCATCTGCAAATTTTCTCAGTGATAATTCTGTTTCCTTCCAGGTCCTTGCTAAAGATGTTGAATAGCACAGGGCCAAGAATGCATGCCTGCGGGGCCTTGCTGGAAACGCATTATCTGTATTATGGTAACACCTGGAGGCCTCATCTGAGATCAGGGTCCTGTTGCACTAGCTCCTGTAAATCCTGTAGAGTAAGAGATGGTCGCTTACTGAGACATGGCATGATTAAGTGACTTGCCCAAGGGAATCTGTGGCAGAGCCAGGAATTGTACCCAGATTTATCATAGAAGATTAGGGTTGGGAGGGACCTCAGGAAATATCTAGTCCAACCCCCTGCTCAAAGCAGGGCCAACCCCACTAAATCATCCTGACTTCCAGTTCATTCCTTTGATCACAGGCTTTAAGAGCAGGCTCCAACTAGCAAGAAGCATCCATGGCTGAATCCCAACAGACGCCTTGCTGCGGCGATGGAAGCAGTACCAGAAAGTGACAGCCGAGAACGCTGGCAGTAGATGTTACAAGGACAGAAAAGTAAATTGCCAAAATGACCCACCTGTTTAATATTTCTGTCAGCCGCTGCGATGCCTCCAAAACCCGCCTCCGATGCTTCAAAACAAACAGCGGTGCAATGTGGGTCAGAATTGCTCTACTACACAGTTTGTGACTTAGCAGGGATTTCATAACTAATGCTCTTGGCTCAGGGTGGCAAAGAGGTTATGCTGAGATGACTTCATTTTGCTTTATTCCAAGACTTAAAATCCATATCTGAAAATACAGCACTTCCCCTGGTGGGCTTTCCCTAGACCTGGCTGTTCAGGGACACGATTTTTAAGGCCACATTTTCAAAAGGCTCATCTATGCTTGCAAAAAAACAATCTGATACTCTCCGTAGCTTGTGTAACTCCCATCGACTGCCAACAAATTTCACCAGCACTGTAGACCAGGCCTTAGGAATTTAGGAGACCAAGTCTCACTGACAGACAATAGGACTCGTGCAATCTCTGCACACAGATTGGCTCTAAGTCACTTACGGTCTTTTGGAAATGTTACCGCAAACCTATTCCATTTCTAACTCCTACCATCAAATGGGAAACAAGGGGCTGATCAGAAAAATACAGCCACTCACAACACTTTAGAAGACCTAGAAACTCAGTTTTCAGGGGTGTCTGCTAATTCTGGGTGCCCAGCTTGAGACACCAACAGCTTACTTCTTTCACAGCTTCCACAAACTACAGTCGGAGGCTTAAGCTGTATCAAACCTAAAGAGTACGGCAAACACTTGTAAATTCAGGCTGTTGATGCGTGACCCTAGAAACATGAATCGGTAGCTGAGAGAAAGAGCTAGAAATAGGAATTAGGTACCATACCTCTTCAAACACTTGCTCCTTTAGGTAGGAAAAAGGTACCCCCAATAAATGAAGTGGTCTTTGTGCGTTCCAGCCCAGAGAGTCGGGGAGCTGTAAAGATCAGACAGTGCACTAGTATTTACAAAGCACAAGTTCATATTTCTTGCTGAGCAAGACACTCTAGGATGACTCGGTTTCCATCACTGAGCGGGAGGCCACAGAGCCAATGTAACCCACCCAGTCCCCAGTAACCATATCTTACCTCCACTCCAGTCCTGGCGTGCTCTTCCTTCAGCACCATGAAGACTCTGGTGCCATCAGTAGAAGTCACATTGACGTAGTCCTCCAGGATGGGCGGCCGCTTGAGAACGCGTTTTGGGTCCTTTTCAGGGGGTGGCGTCATGCGCAATGGAACCATGTCGCTCACTTCCAGGCTTTCTGGGCTCGGGAACTTTGGACTCCTTTAACACAGGCAAAGGACATGAAATCACATGCCCGGCAGGGTAACGTCAATGGACTGAACCTCCTTCAAAACGGAAACATTAGAATTGAAGATGCCCCAGATCAGGTGTCACGGGCCTTCCTAAGTCACCAGAAAAGGGCAACAAACAGGCAGGAAAATGCCGCGGGAACCTCCTCAACCTCCTCTGCCACCAGCCCAAAGCCTGCCACGAGGCATTCCCAGCTCCACTAGTGCTGGGCCCCTCCATGCAGCCTGCAGCACCTTACATTCTCGTCACCCCCCAGTTGCTGCCCCAATATTACAGTCCCCTCCAGGCACCACTCTGCCCACCCTCAACCGGGACCCGCCTCATCTCGTTATTGCAGTTCTGGTCTTCCCTCCCTGTCGAAGCAACCGCACTGGCTCTGCTGCACCCTCCATGCCCAAGTAAGGCACCCCAAATATCACGGCAGTGAGCACGGTGTACGTTTTGACAGAGGGGTTTCTTCTGCTAGGCCAGCCCTGGGCCTCCGTTGAGCAAAAACTGCCTGTGCTGTTAGTTCACCAGGATAAAGCCCCCAAAATAGTTTTCTCTTGTAACCTTAATGGAGATCTGACCCCAGGCTTCCAAAGACCTTTCAATTTACTGCATCAGTTTAGCTCCTAGGATTTAAAATTATTGACTGCCAAGGGCCTTCCCCACAACATCGTAACAGTGACAAAATACCGAGAACAGGATTCAGATCCTGGAAACCTGGCACTCTGCAGTTTGGAGCTGTCCCCCGGGGAAGAAGGTGGGGTAATGTCATCCTGGGGAAAATCAGGAGAGGCCAAGTCGTCCCCCGCACCAAAGCTCAGCTTCTTAACCGCTTCAAGTCTTCGTCGCTTTGGCTTAGGAGCTGTTAGACACAAAGGGAATGGGGGGAGGGAACGTTGATCAAAAGCAGTATATTTACAGAGGTAAGACAGCTCCTTCCAGCCTAGAATTGCAACACACTTTCTATGCATTAGTGAACGTAGCTTCATGATCCTCTTGCAAGGGGGGCATTAGCAACCCCTTTTAACAGATGGGAAACTTCTCATACCCGAATAGCTAACCTTCAGTTGCCCCGGAGATGGACACGAGCTTGGGAGACAGATGTCAGCAGTACCCTCTATAACACACACATGACGAGCTGGGCAATATCCTGAGCTGCAAAGGGAATCTGCAGCTAAGAAAGACATTTAGGGTACAGTACCAAGAGGAGGCAAAAAGGGGGACACAAAAGCTAACCAAAGAGCATTTTCAAAACGTACTGAACACAGAAGGAAGCTGGTGAGGGGGCAAGCTCTCCAAACTCTCCTCCTCCTCGGAGACATGCCGCTTTTTAGGGTTAGCCTCCCCAATGCTCTCCACACCATTTGTCTGCTTTTGAGAGTCCTTTCCCTGGCGTGGCTTGCAATTTACAGCAGCAGAGTCCTTCACCGCATCCCCAGCTGAGATGGCTTCTTCAAACGTCTGTTTTCTGCTCCGGTGCTGAGAGATTTTGGGGGCTGACAGACGAGATGGGACATCTGGAAAAGATGTAAGAAAACCAATCCACGGGTATGACGTGATCCATCTGCATGAGGGAAGCAGCCATGAGTAAGCCTGGTGCTTAACCAAACCATAACACTGGCCTGCCAGCATGCACAGCACTAAAACAGGTTTGAAAAGTCCTTTAGCCCAGCTGAGCTTGAACAGGTTCATTTGAAAATCCCGTGGGGTTCCATCTACATTTGCTAGTCAAACCACGTTGCGGGTCAGTCCAGCTACAGGGAAGGTTAAACATGGCTGCTCGCCCCAGGGAGATGGAACCTAAGTCTTGGTGGACCGTATTAAGACATGTACAACGCACATTTTTAGCCCATAAAACCCACATAGACCAGAGTCACTGTTATTTGTTACTCAAGTTCAAAGCATGCAGGGAGCATACGCAACATCCAAGGCCAACACCATGTTACGAAACCACCACAACACAATCAAGTGATCATCCTGGAGCAAGTGCCTGGTGCATCGCCAAGCAGTTCCCGGCCTTGCCATGCTGAACTCATCTCTGACAGAGACTTGAGGGCTCGGCTTCTCCTCCCCCCCAAGAGCTTTCCAGCCAGTGCAAGCATGCCTGCGAAACATTATTGCCTTCGAATCACAGAATATTAGGGTTGGAAGGGCCCTCAGGAGGTCACCCAGTCCACCCTCTGCTCAAAGCAGGACCAACCCCAAGGAAATCAGCCCAGCCAGGGCTGTGTCAAGCCAGGCCTTACAAACCTCTAAGGATGGAGGTTCCACCCCCTCCCTAGGTGACCCATTCCAGTGCTTCACCACCCTCCTAGGGAGAAAGCTTTGCCTAACATCCAGCCTAGACCTCCCCACTGCAACTTGAGACATTGCTTCCTACGTCTTCTACCACTGAGAAGAGCCTAGCTCCATCCTCCCTGCAGCCTTCTATCAGGCTTCTATCACCCCCCCTTCTCTGCTGCAGGCTAAACGAGCCCAGTCCCCCCGTCCCTCCTCCTCAGCCCTGCGCTCCAGCCCCCTCCTCATTTGCGCGGCTCTCCCCGGCCCGCGCAGCCACCAACGCCCCTCCGGCCCCGCGCAGAAACCGCGCACCTTCCAGCTCAGCCAGCACCTCCAGCTCGTCTGCAAACTGCTGCTCGAACTCATCCTCAATGCCGTACAGCTCCGGCTCGGGCTCCGCCATGGGGCCGGCCCCCGCCTCGCGCGGCTCCGGCCGCCAGCGCCCTCCGCCTGCTGCACGCCGAGCAGCGCGCGCCCGCTCGCGTGCCCTTCCGGGTAACGTTCCATCCCGCCGCCGCCGGAGCCGCTGATTGGCTGCCTCGCCCTGCGCGCGCCGCGGCCCTGCTCCCCGCCGGGATACAATGTAGCCGCGGCCGCGGCGCCTTTCCGCCAGCCCCGGGGCGCCGCGCGGCGCGGCCGCCGCAGGTCGGTGCAGCGCCGTGCATTGGGGCCGCGGGAGGGGGGGACCGGTGCAGGCTGCAGGGCAGAGCCCCGGAGCAGCGCAGAGGGGCGGGGCGTGTGTGCGGGGGCGGATTGCATGCGTCGCCTCTGCTCCCTCGTGCGGGGACCGTCCCTCGCCCCTCTGCTTTTGCAGCTGGAGCAGCTGTCTCGGGGCGTTGCCTCCAGCCCACGGTCCTCCCGCGCACTGCCCGGGGGGAGGGCTGCTGCTGACACGTTCTCCTTAGCCGGGCCTGATAACCCTGCCTCCCCCGTCCCGCTGGCCCTTCTGCAGCTGGGAGGGCTCGGTGAGAAGTGATGGATGAAGGGGTTACCTGTGGGCCAAAACGAGATGTGGGTACCAACCCCCCCTTCCCCCGCCGGGGCCTGCATCCTTTTCTTCTCCCGCTGTGGATGCTGAGTGGTACCAAAGGAAGACGAGGAAGCCTCATTGTGTGTGACACATGTTCCAAGTATCCAGGACAAAGCATGGGAGATTGTCCTGTCTAGGGAAGGATCTTGCGTTGCACCCTGCCAGGGTGGAGCACATAGAATCTTCCCCATTTTCAGTCAGTCAGACTGAAGGGCAGATGTTTGTCATCTGTCTAAAACGCGATACCTGATGCGGAGGCAAAGGCGCACAAAGCCTATGTTACTTTCTGATCATGCTGGTTTCTGACATGAAATTTAAAATAATCTGTGGTAAACAAACTGTTCTTGACCTGCATTACTGCCAGTTCCTGTAGCACAAAGATGTAGCCTTAGGTTATAACAACAACTTGGATTTTTAAAATCCTTTTGATTTTTTGCATTGCTCACAGCTTCATCAATGAAGTCACTTTCACTTTTGTTTCAAGGTTTTAGGGCTGCAGTTTTTCAGTTTCAGCCAATACAGGGATGTATACATACATACATACATATTTCAAAATCACTATTTCCCATGAATGTTTTTTAATGGCATAGGAACATTTTTTGTTGGTTTGGTAGAGGCTTTGCTTTACACCGTCTACATTTTGGGCCTATTCTGGGTTGACAGCCACCTTTCAATCATGGCCACTGGAAGAGCCTGTCTGAAGTTCAGCAAGTGCAGTGTATCTGTACCCCGAAGTGTGTTAGTTGCGAATCCCATGCCAGATGGGTGCACTTGCTGTTATAAATTATTTATGTTGCAGTAGCATCTATGAGCCCCAGCCACAGACCAGGACCCCTTTGTGCTAGGAGCTGTACAAATGCATTGTAACTCCTAAATGTTGCCTAGAGAGTAGAAGTGAGTGTGTTTGCCGCCCTTTGGGCATAGCTGGAAGTGGGGAATCCATTAACACCACCACCCCGCTGTATATCCTACTCCATTAACTACATTAACTACATCCATTAACACGGACCCCGCTGTATATCCTACTCACTGGTTTTAATCATTTGTTGTCGTAGTACCCCAAGCAGGGTCCCATTGTGACTACTGCTGTATACACACACTAAAAGACAGACCCTGCCCCAAAAAGCTTGCTGTCTTTCTAGGAGAAAAAACATCTAGTGGGTGGAAGAAGGGAGGCGTGGAGCTTTCAGCAGCTGGAATGAGGCGCATCACACCACTCTCCGTTTGATCCCTTTGGCTGCTCTGTTTTGTTTTGAAGGCTTTTATAAACTAAGGCGTACGCTCCCATGATCAGCCGCTGACGTCACTCTGAAGGGCCATGGAGCCGGGCAGCATTGATAACTTGTCCATCCTGTACCAGAGTTCTGACTTCATCGTGGTCAACAAGCACTGGGATGTCCGCATCGACAGCAAGATGTGGTACGAGAAGCTGACCTTGCAGAGCCAGCTGAAGTACCGGTTCCCCGAGCTGGCGGACCCAGACACGTATTATGGCTTCAGGCAAGTGAGCCGTTCATCTGGGTTATTGCAGTGCCCCAGAGGCACACCCTCTCCGAGGTTGCTGTGATGTTCCAGGGACATGCAGCGTGCAAGACCTAGGACGTAGAGAGCCAGGGATGAAACGTTCCCAGCCCACAGCAGTTGACTTTGAAATGAGCTACCGGAGCAGATTTGTCCCAACCAAAACCTGGCCACCTTCAGCTCGGGCTGCAGGATGTGACCATTTGCCAAAGCCTGCCCACTGTAACAGGAGACAAGAAAGCAAGGAGAAGGGAAAAGAGGGGGGAACGTAAAGCTAGAATCACTCCTGAAGCCTGGGAGAGGCGAAGAACAGATTCCATCACACACAGACAGTGCTTGGTGGATCTAAATTATCCACTGAAGCCAAATGCTGAGCGGTATTTAGGTGCCTAACTCCCACGGAAATGCTCAGATTCTAGCCTAACGACCTTTAGGATAAAGGCCTGACTGCTGAGATGCTGACTGCAGACTGCTCCGGGTGGGCTGGCTCCTGGGCCATTGGGAAGCCCATTGACGTCAGCGGAAAGCCTCCACCCTCCGCTGAGCAGCTTGCCCTAGATGCTACGGCAATAGACGCTATGGGAAAACCCAACCGAGACTTCAAAGCACTTGCAGTGCATACACGTGAACAAAGTAGAAAACATTCCGTTGAAATGGTGCTCTCCCAGCAACTGGGATTATTTGAAACTATTGAAATAAAACCACATTCAAAGTTGCCAGTGTCCCTCTAAGAACAGGTTGTCTTAATAGTATGCTGAGCACTTCCAGAACGCTTTGCATCTTCAGAGCTGGGCAGATCTCAACTATAAGCTCTTGGCGCGTGCCAGGCTTGGGCTGAGGTCCACCTTCTGCTTAGGTGTACCCTGGTTCTGTAGGTTAGCCTTTTGGGGGGGCGGGGATTTTCAAAGTAGCCTATGGGAATTAGGTGCCCAAAATTTAGTGCATTTCAGCATTCTGCCACAGTCCTGCTGTATGGGTGAAAAAGCCAGCTGTGGCTTTTCAGAATCCTGGAGAAGATGTTTCTGACCCTCCCTTGCACTCTCTGTCTCTCCTAGGTTTTGCCACCAGCTAGACTTTTCCACCAGTGGGGCCCTCTGCGTTGCTCTCAATAAAGCAGCTGCCGGTAGCGCGTACAAATGTTTTAAGGAACGGATGGTGACCAAGGCCTACCTCGCTCTGGTAAGCATAGCCCCCCCTGCACGGGCTCCGTCATGGTCCTAGGCCCTTTGGCCACCATTCATTGCATCCTGCCCTTGTAATGACAATGTTACTCTCCGAGGTGCATAAACTGGTACTTTGTCCTGGGCCGTTCTTGCTTCGAGTTGGAGTTCCGAAGGCACATCTGGCTCACAGATTTTCAGCAGCAGCCCTGGCGATAAAGAGCCAGGACTGCCCCAGAAGGCTTGGCTAACACCCGAGAATCCGATCGTGCGACTGACTTAATTTTCGAACATTCTGCTTGCCCCTTTTCCTATTCATTGCAGGTTTCAGGGGCCAGTCCAGTTCCTTTGACCCTTCCTTCTAGGGGCTGTGGAATCTCTCCGTCAAGAGCAGCATTTGTGGACTCAGGGTCTCAGAAAGGAGAACAACAGCTTCAGAAGCTGATCTTTGCTCCCTTCTTGCCAGTCCGAGGAGAATCATCTATCTGCCTAGCAATCTGGTCGAGTTATTAATTCACAGCTTTACCCAGAACCGCTTGCAAACAGTTTATTGCCAGTGACTTTGGTTCCCACAGTTTGCACCGTATCATAGGTGCAAATGAACCTGCATTGAGTAAATGTCCATTGGCGTTGCCTCTGAGACAGAATCAATTTGTCTAGCGGAACTGAGGAGTGTCAAACATTTCCTCACAGCAGCATCCCTGGAAGTCCTATTTATGTTTCTGGAGATAGTCATTGATACCTGCTGTTAGCAGTGAAGATGTAGGAAGCAGCAGAGCAAAAGTCCCTATCAAAATCCACCAAAGGCTTTATATAGCTATGTACATATGTGTATGTGAGTGTGTATCTGGATGGATTATAAGTACTGCTTTGAGACTGGGTATTCTTTGTGTTCATCGTGTATCGGAACTGTATTTTCTGCACTGTATTCACAGCCAGATGTTGCAGCCATTGAAGTTTGGAATCGGATACTTAGGTTCTGATTCTGAAATTGACAGTGCAGGATAGACTCATTGGAGTCCAGTGGGCTCTACAGAGATGCAGTGGTCCATGTGCACACTGTCATTTGCAGGGTCAGCGCCTTAGATTGTAAGCTCTTTAGGGCTGAGACGTTACCTTCTTCTGTCTGAGCATGACTTTTTGTGTCACATCTCCGTTTTCATGGGGGAACAGTTGCGCCCAGAGTTGATGGCACGGAGGAGGTTCCAAGTTTGTTAAATTGCACTTTATTTCTGGGTTTTGGTTTTGTTTAGTGACCCGGAATTGTTCTGAACTGAGTTTTTGTCCCGTTAACTAACTCACTTTCTCTTTTCTGTGTTGCAGGTCAGGGGCCACGTGAGCAAAAGCAGAATGATGATCCATTATGCTATAGGGAAGAACACGACAGAAGGCATGACCCACATGATGTGTATTGAAGGGACTGAGGGTAAGCCTGCTCGTGGATGAGATCCTGCATCCTTTCCTTGCACTGTTGCCGTGATTCTTTGTCTCATGAGACTGGCCGCTATGATGGCTATGACTGAACTCCTATTTCCCATCTTGTTCTAGGCTGTGAAAATCCAAAGCCTTGCCAGTCAGAGCTATGTGTCCTAGAGCATGGATCATACGGTGGTGACCCGGTAACTAAAGTGCTTCTACAGCCACTGACTGGTAAGAGAGAGAGGGCTGGGGCACTATTTCTTATGGTAGTGGGAGACAGGCTGTAGGGCATTGAGTAGATTGCAGAGCTGTTCTGCTGACTCACCCTGACAGTGGGGCCAGGAGGGTCTCATCAGTTTCAATGCTGAGAGTCTCTCTGAGGCAAGAGAGCTAGAGGGAGGAGGCAGGATGTCCCGCAGGGAGAAATCCCAGTCATTTGGCATTTGCAGTCCTGGACCTCGTCTCCACCGTTGTGACTTGATTCTACACTGTGGACCAGAACCCTTTACGGGCTAGGATGAGAGAGAGCCAAATTCATTACCAGTCATGACCTACATTTGAGTCTTGAGTCCGGGTCTCCAGAGGTCGAACAGTACTGTGCGTTCTCTCTCAGTACCACGGGCATCAGGAGCCACGGATTCAACATCAGTGTTTGAACCCTGCACCCCTGATGCATTCACTCCTATGTCCCATTTAGGCCGGACCCACCAGCTCCGCGTTCACTGCAGTGCCGCTGGACACCCCATCGTCGGAGACTTCACCTACAGCTTTAAGAAGGACAGTAACCCATACAGAATGATGCTCCATGCCTACTACCTGCGGATCCCTACTGGGAAGGAACTGATTGAGGTGAGTGCACCCGACCCCTTTCTGGCCTCTCTGGATAGCAACTGGGTCCCTCACCACGTTGTGCACCCACTGGACGGGATGATCCAGGAGCTGAAGGACAAGACGATCCGGGCGGAGGAAGAGGCTAGGAACCGGGAAGCCTTGCTTAGTGATGGAGGAGAGGAGACACCGAGCAAAGCCAAGAGCCTGGAGACAGAGGAAGAACGAGCCAGGTGTGAGCAGTGGTTAGCGGAGTGGGGCTTGGAATGAGTTGCGGCTGGTGCTCTGCGTTTTAAACCCAGTATTCCATTTTATCACTGTGGCACCTGACAAGACACACTGTTCCCCCCCCCCCCCCGCTGGACCTAATGCTACCCCCACGTCTGCACTTTTTTATGCCGAGCTATCTTAGAATGAATCCACCACAGGTTCATTTCCGGGACTGACATTTGACGTGTTTTAGCACCAAGTAGGATTTTGTTTTTAACGAGTCGTGCTCTTACCCTGCCACTGGATACACTTTCCCTTGTTCTGTGACTCGGCTACAGGGTTGGAATGTCGCGCACCGTATCGGAAAAGAGGCAGATGCCCCGGTGGCCTGCACCTTTGTATTAGTGCTAAACTCCTGAGTGGGTGTCAGCAGAGCTGATCCAATTATGGAGCTAGTGCATACCTGTGGCGCTAAGACATTGCCAAGATACGATGTATTTAAAGGGACTCAGTAATGGAGGAGAGAAGGTGTGGACCGTATGCCTTTCTGGGTGGGATCTTTGGAACTGCTGTCACTTCCCCATTCCCACCTACTGAGTGATCATAGCCACTCACCGAGTCCTATTAGCTATTTCTGTCTTCCAGGGCAGAGAATGAAGAAGTATCATGCAGAATTTTCATTGATCAGGTTAAAAGGATGAGAATCACGTCAATCAACCACATGCTTTGCCATTAAATCATGATATGGGTAAACCCCAGCTAAACAGAGCTGCTGGGGGGGTCTTCTAAATGGAGCGTAGGTGCCACTCACTTCTCCAAATCTGCCCCGGCCATTGTCATGGCTGCATTTAGACCATTTGTATTTTTAAAAGGTTTTTAATTCGATGAGAACTAATTAATTTTAAACTTTATATGGAAATTGGACATGGACTACAGTCTTTTAGCAGCTCTGCAATGCCATCGGTCTCAGATTTTTGTAACATCCCATTTCTAATACATTGACACTAGTAGCAAATTAAAAATATCCAAGACCCCAAAACTTTTTCCTACGCGTAGTGCGATTTTATTGCACCCGTTACTTATATGCTTCTTTTTTAAGAGCCTGCTGTTGCCTTGAGAGGCGCATGTAACTCCTGCTAAGACTACAAATGGGCGTTTCAGGCAATTCTCAGTAGACAAACACGACCCAAAGTAAATTAACAATGATCACCTTGTTCTCCTAATGCCTGTGACAGGGCACTGCCTGGCTTTCATCACTAGATGGTGTCATATGCAGTCTCTGGTCTCAGACCATTTATTTAAATTGTCTTAGGACTTCAGCAGTGAGAATAGAGGAAAAACACCCAGAACTGAAGGCATGTTAAGGGGCAGATGCAAAGGATAGCAAAGCAACTCTGATTTAAAGCTGGAACTCCATGTCCCTGTTTTGGGAGAGTCAAGAGTCGAGGAGAAGCCTTAACTGAGAATTTCCTTGCTTTGCAAATCTAATTCAGATTTGTTCTTGTTGTTGCCAAACTAGCCTTTTTTTGTGTCTTAATTTTTTTCTTCTGCTTTTAACTGTAGTTTTAAAATCATGGAATAAAACTTTAATGAAATTATGTGAGACAGTCCATAGATTATTGAGACAATAAACCAGGATAACCCATTCAGATCTATTGTGACTCGTCTGTTTTAGGTATTTATATCTCACCAGTCACCTTAGGATCTAAGCACTGAGCTGTCACATAGGGGCCCTTAATCCCCAGCCTATTGTACATCTGACAATGCACTCTGTTTGCAGAGTTGTTATAGCCGTGTTGGTCCCAGGATATTAGGAGGGCAAGGAGGGTGAGGTCATATCTTTTATTGGACCAGCTTCTGTTGGTGAAAGAGACACACTTTTAAGCTTCCACAGAGCTCTTCTTCAGGTCAGAGTAAAAGATATGATTTCACCCACCTTGTCTCTCTAACAATGCATGCTGGCATGATTACGAAAATCCACCTGTCTGTAGCTCCAGATGACAAATATATCCACTGGGAGAGGAGAAAAGAATTCCATCCTTATTCATGGAAACCTCAAAGTTCTGTTGGGTCACTTAAATCACATTTGATTTTTGCCGCAGACTTGTATTTTTGCCCCTCAGAATAGCTGTGGTCACCTATTTCCATGGATGCTATTTGATACATCCTCAGTGTAGCATAGTATATGCGTGTTTCTGCAGCTTCCAGTAAGTGCATGGATTTGCCATCAAATGGGTCCTTGAGATAACAGTTCATCATCAGCGCTTTTGATGCATTGATAGGAGACTCTTCCTCTTTGGTGCTTTGTGGCTTGATATTTTGTGCACGTGGCGCAGGCAGTTAAGGCCAGATAACACCTGGTGGGTCATTATTTTTCATGGCTCTTCCCCGGAATTATCCCCGCTAACACCTGAAGCAGCGATCAGCTGATCAATGGATGTGAATCTACTCTGAGGGACATTAGTTAGGAGCAAAGCGTTTGGCTAATTTTAGTAGCTACAGGAAGCAGAGACTCTACTTGGTTTGCTTTAGTATCCGAAACCTTCCCAGTGAGCATCCTAGTTCAACTGCTGGTACATTACCAGGCAGGGAGAGCCCCATCCCATAGGGAACATATCTCATGGTCCAGAGACTGCTGGAGATTGTGTTAGCCAAAGGACACGACATGGCATCAGTTGGCTGAGGCAGGATTGAAAGAGTCACAATCTTGAGAAGCTACTCACGGAATAGCACTGGAGTGGGTTACCTAGGGAGGTGGTGGCATCTCCATCTTTAGAGGTTTATAAACCGAGGCTTGACAAAACCCTGGCTGGGATGATTTAGCTGAGGATAGTCCTGCTTTGAGCTGGGGGTTGGACTAGATACCTCCTGAGGTCCCTTCCAACTCTAGTATTCTATGATTCTAATAGCATTAGTATTGCCTGAGGACGGTCCTCATTATCAGCATCTCTGGCTGGAGGTCACATGCTGCTGCTATGCTGGCTAACATTAGCTGCCTATTCAGAGAGGAGCAAAATATTTGTGGAAGTAGAGGACCAAGGATGAGACGCTCTGGGTGAAATTCACTGGGGTGGAGGGACCAGACGCAAAGTCCTAGGCAACACTTACGTTCTGAACAAGGGCCTTGTGCAGGGGGTGAATTGTCCCCTGTGAGAGTTATAGAAAGTGTCTTCCAGCTGAGATATGCTCAGCATAGATCCAACCAGCTCAGCATCAGGGCGTGTGGTGGTCTCGCTTTTGGCTCACGTTGGAGGGTGACTGCCTGTTGGCCATGAAGATCTCAATTGGTCTTAGCTGTGATGGCCCAAAACTCACGCTGTCCCACACACTTACACGCAAAGAGGAAATTCAGCCATTGTACGGGCAACCTCACTGATTAGGTGAGCACACCCTAGTGTTTGCTCACCGGTTGACCGACAAAGCTTGTCCCAAATGTTTAAAGTCTTGAAAACATTCCATCCAGAAACCTGTGGACCAAATGTGGTTGGAAAGACCACGGCATCCCCCTGTCCGCTTTGCACACCTTGGAGGGTTTAGGCTTTAATGTATTGCACTTTTATCCAATGTTGCAGGAATCAGAAATTAATATATTTTTCCTGACATTTTATGAAGTGTGGATTGAGAAATGTATTTTGCAGTAACACTTTCACACGGCTTCCACTCTTGGACACCATTGTACAGTGTTTGTTCTAATGTAGATCATCATCTGTGTTTATCATGTGGTAGAGATCTGATGATTACTTCCCTTGGGTAATTTGCGAGGAGCCTTAGGTTGATCTATTTATATATTTATAACGTGCGGTTGTTTGTTTTTGTGGGTGTGTTTTGTGACATTTTGTAAACCTCAGGATAATCCTTGTTGTTTATTGTTATGCATTTGTGGACATCACTGTAATAAACCATTATGTGTACCCTGTGTTTGTACCAGTGGTCTGTTTAATTCACACAAACAGGGTGTCGCATGAAAGGGATGCTGTCATAGTAAAAAATAAGTAGCCAATGTCCTTTGCCCCTTAAATTAAGGCAAAGCTTTCTGCACTGCTCCTCCCGGCAACCTGATGAGGAATTATCTCCGTTCTATGAACGCTACTAAACAAGTTTCCTTTTCTTTGCTAGAGGAACAGTCTCTGTAGAACACCCAGGATGGTCCAGTGCATAGGACAGCCTGAGACTTGGGAGAACTGGGTCCAATTCCCTGCCTCACCACTGATTTCCTGTGTGACCTTGGGGCGAGTCACCTTGTCTCGCTGTGACTCCGTTCCCCAGCTGAGGTGTAGCAGTACCACCATTCCTTACAGGGGTGTTGTGAGGATACTTCCATTAAAATTGGGAGGCCCCCAGCTACTACAGCGCCAAGGGTCAGACAAGTACATTAGGGCGATAGGACCATTTCCTCTGTGGCAATCTTGGTGGGAAAACAAAGTGGTACTTTGGTGATTGCAGCCCCATGATTGACTCCATGATCGTCTCTCGTAGGGGACTGGAAGTTATTCTTTCACCAGCATTCATGGCCTAAATCCACCCCTCCACACGCCCACTCCATGCATCTGCTGAAATCAGACACCCCCAGAGCGTGTACACAGAGGGAGACTTTTGACTGTCTTTGTGATTGGTCTAAACTGGACACTGGCCAATGACGGGGGGGGAGGAACATGTTCTCCCGCCCCCCACTCCAGAGCTTCATGGGTTCTTTAGCGGTGGAGCTGGATGGAGCGCCTGGCTCATCAAACTTCACGTTCCCCTTATCCAGATGCGAGCCCGGATGAGTCGCCGTGCGTCTGAGCTGCTAGTTCCGTGCGTCAGAGCGGAGGGTCGGCCCCTTGCTGAGCGTGAGGGGGGCAGCAGGTACATTCTGTCTCTCGGCACGCCACCCTACTGCATTGCATCGCCTTGGCCACTCCTGACACTGCGAATGCCTGAAATGTGACCTCAGCAGTTCGAGCCCGACCTTTCCTTTCCTTCCTCTTTGCAGTGGCAGGGCCCTCCTGGTTGTCTAGCCTCCTCCACGTGGGGGCTGGGCCGGTCTGCGCTTGAGCCAATCGATGACTGGCTTGGCTGCGAATCCTGTCGACGAGGAGCAACTGAAGCGGTTTCAAACCGAGGTTCCCGCAAGTGGTTTCACACCCACTTTTGATGCCAGTGGGGGTTACGGCGGGAAGTGGGAGGAGATTCAGCCCCGCTGCGTGGGTCCTTGATTAAACCTCATGCGCCAGGCTGCAGGACAGCTTTCAGCCGGGTGGCTGTGGAAGGCCGAGCAATCGTTGGCATTGTCCAGGAAGGCCAGACAAGCCAGGTGGGGCTTTAAGGAATGAGCACATACTGGCCCGGCTGGAATGTATTGACTCTCCCCTTTGCTCACGCCAACCCGGCAAACCTGCTGCGAAAACGCAGGCTTTAGGTCAGATCAGTCATGTGAGGGAAATCCCACTAATACCAGCTGCAGGTGCTCGGCTTTCAAAGGCCCCCCTCCCCACCCTCGCGGTCAGCGGTGACTCGAGGGCGGAAGATGGACAAAGGGGCTTCATTGTTAAAAAGCTTTTGGCAAACAGTGATAAGAAAAAGCCAGACAAGGTGCTAAAGGGGGAGAAAAATGGCCCTAAACCATTAAAGTGAAGACCTGAGTGCATTGCTTTCACACCAGCCTGCTGGATGGGAAGCACTGGGTGCAAAGAGGCCAGCTGTGATTTTCGGTTTCTTTGAGGGCCTGACATTGGACCTCGTGCTCACAATGCAGTTCAGACTCTCAAAGCCCCCATCACTAAGCGATGATCAACTCTCACATCCCCTCTGCCTTTAAAAACTGGCTGTACTTTTTAATTGAATGAGACGCGGGGCTAAGGCTTGGGAGCGGGTCATTCTTTGGTGCTCATTGGTCTTTGGCCTCTTTGCTGATCCTGTCAGTATGGGGGACAAATTACGCTGGGGCTTTTAGTAACCTGGCAACATGTCCCGTAGACATTGGACTGAGGCTTCCCCAGCTCATTTCACGCAGGTGGCCGAAGGGCAGTCAGATGTCGGCAGGTGTTATGAACTGCTCGCAGTCATGTTGGGTGGTGGAACCGGACACCAATAGGTGAAGGGTCTCATATCCTGCTACCAGTCCCTTTGGAGGTCATTTGTGGGACTTTCCATCAATTGATTTCATGGAGTCTTTACCCTATGTATAGATATATTATCGGAGGGGGTAGGGGCCTGGTGAAATTACAAGAGATTCAAAATTTTTCCCAGAGAAGTGAGGAAAACCAGAGGCTACCTTGATGCGGTATTTCAGTGAGGAATGTGAACGTGACTTCCATGAGGAAGTGGAGGAGGAGAAGGTGTTTGTCTCCCTAGACTCAGATCATAGGCCCTGGAGCCCAGAACTCCTGAGTCCTCTTCTTACTGCTGTCATGCTTCTGAATAATTTGCCCTTACCTAGAACTTTATACACATATACTCTCAACACCTCTGTGAAGCCATCAAATAACAGTCCCCCATTTTACCGTGGAGAAAATGACCCGCAGAGAAACTAAGGGCTACAAGTAGCAGGTCCGAACTGGGATTAGAACCGAAATGTCTGAACTGGGATTAGAATCTGGAGAAAGAGATGACATTTGACATATCGGTTGTCCGCTCTGAGTTATTTGCCTCTCTCTCCCTACAGGCGTCTTTTCCATCTCAAACATCTGCAGTTCAACCCTTTCTCACACCTGCCTTCCCCAGGCAGGAACAGGCCATAGCGCTAAACCCTATGGGCTAAATTCCCTGCCGATGTAACGCTGCTGAAGTCAGTGGAGTTACAGCAGTGGAGCGATGGGTCCTTGTTTAGTAACCTGCTGCATAGATGGCACTCACCAATTGGGGCATCTCAGAAGCGTCCACCCACCCACATCGCCTTGATAAATACCTACTGGTGCTTGTCTCCGGATTTGTTACATGTGCAATCATCAGGCTCTTCCGCAATGACTAGCCCACTCTGTGATTCACCTCAGCTGAAGGATGATGCCCTCTTTCACTAATAATCTTTAATATTATTACTGTAAAAAACCTGATTTCGCTCTGGGCAGAAACGTCCCATTGACAATACCCAGCATTTTATTGTTCTCCTGAGCCAAACAAAAGAGAGAGGCGTGTCGCTTTTGATTTAAACTATTAACCATCTGTTGGGGGCATAGCTGTGGGACTGGGACACTGGAAATTCCACAAGTAGATAGAGAGGTGAGATATTTGTTCTACTTCTGTTCCGATAGTTCGGGGAGGAAATCGCCAACAGGATTGTGATTCATAATACCCCTTTTCGTATGTGATGCTTTCGGTGCATCCCAGGGTCATTGTTCAGGGGAAAGTGGCAATAACGAGTGTAGTTTCCTGCGTTTCCTGCCTTTTGCTCAGGGATCTGGCAGGTTTTGCATGCCGCTTTGTGGTGGAAGTCTTGATTCGGCATCTTCTAACACATTACCTATAAGAGCAGGAGAAACAGCTGGGATGAAATAGGAACTGGTCCCAAAACTTTTCCCTACATTCCAAACCCAGCCTCTTTGGAGGATTGATCACTTTTTCTATTTCCCCTCCCCTTCCTTTCCATTTTCACCCTCCACTTGCCTTTCCCCATTTCCTCACTGACATGGGTAAGGGGCACTCATCTTCAGCATTTGGCTCATGATGCACATAAAATCACGTGTGTCTCCTCCCTCAGACTGCTGTGTTTACGCTGACTGAGGACTGCTCAGTAAGCAATGAGCTGTCAAGGTGCCTCCGTTGTGTTCTCAGTCCCAATATTAGATCTGACCTCGGGTTGCAAGCCTTAGGCAGTCGAAGGCCTTTTTCTGTAGATAATAAACACATCAAACAGGTTTCTGTAGCCTCATCATTCTGCCAGGCGGCTAGCTATCTTTACAGGAGATCATTCTAAAATAGAAACCAGAAAGTTAAATGCCACTATTGACTAACATGCTGCTTTGGGGGAACCAGCTGGACAGGTTTGATGTCCCTTGCCTGGGAGTCACTCAGCAGGCAGACAAGAGCCATGAGTGCAGCACCTTCTGGCACAATGGGGCTTTGCTTGGAATTTTGCCTTGGAGACACAGAGTGTGGTCTCTGCTAGAAGCTGTCTGGTAATGAGAGATGTAAAGCTGAAATGATCACCTACTCATCCTTTCCAGTAACAGGGAGGAAAAGAGAAAAGGGCCCCCCAAAAAAGGATGTGGGCAAGTTGGAGAGAGTCCAGCGGAGGGCAACAAAAATGATTAGGGGGCTGGAGCACATGACTTATGAGGAGAGGCTGAGGGAACTAGGTTTCTTTAGCCTGCAAAAGAGAAGAATGAGGGGGGATTTGATAACAGCCTTTAACTACCTGAAAGGGGGTTCCAGGGAGGATAAAGCTAGGCTGTTCCCAATGGCAGTAGATGACAGAACAAGGAGCAATGGTCTCAAGTTGCAGTGGAGGAGGTCTAGGTTGGACATTAGGAAAAAAATTTTCACTACGAGGGTGGTGAAGCACTGGAATGGGTTACCTAGGGAGGGGGTGGAATCTCCATCTTTAGAGGTTTTTAAGCTGTGGCATGACAAAGCCCTGGCTGGGATGATTTAGCTGAGGTTAGTCCTGCTTTGAGCATGGGGTTGGACTAGATGACCTCCTGAGGGCCCTTCCAAGTCTAATATTCTATGATTCTATGAAACCAGACCTGGTATATGTGGCCCTTACCATCAATAAAGACCAGGCCCACTGGAGAACATTGTGGTGTCTAGTGTAAGACGCAGACGTAGAAGCCTTGAAGTAGACGTGATTCTTCCCCAGATAGCATACACAGGAGTTGATGAAGACATGGAGCTCTCCCTTAAGCTTGCAGAAGACAGAGCTAGTGGTGTGCAGAAATTCCCAAGCAAACTATTTTGGTTGTCAGTTGGTGCTGTGCCTGTTCAATTAAAGGCTATGTTTCAACTCTTGCCGTTATGAAAAAAGCACCCAGAAGTTTGAGAAGCAGGGATTTCAAGTGAAGGCTGCGAAGGAGATGAGCGCACCTCTTGTTTCCTCTGCTTTTGATTCCATTTGCACATAGCCCTGGAATTCTGGGACCAGATCCTCAGGACTTGGGTGTAGCTATGCCACTTTCCACCAGCTGAAGAGCTGATGCCTGGTGCCCAGACACTGTTCGCACAGGGTGATGCCACCAAAAACAACACACTCTTGTGTGTGTGTGACTCACCTTTCAGTTCTCGATGGCTAAAACTAGCCAGCGGTGCCCCACAATTATGAGCCCAACCACATCACCCCTCAGTAGAAGTCTGCCAAACTCAATGGCTAGGAAAAGTCATTATTACCACTTTCTTATTCATCACGCTTAGTACTACTGTGCTAAACACATTGTCTCCAGTGGGAGTTTTGCCTGAGTAAACCTAAGGACAAAGAGAAAATTAAGGGGTGACTTGATTGCAATATATGAGTACCTACATGGGGAACAAATATTCAATAATGGGCTCTTCACTCTAGCAGAGACAGGTCTAATGCAATCTAATGGCTGCAAGTTGAACCTAGACAGATTCAGACTGGAAATAAGATGTCCAATTTAACGGTGAGAATAATAAACTCTTGGACCAATTTGACAAGTATTGTGGTGGATTTGCCACCGCTGACCATTTGTAAATCAAGCTTGGGTGCTTTCCTAAAAGATCTGCACTGGGAATTATTTTGGGGAAGGTCTGTGGCCTGTGTTATAGCGGAGGTGAGACACGGAGATGATCATGGTGGGGGACGCCTGGCCTTGGGATCTATGAATCTATTGAGCTGCCGGGTCCAGCTCGTTATTGTAATAATTATGATTATACTGTATGTATAGGTTGTTTTACTGAGACATGTTCTCCATCAGGCTGCAGCAAAATGTGCCACCATCCAAAAGTAATTTTCCTCTTTAACATAATGAATTTGCAGCTGGACCCGCAAGGAACATAGACTCTTGAGGGACTGTGATCCAAACAAACCCCTGGGGGTGTGGGCTGGCCCGAGTGATGGATTGGCATTCTTCTCTTCCACTCCCCTTCCTTCCCTTCTGTATTTCACCTGTAATCCCCTTTTTTGGCTTTATCTGGTGGAGGATGGGCCGCTCATTCCATTGATCATACCATGGGAGAGGCTCGTGCCCCCCCGCCACACCCCCAACCGTTTTCTATTTATAATAATTTGTTGTTTGTAACACTTCCTGAAAAGGAGACACCACAGTGATGCGCCGTAGCAAAGGATGACAGCTCAGGGTGCCTTGGCAAGGGCTAGGGGTGGGGTAAGTGCCCAGTCTATACAATTGCTATTGCCTCTAGCCAGTCCTTAGTTTTACAAACCATCCCATTTCACGGGCCTTTTGAATTGCACGTGCATTTTCATCTTGACTTGAAAATCGTATAATCGTATGTCTGACTAGGAGATCTGTGTAGGCAGAAGCTGGTTTTGACCATGCAGACAGGGGGGGATGCCTACCTGAAAATATAGTGACTCCAGTCTAGTGGACTAATAATCCAGATCAGAGGCATTCTGGTGGAGTAACTGGGTCTTTACACTAGTGTAAATGAACTCGGAAGCCTGGGATGCCAGTCCAGGGAACAACATACAATATGTGGTCTATTCCAGAACTGGAGTAGGAACTGTAGGTGAGCAAAGTCTGAGAATGGAGAGTATACACTGTCTGCAATCCAGAAAGCAGGTGCTCAGGAAGGGACGGGTCTGGTGTGGGGGGGAAGGGGGGGAGAAAGAAAGGTCTCTTAAGCAGTGCAGTACAATGCGATGCAGTACCACACCACTGCTCTGTTCTGTAGCCTGTCTGCAAGATATAAACTGTCTCTCTACCACAGTTTAAAGAGTTTCCACTGACTTCAAGGAAAGTTTTGACTTAGTCGGGAATGCGGGACTGAGCCCTTTATCATCTGTTGAAATGCTTCATGGAGGAATTCATTCATTCTCAAGGAAGTTCAAACTAATGCTTTCTTGAAAGGATCCTTTACAAAGCACCGTTTGAGAAACTGACTCTTGTCACACCCCCAGCTTGAGAGCAACATCCCACTCTCTTGAGTGATAAGACAGGGACAGACCTGTTCTTTACCATTACTCATCCCAGGGACACCAAGCAGGAGCAAAAGGTGGGTTTTCAACTCTCCTGGTAACAGGTGGGTGAACATCTTGTTTTGAGTTAAAGAAATTTCACTCTAATAAGAACATGAGAAAAGACACTCCCTGAGTGGAGCAATGATGAAAATGCAACAATATTGACTTTAAGTACCATAGAATAGCTAGAACGTAATGAGATTTAGCTGCAAGTTTATTAACTCGTGGCTCAGACGTCAATGAAATAATTGTGCTGTGGAATATGTGAACAACCTCTTGATATGATCTCTAGCTTTTTATTTGCTACCAGCTATCTCTAGCTGATCTTATTGCTCTCTGTCTGTAGCTAGGGCAAAGAGGAGATGTGACACCGAACTCTGGTCTCACACTTATTTAATATGGGTATAATTGCATGGACTTACAATGGAATTACTCCTGCTCTGTCATTTAGAATCAGAGCCAGCAGTATGTGACTAAGTGGTACCCTTATAAATATCCAAATCAGAGTAGGGATATATATTTCTGTTTTGTGCTCGAGGAACGCCGATAAATGAGTTCATGTTAATTTGAGATGATGAGCAGGGTTGTGGTCTCAGCTGCACAGGTGCGGTGCCCCATGATTGCTAGCAGAATTTGTCCTATTACTTCTAAAGCCATAGGAAGGGGAATCACACCTTGGACACAGTTCTGAAGTGTTAATGTTTATTCAGATAACTGATCAGCTGACAAAGAAAATATGCGGCACAATTCATGTGTGAATTCCAGGAATGAGACACTGAGTCTTATTGTGCGTCAGGAAAACAAGGGGCCAGAGATTTAGCTGTTCTAACCTGGCACTGGTCCATTGAGCTGAGCGGAGCATCTGCCTTGGAATCTATTAGTAGTGTAACTCTTGAAAACAACCTCAGCTGTTTAACCTGTTTGTGGAGTTTGGCTGGATCCTTGGGCTTTCTCCCTGTGTGCTAAAAGCAGAATGACCATTTGGGGCCCACGACACGCACCTCTAGTGTGGTTGGGAAAGCTTTTGCAGCTGAGTGAGTGGGCAGGAATGCATGAGCTCCACTGAAAGGCAGTGTAATCCTATTGGGTTATAGGTCACCCTTTAAAAAGCCTCAGAGTCCTTCTAAGCCTCTTCAATGGAACAGTGAGAAAGGTGACTAAGGGCATGGAAAAACACCAGTATCAGGAGAGATTGAAAAGCCTTGGATTGTTTACCTTCAAAGGGAGACATGCAAGAGCTGACATAATGAAAGTATATAAAAGGACAAATGGTTCAGAATGATTGGGAGCGTCTCTCCTCCCTGGCTCATGACACAAGAGCAAGGGGACATTTAATGACATTGAAAGAGGTGAGATTCAAAACTGATAAAAGAAAATGCTTTTTCACTCAACTTGTAAGTAGACTGTGGAACTCACTGCCAAAGGAAATCAGAGGTCAAAACCTTAGCACGATTCCTAGAGGGACTGGACATTGATATGGATTGCAAGACTAGCTAGAGTTAGAAGAGATAATGCTATTTATTAATTATTATTATTATTGGAAGGGATATGAAACTTCATGTTTCAAGGTTTCAGCCGATCTCTAACTATTAAAAGTTTGAATGAGACCTTCACAGGGAGGCAGATTGCCTGATATCTGCCTCTTGCAGGGTTTATTGCACATGTTTCTGAAGAGTCTAGGCCAGCTGTTATTGGAGTCAGGATACTGGACTACATAGGTCTGATCCACTCTGGGAATTCCTGTGCTGAAGGGCTTGGACAGACACTTGCAAACAGATTCTAGCAATTTTTAGAAGTAAATTTGATCCTGCGAGATACAGAGGGAATCAGGTGGGGCTCTGAGCGCTGCCAACTCTGTTGTATTCCGCTGGGGCTTGAGGGTGGCTACGCCACGCTGGGCATGATCAAGACCTTGGCAGGTTCCGACCCTCGTTACTTTCTGAGTCTATTTGTGGATAATTCCCACAATGAAAGATGAAGCAGGGGGGGGGCGGACGGAGGTTTAATCGAGGACACAAACAGTCACGCCAATGCATTACCAGTGCATAGGGCCACACCTGGGCCCTATGCACTGGTAATGTGTTCATGGATTCATAGAGCCCCAGGGCAGGAGGGACCGCTGTGATCATCTAGCCGGCTCTCCTGTCTAACGCAGTCCCTAGAACTTCCCCCAAATAATTCCTAGAGCAGATCTTTTAGACAAACATCCAATCTTGATTTTAAAATGGTCAGGTATGGACAAGCCACCATGACTCTTGGTAAGTTGTTCCAATGGTTAGTTACCCTCACTGTTAAAAATGGACGCCTCATTTCCAGTCTGAATTTGTCTAGTTTCAACTTCCAGCCACTGGATCATATTATACCTGTCTCTGCTACGCTGAAGAGCCCGTTATTAAATATTTGTTCCCCATGTAGATACTTACAGACGGCAATCAAGTCACCCCTTACCTTTCTCTTTGTTAAGCTAAATAGATTGAGCTCCTGGAGTCTCTCACTAGAGGACATGTTTTCTAATCCCTTTATCAGTCTCCTGGCTCTTCTCTGAACCCTCTCCAATTTATCAACATCCTCCTTGAATGATGGATGCAGAACTGGACACAGTATTCCAGTAGTGGTTGCAGCTGTGCTAAATACAAAGGTGAAATACACTGGGCTATCCTAGAAGGTACCCATTTGGTATTATAGGTTCTGGCTGCAACTAGGAAGTGCAGCGCTCCATGAAAATAATGCTGGACTATTTCAGACCATAAAGCATGGTTTGGGGTGGGTCTGCTTTTAAAAGCAGGTGCACGTTTGGTGGTGTCTGTTGTTTCATGTACCATATGCTGGGTAATAACACGGGAGGACTCCATGTTTCTAAAACTGAAGTAGCACTTTATCAGGGGAACTATTTACACCGCCACGTTCCACCATGTGCGCACAGACTCCTTGCTGCGTGTTTGCTCTGTTTTTAGGTGCGGCCTTGCTCCCCTGTTAATGATACACTCTTTCTTGCTCTGGGTCTCACTAGACTGATTGCTGCTACCATGCTTCATGTGCCACGTGCTGGGTAATAACACGGAAGGACTCCACGCTTCTAAACTAAACTGTCTCTTTGTTAAGAGGCTGCAGCGTAGTTGTAGCCATGTGGGTCCCAGGATATTAGAGAAAGACCTATTTCCGAAAGGGTTGCAACTGCAGCTGGCATTCCAGCCATATGCTCAAAGACGGAATTCCTGGTTCCTCCTCCAAACTCTTTCCTTTTGCAACCTGTGCTCTTCCCTCCAAGTTTGCTATATGGGTATGGCAGAGTGTGTGTGAGAGTCTGGTTCCCAGCTCAGGATGAGCTCAAAGGTTTTTTTGTTTTTTTTTTAATTAAACTACTCTTTGCATGATTCACCACCCAGCTTTCCTCACTTAAAGCACAAGGCCCAGGGATGTTTTCTGTATGTGTATCCAAGATGCTTTAAAGGGGACCAAGTAGGTTTGAAAGATGCTGCTGTTATCACACAAAAGCAGGCAAGGGGCATGTAAAGTCAGGGCTAATATCTAACAGGAGCGAGTCCTTGTCATTCCTGTTGCCATCTCAAAGATACACTCTAGCTCAGCTATTAATTATAGGCTGGATGCAGGAATCACCTAGTGAAATTCTGCACCCCGAGTTATACAGCAGCTCAGACTAGATGCTCATCATGAGGTCCCCGGTAGCTTTAAAATCTGTGAATCTAGTATTTTTATTTTATTTCTATCTAAATAACCTTTGGCTTGCGGGGCCAGATTCACCAGTATATGCTTTCTGCTTTGCAGCTCTCTAGCAATACAAAGCAGTAATAAACGTGACATAACTGGCCAGTTATACAGTTACCTCTGTTGTACTGTCAGAGGAGCACAGAGCAGCTAAGGCAACGCAGAGCGTACATACTATGTCTGCATAACCACAGGTTTCTTATCTCATCCTACTTACTACAGTCCCTCTATTTGGTTTGAATACACCCTGGTTATGTCTTGTCTTAAACTAAAAACTGTTTGAGGCAGAGACTGTCTCTCCCTTTATGTTTGCACAAAACCCAGCACATTGTAGTATAAATTATAATCATTATGAAAGGCTCAGACTAGAGTTGTGCAAATCTTTTGTAAAGAAAGCAGCATTCATCAGAATCTGTCCAGTTTGGGGTTGGGTTACCAGTCCATGAATTGCTCAGATTCATTCAAAGTTTCCCAGAGGCTCAAAAAAACCAAAAAAAAAAACCCCCCAAAAAAAAACAAGGCAATTGCCTGAGAAACAGCTCTGTTGCATGTTACAAAAAATTCCTCCTATTTGTTTTGAAGATTTGACATTCAAATTGGTCCCACTTCATTCTGAACCAATTCCCTCCTCCCCTGTATTTGCAATGCAGACAAAAGGCCTAGTTTCTCGTAGAAACCTCATGAAAACGAACACATTTTCAAAAACAATCACATTTTCAATGGGAAGGTCACCAGCTTCACTCAAAAACCAATCCCATTTTTGCTTGAAAAATCTCCACATTTTCTGGGTTCCTACCAACATATGAAAACCTTTGATTTCAAGTCATTTTGCATTTGGTTACAAATATTTCACACGCTTCCAGCTTTGTGTGACCCTGTGCAGATTTAAGGCTTGAGTAGAATGCAGGGGAAACTTGAGTTTAGCCGAGTTTTCCTTTGAGTTCTGATGTGTCTGAACCACAGCTTCAAAGTGAAAATCAGGGGGTATGAAGCCCTGAAATCAATGATTGTGCCTTGCTTTCTTTCTCTCATCTATATCAAACATCACTGGGTGATTGATCTTAAGCCAAAAGATTTAAGGCAGCAAATGCTTTGCTTTACCTCTTTATTGTCAGTTACTGGAGAGCTCATGTCGCTGCTTGCACAGCCTCAGTATTCCACCCTCTTTCCGTCCCCGAAGGCCTGATCCAACTCTGAATGATAGCAACCGAAATACTCGTTAGGATCAGGCCCTAAAGGGCGGTGGGGAGGGGGAGTCAAATACGCCCTGTTTATTATGCCTGGTTAACAACAGAAAGGATTTTTCTCAAGGATCCTCTTTGAGGATAGGACACTGTCAGCCAGTCACCAACTCTCATCTGATGCTAAAGGAATGTCACCCTTTAGCACATTAATATTGTCCAGGCTGTCACACCAATGAATGCGGGGGGAGACATCAGACTCCTTCTCTTCCCTACAGCACCAAAAGCTTGACACGGTGTTCACTCTCATATGCTTTTTTATGTTAATCGTGTGATTCACATAACATGAAACAAGAAACATGTGAATCGTGGCTGCCAGAGACCCAGTTTCTTAGCTGAAGATTATCCTGGGGCACCAATCCTCACTGCAGGATGGGTCCTTGTGCTACAGTCTAACTGTGTGATTTATTGCTGATGGCAGGTTTGTTCTAATGCACTAATGGGCATGGGATGTCGTCAGCTCCTTTGAAAGATGAATTACTTTTATGTAATGCAAATCGATTTTAGTCTTGGTTTTGCACATTCCCTGGCTAAGATATGAGACACAAACCAGTTGTCAGTAGTGTTGCTACTTTACACATGATACGTGTGATGTGACTGGTACGTCTCTCCCACTGGAATAACCTGACATAGAGATCTGTAGTGGGATAGCAGCTTATCGAGCACATGTGCTCTGTGCATATCCTGTGTTTTCCAGATCTAATTTGAGGATAAAGACATTTCACAGCCAAGATGAGCTACATTTCCTGCATGTTGGTTTTTGCCTTGGGCCTGGGTGAGTTACTCATTTTCTCAATGTATAGTCAGTGCATCCATTCACTAGAGCAAACTACGAATTGGCCCTCAGACACAGATTTGAAGGGTATGTCTTCTGCTTTATTCAGCACAGCCTTATGCCACAATGTTATACATCCACAGTGCTCCCAAGTTCACTGAAACTGTCAAGGAGTTCTGTCTACGGGCTCGATTCAATGCCTTACTGAAATTAAGGGGCCTCTTTCCATTGACCAAGTGGGCACTGGGTAGGACATTTATTGCACTATACACACTCTTGCAGGGGGGTGTATACACACCCTGTCCCTATATACACTCGTCTCATTCTCTTTTCAGCTGGCCAACACACAGTCAATTGAGTCCTGCTTCCTTGAAAATGACTATAGCCTTCTAGGTTGCAGAGTTTTTAGTCTATGCTCTTTTGATCCTTCAGGTAATATTTGCCTGGGTATACTAAACGTATTAGCTTATCAAATGACTTATCAATACGGAGGAGAAGCAGAGACTCACAGACCATAAATTAAGGGATGCTTTTCAAAACTACTCTGATAGTTTCAGAATTTTTATTTGATCTTGTTTAAATAACTATGGGCTATTTTTAACATTATCTCATTTTGCTGCAGGATTTTCAATGGACCTGGTGAAAGCTGCATCAGTAAGTTGTTCTGCCATCTGTTTTAATATCATCAAGGCACTAATACAGCTCCTAAGGAATGCTAACAATGAGGTACTTCAGGTAACTCAGCAAATCTTTCCAGGCAGTCCAACGGGAGAAGGATCAGCAGAGACCTCAGAAAGAAGGGTGAAAAATAGGGCAATGAGAAATAACGATGATAAGATGCTGAAACTAGCCCATGCAATAGAAACCAGCGATAATACTAGGGTTATAAAAATTAGAAGAAAAAGAACCGTATTGGACCTGACTTCTTAAAAATAATGTTGGTACATAAATGAACATCAATTGCACATCTAATATACGTGCACTTACTGTCACAGCATTATTATTAATTCCCATGAGTGCTAGTCATGGGCCAGGACCCCATTGTGCTAGATGCTGTACAAACATCGGTTGTGTGTCATTATCTAATTTGCATACGCAATCATAGTAATTGCATGACAAAAATAAACACTTACTTTGCACATATATTTGCATCCTGAATAAAAATCAAGCCCTTTCATTCATCTCAGTTGTGGGTTCATTTCCTACAGCATGTTCTCAAGTGCTTTGACCAGTTCTGCCTCTAAGTTAGTGGAGTGAGGGTCAAGATCTGTTTGGTTAATGGATGTGTCATGGCTGAGGAATGTCACGTCAGAACTGCAATGGAGCAACATGCTGAGAATGAGGTGTTGCTGCATTTCAGTGGTGGGCGATGTTAGTCCTTTGTAGAGAGGACTTGATCCTGGGTTGCCAAGTGCCAACATATGCAGCGTCCAAGGAGGGTGGAAAACGTGACTTTATGCCACTTTTGCAGCTCCCCAATCCTGCATTTGGTTGGGCTTCTGCTTGGCCCTTGTTATAACTGTGAATGGCCTCAGGGCGGCTGTGAATTTTTCTCAGCTGTCCACAGCCTCAAGGGGCCATTCCAGCTGTTGTAGAATGCTGGTAGCAGTGACATTCCGGCCACACCCCTGAGGTCAGGGACAGCAGCTTTCCAATCCCCCCTGTATTGCTGGAGCGTCACAAAGGGGCTGTAACAGACCAGAGCATCCAGCCCACAGTCTGTGAAATGACTTGCAGTCTTGAGGAGGAAAGAAGTTCTATAATATAAGATACTTTTAGTATTTATATTAAGATATGGTATTGTAACCGTGATAAAGACCATGTCAATCACTCATGCAAGAAACTGAAAGATTCAATTTCTCTGTGTGCCTTTTTTCTCCCCTGCCCTTCTAGTGTCCTGCACCTGGCATTCAGATAAATGGTATGTGACTGGAGTACATGATCTAACATTGTGTTTTGTGATAAACCTTAAGATTCGCTGTGGGGGGGAGGGGAAACATTGTTAATTTTTTCTTTTTCTTCCTCTTTTATCAGCAACAGAAGTTTGCAATAACATAACCAGGTATTTACAAAAATGAACTGGAAAAATCTTGTTGAAAGCATAGTTTGGGCTTCTGCCTGCTTTCCTGGAGTAGGTTCAAAGTCAATTTGTTCATAGATCAGAGGAGATCATCTCCCTATCCCTACACTTTGGAATCATAGAAAGGTCCTTAATCAACCCCTATCAGCTCTGGATTATGATAACTCTCCATGGGAAACCAATCTGGCTCATTTGGTGCCCAGGGTTTGTACTGGAGGACTATGGTCAGATGAACCATCTCAGGATGAAACATCGCAAGGCTAGGTAACATCCACGTTCATCGCACTCGCGAAGCAACTGTTTGTAAAGGCTGATTAAATGAGTCCTTCCAGCATCACCCACCCACCAATTCAAGGTCCGATATATCAACATTAGACTTGCAGAAGGCCAGTGGGCAAAGTCAGGCTGCAGTAAGTGGGTGCAGCTCCCATCAATGTCTCTGAGCCGTAGTCAGTGGTGTCAATTACTCACTGGAGCATGAGTTGGTCAGGACATGGACGTGTTGGCTGAGGTCGTGTAACTTGCACCAGTTTGACAGTGTGCAGAATGAGTAACACGCACACTAAGAAGGTGCAGCAGGAAAAACAACAAACAGGAGTTTGTGACAGGAAGCCAGATCTCCTCCCCGCACTACAGTGTAAACCGCACCATCCCCAACACCGCTAAAGCCAAATTCAGCTCTGCCCTGATGGCAGCAGATACAACCCCAGACCACAGTGGGAGCTGCACCTGCTTATGCCAAAGCTGAGTTAGTTCCTTACTGAAAAACCAGACTGAGACAAGCCATGCCACTCTGCCATGTACAGCCTTTCTCTGACCAGTTTACACTCAATGTGAGCCGTACACCCTCTGACGTGGCTCACAGGGTCTATGGTGACCTACTAGCAATTAGGAAGGAGGGGGGTGAAAGTGCAGCACATATGCAGGAAACACATATTTGAAGACTCTGCCCACGCTGATATTTGCCACAGGCTGCATTAGGAGCTGAGCTCACATACCATATGTTCTGAGCTAAAAAAGAAGCAGATCATTGGGCAGTCACTAAAGAAAGTGAATGCGCATTCGTTTCACTCTGGTGTTTGTTTCTTATGGAGTACTTTGCAGTTTCTTCCTCTCTCTCTTTTCACAGTAATGACATTGAAGGGTCCTCAAATTTCACTCATTTAGTCTGTGACAACGTGAGTATCACACAGCGCTGGGGAAGACATTGCAAATATCCTTTCTATTCCATCTGGCCTTATTTCACTGCAATGGTAACATCTCGCTCACTTCCACTGGGATGTTACAGTGTTCATAACAAGGAAATGAGCATCCCAAGAGTCATGGTCCCCTGCCTTGTGCCCCCCCAGGCTCCAAGGGGAGGGTCTTTATCAGAACTTACCCTTCCAATGCACTGGTGGGGCAGTTGCTGTTCTGCTTACCCACGAGCAGAAGAAGGGGGGAGTAGCAGTCCCATAGAAATGACTTGGGATGTCCATAGCCCATACTAGAAAGCTAGGAGAGACCTCGTTCTCCCTTACTTTCCCAAAGCAGTATTGCAAATTTAGATAATAGCCATACCAGAACCATACGAGGTACAGGGTACAAGTGCCTTCGCAGGGAGAAAACACCTGGGACCAAAGGGCTCTTTAATCTAATAGAGAAAAGCATAAAAAAAATAGCTAGAAACTGAAACCAGGCACATTCCAGTCAGAAATAAGGCACAGGTTTTGAACAGGCAGAGTGAGCAACACCTGAAATAAATGACCAAGGGAAGGGGTGGGTGTCTTCAAATCAAGACTGGATCCTTTTATGGAAGATTTACCTTAGTCAAACGTACATTATTGGGCTCAATACAGGGTTAACCAAGTGAAAAGTGAGGGTCTGTAATAGACAGAAGGTCAGAGTAGATAATCTAATAGTTCCTTCTGGCTTTAAATGGAATAACGTGGAGTTTGTTGCTATCATGCCAAGGAGGAAGTGAAGTCATCAGTTTGGAGAAATTATATAGGAAATGAGAAAGAAAGAAAGAAAGAAAGAAAGAAAGAAAGAAAGAATTATTTCTTTTCTTGGTCAATGGATTTGTTTCTTCTCCAGCTACACAACTTGTCAACATGGAACATGTCCTTTATCAGTGAAGCATTTGAGTTTCTGCTGAGGAAAGATGTTGATTTACAACTAGATGTTTTAAAGCTCCTGATCAGCAAAGTGAACGGGAAAGAGCTGGAAGAAGCACTGGAAGAATTTAATGACAAGGTAAAATAGCATTTTGAGTTAGGGTACCTGAAGGAAGTGCAGTTGTTAGTTAAAGCACACTTCTTACTCTGGCTCGTTGAGAAAGAACATTACTTTCTCCCTCCTTTCTTGCCCTGGTGTTGTTGTTCTGCACTGGCTGTTAAATTTCAGGTACTTTTCTTATATTCTTACTCTCTGCAGAGTCCCAAATCTTTGTTACATGTGTGGAAGGAAAGCAGCCATCACAATGACAAAGTGCAGTGCAGTCCAGAGAGTGCTTAGAACCCAAAACTGTGAGGCAGGACTATTGGGTTCTGTTCCTTCCCTTGCCTTGCTTTCTAGTTTTGGGCAAACCCCTATGTTTCTCTGCGTCCCATTTTCCTCCTCTGTAAAGAAGGGATAATAATATTGCCCTCTCTCATGGGGTACAGGAAGCTGTGAGCAAAGCTGGTTGAGCAGAAAGAAAATTGTTTGTGAATATTTGGGCAGATGAACAAGTCAACTTCAGCTCACGAAAGATTTCCTAGCACAAAACCCAGCTACATCTGTAACTAATATTACTAGTGACAAATACTTGGACCATCTCTGGTTGTGAGGCCTAAAGAATTGGCATTTGTAAAACTCTGGCAGATCCCTGGCTGACTGGAGCTATAGTTGTGTGATGTACATGATGCTGATGGCTATACAATGCCAAAGGTAAAGTTTTTATGTTGTAGGTTGTTAACTCCTCAATGATCCCTACGAAATGGAAAGGATTTGCACTGGAGGCTCTATGGGATGGGAAGCTGAGAAACGAAGAGCTTTATAACGAGACAGAGTTTGTGGGGCCGTGGTTCCAGAAGAGGTTGAGGCCCTTTTTAGCTGTAATCTCTACCGACATCCTCCAGTGCCTTCAGAACGAGACTTTGGGATGTGCACAGTATCAGGCAATGTATGTTCCATGGGTTGTGCCTAGCATCATTAGTAAATACCTCTCATCTCCCAACTCTCTGTGTTAGAATTGGATCCAGGACTCGGACTCAACTCAAATAGGGTTCTGAGGGCCTGATCTTGTGATGGGCAGAGCGCCTCCCGTTGCCATTTATATCAATGAGAACTGGAAGGCCTTAGCCCCAAAGTAGTAAGTGCTCAACATCAGGACCTGAGTTTGACATCTTCCCTGTGGATGCAGGATAGATAGATTCTGTAACTATATAGATGATTGATGTCTTAGATTTTGTGACATCTGCTTCACTGATGAAGAGTGGAAGAGATTTATGAGGGGAAGACAGAGGGAGAACAAGTTAGAGAACGGTGGCGTGAGAGATTCAGTAAAAAAGTGGTGCAGAGCCTGATGTGTGGGCATGATACCCACAGTGGGAGAGCTGTATGTACTGACCATGCGTACAACGTACACAGTCAAGCAAGGCGATTCTATGACCTTTCAAGTGGAAGCTCTGATAAATAGCCATATTGAAATCAAGGGCTGGGAGGCAAGAAGCTGAATGGGACATCTTGCCTGTGACACCTAATCAGCTCTCTTTCTCTTTCTCTGTCTCTGTGATGCATCATTCCCTACTCCAGAGTTAAAGGCCTGGATCTGGAATCTAAGAAGATGAGCCACAATACCCAAAAGGAAGTCTATGGTGCCTTCCAGCTTCCTTACTTGAAAGGGTTAAACGCTGCAGGTAAGGAATCCCTGATGGTTCCAGGCAAGCCTGGAGACATCACTGGCCGTTTCCAGGAGATTTGAATGGTGGTTTGGCTCTGACGCTTGGAATGTCTTGTAGGCAATGATTCCTGCTGGAGAGCTCAGTTTATCCTGAGAGCTGTCTCCAACGGGGCTCCGAAAGCCCGATAATACGAGCAAGGGCAAGCCCAGAAACCACAGCATTTTTCAGTGTTGACTTAGGCCTTGGATATTCTTGCTGAAGCCTCTTCAAATTTAATTTAATGGTGGGGGGGGGAGAAGCAGGGGGAGTTAGTTTTAACACCTCTTGCTTGAAGATCATGGCCTGTTGACTAGCCTCAGAAGTGTCTGATCTCATGGCAATTTCTAGTGAAGCATCACTGTTTTCAGCCTCAAATTATCCTTTTCTCTCCAGTTACTTCAGGTTCCTCACTGCGGTGCTACCCCACGAACACCAGCTTTGCCATGTATTTAAGAGAGATGTTTCAGGGCTTTGCTGCTTTTCTGAATCTGAGAGATCTCGCCTCCATCGTTCCAGCCGCTGAAACCCAACAGGTAGTGGAGTGGTTATGAAATGCGTTCGTGATCATTCTACCCCTCCACTTACGCACCCAAACCACCTAACCAGTGCTGTGAATGTGCACACGGATTCAGATTGTGGGCTGCACTTTCTTTTTTTGCCTAATGCAGCCGAGCGGCCTTCTGCCACCTAACACGCTTCCTTAGTGAGGAGACAAGCTTTCAGATTTTCTCTCTGCTACCAGTCCAGTTGCTGGTTGCACTTCTCGCTCTCACTCTCACCTTCATATCAATCACAGGAGTATCTGAGCCAACTTCCCCATCCCCCTCCTCTTTTCATCACTGACCTGTGTTTAACAAAGCCTGTCGGAAGTTTCTAACACGCTTTCCATAGCCCGTTGTCCCATGTGTGAAATAAGAGGTTGGTCGTGCCAACTTCTACTTGTACTCATATTGGGGGGATTCAAGTGATTTCTCCTCTGAGTAAGGTTTATGGAGCTGGACCCTAAATTGAGAGATCGGAGTCTGGTTCCTAACGGACAAATTGTCCAGTCCGCATTACCAAAAGCACCACCACAGTTGGTACTAACTGACTCCACTCTTGACAATCTCAGAGAAGCCAAGGGCTGACTGGCCACTGAGTCTGAACTCCACTTTCATTGCTCGAGGTGATTCATTCTGGCTCAAGAGTTGGCCTCATTGGCAGGAGATAGCAGAGGAGTTTCCCACTCAAAAGCCTGTGGTTTATACCCATTCTGTACATGAACAGGCTCCAAGGTTGTCCATCCAGCACCCAGCACCAATCCACAGCAAACGGTTCCTTTTGTCTAAAAGTTGCTACCATCAGCCTTCTCCGTCCTAATCTGTATTTCTTCACCTCAGATTGTGAATACAATGAGCCCAGTGGCACTGGTGGATTTGTTATCCAGCTCGGAGTTTCTCAATGACGAAAACTTCCTGACCATTCTTCTGAAGAATTATAAAGGGAAAGGGGCCTTTATTGACCTGTTTAACAAGAGGCACATTGTGGTAGGTTGGGTATTTGCTTCTGACTTTGTGTAAATCCAAATGAGCCTCCATGTTGTAATGGGTTTTGCACAGAAACGCACCACCAAAGACCGGAATGAACTGGTGTTCAAATCAAGAGAATTCAGTGAATTCCACAGACAGCAGAGAGATATTGAAAATGCCCTGACATTGCAAGTACCCTTTTCCTTTGTCTTCCCTCCAGGCCAGCCTCCCAAATGACACCAGGACAGCCATTCTGGCTGGCGTGTGGCCCACTGTGTTGAGGAGCAACAACGAGACAGAGGTGGACACGTGGCTCAGCGCACGCCTGTCGCCGTACCTCAGGTTTCTCCCAGGCAACTTACTGAACTTCAGTGGCACCCAGAACGTCAGCTGCACCGCGTTCCGCAAGATGTAAGCAACACTGACACGCAAGCGTCAAGGAGCAAGGCAGGCCTCTTTGCTTCACGAGCATTTCTGATCCTTATTGGAACAAATTTCTTCACATTTACAGTTCTGGAATCACACAGGCTCAGAGTCACAGAACGTTTCCTTGTCCCACCTTTGTTTCTAGTACCAGCTTCCCTTTCTATATGAGGAAGCCATCCTGTTACTTAGCAACATACTTGAGCCTTTCCTCAATTCTAGGATGTGTTTGCTTTTGCTGTCTAACCTTCACGCCACCTTTATTTCTGTTTCTCCATGCAGTGTGGGCAAACTGAGCAACAACATTACAGCTTTCAAGATCAGCAAGCAAGAGATCTATAATTTCACCAAAGCCTATCTCACCGGTGAGTCTCAATGTCCAGCCTAGAAGCAGTTGAAGTGCTAGAGAATAGCCTGTATTCTCCTCTGACATAATAGTGACCAATGGTATGAGAAATCAATTGAGATGTTAAAGTTTGAACCCCAGCCTGGACCTGGTTTAGGCTGAAGTTCAGAGATCAGTTTCACGGCTGAATCAGGGCTGGGTTTGAGGTTGGATTCTGCAGTAAATATTTGCAAGACGTTTTCACTTCCACCAGTAGAAATCGCATGACAGCCCAGATAGCTGTAGATATAGAGCTTTATCTCTGGCCGCGTTCCCTGGTTTAGGCTTGAACTGTCATTTATTATGCAGCAACTAGCGCTAGACCCAGATGTTACAATGCCAGTGACCCCCGCGCAGCAAACTGGTTTGCTGCTTACCTTGGGCCTTCCATCCGCTACAGCAGTGCAGATGATGTAAGAGCATTCATCGACAACAACGCAACTGTTGTAAGTATGCTCGCTGCGGGGCTCAGAGTGAGACCTACTCGCAATGCAGGCCAACCTGGAAATAACCACAGCGTGAGAGCCTGGGCCTGGATCTGGCTCCCACTGACATTAGGGCAAAACTCCCATTGAATTCAATGGGCGTGGGAGCTGGTCCCTTAAGAAGAGTAGGACAAGCCCATGAGCTTGCCCAGGTAGTATAGTCCAGGCAGCTAGCAGGCCAGTAAACAGCTCTGCAAACCCCAGCTGGACATCAGACCACAGCAGAACTTCTTGGCAGGGAGAGAATGCACAGGTCCTATAGAGTTACGTTTATGAGAGTTGATATCCTTCAAAGGGGTGAATTCTCGGTTTAAGTAGGTAAGGTGTATTATGGGAGCCAGATTATAATCCGGGATGCCAATTCCTTGAAGCGAGCATGAATTGGGTCCAGAACAGGTACACTCCAGGAGCATTAGCAGGCATGGAAAATAAAGTCAGAATCCTCCCCAGATTTATTCCCCATATGCTCACCTGGGCCCCCTGTCCTATATGCCATGAAAAGAATTCAGTGAGTCTGTATCTGTCCAGAATCCACCCCTGGCACTGTCTGTATGTGAGATGTAGCTATTCAGGTTTCTGTAGGGAAAAGACAAAGATCTTTGCTGCCAACAATCCACTAGGCTTTATTTCTGAGCGGCGCCTCTCAGCAGGCATTTCCTGTGTTAAGAAGTTTTGTGTTTAGATCTACCACTAGAGGGCATTAAACAACTATTGGCTTAATGTCAGGCTTGCTGAGAGCAGCCAATTCTTACTGAAGTCTACAGAAGCAGCAAATGTTCAGCATCTCTGAGAATCAACAGTACACTATACATTTGTCCTGTCCTAGCTCCAGGATCTAGCCATAAACATAGACAATCTAAGACTCATCAACCACACCAGAATTCATAAGGACGTCGCAGAACTGTATGCCACAGCACTGTTTGCCAGGAATTCAAACTTCACTCTTGCCAAGTGAGTAAGAAATATTTATTAACTCTAAAAACAAAGACAATTTGCAGGAAAGAAATTAAGAGGGTCTGTTTGCTTTCCACATTGAAAACTTTTATAGAAGAGCATCTGTTGTTCATTTAAATTTATTTCTATTAGAGCTGGGTGAAAAACTGTGTTTCATCAGAAAACACCAAAGCTTTTTTTTCTTTAATTTTTTTGTGAATTTTTTTTAATGTGTCTGATTTTTTTTTTAACAAAAAGACATTTTTTTGCTTCTCAGTTTTTTATATTTTTTTGTCCCCCACCCTTTTTTCCTTCTGAAAAAGAGGAGTGTGGGAGAGAAAAGGGAGAGAAAAAGGAAAAATGAACAAACAAAAAAATCTCAAACCTTAAAACTGGAAAAGATATATTTTTTTTAAATTTATTGGAAAAATTTGAAAAAAACTCAGAAGATTCTATATGAAAATTTTTATAGGAAAAAAAATTGAAATGCCTAGAATCCACCTCCGACACTGTGCATATGTGAGATTAGGTATTCAGATCTTTGCCGCCAACAATCCACCAGGTTTTATTTCTCCCTCTCCAAACAGACACCCAACTTCCTGTGGAGTATTCTGGGTAACATTCCCCAACAGGCCTTTCATGTGTTAAGAAATACTGTGTTTAGACCTACCAGTAGCGGGTGTTAAAAAACTATTGGCTTAATCTCAGAGTTGCTGAGCACTGACAATTCCTGGTGAAGTCTACAGAAGCAGCAAATGTTCAGCATCTCTGAAAATCAAGCTGAGCAGGGACTGACACTACACGTTTGTCCTGTCCTAGCTCCAGGATCTAGCCATAAACACAGACAATTCTACAGAAATTCTACAGACAGAAATTTTGAAAATTTCAATTTTGGAAAAATACCATTTTTATAGGGAAAAAGTTTGAAATGAACAATATTGAGCAGCTTTCTAAATAATAGATAATGACAGACATTCTGTCTCTCCCACCCATCTACCCTACAAACACGTTATTCATTTCACTTTGCTCAAAGTCTTCCAGACCAGCTCCTCTGCTTTGCCAGACATTCAACTGCAATACGGCTGCTCAGCTCCAATGCATCACTGAACATCATCGCTAGAATAAACCTCCTTTGTGGCCCCTCAAACACATCAGAACTCAAAGACCCCTCTAGCACTGATCGCCAGGTAAGGATGCAGAGATCTGCGTGATGTATTGTTAATTAGCTGTTCAGAAGCCAGAGTGACATCCCATCGGAACTCTAGAGGGAGGTCAGCACCTGAGTGTGCCTTTATTGCCAAGAAAGCTAACAGCATATTGGCCTGCATTAGTAGGAACATTGCCAGGAGATTGAGGGAAGTGATCATTCCCCTCTATTTGGACTAGTGAGGCCACATTTGAGTACTGTGTCCAGTTTTGGGCCCTCCACTACAGGAAGGATGTGGACAAATTGGAGAGAGTCTGGCAGAGGGCAACAAAAATGATTAGAGGGATGGAGCACATGACTTATGAGGAGAGGTTGAGGGAATTAAGCTTGTTTAGTCTGCCGAACAGAAGAATGAAGGGGGATTTGATAGCAGCCTTTAACTACCTGAAAGGGGGGTCCACGGGGGATGGAGCTAGGTTGTTCTCAGTGGTGGCAGATGACAGAACAAGGAGCAATGGTCTCAAGTTGCAGTGGAGGAGGTCTAGGTTGGATATTAGGAAAACGTTTTTCACTAAGAGGGTGGTGAAGCACTGGAATGGGTTGCCTAGGGAGAGGGTGGACCCTCCATCCATAAAGGTTGTTAAGGCCTGGCTTGACAAAGCCCTGGCTGGGATGATTTAGTTGGAATTGGTCTGCGCTGAACAGAGGTTGGACTAGATGACCTCCTGAGGTCCCCTCCAACCGTAATCGTCTATGATTCTATGAGCGCTGGGGAAGTGCTGAATCGTAGTTTGCAGCTCAAATCTCTCTCTAAACAGGCCAAATCCCAACAGCCCAAAATTTCAGGAAAGTTTGGCCTTTGAACCAGTCATGCCTGTGATTTTGATTTGACTCCTTAATGAAGGTATAAAGTTTAGATCCAAATCCAGAATCTGAATGTAGGCTGATGTTCTGGAGATTGGCTTCCAGGCCATAGTAAGAAAAAAAACAACATTCCTGAACAGAATTTTGTCTCAGATGAATGTGCTGTAGAATTTTTTGGGTGAACTTAGCTATTAACGATTTGTCTATTATTATTTACAATTTTCATCTCCCTCTCCTTCCAGCTTGCAACTATGCTCGTTGCACAGATCACTACTTTTGATGCAATGATCCTGGCCGCCTTGGGACAGCAAGCCGTGGGGCTGACCGCTGGGCAGATTTTAGAACTGAGAGCACGGGATGTAGCAGATCCACTGGCCTTGCAGTCACTTGGACAAGTCAACGGCTGGGACAGGGGACAATCCCAAGGCCTGATGAACAAGTTAATTAGCAGTAATTTCACGGTAGGAATTTGTCATCTTGCTAAGTGTTTGAACAGACCCTTGTGGTGATGTTATTTTGCCCATTCAGTGTCTAGGGCAGGTGTATTTTGATCGTACAAGTTGAGTTGGTGCACTCCCCATTGAATTGGCTTTTAGAGGAAAAGGCAATTCCCATGGGGCTGAACAGATGGTTTGGGATATGGATGTCTCCACTAAATGCTGCACCTTAGAGTTCTAATTGAGTCTGCTCTTTGCTTTTTCATCTCATCAAAGTTTGATACGGCAGAGACATTTCAGAGACTTGGAACGTTGGTGCCAGGTCTCCCGAGTCACGTCTTCAATAACATCACAGCAGATACTGCTCTGAAGATGGCTAAGAATGCCAACTTCCACAGAGCCATCAAGAAGGCTCCTGACTATTTAAAAAGAGCTTTTGTGGCCAAGGTAAGCAAAACTGCTAGCTGAGAACGTACCTCTTTCTTCTTACTGAGTACCTCCTCCCTCTGACAGCAGGAGGAGGATTAAAACATCCCCATGACATTCTCATAAGGGAAACATGCTCTAGATGAAATTTACTATCAGGTGGGTGCACAACTGTACTGAAAGAGTTGTTATCAATGATTCACTGTCAAATTGGGAAGACATATTTGGGGGGGTCCTACTGCGTCTGGTACTATTCAATATTTTCATTAATGACTTGGATAATGAAGTGAAGTGCATGCGGAGTGGAGAGTATGCTTATAAAATCTGACGATGACACCAAACTGGGAAAGGTTGCAAGTACCGTGCAGGACAGGTTCAGAATTCAAACTGACCTTGACAAATTGGAGAATCAGTTGAAATTCAACCAGATGAAATGCAATAAAGACAAGTGCAAAGCACCGTGTGTAGGAAGGAAAAATCAAATGCACAACCACAAAATGGGGAATAACTGGGTAGGTGGCAGTGCTTCTGAGAACAGTCTGGGGGTTACAGTGGATCACAAATTGAATATGAGTCAACAAAGTGATGCAGTTGTGAGAAAGGCTAATTCCATGCTGGGGTATATTAACAGGAGCGTTCAGATGCAAGACACAGGAGGAAATTGGCCCACTCTATTCAGCATTGGTGAGGCCTCAGCTGGAGTTCTGTGTCCAATTCTGGGGAATGGGAGCCACACTTTAGGAAAGATGTGGATGAACTGGAGGGAATCCAGAGGAAAGTAACCAAAATGATTAGACCTGTGAGGAAAGGTTAAAAAAACTGGGCATGTTTAGTCCTGAGAAAAGAAGACTGAGGGGGCACCTGATAACAATCTTCAAATATGTTAAGGGCTGTTATAAAAAGGACTGTGATCAACTGTTCTCTATGTCCACTGGAGGTAGGACAAGAAGTAACGGGCTTCATCTGCAGGAAGGGTGAGTTAGGTTAGATGTTAGGAAATGCTTTCTAAGTATAAGAGTAACTCAGCTCTGGAACAGGCTTCCAAGGGAGGTTGTGGAATTCCCACCACTGGTGGTTTTTAAGAACAGGTTAGACAAACACCTCTTATGGATGATGTAAGAGTCCTGCCTCAATGCCAAGTTCTGGACTTAATGACTCTGTTTGAGTCCTACATTTCTATGGAAAGCAGAATGTAGACTAGATTAGTCCAAAACCCAGATCTGCAAACCAGGCCATTTCATTTTCTGGGGATGGAGCTGCAAAATGTGTAGATCCCGTCAGAAAATTTGGGCATGTGGTTTGGTTGATTTATTAACAATATCCAATGATATTTTTTCAGATTCATTCCCCCCAGTGCATTAAAAGCGTTTTTCGGGCAAGTCACGTGGGAAGTCAAAGCCAAGCCAGCTTTGAGCAGGGGGTGGGACTAGATGACCTCCTGAGGTCCCTTCTAACTCTATGATTCTATGATTCATGAATTTTTTAAAGTTGTCTTTATCCCTTGCAGATCATCTCCAATTCCTCGTCTCTGAATGACATTTTAAATAACGTGCCAGATGATTTGGTCGACCAGGTTCCAATCCCACTGCTGGTGTTTCCAGACCAGCGCCTAGATCTTCGCAAAATCAACAAGAAGGAATGGTCACCGGAGCAGGTGATGTTAATGGCTTGTCTTACAGAAGCATGTTGAAGGTCATAGAGGCGGGTGCAGGAATTGGCTATATGGTAAAGTCAAAGAGAATTTGACTTGCGTGAGGGTGGCAAGCCTGAGCTCTGCATTCAAAGGGGAAGCTGTTAGGTTTCAGGCTGTATTTAACTACATCGGGGGTGTGAAGGCCCTCGAGACATTTTGGGAGCGGTGCTGTATAAATGTGTATCATTCTTTTACCTACACGCTGCAGTTTTAACTACCAAGGTTTCTCAGACCTCTCCATGACAGGCACACATCTGACGCGTGAACGCTAAGGGTGTTGTTTGCCTCCTATACTAAAGATTGTGAAGGGGTCAATGCCCTCAGCAAGACTTCTAATTACACAGTCTTCTTTTCTTTGTGGCCCTGGTTGTGCGTGTCTCTTGGCTCCCCCCCGCCCAGTATTTGAATGTGTATTGTTCTCCTCCACAGGCAGCTGTGTTTTTCGTGGGTGTATTGAATGCTACGGATAATTACACTGGGTGAGTATTCACTTTCAGAACTCCAGCCTTTGCGGTTAGGTAATAACATCTCAGTCGATGGCTTACGTGGAGCTATTCTGTATGTGTTTCCGACGGTGTTAAGGATTAGCGTGACAGGCTGCTTGAATGTGGGCCAGATCTCAAAGGTACTTAAGCATCTGGTCCTGGATGCCTAGGCGTGATTCAAATCGCTCTGTGTAGTGTTTTATTGTAGGGAAAAAAACAGATGTGGAAAGAATACCCCACCCTTTTAAGGTCCAAACACAAAGACAAAGGGTTCCCTTCACCGAAATCCAGGTATAGGCTCAGTTTGCCCCACCCAGGCTTAAGGCAAAGGCCTAAAGGGTGGCTCATTTCAGGACAGAAGGCGGCACTCAGCCTCCCCCTGTTCATGACAGCTTATGCTCACAGCCTCATGTGTACACAAACCCACAGCCATTGATCGGAGGGGCTAGAGGCAGCCGAAAATTTCCACTGGCTTGTGCTGCAGCTTCCTCTTTGAGTAAAATGTAATTTCAAATGTACCGGGCATATGAAGAACAAACCCCTCTCCCTAAATTTAGCCTTTCAGCATCACTGCTGCGGGGTTTCCAGTGCAGCGCAGCCAGCCGACTGTCGCCTGACAAGATCTCGTCGCTGGTGGAACAAGTGAAAAACAAAACCGCGATGCTGAGTGCCTCCCAGGTAGGGGGTTCCTTGCAATCACGCTGGCTCGTGACAAAACCAGGAGAGTCTGTTATTAACACACGTGTGACATGGTGCTGTCTAGTAGATGCGCCACACATTCCAAGGAATCGCTGCAGGGAAAATTACAGGCTATATCTTTGAAAACGTGGGTAGAAACACACAAAGCCCCACCAAAACCTCTCATTGGCCTGCAATAGCAGTGTCCCATGAGACGGGCCTAGATTGCACCCTGACTCTGATTGAAGTGAATCCTGTAACAGTATTTCTCCAAACCCAGCCACAGAACCTTCCCCCTGCCTCAGTTTCCCTACTCTCATGTTAGCTGTCAGGCCAGTGCATGAGTGAAGCTCCCAGCAGTGTCACTTTTCTGAGGGATGCATTTATTGTTTAAACGCAGCTCAACATCAATCAAGACAGGTCAGCCGTGTCCTGCTGCCTTTCAGCCCCCCCCACTGCTCCTTCCACAGCAGCTATCCCCTGCCAGTTCCCATCTGACTGGTATGATGAGTTCCCTTCCAGCCCCTGCCCTGAGCCAGCGTCTGCTGCAGAAACCTCCCTGCTTTCTGCACCTCACCCTCCCTTAGGTGACCTGCTCTTGGCTTTTTATCTCAGCAGCTGGAAGGCAGCTGATTAGTATCAGGTGGGTGCTAAGCTCAGCTCCCTTAAAGAGATATTGCATCCTAAGACAGAGCCCATAAGCATTCCGCCATAAAAGGGTATCATGTGCTCACATGCTGCTCTTACTTGCTTCATTGGCACAGCAAAAAATACAGAGTCATTCCTACCTTTATGGTCACGTGGCCCTAGATTTGCTTAGGGCCTGTTTCCTAATTAAGCCCCACGGCATGTTTCTGTGGAATGAGTAACCATGCAGATGGGTTGCCCCAGAAAGAACAACGGCCCTGACCCTCAGGGGTACTGGGCACTTCACAAAGGGAGCTGGCTGAAATGGGTCTTACCTTGCACCTCATCAGAGATTTTAAAAATAACGGGCCTGATTCTCCCATCCCCGGCACTGTGTGAAGTCATTTACACCAGTGGCCAAGTGGGCGTAACCAGAATGGTAGTATTGTATGCCCAGCTGGCACTAGGGTAAGGGATGACACAGGAGGGCAGGCACTGGTGGAAATTAGGATCAATTCATCCCTGGGCGTGACTCTCTGAACTCCAGGCAGAGTTCAACTGGGGATGGATTGGACTCATAAAGAGAGAGGACCAAATAACGTAGAGCAGAGAGGCAGAATGCTGAAAGCAAAACCCGCACGCTGACTGTATGTCTGTGAAGCAGCTGGAGGGATGAATCGCGTCATTTAAAATAAAAAAACCTTCAGTATTCCAACCGGAGTCAATAGGGTTATTTTGCATTTTTCTCTGACTCTCCAGCGCGATCTAGGTTCCAGCTGATGTACTGAAATGTTTTATGAGAAGCAGGTAATGTTGACAGGAGTTTGCCTGTTTCTTTCCATCAGTTATCCTGCATGGCCAAAATACTGGCTGCAAACAACATGACAGGGACCTTCACCAGCTACCCGCCAGACCTGCTGCTTTTCTTTGAGTGAGTATCTCAGCGTTGCATAAGGGCTCGTTTCTCATGCGAGGAAACCACATGAGCTCTGAGTCAGTAGCATCTAGTCACGAGAATAGCCCTGATCCAAGTCCAGTGGTGTCCTTGGGTATGTAAGAATTACTTGTGTGGGGGAAGGTTTACAGAATTGGGCCCTCAAATCCAATCCTGCTGTGGTTGCTCATTCAAAATCCTTATAAGTGTCAGCGGGAGCTTTTCCTAAATAAAGACAGCAAGATGGAGAACTTCAGACCCAGCTCAGCAAAGTCTTTAAGCACAAATGTTGTCCCATTGAAGCCACCAGAAGTACTCCCATGCTTAAAGTTAAGCACATGCTTTTTTGCATGAACTGAGGCCTTAGTCCTCAGAGTCCAGCAGTACAGTTGGATCTGTTTTACTGCAGAGCTTTGGGGGTTGTTGGCCGCAAGCGGCAGGTAATTAACGCTAGCTCTGGCTTCACGTTAGAAAGGTGAGCGGTCGTTTGGCACTGCCTTTGCTGCAGTGCAGGGCCATGGGCAAGGAGAACATGGCCAGCCATTGTGAAAGCATAGAATGCAATGGTACGGGCTGCAGCTGCACTACTTGCCCTCTCCATGGGGAAAGCAGGGCATGGAGTGGAAGCCAAGGGGCCTGGTTTAGATTATGGCCCATCCCGCTCAGAGCAGCATTAGCCCGTTTCTCAGCTGAGCAACTCGTGTTCCTGTCCCAAAATGCCAGGGGCCTCATCTGGGACAAGTTGCTGGAAAAGGCGCGTATGCTACAAACCACGTTTTTTGAGGCTTGTTTCCCCCCCAGTTTTGGCAACTTCAATTCCTTACAGTTTCACACAAGTGCATAATCACACCTGCAAAGAGTTTTACCGTCTGGCTTCCCAAGGAAATCTAAACCTGCTGCCAAAGGGATCGGCCCAAAGGGCACAACTCCTGAATAACGCGTTAGTGTGCCTGGTAAGTTACAATTTACCTTTAACGTGCACCTTCTTAGTGCTCTAAGGGTCAGTTTGGTGCCTTAAGTATTGTATCCATAAGCATGAAATCAGCCCCCCAAAGTAAATTATGTCCTTTCGTTGCACATATTAGTTGCAAATATTTGGGGCCAGATGCTGCCCTTTAATGCTGAGTTATAATGTACCCACTGAATAATGGAGTAAGGTCCTATCTGTTGTAAGTTAGAATGGTCAGAACTGGCCCTTTTGCTGGTAACACTTCACAGAACGTGTGTATCTGCACAAATGACTCACCCAGCACCATCGGCTACGGAAGGAAAACGAGTTTGAATCGATCACTCAAAACTATGGCAAACCTTCTGAGTGATTCCAAGAATCCCCCTCGCTCAGCGCTGGGGAGTGGCCTGGTTTACAGGAGAATTCTGACATCTGCCGTGTTGCCTTTTCCCCCAGGAAGGGGTGAATCACGCCCTCAGCCAAGAGCAGCTTAGCAGCCTCGGTGCCTTGGTGTGTGACATGGATCCGGCAGCCATCACGGACTCTGACCCTCAGATCCTGGAGAACCTGAAGCTCTGCCCAGATCTAGCAGGGGCCCAGGAAGCCGCTCTCAACACTCTCCTCAGCAGTGGGAAGAGCCGATACGGGTAGGTGCTTCCCCTTTGGCTGCTCTGGCAAGAAGAGGTTCAGCCCTGAAATGGAGGGCTGTTCGTGTATGGATTTGATGAGCGGATGCTGTTTGTGACTTACCTAAACGCTGCCCTTTTCTGTGTGGTGCAGGGCTCCTGTATCATGGGATTTAGGGAGTTTGCAGAATCTTGGCTCACTCACTTTGTATCTGAACCGAACAACTTGGAGGTTGGTCAGTGAGGTAGGTCACGCCCCGACAAAGCTTATGACGGAGATGGGCTGAGCTCACCCGTGGCGAAGCAGGGTTTTGCTTCTGAGATGCTCTGGCTTGCACTGTGGTGTGTATTATTGTATATTGTAGCTGTAAACTAGGTTCCACACCATGGAATCCTTTTGTAAGGTGCAGATGCTCATGTAGTTGGTCTTTCTTCCTCTCCCTGTTCTCTCTACTCCTCTGTCACTGGCCTCTTCTCTCCCTTAACAGATCTTACAATGGTCCTGTCTACTGAGACAGATCTTACAAAGGTCCTGTCCTTTCTCCTCTGCCAGGCTGGCCATCTGGGACAGCATCCTTTCTTCTTTGCCAAACCCTGATTATTTTAAATCTCTGCTTGGGTCTGAGCTAAAGAAGAAGCCAGTGGATAGACTCCCATTGACTTCCATGGGCAAGGGATCATGCTTTTGTGAGCTAAAGTCAGCACCCCTCTGGGTTGTAGCTGGTTTTGCCCTCAGCTTCATCAGTGGCTCAGGAACTCTTTCTCTTCCTTTTCCCCAGCGTGTGAGGAAGGCTTTCTTCAGAAGTGCTGTGGCCGGGTACCAAACCCAAAGTGCGTCTCAGAAGGCGAAAACCATGCTCCTCTTAAAATCTCTTGGATCTATCTCCGCGTCATCTCCCAGATCGAAGCGTGCCCCGGAACGTAAGTGGAGGCGTGTTAAAATTAGCAGTGGCCAATCGCGGGTTTGGACCCATCCAGACAATCACACAGTGGGCTGGAGAGAGCATTTTCAAAAGCTTCTACGTGATGTAAGAGTCCAAGTCCCATTCTCTCTGTTCCTCTAAGGCCTGCAGAACTTAGCTGGGAATATTAAGGGAAAGCGAGAACAGGAATCCTTCACAAAATTCCCAGGACTTGCTGTAATCAGCAGGGCTAGAAATATCATCTCGTATAGCGTTTGGGCAGCTCGGATTCCGTTTGGAACCAGGGAGTGCAGCGAAAACAACAAAGGAGGTGGGCCAACTGGGAGGAAAACTCTATGGAGTCTAGTAGGTCTGTGAAAGAGCTTGCCCACTGCTGGAATTGCCTCCTGGTAGCCAGGCCTGGCATGGCGGCTCTCTCCCAGCCTGGCGCTCCCTGCCGATGATTGCTCTGGTGCTGCGCTGGTCTCTTGTCTCGTGACTCAGCCCCTCTGCCAGGTCACGATTTAGTTCACCCTCTCCGGGCTAACAGGGTCCAACAAATACACAATGCCAACGTCCTCATGGAAAGTTCTTCGTGCAGTCCTCACAGCCTTCTCTCAGGGCTCTCTGCTGGACTGCACGCCTCCTTTTCCTGTGTCTGGCTTTTCTGCTCCCTCCCCCTCCACCAGGGTCCAGCCCCGAGGCCCCTATAACCAACAGCCAAGATCTGTTCATGCCCAGCCCTTGCTGCTGTTTCCATGAGCTTCTTCCCACCCAGCCTTTCTCAGGCCTTCTCACCTGTAACCTCTTCAGCTTCACCCGGGTTTCAGGGCTGGGACCGTCAGGGCCTTTCCCCTGGTGTCCCCTAAGAAAATCCCAACACAAAAACATAAACAAAACCCAGTTTCACTCTCTTCTGGGCTCAACTTGACAGCTCGCTCAACTAAATGCCCCTCAGGGCGCCCTCCCTGGAGGTCCAGTTCTTTACCCCCCCCACTCCGGTAGCTGTTCTATGCCATTCCTGGCTGCTTGCAGCCTTCCCTATTCAGGGGAGGATCGCAGACCTCTCCCACCTGGGCTCCCCTCTGTCATCCTAGATAGGGACTGCAGACTCTCCCGCTGCAGCACCCCCATCTGCTCTAACCTCCTTGCCTTTATAACCACCACCCAGTCCCTCCCCACCGGGACTTCATCTCTAATTCAGCCTGGATCTCTCCACCCCCAGGTGCCACTAAGTAGCACAATTGGCCTCCCAGGGCCAACTCCTTCACACTCTATGTGGGGTGCAGACCAGATCCCAAGGTCATTTGCAGGCTTAGGGTGGGTGAAAATCTCTCCCCTTTGGGAGGCAAACCATCAGGGTTCTGTAGAAAGGTAGTAGGGTCTATAGAAACGATGACAGAAGCTATAGAATGAAACAGAGAATGAACCTTTTTTGTGAAGGAGGATTCCTGGATGATTTCTGCAGCAGGGAGAGAATTCTCTATCCACTTCTGTAAGGTGGTTGAAAAAACCATCCAGGACTGTTATCATTCCCTATTAAATTCTATGAGCCTTCTCTGTAAGGCCTATGAGATATTATAATAGAATTTGTGTGGGGATGGAGGAAGGAAAACTCCAATGGTCCGTAACAGGAGCTATTGTGATCCTGGGATGCATAAAAGAAGGAAGCTCACATAGGAGTAGAGAGGCCATTTTACCTCTGTATTTGGCACTGGCGTGACCACGGCTAGAACACTTGGTCCAATTCTGGTGCCCAGTTCAGGAAGGATGAAGAGTAAGAAATTGGAGAGGGATCAGAGAACAGCGTGATACATTTGAAGAGCTCAATCTATTTAGCTTAACAAAGAGGAATCGTCGAATCATATGGTTCTTTGTTAAGCTAAATAGGAGGTGAAGGGGTGATTTGCAAATAGTCTGTAAGTATCTACATGGGGAACAAATATTGAATAATGGGCTCTTCAGTCTAGCAGAGACATGTCTCACACGATCCAATGGCTGGAAGTTGAAGCTAGACAAATTCAGATGGGAAAGAAGGCCTACATTTTTGACAGTGATGGTAATTAACGATTGGACCACGTCATGGTGGATTCTCCATCACTGACAATTTTTCAGTCAAGACAGGATGTTTTTCTAAAAGGCTCTGCTCTAGGAATTATTTGGGGGAAGTTCTCTAGCCTGTGTTATACAGGAAGTCAGAGCAGATAATCACACTGGTCCCTTCTGGCCTTAGACTATATGAATCTATGACATTTTTCCCTGACTACTAATTCTCTCAACAGAATGCAAGTCTGAGCCTATCACCGCCAGCAGCATCCAAGACCCCCTCTTCATTGTGTACTATGACACGAAGGCACAGTTTGATGCATGCTTGAGTAATGAGGTTTTGAAAGCCAACCTGGTCCCATTGCTGGTGCATCCTCTCCCAGAGGGGTACCTCGATGTCATGAAAAGAAAACTCAGTGAGGTAATGAAGCAGATAACGAAATAAGACGATACAACTGAGCTCAAAGTTAATACATGTCCCTTTCAGGCAGGGAGTGCTCTATGTATGTGTGATTTTCATCCTTGGGAATAAGCGTCATGGGGAAAAATTTCCGACAGAGCAGTGTACTTGCATGTTGAGCGGATGATGTAAGGATTCTCGTTTCTACAGGCTGAAATACTATAATCGCGTCAATGTGCTGGCTGGAGGAATAGGAGAAGTAACTCTGGGTGTAAGTTCAGGGCTCTGTCTATGCTTCCTGCCCCTGGGAGAAAGGGAAACTGTTTGGAAACAGTGACACCAGAAGCAGAAGGGGAGTTGCTTCTGTACCCTCTTCCAATACTAAGTAGACATGGTTCTGTTGTTTACTGAACTCGGGCCTGCATTATTCTTCCAGGGACTCTGCCAGCCTGTGCTAAACCTCCTAATATACAGATCATGAAGTCACATAACTGTATATCAGTGTCGTCTGTGTCACAGCCTCTTCTACTGCCCCTGGAGATGCAACGCTGGAAGGGAAGCAATTGCCAAAAGCTTTTCCAACTACCTTGTCTGGAGGCACAATTTTTGACCTGCTTTCTAGGGGGCTGAGTTCACGCCTCACTGCACGCTCCCAGGAAGAGATTCCTGTCTGGCCTAAGTGCTCTGTCTCCCTCAGTGCTGTCACACAATTTGAGCGAACATGAAAGATGCCAGAGGGATGATGCAGAAATAAGTCAAGAGCTGCATGTCTGAGCTCAACCAGGGATCCAGGGCTGAGCTTTGCAGCGTGGGTCTATCCCTAGTTAAAATGACAGGGTGGTCTACCTTTATCATCTGCAGTACCTTAGACATCATTGGCTGCACAGGGTGGGGGTTAGGCTGGGACACGGTGGCAGAGAAAACGTGTGGAGGAGAATTCAGGAGAGAAGCAAGGAAGGCTGTGAAGATTAGGCAAAATCAGAGCTGGAGCATAGGCAAGGATGAGCACAGTGTGGTCTGGAGGATCCTGCACTAGGCGTTAATGGTCTAACTGGGTAGTTGTTGGTGTTCTGCAAGGTGGCTCACGTGCCTGATTTTGGGACACTGGCTGCCCATATGACTAGAGCAGCTCAGCTCAGTACGCAGAGGGGGGCTCCCTCAGAAATCAAGCCAAAGTTATCAGAAAGAGACGGAAGACGTGGGGGACGCAGGAGGACAGTGGGACAAATACGGAGGGGATAGCAGCAGCCAAGGGGATGCTGTGTCCAGTGGTGAGAGAGGCGAAAGCAGGATTTCTTGTTACACTTTAAACCATGTAAATCTAGCTGGTAATCCCGTTCACTGATTCTCCTTTTGCTAACGAGTCACCCTGGACCTTCCAGATTTACCCGGCTGAGATCCCAGAGGACCAGTTAAAGCTGTTTGGTCAGTTATCGCGCCGCTACGACGGGAACGAGATCAGCAAGTGGCGCGTGACTTCCAGCGACACACTATCAGCCTTACTGGATCCATCAGGTGGCAGCTGGAGGGCATCTGGGGTAAAAATGCCAGTAGACGTTACCATAGCTATTGAGGTGCTAGCTCAAGAGAGGGGGATCCCACAGGCAGTAGATAATAGCCATGGGAGAAGGGAGAGGGTGGCATGAAGTAAGGGGCTGCAGATCTAAGGGGTGCAGTGTCCTTTGCCGGCAGAAGTGAAAGCTCTGGCCTTGTGGCGTTCTTGCTAGTTTCATTATCTTAAATGCAATGGCACAGATTCTTTCCTCCTCCAAGCATAGGGAGTAGAGCGGGCCCTCAGGGAACAAATGATGCCTTACTAATTTTCATGGTGCAATTGCACCAGCCCCAGCCTATCAGTGTGTACTTTAGAGCAGCTTATGGGCTGCTCTACTTCACACCGAGTGTCTATTGTTTCCAGGCAACTCTACGCCCATTGTGAATCGATGTAGGGCAGGCGCACTCCAGCCTGTCCCCTGACACTCCCTCGACCAGGCTGTGGAGGGGCACGAGAAGCAGGAGCCAGATGTGCCAGTTTTCTTTACACAAGGAAAACTTTCGACTGCCCGGTGAAGGCCAGAGTCTACCATTCTGCTGATGCAGCAGAGCAAAGTGACTAGAACAGGAGTAGAGCAACTGAGCCCATGTTTAGAAAAATGGTTACAACACAGGATTCAATTTAACAGGTCTGGGGTGAGAGATGAGTTTTGGGGTAAAGTATTTGCAGGAGGGGATGGCAGCAAGAGCTTGGACGGGGCCAAGGAGACTCTCCCAGGTGCATTGGCCAGCAGATGTAGATGGGCAATGGTCTGGATTTACATTCCTCCTCTCCCCTTGGCAGCATGGGCTAGAATGAGTCAGTTTTTCTGTTCCTGACAGCGATAGCGCTGATCGTCGAAAGAACACTGTGTTTGTGGCAGTTCTATACTACACTTCTGTGTTTTTATAGGGGGTGTTTGTATTCCCTAAATAAACTCATCTTTCATTCTGTTTTCCAGGCCCAACAGCTGATCACTAGATACACGGCACTGGGGGGCACCTTAACTGGATCCTTACTTCAGAAAATTGGTGGTAGAGATCTGTGTGAGCTGGAGGATGATCAGATTAATAAAATAAGCCCAGAAGCAATTGGGTAAATCACCTTTACAAATGGAAGGGGCACTTTTATTTCATTAGGGAAGCTTTAGCCCCACGGTCCTGCTGAGCAGTGTTGGACAAAACTCCACTGGTTCAGGATTTGTTGTCGCCAGCTCACCTGGAAACACCTCCAAATCCTGCACCTCTTGGGGGTCCCCAAAGGTGGGCTGGAGAGATCAAGAGAACAGGCTTGCAGCTGGGCACTAGAGGACTGAACGTAGGCCTGGGAGTCAGGCAGCCTGACTCACTGTGTGACCTTGGGCAAATCACTTTCCCTCGCTGTGCCTTCACACAAGTAACCCTTTCGAAGGGACTGGTAACTGGAAATAAGGCGCACTGGTTCTAGTAAGGGTTGCAAGATTTGCCTGCTACAGAGCAGGGCTGGTTCTAGGACCCCATTATGGGAGGGACATGTGGGTACTTTGCAGCCTGGATGTCACTATTTAAAAAAACAACCTTCCGCGTCCAAACAACCCTAGAAAATCTTGGCTTCTAAGAGCTTTAAACAGTAAAATTTGGATACTGTGTCAGTATTTGCTGTGGCTTATAATTTCTATAAGGAACAAGAACTCCCCCAGCTGCTATTTTTCCACTGCTTGACACTGGCTATCTTTGCACATATTTCAGACTTTCTGTCAACAATTTGGGGCCCCTTGAAGATTGTTGGGGGGGGAATATCTTCTTTGCCCCTCCCCTAGTAGCAACAGGTCTGCTTCAGAATTTAGAACTACAGGCAGGAATGACAAACTGCAATAAACCCAGGTTAATGCCTTTGGAGAGAAAATTCAAAAAAACCCAAAAACCACAACGGGAGAGAGACAACTGGAAAGCAGTTGGTCTAAAGGAGTCTTGGGGTGATGGCAGAAAATAAATCAGATCCATGCCTGCAGCATGATGTGGTAGCAAAAAAAGTCACATGGAAACATCACGGGCCAGGTTCACATTCAGCAGAGTGGGCAGAGAGAGCCACTGGCCCTGTCACCCGTCCCAGTTTCTGCCTGTATTCCCAGGGTCAGATGGCTTGCCCTACTTAGAACCAAAGAGTAAATAATCTGTCCAGTTAGCTACGGACCTTGGAAGGGTTCATGTGTTCACAGGACCGGGCCTTTGTTTCCTCTCATGCTGGGCAGTGTCCACAGATGGTAACTTGTGACTTTCCCTTCCCCTAGGCATGCTGGGAAATTAGACATTTCTTCCTGTTCACAAAGCAAGAAAGATCAGCTGTACGCAAAAGCCCGGGAGGCATTTGCAAGCCGGACTGGAACCAGTGCTTATTACCCTTTAATTCAGCCATATTTAGGTAGGAATTTACGCTTTTCCCTTCTTTTATTCCAATGCAGTTGATACAGTAACGTTCCCCCCATAGAATAACAGGACTGGAAGAGACCGCAAGACATCTTCTAGTCCAGTCTTCTGCACTCAGGGCAGGATTAAGTATTATGTAGACCATCCCTGATAGATGTTTGTCTAACCTGCTCTTAAAAATGTCCAGTGACAGAGATTCCACAACCTCCCTAGGTAATTTATTCCCATGCTTACCTACGTGACAGTTAGGAAGATTTTCCTAATGTCCAACCCTAAATGCCCTTGCAGTAATTTAAGCCCATTGCTTCTTGTCCTATCCTCAGAGGTTAATGAGAACAATTTTTCTCCCTCCTCCTTGTAGAAACTTTTATGTACTTGAGAACTGTTATGTCCTCCCTCGCTCTTCTCTTCTCCAGACTGAACAAACCCAATTCTTTCACTCATAGGTCATGTTTTCTAGGCCTTTAATCAGTTTTGTTGCTCTTCTCTGGATGCTCTCCAATTTGTCCACATCATTCCTGAAATGTGGCACCCAGAATTAGACACAATTTTCCAGCTGATGCCTAATCAGCTCAAAGTAGAGCGGAAGAATTACATCTCGCATCTTGCTTACAACACTCCTGCTAACACATCTCAGAATGAAGTTTGCTTTTTTTGCACGTGTTACACTGTTAACTCATATTTAGCTTGTGATCCACTATGACCTCCAGATCCCTTTCTGCAGTCCTCCTTCCTAGACAGTCATTTCCCATTTTGTATATGTGCAACCATTGTTCCTTCCTAAGTGGGGTACTTTGCATTTGTTGTTACTGAATTTCATCTTATCTACTTCAGGCTATTTCTCTGTTTGTCCAGATCATTCTGAATTTTAATCCTGTCCTCCAAAGCACTTGCAACCCTTCCCAGTTTGGTATTGTCCTCAAACTTTATAAGTGTACTCTATATGCTATTATCTGAATCATTGATGAAGATATTGAATGGATCCAGATCCAGAACTGAACTCTACAGGACCCCACTCGATATGCCCTTCCAGCTTCATAGAATCATAGAAGATGAGGGTTGGACAGGACTTCAGGAGGTATCTAGTCCATCCCCCTGCTCAAAGCAGGACTAACCTCAGCTAAATCATCTCAGCCAGGGCTTCGTCAAGCCACAGCTTAAAAACCTCTAAAGACGGAGATTCCACCACCTCTCCAAGTAACCCATTCCAGTGCTTCACCACCCTCCTAGTGAAAAATGTTTTCCTAATGTCCAACCTAGACCTCCCCCACTGCAACTTGAGACCATTGCTCCTTGTTCTGTCATCTACTGCCATTGAGAACAGCCTAGCTCCATCCTCCCTGGAACCCCACTTTCAGGTAGCTAAAGGCTGCTATCAAATCCTCCCTCAAATCCCCCTACAGTTTGACTGTGAACTACTGATAACTACTTGGCCATAACCAGCAGTAATAGGAAGCACTTTTTAGACAAACTATTGATGTTTATCAAAGTCATGCAGGAAGAACCCGGCTCCCTGCTTGGAAAATGCTACCGCGTCTGTAAATTTATTAAAAACCCTATGCATTTTTTATTAAGGTGGAGCTCCAGTAAAGGATCTGGAAGACCTAGCGGGGTCAGATATTGCCATGGATATCGACACATTTACTTCCTTAAAACCCAGCGAACTGCAGGTATGTTACCGAATGCATTGCATGCACCTTAAATGGCTGACTAACGCCTATTAGAAGACCCCAATTTCATTGCTACAGACTGTACCCACCATCTCAGTGCTGTAAGGATCTCTAGCGGAATGTCATCAGTGCAATGCTACAGGACAGCTGGTGGCGAGAGGATCCATAGAGCTTGTATTATTTATTGTGATGGTACCGATGCATGTGGAATGCTTTGCACATTGGCAGTCCTGAGGAGCTGACAATCAACGTAGACAGGGAATGTAACTTAACAGGAGAAAGGCCACACCATTATGTGTAGCAAGTGTTAGCTTCAAGGCTATTGTCCAGTCAGAACAGTTTGGGAGGGAATTAGGAGTCTGCATCTGTCATAGATTTGTTAAAAATGTTGTTATTTTGTCAGCAATCGTCTAAGAAAAATTAGCCTCTGGTTACACTGTCTGGTGGGAAGGGTGAACTGTTTTCACGATTGTATTGCAGAAACTCCGTGTCCAGGACGTGAAAAATTTGCTTGGCGTAAACCTTCCTGATCTAAAACGAGCTGAAAATCACCCCTCTGTGACCAACTGGATCCAGAGGCACTATCAGTCGGAACTGGACAGCAGGCTGGGCATCGGTCTGCAAGGGGGAATGCCAGAGCCTGTCTCAATGGCAACCTCCCCTGTCCCTGATTTCAGCACAACCCCACCTGTCACCACCCACAACGTCACCACCACCGAAGACACTCCCTCGCCACCTGCCACCATCTACAATGTTACAGTTACCACAACTAATGACATCACCTCCCCGCCTGCCACCACCTACAATGTCACCACAACTGACGACACCACATCCCCACCTGCCACCACCCACAACGTCACCACCATTGACGACACCACCTCCCCGCCTGCCACCACCCACGTCACCACCATTGACAACACCACCTCCCCGCCTGCCACCACCCACAATGTCACCACCACTGATGACACCACATCCCCGCCTGTCACCACATACAACGTCACCACCACCGAAGACACTGCCTCGCCACCTGCCACCACCTACAATGTCACCACAACTGACAACATCACATCCCCGCCTGCCACCACCTACAATGTCACCACCACTGATGACACCACCTCCCCGCCTGCCACCACCTACAATGTCACCACCACCGACGACACCACCTCCCCACCTTCCACCACCTACAATGTCACCACCACCGACGACACCACCTCCCCGCCTGCCACCACCTACAATGTCACCACAACCAACAACACCACCTCCCCACCTGCCACCACCTACAATGTCACCACCACCACCTCCCCACCTACCACCACCTATGATGTCATCACCACCGATGACTCTGCCTCCCCACATGGCACCACCTACAATGTCACCACCACTCACGACACTACCTCCTCACCTGCTGTCACCACCCCACTTGCTACCATCCACAATACCACCACCACTCACGACCCTACCTCCCCAACTGCTATCAGCACCCCAAATGGCATCATCCACAAGGTCAGCACCCTACCTCCTACCATCCACAATACCACCACCCTACCAGCCACCACCACTTCCAATACCACCTCCCCACTGAGCACCACCCACAATATCACCTTCACCAAGAAGCCTGCCATTCCCCTCCAACCCACCCCAAACTCCACCTCCCCAACTCCCATCACCTCCACATCCACCCAAAAGACTGGCCTCACCTCAGCTGCTGGCACCACAACGTCCACCAGCCAGACTACCCCTACCTCATCAGCCACCGCGCCTACAAGCCCTGGCAAGACACTTGTTCCCCCTGCACCGGCTACCACCATGTCTTTCACAACCCCCAAGACAGTCACTAAAAAAACAGCTACCAACATGACACGGCCATGGCCACCAAAGCCAGCACCCGCAGGATACATCATTCTCGAACCACTCACTGGTATGTATCTGTACAACACATGGGAGATAGGAGGATGGAAAGTCTCAGGAAATAATCCCAGTGGGAAAAATCCTCATAGACTAACATTAGCCATTTGAGTCTCTTGATGAGCAGCATCAGAATGTGCATTCTGTTATTAGTAAGGGCACCTCTCACAAGTACTAGTGGCTCAAGCAAAGACACCCCACAGGGGAATACTATCAAGTCGCAGGCTGAAACAGATTGCATGCCTTGCAGTCCAGGCACGCCTGGCGTAGCCCACATCGACATACACTCAGGGTTTGTCTTCACTGCACAGTTAGCCTGGGCTCTTAGCCAGGTTTTAGTGCAAACTCCCTTCCCTGCCACACCCACAAATCTCAGATGCACGTTTGGAGGTGCTCTGAGTCTAGGCTGGCTGTCACGGCTGGGCGGGTGGGGATTTGAACCCCGGCTGCAGGTTCACTGGGCTGGAATTCGCCCACTTTGCAGTGAGGCTGCAGAATAATTATTTGAATGCTGGTAGCCCGTCCCCCCCGGTGCTTTCCCACAAGCCCCTGGAAGAACAGACAAATTCTTCTGCGATTGACACCATTGAGTGGGAAAGAATCCTCAGCACAAAGGAGACACACCCGCGGACACACCCGGGCGAGTGAGGCAACCGTGAGGGTGCAGTAATGCGCGTAGGGCTTTGGAGTGGGGATGATCACACGTAGGCGGGGCCAAGCTGGGTGCCAAGGTAATCGTGCAGTGTAGACACAAATGTATACTGGGCCAAGCCTCCATGGATATGAGCTGGTATCACTTGCTTGACCTCAGTGAAGCTGAACCTGGTTATACTAGCTGAGGACTTGGCTGACCATATTTTAGGTGTATCTAGAGCCACCCTCAGCTCTGAAGTCCCCATCTACAAACCAAGTAGAACAAAGGCTGCAGCTGCAGCAACCGGGCTTCCTGATAGTGACCCAGCCAAGGTGCCCATCCCTGAGCTGAAGAAATGATCTCTATGAGGCAGAGGAGAGGTCAGCGTCCACAGGCTGGCAGCCCTTGGCCTTTTTGCTAAGGCGCCGACACCAGGCTTAGCGAGTACCACATTGTAACCGTGCTGGGTCACGTAGACCCTCCTGACTGATACCGCAAACTCATTGCACGTAGGCCACTGAATCAGCCCATGGTGTTAGGAATTACGTGGCGGGTGTGTAATGTGAATATACAGCGGTGGGAGGGGACGCCCTGGGAGCTGAACGAGAAATAGCCTCGTCCCACCTGGGCTGGCCTGCACGGGGGGCAATACACAGAAGACGTCTTGAATGCCTTTCATTCAGAAAATACAGGAGCCTGCTTTTCCCTTCGGTATAGACTGGGGTGGCCCACTGAATTCAGTGGATTTACTTCCGCCTTACTGCTGGGCATCTGTAATACCCTCACCGCCGCCACCCCAGCTGCCTGACTCCAGCGCGAGAGGAGAATTGGGCCTTTCATGTAGCGGCGAGTAAGTTTTATTCCACCTCGCTCACCACCTGCAACTAGCCAGGGAGGTTCCGTGGCTGGATAGCAGCTGTGTGACTGGAATGGGTGATATAGGCCAAAGGTCAACACCTCTCTCCCTCCCTCTGTCTCTGTGTACAGAAGATATCGTCGGGAGTGTCTGAGTGCGAATAACTATGCTATTCCGTCATCGCACCTTTGGGAGTTCAAGGCTGACCATGCTGATTGTGTGGCTAATCCAAGTAATTCTGGTTTTTATTCTTTCCCTCATCCAGCATCAGGAGCTAAACCATCTCTCAGTTTACTGCACACGTTGTCTGTTACCATCGGAATCCCCTTAGTGAGACGGTTTCTCTAATGCCACCATCCCAGGCTCTGGCTCGACTGCATTCCTCCTTCCTTTCATTGCCCCCCAGCCCCAAACTAGCAGAGACGGCAGATGCAGGCATTTCATATCCCCCGAGGGAAGCAGTGAAAAGCAAAACCATCGGTTGTATCAAGCAGCAATAGCACGTCACCCTGCTTCCCTGGGGCAATGCGAGACAAGGGGAAACCCCGTTAGCACTACGCAGAAGAGCACGCTGCTGCAGTTGTCGCCCAGCCGTGTGGAGAGTTGTTACTACGCCATGGGCGCGATGAGCAGGACAAGAGCCCCCACGCCAGGACCAGAAGCAGCGGCAGGCAGAAAATCCCCAAAGGACCCTTCAGATTTCCTCACGTTGCCCCATCCCTGGCTATGCAAAGCCTTTTCCCAAGTGACCTCCTCAGGAGTGATCCCCTCTGCCTTCTCTGCACTTCCTTTGGTCAGCAAGGGTGAAGCCAGCCCCTAGGGTTACCTGAAGGAAAATCCATTTGTGGGGAAGGTTGCAGGGGATACAGGCTAAGGGCTGACCTATTGTTTCAGTTTGAAATAAACGGGGGGCTATGGTAGGGCACAGGCATTGCTGATGTAACTCCACTGGCTTCTGTAGAGTGAAGCCAGCGATGAATTTGACCCAGTCTTCTGTGCGTGACACATTAGCTACCCACACCTGGCCACAAATAAAACAGCTAGGGCCAAATCCTTGGCTGGTGTAAATTGGCTCAGTGCCATGGAAGTCAAGGGAGCTGCAGCAATTTACACCAGCAGTGAATAACGTGATGCGGTGGGAGGGAGGAATCCATCACCATTTTTCCAGCCAAAAACCACAAGTCAGAATAAAGCCAGATGACTGTGAGTTCTAGTCTCCCATTACAGCAACCTGGCCCTCTTCACCATGCTGGGGTCTTTATCTGCTGGGATCAGGGTCACCCAGTGGATAACAGGAAGCTATCAGTGGGCCAGATTTAGTTCCAAAACCCTTTAGGATTTCAGGCTGCGGGGCAGGCCTAAGCCTGCAAGACACAAGTGTCTACTAGATAATTTCTCTGTCACCAGCTGTGTTGTGGTTGGGCTGGGCCCCATTTGATCTGACCGTAGGCTCCATTTTGCCCACCCTCACTTAAATGGAGTTGTAACTTACCCCCTAAGTACGCCCATTGGAATCTGAAATGCCCAGGACCTCTCGTGGAGCCCACTGTAAGAGGAGCAGAATTTGGCTTATTATTCTTGAGCTATAAACACAGTCGGGTCACGTCTCCACCTGAATCCAATAGATGTATTTAATTTGCTTATTTTGGACTTATGAGAGATCTTTGATCAGGATTTGTTGAAGCCATGCCAAAGCCACTTGGGTGGGAGCATTTATTGAAAATAGTGGATATGGATTATCATTTTACTGCTGCATAGGAAACATCAAGCAAAGTATTTCACTTCTTCCTATCATAGATGTCCCGTGATGTGTACAGTGCTTTCAGTTGAAGCTGTCTTTCTGCTTAGTTTTAATAAAATATAACAGTTCCTTTCATGTATTGTTTTGAATTCCTCCACCTGTTTAGAAATGCAATTGCTATTTCTGTAGCTCTCCTCCAGCCAGGCTTGAATTTGCAGTCTTATATTCCATAACTCACCTATATATTCTCCCCAGTGAAGTGAACCAAAGAAAAAATTGGGAGGGAAACCTCAGTGTTTGTCTTCTCCCTCTAGGTCCTCTGCCTGGGTTGAAGAAATTCTTATACATCTTCTTGCTGAGGGCCCGTCAGTGGGGATAGTACACTGAGTGAATGACCATCAGTGTAAGGAAAGGTTGCACAATCCATCCGTAAGTGAGCAGTGAGCCGTAGGGCTTTCATTAAATGTGGTGTGGTGAATACGAAACACACGGGAGATCTGTCTATCCCCAAAATTCCATCGCAGGTTTTACACACTATCCAGTTCATGTTGGAACAAGACATTTGGGGGCCTTGGTCAGTTCTACAAAGATCTCCAACCAGGATTGACGTTTTTCAATAATGCTGCAAAATGATATACTTGAATCTCGTTCCTTAGCATTCAAAATTCGGGCAATCTATGGCACAGCAGTATCCCTCATATGCAGCTAAACACTACTGATGTGTCAACTGTGGGACTTACAAGCCAGGAATCCTCATTGACCCATGATCATTGGCTCCTAGGTTACCAGACAAAGAAGGCATTTAAACAAAATTAATGGGAAGTGAAAGGTCTGGATTGCATAGCTACATGCTTGGATGAAAGCTATTGGTAGATCCCTCTGCAGTGTTTTTACTTTCTTCTCCCTCTCTCTGGTTTTAACCAGAAATTCCATCCTGGACCTCAGAAACCTTCCCACTGACAGTTTTGCTGAACCTGGTACATGCCATGAAAAGTTTTGGTTTTGACAAACGGACGTTTTCTGATGAAAAACTTATACCCTGAACGTGTCTCAGCCAGCTCCGCTTCTACCCCTGCAGTTCGGCCCTGGTAAGGCTGACCCTTTATTGCTTCCTGAACAGCTGGACACTGGCAGTGCATTGAACCCCCTTTGCAGCACCTTGGCTGGCCACCAACCACACATCCTGATCGTCTGACAGCTTCAGCAGCAGAGCAGGAGGCCAGGGGCTGTCCGACTTTCTTGCCGTCTCCATGCCCCCAACCAAGTCAAGGGAAACTAGCCAGTGACACCAGATCTCAGTGCCTCCCAGGCACTCTATTCCACACCTACCACCCTGAAAGAAGAGGAAAAGAAGAACAGAAAACACGGCTGATCTGTGTCACATCTCGCTGGTTATAGAACATACAACATGCAGCGGGGTGTGGTATTAGCAACAGGTCTATATTTACAAGGATCATCAGGCTATGCACGCAACAACCTGATCTTATATTTTGCCCTCTCCTTCTATTCCAGCCCCATGGTTTGTTGCAATCACTCATTGAGACAGGGCCTTATTTAGACTGTGAGATTGGCAGGAAGGGATCTGGTTTTCCTCTCCCCATCCAGCGGGCACCCGGCACACTCTGGCCATGGCATCAATAAGAACGTCTTGCTAAATACAGTTGTCTTATTTAACACAAAGTGCTCCGGACCTGGTCATTAATCAGTCACTGCACGTCTCAGTCGTGTCCAGCAGAGGTTCCTGATTGCATTATTCCCCTTCTGGGAAAGCGAGTCTGAATGTGAGGCAGGCAGGAACAGCACCACATTTTCACTGAGGTGCAAAACAGCTGAGTTTTGGGAAGAGGGTTAAACCCCCCACCAGCCAGGAGAGGCCAGGGTTGAACAACAGCAGCTTTCACCAGCAAGAGGAACCGCCAAGAGAAGAGTAACTGACACGTTAGGGATTCCCGAACATTTATTTTGACCAATATTCACAGACAATTCAGCCCCGTTCTTTGCATCATTGAGCTGTGTGTGGTGATATTAATCCTGCAGTCTTGCTTCTGCCCAGTTCCTTTATCTCTTTTAAAACCACCCAGCGATTTCCATGCCCTGTCCACAGATCCTTGCAGCGTAGAAAGAGCAAGCTTTTGATAAATAAATTATCAAATGTGCACGATATCCCAATACCAGCCCATCCTCTAACCCCTTTGCCTGTTAGGCTAATACCATTCCGTTTATGTGGTATTATCATTATTTATTATTTGCACTGTGGTAGGACCTATAGGCCCCAGTCATGGCCCAGGCTCCCGTGGCGCTAGGTGCTGTACACACGCAGAAGAAGCGGTGGGTCCCTTCCCTGAAGAACTCACAATCTTGTTTTCGAACTGAACTGCTATATGTTATAAAGAATAAAAAAAGAAAAGCAGCTAAGATGAATACTGCTCCCCCACGTGGTTGCCTGCTGAGATAGGCTTTCCCCCTCAGTTGTATGTTTCTGTGTCTTCCTGTGACATGCTGTAGAGAAATCAAGGTTTAGTTCTGCCTTCCTGTTTGCTGGGGTGAAGATTTTCATGGCAGGAATGAAGTTAGCAGAAAACTCAGGAGCAACGCAGGCAGGAGGTGGAAAGCATTGATGCTGGTGCTCTGTGGGGCTGACGATGTTGGTTCTAGAGAAACAAGACGAAACATGACTGCCAAGGAATTGAAAGCCATTGCTTCCTGTCCTGTCTGGAAACATCCAGGGAAGATATGCAAACCCTGATTTAGGACTTTGGAACAAGTGAAATAGCCCTCCCAAATTATCCATCCCAGGTTTCACCCAGCATCCAACACATGCTGGAATGGGACATTGCTGAAGTGCTTAGTTGGTTCTAATGAGCTCTCCAGCTAGAATGGATATTTTCAATAAACTGTTGGATTTTTTATCTTAATACTAGGCCTTACCGCACAGATTCAAAATCCTAGTAAATTATGGCCCAGCATCGTGCAGTCAGATACTCTTTACTGACATGCAACTGTGAAACTTCCGAACCAGAAAAGCTCCCTGATTTATCAGAAAAAGGGGCGTTTAAGCCCAATTACTGGAAAACAAAAGTCATACTTTCCACTTTGGGGGGAAGGCTGATATATCCATCTGGTATTCCCCCCGTGAGCCCCAGGTCCAGCTTATCCAGCTCGGATTGTCTCTGCAGTCGGATCCAGTCCACTGCAGGTGAATTGTATTGTTCGTTTTTCAGATCTCCAAGATTTAATCCCAGCAAGCCCTGGATATCATCGGCAGTTAGAGTCTAGGGGCAAAGCAAATCAACACAGTTGAGGGCAAGATTTTCAAAAGGGGCTCCTGTAGTGCAAATAAAACAATATTACTAGTAATATTTCTGGCCCAGCCCAAAGCTGGGAGGCTTGGGAAGTAACCTTTTTGGGGCAGGTATTCTCAGTGTTTGTAGAGTGCCTAACACAGTGGGGTCCCGATCGCAGCCCTGCTGCTCCTATTAGGGAGTCTGATCTTCGGAGATTCACTAAGTCTGGATAAATATCCAAACCGAAGCTCCAAACCAAATCTGCCATCGTCTGGAAGCAGCATCCCCCCGGCTCACCTCGGATCTCACTGACCATGGTTTTACACTGGTGTCACTGCACTGAGTTTGATGGAGTGACTCACCCAGGCCGGACTCCAATCTCACAATGGTTTTACACTGGAGTAACTCCCTGAGTGTGCTGGAGTGACTCCTGATTAACACCAGTGTCAACAGGATCAGGATCGTGGTGTCTCGGACATGAGCCAGGGAACAATTTTCACAGCACGCTCAGACTCACCAGCACGGAGGTTTTTTTCAAGCTCATGAAAGTTCTGATGTCCATGTTCACGTTATCTGTGCTGAGAGCTCTTAGATCCTCTCCCGGAGCGCCAGCTGGGGAGGGCAAGAAACAAAATAAAGCAAATCCAGAAAGCACGGCTGCTGTTCTGAGACAAACCCAAAGGGATTCCCTGGCAATTTGGAAAACAACCGAGTCATTCCAGGGACGCCTTTGGCTCCAGATGTTCAGTGATTGTGCAGTGTGCAAATAACTGTAGAGCCATAAAGGGCAGACAGGTCCTAGTCTGCAAAGACCTTATTTGCCAGGAAGTGCTGATCAAATGACCCCGACCTGTGATTTACACCTTTATGGTGTACGCAGTCTTCATGAGCATAGGGCTCCCAGCAGAACTCTCCCATAGAGATGGAGACTAACTCATTTTGTCAGTACCTAAGTGCTAGTCCTGCTTCAAGTTGCCCATCAGACTGAATACAGTCGGATCATTTTCTACAATGAGCATCTCCCATCCACATGGAGCCCAGCAATGGTGTAAATTTGGGTCCATCCGTGTTTCATGTAAAAATTTTGGGGGGGGGGATTTCAAATCAGGCAGGTTTGCACCCCCTCAATCTCTTGTGAAAATTTTTCATGGCTGTAAAATAGAAAAAGGCCTGAAACCACACCCTCAGATCCAGCCCTCCCGAAACTTCACACCCCAGATACAAACAGTCTCCAACTGTGCAAAAGTTCACGTCTGGACATGAAGGCTCAGCCCATCTCTACTGTCAGCTCTGCTTTATGTTGGACGTGCAATCCTTCTGCTTACTTAGATATGGCTTGATGAGGTTGTAATAAGCCGGGAATTGGCTGCGTTGATCAGAGAAAGCTTGCTTAGCTTTGGGGTACAGGATGTCTTTTGTAGATTGAGGACATGCTGATGGGTCCAGCGAGTTGGCCATTCTGCAGAAAAGTGGAGATTTGGGGGGATAAAAGCCATCACTTCTCCCTTTGGGAATTTTGCAAATCACAAACTATTATCTGAGTTTCTTTTTGCGATACAGGAGACCCCTATGCCCCAATACCCACCGAGCAAAGTCAAGGGGTGTAGAGAAGAAAATAAGCTAAGAAGAAGAGAGAAGGTAAGTCAAGTGACATCCCCAAGGCCACACACCAGCTAAGTGACAGAGTTGGGAGTACAGGTCCTGGATTAGTTCATGTTAGATGGGGAGAAAAGGAACCTGGACTGACTGGCTGGGAAAGCAGGGACAAAGAGGGTCGGATCCTTCACTCACTTGAGGTTGCTGGGCTCTATCATTTTCAGCTGAGGTTCTGTCAGAAGGCATATGTATTTTGTACCGATTGCATTCAGAGCAGTGACGTTCAGTGGGTTTCCCAAATCAGTATATTTTGTGATAATTACAGCAGCCTACAAATGTTTTTTAAAGGAAGTTGATTAACCTGGAAGTATTCCTCTCCCCCCCAGAGCTAAACAAGTGTCCACTACACACAAAAACAAAATAAAAAATGTAGGTCCAATGATCAAGTTTGGGCCACCCAACTTTGAATAAAATAAGCAGCTCCCAATAAAATAAGGATCTCCCAAACCATGAAGCAAACCCAAACACACAGGTAAGCATTGAGCTGGTAGCTAATTACCTGGTCATTCGGAGGCTCATTGCTTAGCAGGAAGGCAAGCGTATCTGCTGAGGTTATATTCCATTTTTTAATGTCATCAATGGTGACAAAAGAAGAGATGGCCCCGAGGTGGGGGATTATCTTTTCAGGGTACCCGTTGGGATACATCTGTGGACAAACGGATATTATAACCCTGGTGACTCGCTACATTTTTCAGATGGTATCAGAGGGCTGTAGGGCAATGGAGAAGCAGTTCCAACAGGTAGACAAATGAGGCAATCTGGTCTCTTTCCCCTGTATATTCTCCAGTTCCTCTCCTCCAACACCCCACCAAGGCCCACACACTCTCTCTGTGTCACTCTTTCACGCCCAGTCGCAGTCCAGTCATGTTCAGACACAACCACGCTCCATTTGCTCGATCACGCCAGCCAGTTTGGCAAAGGGACAGCTGGACACATTGTCTGGATCCCTTTCCTGACAGTGAGAGTCCTTTCAACAGGTGCATGAGTCGATGCTTTGATGTCCTTCAGCTGTACATTACCTCATCCAGCTTCTTCTTCAGCACAGCCAATTGCTGGTCAGTGAAGGGGTAATTCATCATTTGGGCCAGGTGTCCTACCAAGGTAACTCCCTGCAAGCAGGCCTGTAATTCCTCAGGGGTATAGTAAATGGGCATCAGCTCATCCATTACCACCTCCTCAGTTATCGTCTTATCAGGCGGGCACTCTGTTGAAGCAAGCAACAGACATCTCCAGTGTTGCAGGACTTTTGCGTTAAGCACTGAATAATGACAGCCTCCGAATCCCGCATCATCAGTTACCCAAAAACCCACGACCGGCAGAAGACGATTAAAGCTCAACGGTGCTTTTAGGGGGTGCCGCAGAGCACCTATTCTGCCGCAGTTAGTTGCACAAACCCTCCAGGAATGCAGGGGGATTGCAGCCACCGGGCTGCCCGTTGATGGAGGGGATGGATGAAGGCTTCACCCTCCCCCCACCCGTTCTTTCTGAGAAGTCTAACACCAGCAATCGAGCCCTTCCAGGCGGTGGGAATATGCCCAGCTCTGTCATGGGGTACGAATGCAACGGATACGGTCTCCTTGGTGCACCTCTCGATCCCCTGGTGCACCTATCTGGGCCCGGGCACAACTGCCCGCTTTGGTTTCCACATGCCGAGATCTGACTCAGGGTTCTTTTTATTAATCAGGAGCCCCCAGCCTCCTAGGCCCTTCCATGGCTCTGGGTCATAAGGTGGGTGTGGGCTTTCCTAACGCCAAGATAGGTGCATGGAGGAGCTCTGTTTAGATGTTCATGGGAGGCCCCACAAGACCTAGCCTGAGTTGTGTCCCTAGATACTGGGATAACTAAATTCAGAAGCGCATCAGGCTAACATGGATGCGCAGAGCTAACTCCCCACGTACCAGCGGCGCGTTTCTGCCTGGAAGGCAGGAGGTTTTTCACAATGGAGGCCAGCTGCTCCCTTGGCAAAGGTGAATCATGCACAAAGCTTTTCAGCCAGGCGGTTAAAATGTTCTGCAGAGAAAATAAATCAGCAGGGATGTGAGATTTGCCCCTCCTGGGTGTTTCTCTGTGGCCACTTCCAGAGCCAAGAACCTTGTCACTCAACGAAACATTTACAAGTACTATGGAGGCGAGAACTTACCACCTCCTGCTCCAGAACCAGTGACCAGTCCTTGGTTATACAAGGGAATCACTCCACTGGCAGAGACGTACAGGGGTGGGAGATTCTCAAAGGCTCCAGCAGGTCTGGTATGTTCCATCCATTAAAGGGTAGTGGTGTATACGCACAAGCCATTCACCAAAGCCTCGTTACCCCCTGTACCCCAGGTTCTCTTTAAATAGCACTGGATGATCTTTGCCAGTCACCACCGACCAGCATTACTTTAGAATATTGTTCAATCTAGAGCGCGGTAATGATCTAGATTTCTATTATTCCCTGTTTCACTGGCAAATTGGCGCCTGTCGGGGCAAGACCATCCCTTGCCAGACACATACTGATGCTATAAAGCCAAGCGTTGACAGTGATTAAAAGCTCTTTGCACTAGGGACTTGCTTTTGCACTGATAACGTCAATGGGAGTTTTGCCACTGGGAGCAAAATCCGGCCTCCCACCCCTTGGATGCTCCACATAGCAGCAAGATGCCTGTTTGTAACGTACCTGAGGGATCTTTTGCAAGATATTAGGATCAAATATACGGAACAGTCCATTGAGCTCATTCAGGGTAGAAGTTGACCACTTTGAAGGAGGCCTGAAAACCAAAAATCAGGCTTGATCAGCTTCCAGAAGAGGGAGAACAACTTTGGGATCCTTTTTATATTAGGAACTGCAGGGATTTTGCCCTTGTAACATTTTGATTTAAAAAAAAAAATGTTGGATCATTTAATGCTCCCACCACTTTTCTCCAAGAGGTAATTGTCATCCCTGGGGATATGCACTCTGGGGTCAGCGAAACCCTTGTAACAAATCAAGAATACCAAGAATTAATGGCAAGTTTGGAATGTCTGTCATCAATCATTTTGCGCAAGGATCACAAAGCACTTTCTGCAGGCCGAGAAGTTACTGCTACCTTCATGTTAGAGGGGGGTGAAAAAAAGGCACAGAGAAAGTCGATGACTTTCCATGCAGCTAGGACTAGAATGGTAGGTCTCCATAACTCACAAGCTAATGCTTAATTAGCTTAGATCCATACTTATACTGAATCTGAGTCAAAACCTCTGAGATTGAGAACATTTTGGTTAACTTATTTCCCCCACCCCAATTTTCTCTTGCACCCACCTTTCAAGGTATTGGGCAGGTTGAGAAGGGCTGAGACTGTTAGGAGAAATGGCTGTGATAATTATGTGTCTGATCTGACCAGAAACAGGTGGGAAACCTTGTTCCCAGAAGCCCAATTTTTCAGATGAAAGAGGTTCTGATAAAATACATTAACTGAACCTTTTCATGCTTCCAATCAGGCTGGGAGTTTGGAATCCACTCAAGTTTTGGGTGTAAACAGGGATAGGTTATCACTTCATCTGAACTGATTTGCTTTGTAAACCACAAAGGGAGTGAATCCAATGGAAATCCTACCCGAACTGAGTGCTTCCACTGCTGATGACATTTCTAATGGCTTCTTCTTGACTGGGCACGAAGGATTCACAGTTATTTAACTGCTTCAGCAAACTCCCACCGGAACTTCTAATGTATTCTTCACCAAGGTCACAAACCAAGTGACCCAGAACCTCTGCATTTTCTTCACTCACTTGGGTGCCAGGAATTTCCTAGATTAATAAAATAGAAGTGTGTAGTGAAAAGGGAAGAATACCCACTCCGGAGAATTCATAGAGCTGCTGACAATTTTTATTCCCTAGAGGGGAGTCCTAGCCACAGATTTTGGGTCTGGATTGTGACTTGAATTTCATCCATGGGACCTTTATACAGAGGCCAGGGTTGTGCTGAATGCATTTGGATCTGTCCTTCCCCAAAGTTCACAGTTAGATGTGGCTTGGGCCTCTATCCTTTGCTGTGCAGACGAAGACTCAAATATGGGAAATCAACCCTCATGCCTCCAGGCACAGACAGGGTTCTGCAGGGTTCAGGAAGGAATTTCCCCTCCTCTGTGCTCATGGGCTAGGTGCATCTGGGGGCGGGGCCGTTTTGTTGGTGTAACAAGCCTTCCTTCTTATGGACTGCTCCCCGGAAACATCTTTCCCGATCCTTTCCTTGCACTCTCCTCCTGCTGGTGACCCATTCCCTCACCCCTTCCTCTGATATTGGACTAGAAGGACCAATGGCAGGGGAGGACCGTGGACTAGATGGACAAATGGGCTGATCCTGAATGGTACCTACGGCCCTTTTTACAGGTGACACTTGTTTCTACTTCTCAAAGCATCTAAGATTCGCATTTGGAAAGCCATGAGCTGCAGGACTTCTTTTCTGCAACCTTAGCCCAATTCGTGGCCACCTCCGGCAGAATTCCACAGGCCTCACTTCACTACCGTCTGTGACCACTCAAAACCTCATCCTTCAGGGGCATGGAGCTCAGATCCCTCTGCTCCTAAACATAGGTCTCTGCCACAAGAGCTAAAAGACACTGTCAATTAGCTCTGAGCTAATATGGCCTATTCCACTCAGCTGAACAGTTCTGAATCTGTCCCACCCAGGGCAGTAGCGACATTTTCACACTCAGCTCATTACAATCATGTTCTGAATCCTGTTCGGCCCTTGGGTTCCCTAGAGAAATTTTGTCCTCTGCGACTATGTAGCCCTGGTGGCTGGAGAAGCTGGTGTGAGCCGGCAGCCTTGGAGGTGATGATGTGGGAAAGAGGCTCTGCAGCCTAGACTATAACGTTCGGGTTTCGCTGATTTGCCACTGTCATTTCCATCAATGGTTAAGAATTAATAATCAGCCCTTTTTTCCTTTTTGCAGACACTGTTCTGAGTCCCCCCCAGCCAGTTCCATGGAACTGGATTGTCCATCCACGTTACTGAATGCGTACCAAACAAGCTAAGGCTTCCAGTAGCAGCTGTGTCCGCTGTGGGGAATCTCTCTGCAGAACGTCAATGTTTGCTTCCCCAACGTTAGCAAAGTACTGTCGACAGCTTCCTGTCACTGCGTAATCTGAAGGGCTGGAAAAGCAAAGACTCCATGACTTCAGAGAGCATCTTATTGAACAATAAATTAGTTATGTTCAAATCAACTGATGCCGAAAGGGACCCTCTATCCTATGAACCAACTTCTACCATTCACATCCCAAACACTTTACAATTGTTCTTCCCAAAGACCCAAATGCATGTCTCTTTCCAAATATATTTCTTCCCGGGAAATGTAGTTTGAAACCTAAGCTAGTGCTGTTCACGTCTGTTGCTCTAGATACAGAAGTCCAGCAGGATATCAGCAGAGTAGAGAAATGTTGTAGCACACTCTGGCTTTTCTGGTTCACTAGATATTGTATGGGAAAATATTCACCATGTGGGAAAGTAGAAAAAATCCACGGTGCTCTTAAAGAGATGCTATCAAGAAAAAAAAAAACATGTTGCAAAGCAAGCTGTACTTTTATTATTAACACCACTCTAGATTATGACAGCTCAAAAAGTTTAAAATCCAATTCACTTTTCACCTTTTCTGCAGTATGTTTTCTTTTGTGCATTTCACTCTACTTAGCTAATGCTGCCTAGATACAAAGGGGATGTGTGCATTATAAATGGGCATAGCTTGATGGATCGATAAGTATTTTATGGAATTGAGTGACTCTCTTCCTTTTTTACCCAGCTAGAATAAGGCAGCAAGATGAAAGCCTTTGTGAAGTTACCTTAAAAACAGCAACATGTCGTTAGGGTAGTTGTCTAAATCCTGGGGAATGCCATTAAGCGTCACCCTCTTAACCAAACAACTCAGCTGAAAATAAAGCAGAGTTCAAATGAAAGAAAAAAAACAACAAATATCTCATCTGTGGCGGCGGGAGGAGGGGGAACTAGAAAGAGGTGTTGAGTGTGAAGTGGTTTAGGTTCTTGCAAACTTTGAGAGTCAGGTTTTGACCTTGCCGAAGAAATGGCAATGGTTCAGACTCACATGTGGTTCATAGCTAGGACACCCTTCCCCCAGTTTTAATCCAATCCCATAAAGCGTGGGAGTGCAGGTTCTTGGTAAATAGTTTCAGGTTTCAAATATCTTCGTGACAACAGCAACGTGGTGTTCTGTGTGCATGGGGACTGACCTGGTCTCCTCCTAGCTTGACGTTCTTCTGCTTCATGGCTTTGGCAAGCTGCTGAAATTTCTCTGTTTCCATTTCATTAGCAGCCGCGCAGGTGAAGCCTTGCAGGACAGAAGGGGAAAGTCTGAAAACCCAAAGGAAGCAAGTTAGGTGCAGTGAGAGAGGATTTCAGAAGAGCAGAGAGTTGGCACTGATCTTCTAGAATTGACAGGCAAACAGTAGCATGTCCTCCCAGCTGGCCTCCAAGCCCTAAGATTCCCCATAATGGGCATCATCAAGAATAAGTTCAGAGGTGGAAGAACAGTTCTAGCCAAAAGCTCCATATTGCCCTTTATCTATTGCAGTCCTGGAGGCCATCACCAGTCAGATAAGCATCGTCCAGGGACTCAAAGAGGCAGTTGAAGAGCAGTCGTATTTGTCCCAACAAAAGTTGCCAAAGTTGGAGGAATCTCTCCATTATGTCTCTCAGGGTCCATAGACTGGGCTGGAGCCCTTAAAAGGTGAATTGCTTTCCATATAAAAAAAGCTAATATTGTAAAATCAGCACAACCTTGATGCTGATTTTATAATTGCCCTAGACACATAGAAGTAGCTGGAGAAAGGCAACGCCCATAACCTTTTAGTCACCGGAATAAAACGGTGCAATAGGAATGCATTTCTCAATTAGGACTGTTTTCTGCAGACAACCAAATTATGCTAAGGCCTTTACGAGGCCGTGGGCTTGGGCCAGTAACTTCATTTTAGGAAACAAGCCTAGGTTATGGGCAAATTTTGCAAGCCACCTGCACGTGCCCCAACACGGCAAAAAACATTCTGTTGGGTTTGCAAGGCCTTTCCTTTCTTTTATGTGAATAAATGTGATGAGCACCTGTGAATCAGGACAATGGCTCAGCACACATGGAAAAGCTGAGAGAAAGAGAAAAAGAAACGCTACCTGCTGAAGTCAGACTCTGTCTTTATTACATCGTTGAAAAACATGGCAGCCTGTAAAACCAAGCCAGAGAGAATGTCGGTGTGTTACCAAATGCTTTCCCACCATATAGTTACATTCAGCTTCATTCTCAGGCGGCTCATCAGGGCAGAGTGACACCACGGCTGCGGCTGAAGGGAATGAGGACACGTGAGCCGTCAGAGGCGAGATAGCTTACTTGTTCCCGGTTCCACGGCTTCCGGTTGAGCTCTTGAACGTCGGGTTTTTCGTTACCAAAGGCCAGCAGCGATTTCGGGATGTAGCTAGCCAGACTGTTTGGGACATATTTAACCAGGCTGTTGGGGTTCCCTGCAGCTGAAGCAATCTGAAAAATAGAACAACCCACCCACCGAGGTTAAAAACAGCAAGAGTTGGGGAGGGAATTGGCTTGGAGATGAGCCAGGCAGTTTTCCCTCTGATCATCTGGGTATTTGCCGGAGAATTCACGCCAAGGAATGTTCTCTGCTAAGCATATCTAGGTGACTGTGAGAGCTCCTATGAGTCGATGCGGCGGTCCAGGTGAATCTGTTAAGTAAGAGTGGCCTATGGCTACGTGTGTGTGAGGCCCAGGCAGACAGAGCAAAGAAGAGGTCTTTGGAACGCCTGCCTTTATGCCTTAACATTGTCCAGCAGGCTAGAAATTTGAGTGGGGATGTCTTCATTCTCTGCCACCATAGATAGGAAGTCAGCCTGCCAAAAGGCATAGTGCATGGGCAATAGCGTAGCCAAAGAAGTGTTAGTTTCCTAACACTTCACACACAGCTTTGACAGGTGAGGATACCACAAGTGAGAAGACTGTTCTACGTCAGTCTTTTGGGAGTCCGACAGCTGGCTCTGAAGGCCAATCCAGTCAGAGTGTCTCCTGCTAGTCCGTGGCACTGAAGAGGGACGGGGAATTAAGAGCGGTCTGTTTCTTCTTTGTCCTGAATAATTCTCAGGTGAATTTAAGGTGTAAAATCGGCTACAGCGGAAAGGGTCAGCAGATGGTCTGATTCCGGACAACTACAAGAGCAGTGGCACATACACCAATCTCTCTTAGCGAGCGAACAGAGAAAGGGCTCAGCAGAGTGCACGTAAACTGGAATATCACCCTGCCCTGGGAAAAGTCTCTGAACGGCCCTGAGAACTGTTCACAGGTTGTTAGCACTAAGCCTTCCGTTCAGCGCATACTCTTTCCCTGGGAGTCGATGTCTCCATGAAAGATTAGTTCAGCTTTTACTCCCTATATAACAGTGGCCTGATGCCTGATGAGACCATCCAAGAGCAATATCATGCTTTATCATGAGTTGTCATGGCTGGAAACCAGGGTCCTCCCCCATGCACAATGCACTGCCCGAGAGGAAACTAACCCATTCCCCTGCCGTGCAGCTCTGTTAGTAAGTACATAAGTAAGCCAGGCAGAAAAGTGCCTTGGCAGGTGTGCACGTCTGTTCCCGCCCAGGTGTATTCCCAACAGACGGTGGTTTCAGTCAGGAAGAGTCACTATCAGAGAATCATAGAAGATGAAAGTTGGAAGAGACCTCAGGAGGTCATCTAGTCCCACCCCCTGCTCAAAGCAGGACCAGCCCCAACTCTCCGCAGGTTCTGCCTACACAGGACACCCCTCTTGCATAGAAAAATGACCTCACCTTTTCCACAAGTGCCATTTTCAGAGCAGGAGGCACGGTCGCTATCTGCTTCGCAAACCCAGGGATCTTAACAGCTTCCAAGATCACATTTGGAGGCAGGCTTTGAAGTCTGCTGCTGCTTAAGCCGGCCACCAGACTCCCTAGTGCTGCAAGGTTTTGCGCATCCAAGATCTGCAGCGTAATCATAAAGACAAGGGGAAATTACCAACCATCCATCGATGGATTAGATCTGGAATACAGATAGACCAGGCGCAATATATGCACATGGATTGTGCTCTTTGTACCTGATAGCCAGAGTGGAATAGTTTGTTAACAATAGTGCTGGACTGTTCTGTATTCCAGCCATAAACTTCACTCAGGGAAGGAAGAGACGCTTTCAGGTCTTTCTCACTGATGCCATTCTCAATCTGCGACACAGAGAGTCCAACTGCAGCTTGACCCAATGCATTCAGAGTTTCGGGAGGGAATTGACCAAATTTGTTCACCAACAAGGTTGCAACCTGGAAAGAGCCCACAATGACAGAAGAGCAAAGGTGAAGCAGCTCCCTGGGGGGAGCTATTTCATTTCCCTTTTCTTTAGAAGTCTTAATCACTGGAATTTTACAGAGAAGACGTCAGTGATGGAGTTGGTAGCACGTCCATGGACTTTCCCATGAAGATTAGTCAAACATTAATGTTAAAGAGGCAGTGTGTTCTAAAGCCATGGTTCTCAACCAGGAGCATGCATACCGCTGGGGGTCTTCCAGGGAGTACACAAACGCATCTAGATATTTGCCCAGCTTTACAACAGGCTACATAAAAAGCACTAGCAAAGTCAGCACAAACTACAATTTCATGCAGGCAATGACTTGCTTATACGACTCTATGTACTATCCACTGAAATGTGAGTACAATATTTATTTTCCAATCGATTTAATTGTATGGTAAAAATGAGGAAGTCAGCAATTGGTCAGCAGTCGCGTGCTGTGAGGTTTTTGTATTTTTAGGTCTGATTTTTTAAGGAAGCAGTTTTTAGGCGAGGTGAAACTCAGGGGTACGCAAGAGAAATCAGACTCATGAAAGGGGCACCGTAGTTTGGAAAGGCTGATTGATCCAATCAAGGTTGATTTAGCCAAATGATCTAAAGGAATGAGCCTGGGGGTAGGCTGAAAGGTCTAATCCCTGCTCTCTGTCTATCTAGGTCCTCATTCTGTGGACAACACGGCAGGACTTGAGCAGCTTTCAGATATTTCGCTCAGTCACTGACTGGGTGAGTCACCTGACTTCACTGGGAGAATGGGGAGAACAGAACTTCCCTGCCGCAGGGTTTGTGCATGTTTGACGTGTGCACAACGTTCCCGGCGGGTGCTAAATATTATTGACGTGGTGTAGGGTTGAGCTTTCCCTTTGCAAGGAGCAAAGCAAGGACCTGGCGATGTGGTTGTATTCCTTGGAAGCATTTTTCTTGAACAAGCTCTGGAGAAGGAGCTGGCGTCTCTGCAGGGCTGCGAGCCCCAGGGAACAAGACGAGGGCACTACCTGCCACTCCTCGGTTGTCAGAGAAGGCGCGGGTCTCTCCTCGCTGGTGCCTGTGCGCATGGGACTTGGGACACAGTTTTTAGTGATCCTCTGAGCCACGCTTAAAGCATCCTTTTTGTCAAGGTGACTCACTGCAGAGGGGCTGAGGTAGCAAACAAATCTGTCCGGGAGGCTGGAAGTGGGAAAGGAGGAAACGTTACAAGCGTTAGAGAGGGAGGGTCTGTTCCAGCCATCAATCAAAGGCAAACGGCATGTTTCTTGTGAAATTTTGCAGAGGGTTCTGTATGCCGCTGCCGATTTCCCACCAGCCCTATTGGCTTTTACAGTCTCTGAAGAGTGCTGTAGCATAATGCGGGTTTCCCAGAACTACCCTGGTTTTTAGTCTGCAGACGGCACTGCATGGTAAAGCAGAGCCTGAGGGCTCTGTCTGACCCACAGAAAGGTCACTTTTACAGCGTATGTCTGAGGATCAGAATTACACGTTAAATAGCATTTAGAAGCAGCCACTCAAAATCAGCAGACAGCAGAGACGTAGCTATATCAAGACGCCAAGTTACGCCACAAGTGAGCTGGAGAAGCAGGTGGTGTTATTTTACCTTGCCATTTGGAAGCCAGGTGCAGAGGTAAGTAATGAGGTGTAATACACAGCCATCTCCCTCGGTAAACTGAGGTTAGCCATCAGCTGTAAATTGACTGGATCTCGGGCAAATTTCTGAAGCTGAGAGGATTGACATGCAAAAGCAGAAACAGTTTGAACGGGCATTTTAATCACATTCCTCACAGTCCTACGTGGTAGTCAGAAAAGATCAGAAGAGAATCTGGATGAGGAGATTCCAATAGGTCACCAGCCAGGGCTCAAGTAACTGGAGAATTGATTGGGTGTGAAAAATGGTAATCAGAAAATCTGAGCATGCTCTTGACACCACTGTCATCGTTCACTATCCTGGCTTCTGGATCCGATGAGTCATGAATAAATGGTGGTAACAGAAGGAAGGTTATGCCTATCAGGGTCTGCTTTTGTACTGCCTACCTGAATTGTTAAAAAATCATGAACTGTGTCTCAAAAATCAGGTGAGTGGTTTAAAAATTGTGATCTCTAAAATAAATAAATAAATTCAGGGTTTGTTTCATGTGGGTCTCTGTTTTCTGAGCTTTTAGGGTACCACTGGGTCGTGTTTTAAAGCCTGTTTCACGAACCACAATGTCTAAAAACACACTTTAAATGAAAGCAGAGTGTCTCATGTAATAACCTGACTCCAGGAGCTGAGAATTCAAGAAAAGCAGCAAATATCGTGAGGGCTGACAGCGAACCACACCGGGCTTGTCAAAGGAGCTGACTTCCTGGAAGCAGTCAATGCTCAGCACCTTTGAAAATCAAGGCCCTTCATTTTTTTCATCTGTTTTGCCAAGAAAGACCCATTGAAAATGAAAACCAAAGCTACAGATCTGAAGCTCTCTCTGCTTTTCTTATGATCAGGGTGTCGTGTGCCGAGCGCCAGTTTCTCTGCCTGTGCTAATATTCACAGAATCATAGATTCGAATGCCAGAAGGGACAATTACAATCATCATATCCGACCACCTGCATAACACAGGTCAGAGAAACTCACCGAATAAGTTCGGCAGCCTTCGTCTGAGCTATAACCTCTCTTTTAGGGAGCTGTCCAGCCTTGATGTAAAGCCTGTTGCTGCTGCTAGTTTCAGTTTGGTTTCTAGGAATTATCATCCAGGAAGCCAATTTCAGTGCAAGTACAGAAACTTGCCTCTGTCATGGGCAAAATGTCTTGAATGTCAATAAAACCCAAACTGACCCTGTAAATAGCAACTGAAGTAAAACCTTCAAGAGGTTCCGAAAAAGAGCGAATTTTTAAATGTTCCCCTCATCCTGGTTTTGGTCAAGAGGGAAAAGGAACTAGCAGGTTACCATGAAGCTGAGTGCTCTCATCTTGTCTCAGACTAATTCCTGCAGCTAATATTTTGCACACTGCCCATTGCCTGCACCCTTCTGAGCGTGTACTTACAGTTGGCTCATCAGCAAAGAGCTGCAGATCTCCCACTAATGCATGCTCCATAAAGGAACCCAGGTACTTAGCAAACCAAGCAGTGGAACTCAAGGTAGGAAGAGCTGCATCATAGCAATTCTGTTTCGATCCTGCAAAACACGGACAATCCCCTTGTAAAACTAAGGCTCCAACCTGCACTCTGAAATCAGCTGAGATGGCTAGCTTCTGAATGTAGAGCAGAGATAAACTAACAAGAAACCTTCCCCATGTGTTTGTGCTCATCAATAATCTATAGTTCTTTACATGTACAGGTATGAATTTGTGCTGTTTTTGTACAACCCTGAGTACAACTGTACATGATCTGCTGTTTCACATAAATAATTAAACATGCACCAGATACATCAGCTCTTCATATTTCCCCTCATTTCTTAAAATTGTAAAAGAGAAAGACTGGCTTTCTCCCACGTAATTTTCTATACACCCATCCATCATGATGAGATGTGTGCCTCATAGCCCAAAGTGATGGCTTACCATGTATTTTTCCCCACTCGAACACTAATGTACGTTCAAAAAACCCTGCATTTGCGCATTCAGAAAGGAATGGAATGGAAGAGAGAGGTTGTGTGTGCAAGTCTGATTGCCTCTTTAAGGGCCCTTTGAACTTTTGACCATAGCTATTTCACTGCCATCTTCAAATGCTCCAAAGACTCTTTGCATGCAGATTAAAGTTTGTGTGCACGCTATTGCCTTCTGCTAGATGAAATATTTGACACAAGTTTACATTTTAATTGGTTCCCTTCTCCTAGATGAAGTTAGCAGAACTGCTTCTTAGCTCTCCAGAACAAATTCTGTACTGACTTTCTGCACTGAAGGCTATCAGTTTGGCTACCCAGAATGTAAATCATTGTGCCCATTGCATTTGAAAACCCTGTTTATTAAAGCCTACAGGCAAAGAATCCATTCCTAGTCAATTACCATGTTACATGTCGCACATCCATTAAAGAGAATATTAGTGCACTGTAAATCTTTAAAGCCTCAGCCATCAGACAGATTGTGTCTAATGTTGTTATATCCATTGGTGTTTTAAAGTCTTCTTTCTAAACTCACTTACCATCCCCTGTGAGATAGTATTTGAGCCCATTGTAAATGTTCCTCTGGTCTTCCACTGTGAGGTTAGAATAGATGCCATTCAGGGCGGCGACTCTAAAGCAGTGAAAAGCAGATGTTTCAAACTCAATCAAACCCAAAAGGGCTACATTCTTCTCAGAGGCAGATTATCTGCAGGCTGCCCTTGGAATCACGCTACTCAATACCCACTGAGTGTGCTCCATACGAGGTTATTAACTAATGCCTCGTGCTCAGTTTTCAAAGTCACATGCAGGGACTGACTTGTGTGACAGCTCCTGCTAACATCTGTGGAGATTCTGCCGCTAACCCCACAGGCTCCGTTCTGAGATGTACCAGTGTCTGCTGCAGGACGGATGCTTTGAGTGTACGTTTATAAAATCACCTCCCTTGTTGATTTCATTGCATGGAAGAGCTTCATTTATAAGTATAAATAGGCTCAGGTATGTATGTAGAAAGCCTCACCTCCACGCAGGACAGTACAATATTTCCCACCAAAATAATGATAGCATGCGGCCAATGTGGCTGTATAACAACAGTGTTGGAGTTGAGACCTACTGAAAAATCGTAATTTACTGTGGCTCTTAACCCTGAGGACTGTACTTAAGATATGACTCAATCCTAATGCAAGCAGTTACCTGCTCACCCCATCTCCATCTCACAGCAAATAAAATGCAGACAAGCAAACACTATTCCTTCCCTATACAAATTATTTTTCCTTCCAAGTCATCTAAATCATCTATACCTCCCATTCTTAACCCCCTGTTGGCCTTGATGAAGAGAGAGCTGGATACACATTAAAGTTTGTGTGTCATTACTTAAAGGCTGGGTCTTCTGTCTATTGCCACATCTCAAGGTCTGTGCTCAGCACTCACATCTGGTGAAGTCTTCCACACGATGTATTTTTGGCACGAAGACAAGTGAAGACCTCTGGGTTGACCATGAATGGCTGAAGTCTCCCTTGGAGCCATTGGGACAAAACAGGGGAGCTAGTTGTATCAGGCATCTGTAGCATTCTTTCCCATATGCCGTTGAAGAAGATCATGTTCCACTCCTGTGAAAGGGGTACGCGAGAGAACTGCAGGGAAGGAAGCCGGAGAAAACGCATGGTGTCACCTGGACGTCAACTTCCAAACAAACACAAATGTAAACGCACGTAGTTCTCCACATTAATTAATAGAATCAGCCCTAACACTTCAGGACAGCGATCATGTCTTCCTCGGTGACTGTACATCTCCTACTACAAGGGGACCTTGATCCGGCAATGCAAATAACATCTTGGGTAACAGGTTTTATATCCTCTAGGAATTTTGGTTATTTAGTTTACCATTACTCCCCCCAAAATCATTTTTTCTGTGGCACGGAGCGCTGGCATATTCTGGTGGACATGTTGATTGAGATGTGCCATTTTTAATATTTAACTCCAAGTGTGAATAAGACAACTTAAACGAAGTAGCTGAACAGCCATATCAACTGTGAAATCCTGGTGGTGTCTGATTTCCTGCCTTGTGCAGGATTTAACGTGTTAGAGGAACTAGCTATCGGATACATGGTACCTACCCGGTCATTGAACTTCTCCAGGGCTGGTTCAAGCACATTGGCTTGAAATTTGGAAAAGAACAAAATGGAATACATGGAATCCATAGCACTGGGGGGTTTGGAGCTGAGGCAAAGATATAAGGACTTGAGGAAATCATCCTTAAAAACCTGAAGCCAAGTGCTCTGGAAAAGAAAAGGGAATTATACACACTGTAAAGCTTAAAAACTATGTTAAGAGGTGACGTGGTAAATAGATTTTCTTACACAATCTCAGAGTTCCTTAGACCTGCCTGCCAATAAGCGAGCATAAGGGAGCATGAAATGGCATAGCTCTTATAGCGAGGGGTCAAAAGGAGGTTTCACGTTATGCTGGCTTAGATTCCTTCTAGAGTTAGCTAGCCACACCTCTGAATTCGATCCTATGTCTCAGCCCACATAGACCAACCTACGCATCCCTCAAAATCAGGGTAGTGCTTAGAGCAGGTCAAATTTTTTCATTCAAAGCATTTTTTTCAACAACAACAAAAAATCCTTTGTCAAAATGGAAATTTCCCTGGGAAATGTCCCCATTCAGTGACATTTTTCAAGTTTTCATCAAAAAAACAAAATGCAAAAAAAGCTCTGAAGAAAAATTTTGACAAAAATGTTTTTGTTAAAATTTTTCATGTAAACTAAAAACTGCCCTAGAGCTGGTTAGGTAAAGATGCTAGTAAGATAGCATCCTTGAATTAATACAGACATGAGCCACTTTGCCTAAGTAATCCAGAATCTCAGCTCTCTCTTTGCTCTGCTCAAGTGTAGGCTAGCCTGTTCTGGTGGGCGAGAGTGGCCATCTCTGGAGATACATCTGATAGTACAAATGTATTTGTCCCTACACTGTGATGACATTTCTGGGGCTCTGATTAGTTCCCGAAACCTTCACTGTCTCATCTTCCTATAAATTGGAATGAAAAAAGATGGGATTGCCCCATCAAAATCAGGATGACGCCAAAGGAATTGGTATGGAAGGTAATGCAATGGTAGGGTCCACTAATTTCCTTCAAATGAAGTTTCAAAATGCCAGCTGGGATCTAGCTCACGTAAGGAGTTGTGCCTGAGGAACACCCTTTGCATTTCAGACCAAAACTTTGGAATTAGAGAGTCTCCAGCTCCAGCCTAGGTTTTACATAAGATCTGCTAGATAATGGGGTAGGGCTGTACAGGATTGTTAATCAGTTCTATTCTGCCCTTCGGCAGAGCTGGGTGCATTTGATACAGCTGCTGGCGCATTTAACTTTAACACAGCATTTTAGTCATTAGTTTACTGATTAAGGCATTCCTGGGACACAGAAGCTCGCCCACAAAAGGAATGTTTTTCCATATTTCATGACTCAGAATCTTGTGGACAAGGTATTGGGAATCTGTAATCTTAGACACGTGCTATGCTTTGGCCACTCCAGATGTAACCAGCTGTGCTGAGAGAGCCAATGGGATTTCTTTGACGTGAACTGGCTTTGTTACTTCCAATGCAAAATATGCATGCATCTATGGAAAGGAAAGGATGAGCTTTACCTGCGCGCATGCATATTGGTCAAAAGTGAGACTGCAGGGGTCGCTTTTGCCACTGGCTATTTTCAGGAGTGTCTCATTGCTGACACTGTAAGGAAAAGCAATGATCTCAACTTCCGTGTTAACCTTGCAGCAACAGTTGAATGGCAGAACTGGTTGAACAGTAAAATATACCCACACATTATACCCACAAATATCCTTGCAAATAAAAGCCCCAAGTTCAGTCCCTCATGATTCATGGGGTCGCATTATTCTGGAGAGGTTGTATGACCACAAGATATTAGTGAAAATGTTTGCAGCTCCCAAATTTGAGCATGAAATTCATATTCATAGTCATTCAAATATTCAGAATTGAAATTAGCCAGTTGCTATTCTTCTCTTTAAAAAGCTTCAGTCCACCCATTGGAGAGCAGAAACACCACCATGTGACTTTGGTGACCAATCGCACAACACAAACAATAAGCACCAGATACCATGTGGTGAAAGTGAATGACCTCATGCCCTAAATTTATTTGCCAAAACAATTCAGCGGATACTTGCACATAGTTGATACATTTGTGGAAATCAAATTAAGTCCAGGCTAAGGTCTGGCATGTGAAAGTCTTGGACACAGTCTCAAATAACTATTCACACTGGGCCAAGTTCAGATTTCCATGGGGTCGGAATGAAGTGGCTGTTTTTAGGCAGTAGCTATTCCACTGCAGAACATGCCCTCCTGGCACCCCAAGGAGACATTCTGCCATGGCCTGTCCTAAATATGCATACTCCCTCAAACTACTTTCATTTAGCTGCTCTGTAAATCTCCCCTCTTTGCTCCTCATACCACCGCCACCCAGTGCATCTACTAGTTGGGAAAGGCCCTAGGTAGTACAATGCTCTGGGACTCTCTAGGAAGAAAGATGCTGCGTAGGTATCGGCTGGTATTGTTATCCTGCCACCCAAAGCAATGACCCTTAGCAAGCGTGCAGCATCCCGAAGGAACCCCATGGCTGGGATTATTTGCTGATGGCTCCCATACCTTTTTGCTCGGGCACATAGGGCAGCTTCTGCTCAAAAAAGAAAGACACAAAGCTGGAGATAATGGAGTCAGAGAATAAAAAGGACTTATCTGAAATATTTTGAAGGGGGAATTATATGGTGAGAAACTTACCATTGACAGGGCCGCTGATGCACTGAGCAGAGGGAAAGAGAGAGCAGAACATGATCTGGTACTGGTTATGAACTGATTATGATAACATCAAGACACTTAACGCAACCATGGGGGCAAGCCACAAACATTTGGATTGGGATACAATATTCAAACACACTTAAGAGACCAGATCAAGATTCCCGGGCAGACCCGGGCCTGTTTATGGTTCTGTAGCAGGATCCAACTTGAACCCATGATGGGAGGAAGTGGCACTATTGGATTCTCATGAGCAAAAGTTAACCCCAGCTCAGCTACCGTCTCACCTTGCACAGGTGCTCACGGGAAGGACAATACGTTGGCTGCTTAGGGGACAGGAAGGAGAGGGAATTTGGGGCTGCATACCCACACTTATAGGACAGAATTTGGCCTTGATTTTTCTAAATCCCATTAATCTAATGGTATCAGGATTGGAAGCACACAGGCCTCCAATTCACACAGCCTTTGCAAGTGAAGAAAGAGGCCATTTATATACAGTATGTAAAGTTCTGCTTACTGGATACTTCACAACAGAACTTGCAGATGCCCTTATCCAACCTGAAAGACAAGAAGTCATGATTTCATTTCAGAATCCAGGACAGAGCCTCTCACAACAAGAAGTGCAGCCTACCTCCCACCCTCCCTGCAAATACGGGTCAACAGATCATTGTAGAATTTTAATCTTGCCTCGCTACCTTCTTTCTTCCTTGTTTCCTTATTCTCCTTCATACAATATTTTATAGAATCACTTCTACCTTTGCAGCCCTTTTCCTTGTATCCATTTTGACCACATCATAGGTGTGCATATATACACATGTTCCCATGTCACATGCATGCATATACTGTTCTTCTATCTGCTGACAAAAGCTGGTGTCGATTTAGGGGTGGGTGAAAGGCAGTAGATTGGCTGTGATGGAAACTGATGTCCCTCCATCCACTCACCAGGCAAAATGTAGAGAGCAGCTAGGGAAACTTCCCCACCTGGCTTCCGGCCAATAAACCTCAGCCTGGACTTGGAGAAAATCCTCCCTGAGGGGGAGAGGGCAATTCAGTTCTTGTGGGCCATCCAGTCCTTGGCTTCTGCCAGCAAAGATGCCAATTAGTTCCATTAGCAGTGAGGGTTTGAAAGATGTAATGTGTGTCACCTAGCTGACAAGTGATAACCTTTCAAGCCACAGTAACAAAAATGCTGGTGAGGAGTCGGCGAAGAAAAGGCAGAGGAATAAGACCCTCATAGAGAGGTGGGGAGCAGGGCAAGTAGTTACCAGAGAGGGGCCCTGACAAATACCAACAGTCAAAGGGTAAGACTGAAGACCAAAGGGAATCAAGGTAGAGGAGCTGCAGAGCTTTCTGGTGGAATATAAAATTCCAGCCTCACTACAGATTTACAGAGAACTTCACTGGGATTTGTTTGAAAGAAAACAACCAGCCAGTGCAAGCAGACGATGGGTCTAAACAAGCTCACACATGTTTGCTCCTTGTTACCAGGCTTACTCATTACACGCTGGTGGCATCTGCATTTCCAATGACCCCGCACTCTGGCATTAATGCTGAGGACACTACAATATTCTCTCTGTTCACCTGTTCTAGGTCCTTTTAATGTCTGATCTCCAACTGCCCCATTTCTGCAACCTTCCTCCTCAGATCCCCAATTTTCTCTCAGTAGCCCAAGTATCCTACAGCCCCCATGCCAGACTGGATGTCTTGCCAAGGCCCAGTTGTGGGAGCCCAAATAATAACCCAGGGGTGCCTTAAACTTCAGGTAAAATTATCACACACATTATGGTGTTTGCAGGACGGCCCTGTTAGGACCGGGGCCACCTGATGTACAAATGCGAAGGAGAAGTCATGACCTGCCCTGAAGGTTTTTATCTCTGATGTAAGACAAGTTGGAGCAAGTGGGTGTAACGAACAATAGAAAAGAGCCTAGAAGGGCGGGCCAAGGTGATGGCTGTAAGCTCATCTGGCTACCTGCCCAACTCAAGACTCCGAACCATTTGAAGGTGATGTTTTTGTCCGTTTGTTTCTCTAACCCAGCCATTGATACGTGGCAGATGCTGGGAGTCATTCCACCAGGGCTTTTACTCCAAGCTTCGATTTCCAGATTCAGCCTTCCTGACCTGAGTAGCAGGGTGAGGAGAAGAAAATGGGGCTTGCAGGGGGGCAAAGACATTGAATGGAAAACCTGGGCTGAGTTGGAAGGAGGGCCGGGAAACAGGCCTGCCCATTACAATCCATTGGAAAGGACAGGCTGGGTGCGAACTCGTCCACTGGGTTGTCCCTCTCTCTGCACATACACCCAGCCAAAGAGGAGATTCCTGCTGGTGGCTTGAACTGTTTGATCAGTCGGGATGTTTCGCTGGGAGTGCACGAATCAGCCTCATGTGTTTTTGGCATCTGTCTGTTAACCTGTTTACGTCACCTTTAGCTGGCTATTCAAAAGGAACTCTGCGGTCCTACGCACCGTCCACGCCCTGGAAGTCTTTGTTCTGAAATCTTAACTTCTGTCACACGAGGTTACTCAGGCAAGGCAGCAACTGGTGTGGAGAGGCTACCAAAACACTAGGCAGGAAGAGCCACTCTAACACTCTTCCAGCAGCCAGAGAGATTCGATTTGGTCCAAAGCCCTTTGAAGTCAGTGGAGTCTTGTCATTGCTTCCAAGGGGTGTTGGACCAGTCCCTATAGGAACAGTCATGCCAGAGAAAATGCATGGTCTCTCTATACAAGAGCAGCTCAGTAGACCAGCTAGCCTGGTATCCTGTCTTCTGCCATGCCCGAACCAATAAATGCGCCACCTCGTCCATTATCTGGTCTCCAGTGCTGAATTATATGTCCCTTTTCTCTACATGGCATAACTACAGCCTAATTTCAAAGCACTGATGAACATAGCCCCACAACACTCATTTGGGGGAAATTGTGATAAAATAAGATTAAGTGACTTGCCCCAGGTCACAGGGGAAAGACTGTGGAAGAATTAGGACTTGAATCCCAGATCTCCTGTGCTTAAAACACAAGTTCGCCTTCCTCTCTTTGAGGAAGGCCAGTAAAATCCTGCTAATTCATCTGATTTATCACATAGTACTCAACCCTGGATGGTGATCAGCCTTCTTACATGCTGAAACATGAAGGAGAGGAATTGATCAGGATAGCTAGAGGGGATGAATCTAGCTGCAACAAGATGAAACCAAGCAAAGGGAAATGTAAGCTAATTGGTGAGAAATAATTTCCTGTTGATGGTTTCCTGTTTGCCTATTGCTTGAGGCTTCCAAAACTAGACTAGGGAGGACCTTGGAAATTGTTCCCTAATGCAGGGTACAGTCTGCATTAAACAAAATAGGAAGGGATGGATGGGGTGAAATGGAGAGGTGGTGCTGGATAATCAAATAAGTCTGTTCTTCCTCTATGAACTGGCCCAGTGTTCACTGACGTTAATGAAGAGAGTCCTTACTTTCTGTAAATGCCCTGCTGATGATTTCCTGCCTTACAGATGCTGTTCTTCATGTGATTTACTGCCACGACTTTTGGATGATGAAATGAATGCGAGGCTGTGCAGTCTGGGAAGGGCTTGCACTGAGGTATCATGCCCCATAGCCCATCAAAGCATGGTGTGTTCCGCTAGCTGTCCATTTCCTAACTCACAGTAGATTTGCTACTAGAGAAAGCCCTGAAAGATTTTTTTTGGAAATAATGAGCATCTGATTGCCAGAGGCCAGCCTTGAAGCACTACTGCCTGCTCATAAACAGTTGGAAATAGAGATGGGCTCATAATTATTACAGCCCTTTCTTCCCACTGCCTTTGGACTCCAATATGCCAAGGTGCACAGCTGAGCGTTCTGGCCCCAAGCTAGGAAACTGCTTAAGCCCATGCTTAACTTTAAGCGCTTGAGCTGCATCATTGACGTCAGTGGGTGGTGTCACTCAGTTACATTGTCCTGCTTTTCTAAGATGATGCTTTTATTCATCGTGGACTGTAAGCACAAAAGTGTCCTAGGCTATAATGAAGACCTGAGCTTCCCAAGAAGACTCGAATATGGGTAAAAAATCGATTCACGTCCCCCAGCAAGGCTGGTACAGAGAATTCAAGTTGCTCTCTGTTTCCACCACATTGTTTCCACCTCTCTAGTACTCAGGTACCCAAGGACTGTATACATATTCTGAGCTGTAGCCTCCGCAGAGCTTTATTGTTCTTTGTGATATGAATCCTATTATTTTAGAGATGGACCTAGGGCAGAAACATCACAGTCGAACCTCATCAAACTGACTGGAATCCAAACTTCCTAAAAGATCCCAGATCCAAACATCCCAACTCACAACCTCTCTGTTGTTGATGATGTTATAGAAAAATGAAATCACAGAATCAGAGAGATGTAGGGCCAGAAAGAATGTTGAGAAGTCATCAAGTCTAACCCCTGTACAGAGACAGGGCCAAGTAAACCAAGACCACCCTCGACAGATGTTTATCCAACATGTTCCTAAAAACCGCCAGTTATGTTTGTAAGTTTACAAACGTGACCATAGCTTCAGGCAAGAAGTTATGGAAAAGTGCAGATGAATTTTTATAGAAACAAAGGGGGCAAACATCTGTGAGTAGCAAAAAGGGAAAAAAAATGAGGAGAGAAATACAAAGAGTATCAGATTTTGGTAGTATCATTTCAGAAGTGAATGATTTCCAGGAGGTTCCTAGTATTGATGAGTGGCGGAGACAGAGAGATAGATGACATATAGAGAGAGGCATACATCAATGGCTCTTTAAAAATAAGATACACGTGAACTATGATCATGTCCTATCTATTTGCTCACTAAAGCACCTAACACATTCTGGATGGCTGTTACAATAATAAGTAACAGTAACTAAATGCTGGTGAGTTAGGGGTTTATAATGGCAACAATCGAAATAATTTTGAAGTGATCTTTTTCTTGCTGGAGAATTACTTCAATAAAGATTTGCTTCAATAATAGCCCTGGGGAGAATAATATATCATGTGCTCGTGTACTCAAATAATAGTACTTACCAATCAAAAGAAGCAAACCCAACCCTCCACGTAAAGATTCCATAGCTGCGAAAGATTTCCTTAGAATCCGGCTGCACTGTTGAGTCTATTCACACCAGCAAAGAAAAATCAAATATGTTTTAGGAGAATCGTATTTAATTGCAATATCAAAATACGCCAAATTTATCCTCAGGAGATTTGGAGATAAACAAGACGCCCATTCAAGTGATGTGTCTTTCAGAACACACTGATATTAACTGACCCCCAGGAAACTGTGAAATTAACGATCAGAAACTGACTTTAAACACATTAAGGAACCCACTGCTTGTTGTAAAAACAACAAGAGTCCTGTAGCACCTTAAAGACTAGCAAATTTCTGCCTGTTGCGTACAGGACAAAAGTACTAGACTATGTGCAGAGATCAGAGCATTAGAAATACTTTTGCTCTTGTGCATTTCCTATAGCAGACAGACTACTTTGTTAAAGAAAATAACAGGTTACATGGAAAACAAAGGCAAAATGTCCTATCCAATGCAGCACATACCTGTGAGCTCTCATTCAACTCTCCTCAGTGTGTGTATGGTTGGAAACTGCCAGGTAGAAAAGGGTTGCTTTTCACTCTATAAATCAGGGTGTGGCTCTTTGTGTCTAAAAACTTCATTTGAAATTACAGGATGGACGTTGAGTGCCTAACACACCTATAATCCCTGGGAATGTCAAGGCTTGGTAGTAAAAACAGAACATGTGTAGATTTTCTAATTGTTGCTATCTCCCAAGATACAGACAGGAAAGGCACAAAGTTCAAGTGGAGGGCTGTGTGCATTGGGCAGGATTAAATCAAAGGAAGGGCACAGTCTCTTTATCACATGCACAGATCTCCCAGTGACATCCACCTAACATCCATGTGAAGGCACCACCTGAGATCGGAGCATGGCCTTACAGTACCACTGCGTCAGTCTTCTAGGCCATTCCTGGGGAATTCCAAGGAGTGATCTGCCTGCCTTATTCTCTTGCATAATCTGTGACTGAGGGGATGTTAGTTTCCTTCTGCCCGCAGAAGACAGACCCGGCAGAATGGCACCTTATCGCATAATGTATAAATTCTGACAACACCTTGTATGGAGTGGAGAGTGGGAGGGTCGATCAAAATTCCAACCAGTTCTCGCAAGGATTTCTTGATGTTTACAAAGTGCATTGACGACGTCTCTGGAATCCCAGATCACTGAGAACCCAGAGACTGATTCCCCCAAATCCCTGACCTGTTGCCCAATACAGCAGCCTTTTAGTCCACACATTTTCATTCATCTCCTCTGTCTCTCTAAGCTTCCTATGATGCAATTTACTGGCTTCCCAATCTGTTGTTCCAGGGTAAATTTCTGCGGGCCATGTTGTTCCATAATCTAATACTCCTAGTCCAGGGGTGTCAAACTCACTTCCTATGGCGGGCCACATTTCAATTAAATTCAGTTAAAGGGGGCCACGCATACCATAAACACCTAAACACTAAAACACCTCATGCTGTGCACTACTTTCAATACTCTACTCTCCGCCGAGAAATCTCCCCACGGGGCGAAATTCGGCGGCAGAGTAGGAGAATGGGACTCACAGCAGGGTCGCAAGGGTACTCGCTGACTCCACTCTCCGCCGTGAAATCTCCCTGCAGGCTGAAATTCGGCGGCAGAGTAAGAGAGTCCAACGGACTTCTCCTTTTTGAGACAAGATCTCGCGGTACCATTCGCTGACGCAAGATCTCGCTCACTTTTACTGAGCTCGGCTCAGAAAGAACTGCCGCCCCGCATAGCACAAGCCGGCGGGCCGGATTCAGCCCGCGGGCCGGATTCAGCCCGCGGGCCGGATAACACAAGCCGGCGGGCCGGATTCGGCCCGCGGGCCTTGTGTTTGACACCTGTGTCCTAGTCAATTGTTCACAGATAATTAGGAGTCTTTGTGTATTCATTGCATGCTGTAGGTGGCTAAGGAATGACTCGGGGTGCTGGATTTGCAAGGTCCTTGGCTGAAATCATAGAATCATAAAATATTAGAGTTGGAGGAGGTATCTAGTCCAACTCCCTGCTCAAAGCAGGGCTAACCTCAGCTAAATCATCCCAGCCAGGGCTTTGTCAAGGCACAGCTTAAAAACCGCTGAAGACGGAGATTCCACCACCTCACTGTATGTCTGTATCCTGGTAACTTCTATCCACTTCTATAGGAACTTAGTACCAGTTATCATGGAATCCCATTATTTGACAGAGGTCTCAGGTCTTGTATGGCCTCTGAGCTAAGCGGTTTCTTTGTCACATTGCAGATAAGATATTGGGGCAGGTGCAAGTTATGATAATAAAAACATTTGAGGAAGGGTGGATGTCACATTATCTTTCTACCTCTTTAAGATTTGTACACAATATTCCTGACCATGGACCCTACGTGCCAAACCAAACAAAGGCCTGTGAGACCTCTAACGCAAGGTATTTTACTCTCTCATTTTCCCTGGAGAAGGGAGGGTGATTTTGCATACGCAGGTTTGAGGGTCTTTTTGATTGCTCTTTATACTATTGTTGTTACTGGGGGAAAGTGCTATGGAAGAGGTGAGTCTTACTCCTAGATCTGTCAAGTGATGTTCAACAACTGTACATGGAGTTGGAACACAGGTGGGTGCTGACTCACTGTCCCGCCCTGCATCCCACACCTCCCTTCTCTGGACACCCGGCATTCTCTGAATATCACTTCACACAGGTAGCAGCTATTTCTGGACTCATGAGACATCCCTTGGAGCCACACACATATTTCAATCTGACTCAGAATTGCGTGGGACAGTGATAATTGAAGTGACTGTCAGCTAGACCCTGCCCTGCCCTACCCACACGAAAGAGACCTTATATTTGTAAATAGAAGAATTCAGTGGATTCCCTGGTCAAAGTTACCCACCTAGTCATCAAGAGGAGCCTAGTGAAACCCACTGAAGTAATGAGTCACTTTCCATTGACTTCAGTGGGCATGAGATCGAGGTCTAAACCTAAGGTTTCCAGTGTCCCACACCTTTTAGATGAAAAATCGGTCTTGTCAGCCTTCAAAGCAGGTCCCGTAGTAGGTGAGCATTATAGAGCTGCTTATTCCCTGTACAGTCAGCTGATCCAAATCATACGTATCCTCATGGAACCCTAACATTTCATCTGCGCCACACGAGGGATGGGCATTTTTGCAGGAACTCAATGTTATTCAAAGGAAATCACTCAGTAGCGCAAGAAATTCCAGACAGCACAGGGTGGCTTTTTCTGTCTGCAACCAGGCCTGACAACTATTCCTCATTTCAGAGCACAAGAAGCTGCACTGCAAGAGTCATGAAAGGGCTCCCGCCAGCAGAAAAATCAACACTGAGCCTCGTCAAGGGCTAGCTAAGCGGCCTAGCGTATGGGCCAGGAAAGAGCCAGAGCGCCAGGATCAGTCCGGAACGCTCTCCTCTGTAAACAGACACACAACAGTAACCACTTTCTTACAGAAAAGAGCGCTCACCCCTGCAGGGAAAGTTCAAGTCATGATCCAACAAGTGCATTATTCTTGGTTATGTTCTGAAGCGAACGGGTGGGGCTTACAGCACACCTGGCAGCCGGCAGTGGTGTCTTACAACTTGTAGTTGGGGCCTGAATTGATGCTCATCTAGGGTGACCCGGGTAACAAAGTGTGAAAAATTGGGCTGGGGGGTAATAGGCATCTGTATAAGACAAAGCCCTGAATATCGGGACTGCCCCTAACATCAGGGCATCTGGTCACCCTATGTTCCTCTAATGGATGCCTTTCCTTGTAGCATCCCTGGGTGTTAGCTCGGGCCCTTTTTGACTCAAGGTGTCACTGCATGGTAACTGCGGGTAAATGAGCTCTCGATGTAGATGCTACGCACCCACGCCCAGGTAAGAGAGCATTCCAGGAGACTGGGATACTATGCACAACGTGTATTTAGCTCCCATTTCCATAGAAACCACACAGCCCTTTGTTGTAACTGTGTTGTTTTTTTATCAATTGTGTGATTCATTCCTGAATTCCGCATGTCCCTCCCTTTCCCCTCCTCCCCTCTGATAGCCGTTAAAGCACAGAGGGAGGAAGACATGGACAAGTTAGCACACAAAGCAGCAGGAAGTATTGCTTTCGGATGAATTTCGGTGGCAACGAGCCGTGCTGGGATTGAACTGGAGATTTCCCGAGCTAAACGGATGAGTCGCTATAGCGTGAGCTAAAGAACTAGGCACAACTTCCCAGGCCAAATCCCCCTATCCAAAAGCAGATGGAAACAATGGGGCAAGCACAAAGGCAAGGAAAAAACCAGGGAGTAGAGAAGGTGGCTTCAATTTGGAGCAAATATGGGCTAGAATAAGGATGGAGGCAAGCCAGGAGCGGTCCAGGCCACTGAAAGACAAGAAGCCTGGGGGGGATTTTAGCAAAATTCCCATGAAATTCAATAGAGCCAGGATTTCGCCCCTAGCCTTGATGGCAGGCAAAAGGAAACCAGTGGAGAGATTCGTAGGGGAATGGACATGGTCTGAGCAATAATTAAATAATTAAATAGTGTATTAAACAGTCCTTTTCTCCCTTGTCTTTGCTGTGACTATTGCATCTACCTATCGCTCACGTTTTCCGTCAGTGGCATGATTTGCCACATGCGCAGTGTACATGCTTGATATTTCTGGTCCAATATGCAATGCAAGGCTAGGTGCGGCAATGGAAAAATAACAAGGTGGTACAGTATGTCATCCCCATCATACACACCCTGCAGAGGTTAACGGCTGTTACAACAGGCTTTGTTTATGTTGTTCGTTAAAACCAATGTTTGGTTTGGATTTATTGTCATAAATCAGAGATCTCTTTGTTTTGGGAGGCCTGTGGGAAAGCAGGTGGACATCTCAGACAACGCTTAGAGGACAAGTGCCCATACATCCACCAAGAGGCCATTGGCAAATGTGGTTTTTGCTGGCAATGATGATTGGCAGATTCAGCAGAGAGCCATAACTGATGAGCTCTCCCAGCCTTAGCCATAGATTTGGTCCTGCATGGACATGGTGGGATGGGAGACTCACCCTACCAATAACTGTGCTCTGCTTACTCTGTGGGATGACTAGTCAGAACAAATCCTATTTAACTCCAGGGGAAGCTCTCCAGCTCTCTCTGGAAATGTTCGTTTGACGTTCTGTTGGCAAAGTCACTGTAAAGAAGGGAAACAACATCGCACAACGCTTTTACAGTTCAGATTTGCTTGGTCTCAGGCATTTGTTGGATCGTCCTTGGGTGAATTGGTGACGTCTTTTTCTAAGTGTGCTTAGGTTAGGCAAAATTTCACTTGCTTTCCTGCGTTTACCAGCCAGAGCATCCCAATGCCAGAGGGCCAGGGGCTTCAGTCCTCTAATTTGATATTCCTGCATGGCCTCCAAAATTCAACAGTACTACAGTAAGCCATTTTGTACATTCAACCACTGCCAGCTGAAACCCAAACGTCAGAGAGCTAGAAATAATTTTAGGACACTGCGAGGCAAAGCCAGGCAGCTGCGTGTTTGCAGTTTTGCTATCAGAATGGGGGGTTAGGACTGGAAGTTAAGGCTCCATGAAAACAGAGGGAATATTTGGACAGTCGACCCCGGGTTTAGGTGCCTCTGACATGTAAGTTTGATTGCTGTTATGACTAGAAATGCTTTGCTGATAAGGAAAATAATGAATTGTTATTGGCTGTTGCTAGGAAAATGATTAGCCTATTAGAGGCTTTTGTGAGTGATGTGCTTTATTCGGGGAAAATTAATAAAAAGTGTAGTTAAAAAGTGTACTTTAGAGCGGTCCAAGGAAGCTTTCTTTGGACAAGGATCTGACACTTAAGTTATCCAGCAGAGAGATAGAAAGAGGGGGGCCCTTGCTGATTCCCCAAAACCATTTCAGACTTTTTGGGTAGCTATAAATGTTTTGGAAAGCTCTGAACCTACTGCTACAGCATATAGGTGTGTGTATGTGTATGTGCATGTGCATGTGCGCGCACACCTGAGACCTAATAAAAAAGTAGCTGTAGGTAAACGCACTCTTGCTTGTGCCAATCGTTTATCGGATGGAGGACCGGTGTTCCCCTTGATTTATTCCTGACACTTCCCAGCAAGAAACAGTTATCATGGCTTTGGGTTCTGAAAACCCTGGGTAACAGGCTCGCTGGCATCAAGTAGTGACTTTTACATGGCCTGACCTGTCCAGTGTGCCCCAATTCACTTATGTCATAATCTGTATCTAATAGGTGTCGTGTAAGTAAGGTATCACTGGAGGACCAATAAAACGCAGATCATTAATATTCCTGCATGGTGTATGTGCTGTAAACATCCAACGGACTGTACAAAAGAAATTTGGGACTAAAATGTGTTTGAACCAGACAAGTCTAGGGAACCTTTAAAGCCTCAAAGACTTTAAATCTTTATCTGAGGACATCAGTAACTCAGCCAGAGGTTAGGGGCCTATGACAGGAGCAGTTGGGCGAGGTTCTGTGGCTTGCAACGGGCAGAGGTCAGACAAGAGGATCATGAGCATCTCTTCTGACCTTAACAGCTGTAAGTCTCTGAGTGGCTGAACAGGTTTTTCCGCGGACAAAGGAAAGGTCAGTTACTCCATCCAGTGCAATCACAGACAAATGGCAGCACGGTGAAGTGGACATTTATTGATTGGTAGGCTGCAGTGACGGATCAACTGGCATTATACAAAGCAATAACACAGAATAACCCACCCTGGAACATTCTCCATCAGGAGTCTCAGCAGTTAGGCCGAGGACTGCGTGAGCTATGAAGGCTGGACATCTGTGAGATAGACCAGGTCCCCTTTAAAGTTCAGTGATTTAGGGGAGTGTTAAAGCAAAAGACTGGAATGCAGAGACCTAGATTCTGTCCCCAGCTCTGCCACTGACTTGCTGTTTAAACTTGACCCAATCACTTATCCTCTCTTTCCTCTTCTGCTCAATGGAGATAATGAACCAGTAGATGAACAACCGGTGCACCCCAGTGCAGTCTTGGACGGGATGTTTTATGGACGCATTAGCCCTCTCAGTGACTTTTTAATCTCTTCATCATTGTACAGATCTAAGACTTGCTGGGACTTGGTGAATTATAGGAGTGTCCCCAACTCCAACAGGCTTAAGTGTGCCTGAATTAAGAATTTAATAGGCTCTGAGTCAACCAGCATTCTTCCACGTGTCCCATTCCATTTGCCATCGGATGAAACCTGCTCTTAATCTTCATGCTATCCCTGACTGAAAGAGCCAAACGCCTTGGCTAGCCCTGGCTTATGTTCGCCCATGGTGGCAGTTTCAGTGTAGATAAGGTACCAGCAGCCTCTGGCATCCTAGCCTCTACATCACAGAGTATCTCAACTGCATATCATGTTATTCTGGCCTTTCCAATGTATCGTCCCATCACTGTGCTTTGCAATTAATTACATGCATTATATATCAGTTTTTAGATCGACAGGCCTGAGAGTCTGAACTGATGGTGTAAATCAGGGGTAACTTCATTGACTTCTGGAGATCACCCAAGAAAACAAGAGATCAAAATCACGCCCATCGCGTGGTACGTGCAATACACCCATCTGGCTATTATTTCACTGTTCTTGTGTGTTCTGTGTGCATTTATTATGGGCAGCATAGCAATGCAAAGATTTATGCTCCAAAACAGGATTCTATTAAACTAAATGAGAATTCTTCTTCTTTGCTGTTTGCTTGGGTGTTTCCACTTACAGCAAGGAGCAGGTGGGCGGGGAAAGCTTGTTAGAACATGGTCTCAAATGCCTCAAACCGCATCTAAAACGCGTGCAGGGTAACTAACATGGGGTGCTGCTGTCAGCCTTTTATGGTTTAGAACAGTCTTTCAATGTAAAATCATCCAAGACCATCAATCTTTGCCATCAAGCAGTTGCCCCCTGATAAAAGAAGTACTTCGGTGGTGAAGAAAGAGCTGACTTCTACTGAAAATCTGTGACAAAATCTGTCTCTTGTTAATTTCTCTCCCCACTATCATCGTGTAAAGAGGGTAATAATATTAATACCTCTTGGTCGCACAGTGCAAAGACTTTTCTCCCCAAAACAATCTCAAGATTATCCCCATTTTACAGATGAGAAAAGCAAAGCACAGAGGGCTTAAGTGACTGTCCAAAGTCATACAGTGAATCAGTGGCAGAACTAGGACTAGATTTCCTGATTCATAGCTCCCCTTTCTAACCTCTAGACCACACTGCTTCTTTCTCTGTTTATTTCCCACCTGGAACCATTATCTTTCTCTCACCAGACTAGGGGATGTGGGAATTATTCTGAAGTCACAACGGAGAAGATCAGGAGAGCGGCAAGAACCAGTTTGGATGAAATAAAATCTGACCAGAAATTTAATCCAAAAAATCAAACTGGGCCGCTCCCATGCTCAACCCCTGCTGGTGGTTAAAACAAACTCTTTTTTTTTTTGGCAGGATCATATTCTGTGACGTTTAAAACCACCTGTTTTTACTTCTCAGATTGACCTTCCTTCCCTAAATAACCAACAATGGCCAGGCTCTTACAAGAGAAAGAACGTCTCACAGTCTCATTGAAATGTTAAGTAAACTTCCCGCAGCAAGATTGCTCTAGGGTGCTGGGATGTCCCGTAGAAGAGAGCGCTCTGACCTTTACCGCTCCTAGGCCTTGCATCAGTGCAAGTGTAGGGCTGTGCTTCATACAGACATTCCTATCATTTCAGTGGCCAGGCAGGCACGAAGTATGTTCAGTTATAAAGGTCGCTTAGGGCCCAATCCTGCTGGCCTTGATACCAGTAAGAGATTTGCCTTCAGTGGGAGCTGACCCTTAAATGACCCATTACCAAGTGCCCCCCCTCCGTGGAGCGAGGTGAATGGCTGCCCCAGGATAACCATGCGGGTGCCCCGCTGCCCACCTTTGTGGGTAGGGCCCTAGTGACGCAGGGCTGGGCACAGCAACTGTGCAATCACCCCAGGGGCATAAAAGACACGAGCCACAAAGCCTTCCGATTGCGCCACTCCCCGGCCAGCTGCTGGGGCACAGCTTCCCAAAGGGCTGCGGCCTTTTCGTTTCATTACACCCCCCCACACACACCTCCATCTGGCTCCTCCCGAGGCACTCTGTGGTGCAGCCTCCTCTAGCCTAGCCCCAGTAGATAACCCCTGCCAGGTCCCTCCTTTCAGGGGTTGGGCCCAAGGAACAGAAAGACCATTCCCCACCTCCTCTTATCCGGTTCAATGTGCAATTCCCAGAGCCAGAGGCAGAAGGGAAGGGTGAGGAGGTGAAACGTAGGTCCACCCTGTCCAAGATCTACACAGTCAACCAGACAGCGAGTTCACCCACCCCAGCGCACAGTAAGCGGGTGCTGGTACCTACACTGAGCTACAGGGACCCCCAATCTTGGTCAGCCCAAAGGTTAAGCCCCCTCCCCGCCTTTGTGCTTTATGGTTTCAAGCCAAACATCTCCTCTATGAGTCAGATCTTCACTATTAGGTGTTCCTCAGCGCCTTCCCCTCTCTCTCATGAGGCCAGAGCGACCCCTTGTGATCTAATGCAGGGGGCAAATCGTTTCCACCCTGCAGTGACGGGGGCTGTACACACCCCCCTGCCAGGACACGGTGAGATTCTGGGCTTACAAAAAACCCCACCAAGCAGATACTCGGTCATTCAAAACTGAAGCCCTAACTCGGCCTGAGTTTAAACCCAGCTGCTCTTCCTCAGCAGTTGCCTTGAGCCCACCCTAACCAAAAGGTGGCAGCTGCTCACCTGCTCCCTATTTATGCTGCTCATTAAGCACCCATTAAGGTGTGCACCTGCAGGAAATTAGCCTCAGGCCACCGCACATGCAGCTTTTAACCCTTTCCTGCCTCCACATTACACTGGCTGGTGATCAGCTCTGCAGGACATGCCTGGGCCCTGGGGAATGGGCTGTTTTAACCCTTTCAGTGATGTAGCATTTGGAAGAACTGATCTTCGATAGAAAAAACAACCCGCTGCAAAGTCCTTTACTGCTCTGCAGGAATGGCATCTGGACACACACAGGGAGATGGGTCAGATTTGTATCGGCAGAGCTGGGTTAATGCAGACGCTTTAGGGGCTGCAGCCCGGGGCCCCACACTAAGGGGGGGTCCTGCAAAAATAAATCTGCGCAGATGATGAATCGCCTGTTGGGGGAGGCTAGCCCCCAGCCCCACCCCTTCTGCCCAAAGCCACACCTCTTCCACCGGGCTGGCCAGGTGGCCCCAGTACCAGAGCACCCCAAGCATCCCCAGATCCCGTGCCCCAGCGCTGCACCACCCCAACCTACCCTGGCCATCCCATGCCTCAGTGGCCCTCCTCCCCCACTGCCAGAGTGCCCCAGCACCAGGTGTGGATCCAACCTGTCCCCAGGCTGGCCTGTCTGCCCCAGGCCCATCCAAGTGCTCCCAGCCCCAGAGCACTGCCATAAGGGGCCTCACAACATTAACAGCCTCGGGCCCCCAGGAGAGTTAATCCGACCCTTTATATAGGTCCCGCTCCGGCAGATAGCTTCCTCCCTTCTGCTGCTTGCTGCATCTCCCAATGGTGCCGGAGTTCTCTGGGCTCACTTACGTCATGGGTTCGGCTCTTTGAACACAAGCCTTATAACACCAGAAGTGCCCAGCATCCTGGGTAGTGGGGAGGGGCAGCTAGAAACCAGCGTGATGAGGAGGAAGGTGGGTCTGTTGGGGGAAGGATTCATAATGGGAATCTCTCATCCCTTCTCGTATGCAGGTCTGGCAGCTGCCCCCAGAAATCCCTTTATCCAGAGAGACGGTTACAGGCCACAGAGTTCTAGAAGTTATTGGTGACTGTTATGTCCCCTAGGCTCAGATCCTGAAAGATATTTTGGCGCCTAACTCCCAATGAAACCAATGGGAGTTAGGCACCTAAAAAACCTTTGCATATCTGGGCCCCAGCCCTTTCCTTTGTAGTGCAAGATTGCCCGTTTCCTAGTATCTCACTCCATCTAGTTTGAAAAGTCCCAAGCAATGGATGCCTCCACTGCTTCCAGCCACCAAGCTGCTTCACAAGATGCTGAAGGGGTGACATTAAAGGGAGTCCCAGAGACTAGAGGGTAGAGCAGAGTGGCTGGAGGAAAGGCAGATACCTACTGATCAATCTAATTGGGGTGCGCTCAGCTGACTCCCTACCCTGCTGGCTGATGCCCTGCACTGTGGGGTTAGTTTAGTTGGGTTTAGTCCCGCTTTGAGCACGGGGTTGGTCCATCCCCTGCACCAGGGCAATTCCCTTGAGCGTCTACTACTCTCCCCAGGCCATTTTGTAAGAGCTCCCGGGATGGCTCCCTGCCACCTCTCTTCAGGAAAGGGGTTGGTGAGGTGCTCACAGCAGCCGGGGGCAGTAGGAGATCAGAAAGGCACACTGTTAAATGCTTCTCATGAGTTTCCCTCCTCGGCCACTGGATGTCCCTGTTCACACATAAAACACGTAGGCCAGGTGCGCTGGGAGAAACGGGCGCAGGAGTCACCTTTAAGGGGGAAGAGAGTTTTCTCACGGTCAGTGAGAGAATTTCATCTGCTATTTTGCTGCCCAGTCACCTAGTTCAGTGAGATCCCTTTGTAACGCTTCTCAGTCAGCTCTTATTAGCTGCTTCACCTGATGTAGGGACGAAAAGGCAAGTCCCCAGACTATGCTGGGAAGGCGTGTTTCCATTTCCACACATACACAGAACTGAACGGCTCTCTGCCCAGGCTGCTAGTCCAACTTCCTCCTCCTATCTCAGCCTCCTTGCCTAAGGCAGTCAGAGAGTTTCCACGCCCTTAGGAAAGTTGCTGATATAGTTCCAGTGTGTGCATACCTGCTTTGTGACTCACCGTGACTCACTTTGTCTGAACGCTGCCGAGGTACTGCCTCTGCATCTTTGTTTTCCGTTCTCAAATGACAGCTTACCTCCAAGTGAAGTGGGGGGAGTTGACAAGGCTCTTGTTACTCCAGGACCTATGATTTTGCAACAGTGAGACAGCTGGAATGGTTCTTTCTTGTAAAGACTCGGGCTACGTCTGCACTACAGCCATTACAGTGGCACAGCTACAGCTCCACAGCTGGGCCACTGTAGTTCTGTAGTGTAGACGCTTCCGACACCGATGAAAGGGGTATTTCCATTGCGCCGGTTAATCCACCTCTCCAAGTGGCAGCAGCTAGGTCAACAAAAGAATCTTGCTGTCAGTTTAGCTGCTTCTACCCCGGGGATAAGGTCGAACTAATTACAGTGCTCAGTGCACATTTTTCACAGTCCAGAGCAATGCAGCTAAATTGACCTACGTTTAGGTGTAGCCCAGGCCTTAGGTTTCAGTCCATCCCAGTACCTGAACTCCTTCCTCTCTGCATCTTTTGAGCTTTACATTCAGTGGTCTAAAACCACATGCCAGCTCCAGCTTATCACCAACTTCCTGTTTTCTGATCAAGTCATTGCCTTTGCCACAACCTTACCTACAAAGGGACACCATTTAACCAACAGTTCTCCGGCATAGCAGTAGATGAGGTTCCAGACTTATGAGATCTTGGGACAAGCAAAAGTTCACAGTTGGCAGGGCATGTGAAATGGCTCAATTCTGGGAAAGCGAGAAAACTGGGGGGAAAGTGTTAACTAAAAAAACCCCTAACACACAAATGAGTAGCAAAGGGCCTGCTCTTCCAAAAGCCAGGCACACACCTGCATGTGCAAAAACGCATGCTCAACTGTGGACAAAAGTTCTGAGTGTGTGTTCACAATTTGTGTGGCTGTGGACACACATGGCTGCAAATGCAGTGCACTGGCTGTTTGCACCCACAAATAACTCAAATGAGTGAGCAAGTGTGGTAAATGCATGTGCAAATTATATACAGAGGGTCAAATGCATTCCTGCAGTCAAGTTTCAGTCAGCATAGGGAAACGCAGGGATATCAGAGATTGAGTGATATGTCTCTATTTTTTAGTGCCAATCTACAGTGACCCAGCTCTGGTGTGAGCTAGTACAGATTAGGGGTTGCTCTAATTTATGCCAGTGGAGGGTCAGTACACCTCTGTTACCCTCTTAATATAGCTCATCTGACTCCGTGTATTTACTGGGGGAATTCTCATTTCTCCAGCTACAGCACAAAGGCACTGGATCACACTGAGAACCTGGTCCACAATTTTGTGTCTTAAAGAGCATGTAGCTGTTGGAAAATCAGGCTCTAAATGTAAATACAGTGAAAACCATTTAATTGGGGGTCAGTGTAATTTGCAAGAAGCCTGGCGGATTTTAGCCACATTAATCACCACTGACTCCATTGAGCATCCCACGTCTAATCTCTCTCTGACCACTCAGAATGTTTCAGGATGTGGGCATGTGCAGGGGGTTGGTTGTTGCAGCGTCTCAGCCACTGTGGCCATGTCCCCTTTGGAGATCGGTAACTTATTCTCAGCAGTTTTGATCTGGCTTTAACTGATTGAGTTTTAATTCTAGGCCTGGGTGTTGCAAATTACACGCTGATTGCGGTGATGCTACAGGAACTAAGTCTTCAGCGTCACACCCAGAGATAACTCTAAAAGCGTGAAGAATCTTAACAATTAGGTGACCCTGCTAGCGTGACAGTGTATCGTAGTCTGTCATCACCGGGTTATAAACAGCACGAGTAACAATCCAAGAATCTGGGCTTCCTGTAGATCGCAGGGTCTCTCTGGCTTGTTGGGAGTTCATGTTAACTTCCCTTCTCATCACTTTCCATTGTCCAACAACAGGTTACATGTGCTTGATATCCTTATGGTAACTAAGGACTCCTAGGGAAGGTTGGGGAGGTATATAACTTCGCATGAAAAACATAGAATTAGAGAATCCTAGGCCTGGAAGGGACCTCGAGAGGTTATCTAGTCCAATCCCCTGCACTTATGGCAGGACTAAGTATTATCTAGACCATCCCTGACAGGTGTTTGTCTAACCTACCCTGATGCCCAAGCTAAACCACCCTTGCTGCAATTTAGGCCCATTGCTTCTTGTCCTATCCTCAGAGGTTATGAAGAACAATATTTCTCCCTCCTCCTTGTAACAATATGTACATTAAAACTTTTATCATGTCCCCCCTCAGTCTTCTCTCCTCCAGACTAAACAAACCTGATTTTTTTCAGTCTTCCCTCACAGGTCCTGTTTTCTAGACCTTTAATCAGTTTTGTTGCTCTTCTCTGGACTTTCTCCAATTTGTCCACGTCTTTCCTGAAATGTGGTGCCCAGAACTGGACACAGTACTCCAGTTGAGGCCTAATCAGCACGGAGTAGAGATTAAGAATTACTTCTCGTGTCTTGCTCACAACACTCCTGCTAATACATCCCAGAAAGATGTTTGCTTTTTTTGCAGCAGTTACACTGTTGACTCATATTTAGCTTCTGATCCACTATGACCCCCAGATCCATTTCTGCAGTCCTCCTTCCTAGGCAGTCATTTCCCATTTCGTTTGCGTGCAACTGATTATTTCTTCCTAAGTGAAGTACTTTGCATTTGTCCTTACTGAATTTCATCCTGTTTACTTCAGCTCGTTTCTCCAGGTTGTCCAAATCATTTTGAATTTTAATCCTATCCTCCAACGCACTTGCCACGTCTCCCAGCCTGATATTGTCTGCAAACTTTGTAAATGTGCTCTCTATGCCATTATCTAAATCATTGATAAAGATAGTGAACAGAACCAGATCCAGAACTGATCCATGATGGACCCCACTCCATACGCCCTTCCAGCTTGACCGTGAACCACTGATAATTACTCTCTAGGAATGGTTTTCCAACCAGTTATGTATGCACGTTATAGTAGTCCCATCTAGGTTTTATTTCCCATGTCAGTTATACTAAGGAAATGTCACAAACCCCACAGAAATACTTAGGGAAGACAAACTGGGGGAGAAAAAAGGATTGTGTTTAGTAATAAAACCAGAAGTAGCATTGAGAAAGTTCAGCTTAATAGGGACAGTCCAGAAACTGTGTGGAGAAGACAGGGAGTTTGCCAGGAGACATACAAGAGCCATGCCTTCAAAGCAAGGTTAGCTATAGAACACGCCTGCTCCATGCAGTGCAGTGGGACAGGGTTGTGTGGTTAATAAGAATAATGCATTTTCTAGCAGTGTAGGTTCAGACTTTTATACCACCCTCCCTAACTGCTAGAAACCAACTCCTTTCCCTTGACAATCCACCAGCCCAGGACTTCATAGCTAAAGGAAGGGTGGTAGCACAATTAACCCAGCTTAACAGACTGATTTGCTCATTCCTGTGACTGGAAATGGATTACAGGACACAAGAAATCCCTTCCACTCTTTGTTTAGTTATCGTGGGTGCTTTTCTGACACCCATCTCCATCGTATCGAAGGGCTGCCGTAATATCTGCACGTTCGTAAGTACATGACACAACAGAGCAATATGCGCAGACCCTTGGGGAATGACTGCATTTCATTACTCCAATGTGACCCCTGTGGCCACGTCAAGTGTGTCATGATATACTGAATTTGGTCTGTCTCACACAGGAGGTGTTTATTATAAAAAACAGGTACTACAGCAGGCAGGCTTCCACGCAGCTGGCATTCCAGCTTTATCTCTTGTGTTAACCAAGGGTTTCCCCCTGCTTGGAGCTCTGTACAGCACAGAGACATCTAGAGATGTGACTAATATACTGCAAATAAACATAACACTACAAGAAACAGTGTTGGGGCACGCCCTCTCCCCAGTCAAGGAATGTCACGGCAACTTGACCAGCAGGCCATTCTTTCTCCACAATGTTCCAAGTGACCATGGCAAGGAAAGTCTTCTGCTGGGGAGGTGAGGAATCCTGAATTAAAGAAATTACCTTCCCAAAGGCCTGCACATTAATTGCCTGTGTTGATAATTTGTTTTCTTTGCTTCCTTTCCAACCCGCTGGATATGACACTTGCCCTCTACCCCGCACAACAGACCTCTTACACAGAGTATTACGTGAGCATTTCACATTCTGCAAGTACTATTTTCTAGTTCTTGTGACAATAAGCTGAGTTTCAGCTGCACCTTGTTTCAATGGGTGTCCTTTGATCACTTCACACAGCATTTTCTAACCAAATGTTTCCAGTGGATGGCACTTTGCTTCCCACCCCACTTTGGAACGTCCAAGAAGAATACATAAAGCAAAGTGATTTTTTTTTACTGATTTTTGGACCTTGGTAGTAGGGCAAACACAGGGAATCTCGAGATATTATATATTTTATTCAGAAAGCAAACTAATAAATTATAACATGGACCAAAGGCAATGTCTGGCATTGTGTGTCTATGGTGACCCAACAGAGGTGAAGATAGCTAGCTAGATGATAGATAAAAAAATAGGTAGCTTAGAAATACCAAGTGAGAGGATATACCTCCATGGCAAAGAAACCGCCCCCGCCCCCCGCGCTGAGTCTCGGCTCAATTGACTTGCACTTGCAGGACCATAAAATTGCAGTGTAGATATCTCCACTCACGCAGGAGCCTGGGCCCTATGACCCTGCCTACTCATCGGTTTTCAGAGTCCGAGCTACAGCCCAAGTGGGAACATCTACACTACTATTTTTAGCCCCACAGTCTGAGCCCTGCGACCCCACTTAGTTGATATGGGCTCTGAGACTTGGTGGTGCAGGTTTTTCATCGCAGGGTAGACATGTGCAAACACCCTGTGGGAGCAGCTTCTTCATCGCATGCACAGAGAATGAACTGGTTTCTGTGTGTGTTGCTGGTCCGGCAGCAGGGTCAATGGTGTTAGCAGTGGTGTGTGCAATCCCTTGTTAATTCATTGAGCTATTTATTGCATGCCTGAGCTGGGTGGATGTGAAAGCCATGTGTTCTCTCAGCAGCTTGTAACTGTGAAGCCACCAAACGTTCTTTCATCATAGTTCACTGAGTATAATAAGCTTGCTAATGCTACAAAGGCAGCAGGCCAAACAGCTGACATCCTTGGGACTGCATTAGATTCTGGAGAGATCAGAGTTATGTGCCAGGAGGCAAGCCCCAAACAATCGGACGGTAATGGAGTGGGGAACCCCAGTGGAGAACAGTATGTGATGCGGTGATGCTGGTTAGACCATGTGCCATGGAGGGTGCTCATGCATAAGTTGCCAGCGTGAGCTTCCCACGTACAACACACCAAGTCGGACGAGGAAAAAGAGAGCACTGGAGTTAAAGCTACGTGCCAGAGTCTGACCTGGGTCACATCCATGTAAATCCAGAGACCTTTATTGAAGTCAATGGAACATGTCCAGATTTACATGGGTGTAACTGATAGAAGCTGGCGTGGCAGAATCTGGCAATGCTATCACACGCTAGGGATCATACACCTTATGGTTTTCATTTGAAAAGCCTCTGTCTCTGTCATAACAAAGGCCTTACTGAATAAAGAAAGAGGGCTGGAAAAACAAGTGGTTGGAAGAACTAGTGATCAGGCAAGACAACTGGAAATATTGTGTTCAGAAACTTAGGAGAGCACTTGGATAATTGTTCCATTTATCACCTATTGCCTTGGTGTTCCTCGTTCCCAGACTCATCCCAGCATCTTATATTTCTCTAGACTGGATAAGCAGCCTGCTGGTCCAACCACCCAGTGACTTCTGAAGTCTAGTTTCATTAGCGAGACAAGGTTATATCTTTTACTGGAGCACCTTAAGGTCCAACAAAATATACGACTTCACTCTCCTTGTTTCTCTAATATTCTCGGACCAACGTGGCCACAACACCACTGTAAACAACTATGTCTAGTCTCGTTTTACGTTTGCACACAAATTCCCGTGTCCATATCCACCAAAAAAAGGAAGTTTTCAAAGTTAGGAACACATTGATAAGGGTTATAGGAAGGTTTGTTTGTTTTCTCTGCTCAAACATGGGAAACATGGTCATTTAAAAACTAATGGGCATGGGAAGTTATTTAGGTGCCTAATTCCCATTGGTTAGGTGCCTGAATACTTTTAAAAATCAGGCCCATGGTCTGGAGATCATGGGAGTCATCAGCACTGCTTCATACATAGGTTAATGAACAAAATATTATATGATAAATATATAATATATTATAAATTCCAATACAGCAAATGAGCTCGTGTCACCTGCTTACCCACTTGATATTAAAGTTGCATTGATAAATAGTTCGGAAGAAATTAAAAATTATTAATATTCTCCAACTCCAAACATGTTTCAGATGCAAGTAGTATATGTTACAAGTACAGCACTAGAAGGTGTTATAGACGGTTATAAATGATAGTGATGCGCAACCTATTGACTTGTAGGACTTGATACCAGTCTGTAACCATTGATTAGCCATTATTAAGAGATCTGTTAATTAGAGGAGATCAGAAAATGGTTTTTTCCGCCTTGTGGACATTTCAACTTTTCATAAAAAAATTAAAAGTTTAAACACTGAAAATGTTTAGATTTTTGGTTTTCTGGTGAATAATCAAATATTTCTGAGGAAAGCAGACATTTCCATACATTTTTCATTTAGTCAAACCAACAATTTTCTGTTAAAAAGTTTTGATGTTAAAATTTTAACCATTTCTAATATTAAACCTTTATTAACTTTTTATAAGCTAATTTGTATAATTTATAAATGTACTTTTAATATAAAGTACAAGTACAATTTTTTTTAATCCAGTGGTTTTTATGTTATTTTATAGTGAAATAGAAAAATATTTCTCTATTATTTTCCTAAAGGAAGTGCTAAATTTAGTATATGGCTGCTATTCAGTTTCACTTATATTTTTTCTTTAACTGTAAAACTGGGAGATCTGCATTTTTAGGTGTTTCCCGGAAGACATTGTTAAAATTTATCTATGGTTATACACACTGAATATTGAAACAACTTTCTTCAGGCAGTGGAAGTATCTGGTAAGACCAGTTCTGTAGTTTCAGAACAGTTTGCAGATCTGTGTGTTCGGTATGATAGTCCCCTTTTAGAATTTCAGTGTCTGTTATATTTACAGCCAGTTTTAAAAAGGGGAAAGGAGTGTAAAAAATTGTCATGACATTTCATTTAATTTCTGTTTTCCATCAAAATCTCATTTACGATGAAAATTTCTCCTAGCTCTAGCTAGAGGACTAGGGGGAGTTTGGGGAGTGTGTCAATCCTGGGATGAAATGGATTCTTTCAGTGTGAAGGGGAAGCATAAACTAGGTTTTCACATGTGCCCGTGTTTTGTTGTCCTCTAATCCATTTACAAGCAAGAGAGTCCAGATATCTCCAGCGTATGACATGTCATAAGAGTTTGAGTGGTTATCTGGCATAGGAAAAGAAGATGTTCCAGATATGAGGAAGGTTGGCTGAGGTTAGTCCTGCTTTGAGCAGGGGGTTGGACCAGATGACCTCCTGAGGTCCCTTCCAAGTCTAATATTCTATGATTCTAAGGTGTGAAGGAGAGCATTCAGATGGAAGGACAAATGGAACGAGAAGATGTTGTGGGAACAAGGCAGTGGAGACGGACGGTAAGCAGGAACCTCAATGTTGAGGATGAGAAGCTTGAACTGGATAGTGTAGAAGAGAAAGGAAACCAGAGAAAGCAATCAAAGCAGGGAATGAAGGGTCAGAGGAACAAGAGAGGAAGCAGGTTTCAGCAGCAGCACTTTGAATGGGCAGGAGAGGAGAAGCTGAGGTGTCAGACGGACAGAGGTTGCTGTGCTCCAGATAAGAAATGACCAAGGCGGGGACAATGGCTTCAGCTGTGCCAGTGGGAGGAAAGGACCTGAGAGCGGTAGAGGAAGAACAGATGAGATCTGGTGTCAACCCGGAAGTGGTGAACGGAAGAATCCAATACAGCATCAAATGTCCCTGCCTGGGGAACAGGGAGGCGTGGAATAGAAGGAGAATAGCAAGACAGAGCTGAGGAGAACTTACTGGAGCGCTCTTTTTAATCATTTAACAGCACACATAGACCATGATTATTTTCCCGAAGGCAACCTTAGGAAGCCCTCAGTGCGCTGTCAGCCTGAAATCTCCTCTTAAAACTATAAAAGGAGCTCAGATCCAAACCTTGATTTTTTCAGTTCATGGGCCAAATTCTCAGCTGGTGTAAATCAACATAGTTCCATTGAGGTCAGCGACGAATCTGTCCCATGTCTCTCTCTTATATTTACAGTTCAGGATTCTGTTTGGAGACCTTCAAACCATAATGTTTTCTTTTTGTAAAGCAACAGCTAGGTAACAACTAGAAAAGACGGGCAGACGCCTTTGCATTAGCGAGGCTGACACAGTGACTATTGGAGTACTAAAAATTATAAAATATGTTTCCCATCTGTAGCTTTTGAAAGACATTTTTCCTGGGTCATTCATTCCAGCGAAGGAATCTAGCATAGACTAAAGCCCACACTGCTATCTTCCATTGCTTGGCACAGCGTTGTTGTAGCTGTGTTCGAGAGAAACGCTAGGTGCGTTGATATTTATTGGGCCACCTTGTGCTAGTGAGAGACAGAAGCTTTCAAGGAACACAGAGCTCTTCTTCAAGTCTGGGAAAGGTACTAGAGTGTCACAGCTAAATACAAGATTGAACAGATATTTTAACTTAAATAGCTAGCATATATTCTAAGGGACCATTCAAGGTGACATGGCCTGTTATCATAGGACAAAAAGAGAGGGAGGAAGTTAGTGGTTACAGATGGTTGTAATAAACCATAAATCCAGCGTCTTTATTAAGACCATTATTTTTAGTGTCTAGCGAACTTATGAATTTAAGCTCCCCGGCTCGTCTTTGGAAAGCATTGCGCACATTTCCTTTCAGGGTGAGGACTGATCAGTCAGATGTAGAGGGCTTGCTTTGTGAAAAGTGCTCCCCCACAGGTGATAGGGTGGTTTTGTCTTTTATCATTTTCCTGCGTAAGTTCATTCAAAAGCGCAGGGATTAGTTTCACCCATTCATTTGTTATTGGGGCATTTAATGGCCTGGATGGGATACACCACGTGTTACCCTTCAAGATCCGTGGTCCTACACATGCCTATCGCAACATGTGGTATACCTCACCCAGTGCACTAAATGCCCCAATAACAACTAGATGGATGAAACCAGACAACGCACGTGCTTAACTTTAAGCACATACGTAGTCTCACTGAACGCAGTGGCGAGGTTAAAGACTAATTTTTGCCAAATAATAGAATAATAATATTTATTATTATTCAGCATTTATGTTGTGTTGGCATGTAGAGGCCATGGGCCCATTGTGTTAGGTGCTGTACTTACAAATAGTAAATGACAGTGTCTCTGTCCCAAAGAGCTTCAGTTTCATAAATAAGCCATTACAAATGTATGAAACAAACTAGTGGCTCGGGAAGACCAGATAACAAAAATAACAGAGAATTTCCACATAGATCAACTGTGTGCACAATTCCTAGCCAATCAGCAGGAGCAGTAATTGCAACTTGCCGTCGACCCAGCCTAGAACTAACCACACAGCAATAATCTAAAAGCACACGTTCCAGGTCCAGCTCCAGATGGAACGCCTTGTGCAATAACTCCCCCTGGCCCCTCAACTTGGTCATTTATTTTCCTGCCTCTTCCTCCTCATTTTAGAATTGCCCCTTAACTTGAACGGGCTTAAACAGCTCAGGCAATAGTCATCAGGGAGAAGTTCCCCAGTCCTGTTTTCAGTACAAATGCTGCCCAGCTACTAATATTGCTCGGCCTGTTTATGTGGCCTGCAGTAGTGTGTATATCTTGTGAAAACCACTTCCTGGAATACTTGCGTTCAATATAACGATCGAGTCCTTGAGCTTTGTTCCTAGGTAACCTGCCCAAATTAGCCCTATTTGCAAAACACATTGTTCCAAAACAGCAGTAGGAGATCAAAACTAAACCACCAGCCACCCTATGTGTTCGCTCTCACCAAGCCAGTTTTCTTGCCTTCCTGTGAAGACTGTCAACAAAAGGGCCGCTGTATGCCAACTGGCATGGTGGTTTCTATCACATGAATATCTGTCCCCCTAGGAAGTGGACTCAGAGCACTTACTAATTTCATGTAGGCCACCAAACAAGCATCAGATCATAGTGACTTTTGGTGTGGGGTTTGAACCTACAGGTCACCCTGCAATTTAAGGCACCAGGCAGGCATCTTTCCAAGCAGGGGTGGAATTTAGGCCAAGGCCCATATTTGCAGGTGTAATGAGACAGGAGGAAATGGAAAATTAAAATCAAAGCAGGAAAACTTATAACCTTTCACATGTATTTGGGCTGAGAGGCAGCAAGTATAGCACAATGAAGGAAAATACAGAATAAGAAGTCCCAGAACAGAAAAGGAAGGAAAGAGGAACTTGCTACCTATTGGGAAGTGGCCGCAAACAAGGAGATTTGTGGATTTAATTTAGAAATTCCTTAATCATTCCAGCCTTGCGCAGCAGCAGCAGCAAATTGTTGCAGCTTGTATTGCTGAAGACCAAGTACCCTTTAAAGCACAAGGAACGGTTTTGTTTTAAATGGAAGGCAGAGATTAGTTCTCATTATCCAATACTGTCTATTGTGCCTGAGTTTAAGGAATGGCACCATCTTACTGCCTAAAGAAGCCATAAAAAAATAGCCTTATAATTTCTGGGGTGGAGAGCAGTGGCAAAGATGACTGGAGGTTCAAAAGGAGGCCGGGTAGCCATCTGTCTTGGATAGTTTAGACACACTAAATCCTGCATCTTAGCAGGGAATTAGACTAGATGGCTCTTGCTGTCCCTTCTAACTTTATGATTCTATGACTGATTTCAGAGTTAAACTAGTAAGAAATGGAAAACTGGGGGACATAAAATAGAAAATGTTTTGTTCGATTCTGTTTTATTGTTGGTAGATAGATAGATAGATAGATAGATAGATAGATAGATAGATAGATAGATAGATAGATAGAT
>ML675626.1:27965870-28052387 GCA_007922155.1 Mesoclemmys tuberculata
GATAGATAGATAGATAGATAGATAGATAGATAGATAGATAGATAGATGACATCTTAGTTGTTTTATGGAGTAATGATATTCAGTGCCTAAGGAGCTAGCAAGAGATCTGCCTTATTCTATGTGTCCAATTCCTCCCTGCTGTGCATAATGATGAGGGTTTCACAGTGCTCAGGCCAGATCGTGTGGGACGCTCAGCCCTTAAAGGCACAGTCCCCAGTCCCACACCTGTCTAGTCAAATGCAGAAACCATTAGGAGTTCAGCAAAAGACTGTGCTCCCTCCCCTTCCACCGCTGGCCACAGAACCCTGTTCCCGCACCCCGTAAGTGGTGCTCTGATCTTGTGCTGGCTTTCAGCTTCGGAGTGAATTTCAGCCTGTAAGCCTAATCTGAAATACCTTTCCTTACAAGGCAGGTCAGCAGCATCTGACCCTGTTCATCGGGGAGGGCGAGGGGGACTTCTAACTAAACAGGTTGTGCTGAGGTTTTTAAGCCTGCCCTTAAGGCACCTGCACATATTTGACACGTGTGGTCATGCTGAGCAGTACATCAGGAACGCTAGTGTTATGATCCAGAGCAAAGTGCGACCGACCGCAGGGCAATTGTGTAACAGCGAGGCTGGGTAGGTGAGGTCTTTCAAGGATTAAGAAAGTTCAAGGGAAAGTTCTGTGTTTTATTCTGAAGATCAACAGGGAAGTAGCAGATTTAAAACAATGCCTGGCCGGAATGCTCTGTGCAGCCACGAGAAATGCATTGTGTATGGTTGCTCATCTTCTGGGTGCAAATCCTGGCCCCCCCTCTCACATGAGCCCCAGCATGTAATGGAAATAACATTGCTCCATAGAGCTGGAGCAGGGAGGATAGTTCATGAGGGTCACCTCTCTTGCATGTCACCAAATACATCTCCAGGAGCTCCGTGTGCCCATAGCACGGGGACTGAAGTAAAACAAGGGAGGGCATGGGTGACGGAGATCCATATCTATGGGATTTCACCTACCAAACAACACCCCTCCTCTGCATAGAAAGAAAGGGGGCAGAAGCCACCTGTGGTCGAACTGCTACCCCATGCTCTCTGAGGAGGACGTTTTCACATGCGGGTCCCATGGAACTGTGTTTTTACTTAGAGAATTCTTTCCCGGCCGGCTGGCTGGTGGGTCTTGCCCACATGCTCAGGGTCAAACTGGTCACCATATTTGGGGTCAGGAAGGAATTTTCCCCCCTGGGTCAGATTGGCAGAAAGCCTGGCGGGGTTTTCACCGTCCTCTGCGGCGTGGGGCACGGGTCACGTGCAGCTTTACACTAGAGTAAATGGTGGATTCTCTGTACCTTGAAGACCTTAAATCAAGATGTCAGGACTTCCGTAACTAAGCCAGAGGTTAGGGGTCTATTACAGGAGTGGGTGGGAGGAGGCCAGGAAGCCAGACTAGAATGTTTATGATGGTCCCTTCTACAAGTCTCTCCACAGGGTCTAAGTTTGGCCAGTAGCCAGCACAAGGCTGTAGGGTGTTTTATTCACAACTTGAACCGGTGTTGGTAATAACTCCGTATATGTTTTAAATACCCCAGTTGCCTAGATGCCAGGTAACTGGAGGCCAGTCTCATGACTCACTGGTTTTTACATCTGCAGATGGTAATGTGTTGTTTGTTTGTTTCCACTCCAAGTCAGCCCTAGAGCTTCTCAGCTTGATGTTGGAAGCAGGGGAAAGGCTGACCCCATGTCAGGTGAAATAGGCATCAACCCGAACTCTTACCTCAGACTGTTTTTAAGATATTTTCAAAATGAACTGGGCAAGAAGAGTGTGTGGCCTCTCACAAATGAGCCTGAATTTCAATGCAGGGATATTCAGATGCACTTGACAAGTTTCTGATAAGTGTCTGGAAGTCTGGATGGTGATAACCTAGCTCTGCAGTCCAGATCTTTCCATCGTGAATTTAAACACAAATTGGGCCACATTTCCCAAGGACTATAGCTCTACAGTATGTGTGACCAATAAGCAACCTCGCAGTCCTTGACCTTGAAATCCTGCACAGGGATGGGTTTGCTCTGAGACAATCGTTAACCAGCCTGACAATTATTTTCTCTCAGCAACTGTATCTGAAGGTGTCGGTGGCACAGGATGCAAAGCAAAAATACACACATAGATGCCATCCAAACTTCGTAACATCTAAGTTATGGCCTGATGCTACAACGCTTACGCTGAGGAGTATCTGCTTGTGCAAATAGTCACATGAAAGTCAATGGAACTACTCACCTGAGTAAGACCAACTCAGCACGAGCAGCACAGAATCGGGCCCTGAGTAGACAGGTTAGCAAGCCACGAGGGTCACGAAACGTCTTTTGACTCTGACTGCCTCTGATCAAAGAGGAGTGAACAGCTCTGCAGGAATGAGGGGGCACTAAATCCACTGTGTCCACATCAAGAGGTGTTCCATGATCTGTGGCGATCACCAAAATGAGAAGTTAAGACAAGAGAAGGATGATTTGTGTCACTTACAGCAAAGTATAATTTTCTTCCTTCAATGCAGAATTGAACCAGATCATGCTATTAAACCGAGGACAAGAGACACAGAAACTGAGGATTTCCTGATCCTAGACTGTCCTTGCTGACAGTAGGCTGCTGACTACACTCCACAAGTCCTTTTTTATTGCAGCCACCCAAGACCAGTGGTTGTCCCGGAGGTCTCTTATCCAGCAGCCATCTCCATTTCCCCCAAGACCTTAAGTAACTCTTACATTAGGAACACAATTGATCCGCTAAATGCTGTCAACGTGGTGGACAGCTGAGTGGTTACACTGAAGGACAGGCCACTCCTGGCAGTTCGGCTGTGGAAACATAGATCCATCTCTCATGCCTCTCAACTCACCAGCCGCTTCTGCTGATTGTATGCCTCATTCAGTTTCCACTGATGTGAATTCCCACTGGAGACTTTCCATTGACGTCAGCAGGAGTTTGACTGGATCCCAAGAGCATATCACATATCAGCAGTGCTCTGGATTTAAAACCAGATAGAAGAAATTAAGAAAGAGTGGTCATGCTCTCATTCAAACACTTGGTTCGGTTTTAATGGTAAAAGGTGGCCTAATCAAAATCTCCCCTCTTACTGAACCAAAAGATTCAAATGGCTGCTTAAGAGAATGTTAGCTGAACTGTTCTTCCAGAACTTTTCCAGATAATAAAAAGATATTTTGAGATTACCTTTCTTTAGCCCATCTATTGAGTGAATGATTCATATACAAATTAGTCAGGATAAATACAATGCAATTAATACACACAATGGTACACTATTCAAATATTTTGGGGCCTTTCTCTTTATTAGTGTAGCCTAATTTTAACAGTCTGAGGGTCTAGAGAAGTAATGTGTTAATTGCCGGGTACACGTGTTAATCCCCATTCTCAATGTATGGGTCCGGTCCTGTAAAGTGCTGAGCGCTTCCTAGGAACTCCCAATCATTTCGCTGGTAGTTGGAGATGTTCAGACTTTCACAGCAGGTCCTGTGCACCTTGCAGGATCAATCTTCAAAAGGAGGCTTTAACAAATTAGATTTTTATTAGTAAATGTCGATTTTACGGTACACACACAAACGACAAAAAATACTTACGTTGATAATCATTTGAAATGTTTTGATATGGGAGGTTGTTGACAATTTGTGTTGTAACCGTTATCAAGCTATAACTTTTTGAATCTCAACATTCTTTGTCATTAAATAATTATTGTCAACCCACCATAATTTCCCCCCAGCTCTGAACATTTAAACTGATAAAAACAAGGGAAAAAATACTTAAAACCCATAATTTTGTGTCATGGGGAAAATTTAAATCAATAAGCATTTAAAAAGTGCGTAAACATAAACAGATATCCATTGAAATGACAAAAAGTAAAAATCAAAGAGCTATAAAAACAACTTAACTGCCCAGCTAATATTAGTGTGAATTCTTTGACTCCCTTCCTCTGGCTTTTGGCTTCTCCATCTCCATGTTGATGGGTGGCAGTGGGGCACAGATGTTTAAATAGTGGCTTTAACTATAGTGTAATGATTTTTTTTTCTCTGCCCAAAACTGTCTTTGGAAAGAACACCCGTGCCAGAGAGCGTGGCTACTAGGTGACACATGAGGATGCCTGAAGAAGGGCTGGGCCTTTTTCGTTTCTTGGAACCAAGTCAAAGCAGGCATCTTGCATTGCTCACCACATTCCCTCCGTTCATCCTGATGTCAGTGTATAAAAAGGTGATGCTACGGGAAGTGCCATCTCTGGTCTCCCTCAACGCGGTTGGCTCCTGGAACACCTGTCACTCTCTGGAGTGCATGAAGCTGTGAAAAAAGAGACAGTAAGTTTTGGGGGCCATTTTTTACCCTCATTCATTTTTAGTACAGGATAAGCAGGTTAACTATGACAGAACGCACGGGAGAGGATGGTATGTTATGCAGTTATGTACAATATGGGGCTACAGTTTTAGGTAGTTTGTTAGAACAGCCATTCTCAAAAAGGCATTTGCACAATTGGTCAAGCGTACGGTACGATATAATCAGTTCTGTCGGTCAGGATGTATTAAAGTAATAAATATAGGCAAAGTGCTCAGAGACTCTAGTGATGAAACCTGTATGAATACACTGCAAAAGGGAGGGAGAAAGAGGAAGAGAAAATTATAATTATACAATGTATGAAACTCTTGCACAGGAGGGTTTTTAGGTTGTTGGGCTTTTATACGGACAATTGCACAATTGATGAGTGATCAGTGCTGTGGCATAAGCCTTTGGCTTCTGTCGTGTGAAGAACAAAAGCTCATACAAAAGCAAGAGAGATTTTTCCTGGTGTGATGGATGCTGGATTATAATACTGAGATGCAGTCAAGAGAAAGTGTATTAGGTTGTGACTGGAAGACGAGGTGCTGACATGAACAAGATCTGAATGTCTGGAGGGCTTTGGGTCAGGCAACGTCAAAGTGAATGCTGACAAAAATAGAATTAGCTCCTATTAGGGTGACCAGATGGCACATATGAAAAAGCAGGACAGGGGGTGGGGGGTAATAAGCACCTGTGTAAGACAAAGCTGCTAATATCAGGATTGTCCATATCAAATCAGGCCACTTGGTCACCCTCACGGCTATATAAAAGTTCTGAGTCTTCTACTGCCAGCACAAAGTTTGGAGTAACTCTTCCAAGGTCAGGCCCACAGAGAGACTTTCACTGAGATTCAGTCAAATATTTCGAGTCTGTTTTAGCTTTGAGGTAACGCAGCTGTTCATCCATTTGCGGGGGGTGGGGAACGCCACCCCTGCACATTTGGACAAGATCCTCCCTGCCCCCCATCACTCCCTCTCCTTCCTTTCACAAGGACTGAGGTCACTGCAACTTTCGGGGCATAAATGAGCCACCCTCGGGCCAGAGTTGCCAAAGACAGGCGGAGAAGGAGTGTGACCTTTTATGGCTTGACTGGGTCCCTCCAAGCCGTTTGTACCATTGGTGTCAGGGTGCTGTCGTCGTTGGAATGGACTATGGTGGTGAGGGGCCTGTAGTGTCCCTTGCAGTTCAGTAAAGAAGGGCTTGTTTATGCAAAGAGGATTCTTTATTCAGGATGTTCGCCACACCTAGATTGACTCTGTCATGCTCCGTGGCTCTCAAGCTGAGAGAACATAGCCTATGTCACCCAAAGCCTGCCTAAATTCTGACTTGGATGATGCAAGCCTGGAGCCGATGCTAACCACACTAGAGTGCCTTGCCTGCAAGCATGTACTTATTTCCCTTGGGGTGGATGCAGACTGTGTTTTGCTAATTCTTCTCTGAGTAATATCAGGACAGCCCCAGGGTGTCTTTCCCCTTTGTTTCTTTAGAGCAGGCAGTAGCAGCTCCTCGTCAGCCAGTGGGGCAGAGTGTAGCCAGATCTCACCTCGCCAGATCTCATGCAATATGAGCGTGCCAATGTTTGACATCTTCAAAAGCGAGTCCGTGACATTGGGCTTTTCGTTGAAAACGGAGGAGCGTATGCTTTGTCCGTATGTTCCTGCTGCTTATAGATTGGGGTGTATTCTAATAAAGTCAAGCACATCTCAGCAGGTACCGTCTACTGATCTCCTATAGGACTGAAAGTGGGGGTGTGACGGACGTGGCAGCTTTTATTGCTGGCAACAATGATTTTGCCTTTTGTGCTAGTTCTTGCAGTTTTTAAATCTGCGTTTAAACTAGCTGATCACTTCCAATGTGTATGGATAAATAGTGCTGAGAGTTTCTAAAGCTGTGCCCTGAAAGAGCTTGTTTTGATTTTGACCTCTTTTTCGCACACATTAGTGCCCCTCCATCACTGCCTTCTTCCACCTACACTCTTGGGACTTCCCAGGTGGAGAAGATGGTTTTACATACCTCCCATAATGATCACTAAGGGTTAGGAAAGTGAAGCCCCCCCAAAGAGCCTTCTTCTAAAGCAAAAAAGGGTGAGATGTGATAGCCTGACAATAGCTTGTCCCTGTCACAAAAGGGGAAGTTACACGGAGCTTGCAAGAGCACAAGGAAGTAAGGATGAAAAGAAGGTAGAGGAGACAACTTGAGTTAGCATGAGTCTCACCATATCCCATGGCAAATTAAACATGGAGGTGAAAATGAACCATGAAACTCAGATCTGGAGCAGGATCCAAAGCTCCCACATGGGAACAATCTGGCGCCCTTACCAGAAGGGGGAATGGCAGGCGTTTATCCATGTTGCCTAAGGAAAGTTCACACAAACTGGTCATATATTTTCTTTTTAGGCCTGAATAGAGGGTCCAGATGGGAAACAGAAAATCTATGAAGGGGACAGAAGGGCCACCAATTTTAACTGCCCTTGTAATTTTACTCATTTCTGGTAAGTTATTTAGACTGAAGAGCTATAAAGCATTGCTAGGCATCTAATCCCCGGTGTAACTGAACACACGTTCAGGATCTGTCATAACAAACTCTCTTTGCTGTTGTCAAAGTTCCCCAATGCTGGAAAGTTGATTGAGTCAACTTCACACAATAATCATCAAGGCAAATAATTATTAATATATTTAGCACTTGTTAATATGATTCTATTATTTTTAGCCCTTCCGAGACATGAACATGATAATAGCAGCAATACATGAAAAGCGAATTGCATCTCACGCTCCGTATCTCTATTGTTATTTTTGTGTTAAAAAAAGGAAATCTGCAGAACTTCAAAGGCACCAACCTCTATTTTTGCTTTGTGTGGGTGGTCAGGCTTTGTGGTAGGTTAGGAGAAAACCCACTTCTTTCCATCACTTTAATTATCTCATTGTATTTCTTTTAGGTCAACATGTAGAAAGTTTAAATCTGGTACGTACATAAAACCACTGATTACCATTTTTTTCTGCTTGTTTGTTTGTTTGAACTGCTAGGGGCCACTTAAAATGGCTCCAGGTCTCTAGGGGAATTACACTGCATGCAATCTTCCATATTTCCTTCCTTAAAGCCAGACCTATCTGTTGGAGTGAATTCTAGCTCCACCGAAGAGAGTGGAACTAGGCTGATTTACCCTAGCTGAGGATAAGACCCATTATATCTTTGGTATAGAGAGACGAGCCCATTGCCCTCAGTGGGTCCAATGCAGAGTATCTTTAACTCTCATCAATACAATGTGCCTGATTCAGCCTGCAATGAGATGATCGGTGTCTGCTTCCTAGCTAGCCATTCTGGACTAATTCTGTCCCACGCCACTCGACTGATCAGCTGTGTTCTGTGCTAATAGTCTAACCAGAACTTTTTCTCTCTTCTTGTACCAGTGTCCGGCGCACCCGATCTGTAAGTAGAGATTATTTGGTTTGTTGCTAAAAGTCCCAGGTGGGCAATCTCAGTCAAGATTGTAGCTTTGGGGGCAGAGCTGACGCACGCTGGCAAGTCAGCGTGGAAGAAATTTGTGTAACTGCTGCCCATACCGTATATATGTTGGGTGAAATTCAGCCCAATGCAGAGGGCCAGGAGAAAGTCCATGCATCACGTATTTTGAGGGCATATTTAGAGGTTTATCGGTCTTATGCCAGCCCCTTGCACAAGGTAGAATGTCACCCTCTGTCAATACACAGAGGCCTCCAAGCTCCAGAGTTCTCAGTTTAGCAGTTTTCACCTGCACTGAATACAGATGCTCCTTACACTAGGTAATTGTAAGTGCAATAGAGGTAGAGAGAAGTTAAAACGAGAGAGTCTCAAGTGTGTGACGGGTAGGACTTCAAACCTTTCTCCTCCCAGTCAGAGAGCATTTCACCGTAACCTCAGGTTAAGATATTTAAATCATGTCCTGGTTCATGATGCCAAATTTTGTTTATCTTGTGTTTTCACAGCTCCGACCTACTGTTCCCCTGTTAACAGGTATGTGCCAGCAGGAATTTTTATTCTATACACTTTGGATGGGAGGCAGAGAGAATTTGCTTCCCCTGAGAGGCGCTGGGTAGTCTAAAAATACTCTCAGACCTGAAGCGGTGATGGAAAGACAGTAACATCAGCGGGCCCGATTCTGATCTCATTTACATTGATTTCTGTGGCACTGCTCCTGCTTTATACTGGTCTATGGGAGAGGAAAATCAAGTTCATTGTGTGTAACTGATGGGAGAACAGATTTTTCCCTACCAAGGAGGCAAAGGAAAATCTCATTAAATCCCCCAGGAGAGGAATAAATGCTCTTGTGTATTATATGTTAATCAGTAGTTGGGAGATGGGTGCAGCTTAATGGTGTTCCTGGATTTGGGAATGTTACCCAATGTCTGAAATATGTTTTTAGTTATTCTTTGATAAGGTATACAACGATCTTCTGTACTACAGTAAACATGCCCCTCCGCCATGCTGTATTGTAAGCTCACGTACATAGGTATACTGGGCCTGGGTCATTGCCCCTTGAAGTCAATGGAAGACTTGCCATTGACTTCAACGGGAAGTGACTCAGACCTGTAGAAAGCAGCTCCTTGCTAGCTCATGTGAAACCAGTTGTTTAGAACATTATTTTCTTTCCAGTGTGGCTCTAAACACAAGCTCGGAGAGTGGTGACAGGTGCCGATTCACACTTCCCCAGTACGCGTGTGCTTCGGTAAGTCAGTTCCACCGGTGTAGCAGGCAGGCAGCTCAGAGGTTTCCAGTCCCGAGCTCTCACACGTGACATTTTTCAGCTATTTGGCGATATTCACCAATGACCCCGCCCCCACGTCGTGGACCCCCAAAAACGCCTTGCTCTAAAGTTCCTCCAGCACTAGTCGGAGCCTGGCACTGGGGGTCAAGAGGATGGCGTTCCACTCCTGCGTCTGCACCTGGCCAGCTGAGTACATTTGGGCAAATCATTTCTTGCTTTCAGTTACTCCCATAAAATGGGACTCAGTGAATGTGGAGAATCTGGTGTGAAAGGCACTGGAGAAAGGCCAAGTGCATTATCTGTTGTTCGCATTTCCCCCTGATGAGTAGGGTGTCCTGATTTTATAGGAACAATCCTGATATTCGGGGCTTTTTCTTATACAGGCTCCTATTACCCCCACCTCCTGTCTCGATTTTTCACATTTGCTATCAGCTCACCCCACTAATGATTGATGGTCATTAGTGCCAGTCTGTGTTTTTTGTTTTAGTCTTCCTAGAATCATCACTTTCCAGGCACAGGGTGTGTATTATCTACAGGAAATTTCTCACCAGAAAGCCTCTTCTTGAGAGATCCAGCCCAGATTTGCAGACTCAGGAGCTTATGAGAAGGATGACAATTTCCAGCCCTTTGGAGCTTCACTCATTAGCAAAGGAGTGAAAAACTAACTAGCCAATGCTGAGAGCAGTGAGGCAGCATCCCCCACGCCCCTGGGCAGATTTGTAACAGCTAAAGTGTATAGCATGATTCTCGCTGGTTAGCACACACTTTAGTCAATGGCATGCCTCTACAGTAGTTTTTCCTGCTCATTTGTTGCTACAGTTGTTGTTTCTAGTCACTGAAAATTAAATCTCACCGTTCTTACTCAGGGAAAACGCTAATTTTCCTGAGAGATGCAAGCTCTCAAAACTTCTCAGGAGCTTGCCTAAGCAAGGAATAAGTCAGAACTGCAGGATTTGGCCCTGGATCTGTATTCACAGATTGTAATACCCTGCTGATTTCATTAATTGTTCATGTTTGTCCCAGGTCTCTAACCTGACATCAAGCCGGCTTTCCTCCATCCTCCAATGCTACATCACAGACCCTGCAGCTCACCTGGACCTAGGGGCATTCGTGTTACTGTTCCAACAAGTCAGCAGAGAAACGTTGCAAACAACTCTGAATGAAATTAGCATCCAGGTAATAACGGTATCAGAAGGAGAAACTGTAGCGCAACCTCATCTCCAGGCACTATGCAGAGCTACAGCAAGAACTATGTTCACAAGATCATCGGTATTTGAAGTTTTTCTTCAAGCCACTAAGATATTTTTGGAAAGCTGAACATATAAGAAGTTTCCTAGATACATTTTTAAGGTACAGTTCTGCAACAAATTCCAGAGACACGGGATCATGGTAACAGATGCTACTGAGAGCAAAGAGGCCATTTATGGGCATAAATAATGCATATTTATGTGCACATATAATGCACATGGTAACAGTCATGTGTGCATTACCAATGTTACAAAGGTATATTTTGCAGGGCTGACTCCCTCTCCTATTTTTGAGTGTTGTAGCCCTAAAAGCACTCCGATTTCAACATTCAGCTTGCTCTTTGCAGATCTTTAGTGACCAGATTACACCGGCCGCCAAAGCCTTCCTGTTGAATGCGGCGTGGGAAGTTCTGAAAGCTGACCCTCGAGTGCAAAATGCAGGTTTCCTGGCCTCCTGGTTCCAGGAGACGCTGCACGCCTACTTGACCACCATCAACACGAACCTCTTGGACTGCATGACCCAGCTCCCCATCACTTGCGATGGCCTGGCCACAGTGTATGTCCAACCTAAATGCACACTTTGATTATAGCACGAACGTTAGGCTGTAGCTGCTATTTTGCAGCTATTTTGCATTGTGAAACTGCAATTGTTACTATATGAACCTGGCTGGCTATACTGCTGCCATTTATTATGGTTACTAATTATTAGTAATAGCTATTATTAATGACATATTGTTTTTAGATAGATAGATAGATACATAGATAGATAGATAGATAGAGTGCCTACCAAGCACTGTTGGAATGTACAGTGCAGAGCACCATCAGGAGGCAGTATAAAAGGGGTCACCGTGTCACTCAGATAACAGATCTTCACCCGCAGGCTTACAGTCTAAAACACGGGTAATCAATTATTTTTTTGTCAAGGGCTTAATTTCTCAGTCAAGGTATAGTCAAAGTCCAGACTCCAACAAAAAGCATAACACTAATGATAATAAATAAATAAAAAGATTTCATGGTCCGTTCAAAAGCATCTGGCAGTCCCAGTTCAGCCTGCGGCCCCCCCATTGACCACCCCAGGTCTAAAGGCACAAGCAATGATCAACCAGACAAACAGGATAGATCATACACAGAATGGAGCGTGCTCATTGGAGCCTAGATGCTGACGGTAAACGGTATCCACTGGAGACAATGGACATTGACCCCTGCCATGTGACAAGGGTGTGACCTTTTGTAAACCATCCCCGTCATATGATAGGGGACAGCCAATCACGAGGAATCCCTTCCCCAGTCTCCTGTGCATCGCACCTTTATTACAGGAGAAACTTGGCTGTCAGTGGAGACTCTGGGCCAGGATTATGAAGAAGACATATAAGAACAGATCCTCAGCTGGTGTAGATGGTCATCGTGCCATTGACTTGAAAGGAGCCTTGACTGTCTACACCAACTGAGGACCTGCCCCAAAGACAGGAGCTGGTGCAGGAGGCAAAAGGGAGCAGAGAGGTGGGAAGGTGGGGCAGAGGATAAGACGACGATGGGGTGTAGGAGATGAGAACTGAGATGGCAGGAACACAAACACATTTCTGCAAATCACACGTTCTCCTTAGGCTTGAGATCAATTTCTGTCATACACCCACATTTCATACAGTTTGACTTTTACCTAAAAAGATAGGGGGGAAATGTCATATGTGAAAGATAAATAGATATGAAGAGGCAAGAAATGGCAACAACCTCAGTGTGATTCTGTCCCTTCTGAATTCCCTTCTTTAGTGTGCAAGCTCTGGACAGTGTGTATCCTAGGATGGACAACAGCACTAGGCAACTAGTGGCCAACTGGACTGGGAGATTCCTTACTGAACATGGTAAATGATCAGCATCTAGAGTCAAACACATCCCTAGCCTAACTCCACTGAAGTCCATGGAGATCTTGGTGGTTAATGCCATAAAAAAGAATATGTTAGTTTCATTTGTGAGGAATGAGGATTATAAAACAAGCTGGTCAGATAATGGAAAAATATGTTTGCAAGAATTTATTCAGAGAGGAAAAAAATCTACCAAAATTTGCAATGAGCATTATCTGACCAGCTATGCAGCAAAAATGCTTCTGCTTTCATCAGCAGCACAGACTTATTTATACAGCTCTTCTCAACTCATCCTGACCTATGACATGTAAAAGTGGGGAGGAGAAGATCTGTGGGAAAGTGAATACCGGTCCCGGGAGAAAGGTCACCACTGGTGTAACACCACTGTGTTCTTCCTATATTCCTTTTCTTCTTCTGTGGGCTAATAAGAGACACAGACCTGACACTCGTAGAGAAATAAGAGTTTCTTTGTTGTGTTGCTTTAGTGTGCCAAAAAAGTTCAGCAAAAGAGTGGCTACTAAGCAACTGGAAGAGTTTCCGAAACTATGCATCATATAATGAGTTCACGACTTCCTGGAGTGGTTTTGATGGGGTAAGAATTTACTTTGAAAAGATTAATTCATTTAGCTATTTCCATCACTGGGTCAATTGTAAATATTTGGATTCCAGAAAAAATACTTTAAGGATCATATTTTGGTTTTACTTAACTGTAATATTACTAAATGCATTTCTACAAAGTGTAGACAAGGCTATGAACCGTACTGTACAGCATGTGGTACAATTTATCATATAAAAATGCCTTCATGTAGTAGGATTTGATGCTGCAGTCCCAATACCTGAGCCAGGCAAAACTCCCGGAGCAGGAACCTTATTGTCCTACATGTCTAAAGCACCCAGACACTGGTGATACCTCTCTCAATGGGGGTTTTGCTTGCCTGATCCAAAGCCCATTGATGTTGGGAGTTGTCTTTCCGGAGACCTTAATGGACTTTGATGCAGGTTCCAAATCCACAATGTGTGTCCTAAATTTATATTGTGGCTGTTGGCAACCCAGTGACCAAACCGGTTTGTTCAGGAGTTTTTTTAGGGCTAGAGTCGAGATGCAGCGCTTTTAATCATGCACGTTTCTTTCTAGTTTGCAGCGCTGGATGTCCTCACAGCCAGCCAGCTAGCACAACTCACCGCCATTCACAACGTATTCTCCAACAGCAGCAGAGCTGCAGGCGTAATCCATGTGCTCAGGACCAGAGATATCCTCTACCTGGGTGACTACTTGGCTGCGTTATCGACTTTAACCCTGACTCCTCCGTTTGACCGGGACGTGATGTATTCAGTGCTGGAGGCTATTCTACAAAGAGTCAATGAGAGCTTCCCAGATATCTGTTCACCTTCCTTGAAAGACTTGTTTCAGGTGAAACTGAAGATGCTGCTGCCTGTTACTGATGCAAATATACTGACTCTCTTCCCAACAAAAATAGGTTGCACTGACTTCCAGGATATGTGAGTATATATTTCAGCTCAGCAACATGGTGCATGAAGGGAAACAAAGTAAGGCATGTTAGCAGATGAGCTAGATACAGTTCCAGAGGGGTAGCCGTGTTAGTCTGGATACAGTAAAAACAACGAGAGTCCTGTAGCACTTTAAAGACTAACAAATTTTATTTCTGCAGGCGTGAGCTTTCGTGGGTTGTAACCCACTACAGAAATAAATTTTGTTAGTCTTTAAAGCGTTACAGGACTCTCGTTGTTTTTATTAGATACAGTTAGCTTCTGCATAGCAGGCACCAAGGCTTGCTATGGGATTTTGTTACCTTAAACCTCCAGGGCCAGCATACAAAAACCCCATCAACGCTTTCCTTCTGTCTCCCTTTCAAACATTGCCCAGGACATTTAGGAACCTTCACAGATAGATTATAGACATTAGCCAAATTCTGATGCATCCTCTTTCCTCTCCGAAGAAGCAGCGTGGCTCCAAGATAGGTAACCAGGAAAGATGGTTGAACTCATTAGGATAAAATAAGAACCAGTTTAAGCCATCGCTCAAAACTCAAAATGAACTTGAATCTTTTGTGAGGTTCAAAAGCAGCTGATTAATTTTTCACCTGCTTTTTTCCTTTCAAGTTTTGGCTGGGAACTAAAGTGGAAAAACCAAGAACAGTGCAGTTTCTTTCTGTTCCTAGGTTTCCTCTCACAGTGGTGTAAATCAGGAGTAAGATGAATGGCATTTCACTGGTGTAAAATCAATAAGTGAGAGCAGACTCTGTCTTTCTCAGCAGGCCCAAGGCAGGAAAAATGCAGTCACTAAGCCTCAGTTGCAGACCAAAGGAGTTCAGATTAGCCTGAGATCAGCCTGAGATTTAGCTTCCTCCATCACTAACAGCTGCTTGGGTTTTCCAGTCATAAGGTGACCAGAGAGCAAGTGAGAAAAATTGGAACGGGGTGGAGGGTAATAGGCACCCATATAAGAAAAAGCCCTGAATATCGGGACTGTCCCTGCAAAATTGGGACATCTAGTCACCCTATCCAGTCATCACTGGCAGAGCAGAGGAAAAGGAGGCATAGTTCATTTCCAACCCAACAATTCACTAGCTCACAACAACCTGATAAACAGGCCATGAAAACTAAAATTCTCAGGTCACAGGGATGATGTTTCTGGTCCAAAGGGAGTGACCGAGGATGACTTCGGCTTGGGACATCAAAAGCGTGTTTCATTTTTTTTTACCTTCCAGCTACAAAGGATTGAATTCTGTGCACAGTGAGTTAGATCCCAACACCCAGAAGGCCATATACATAGCCCGACTGAACTTTCTCAATGGGCAGGTGGCAAAAGAAGGTAATTCACTGTTGCATTTCGCTTTCGTCTACCGTTTTCTAAATGTCTTAATGCTAAATCTTAGCCTACTATTCTGGTATTCTTTCTCCACATACGTTTGCCTGTTCCATATCTGCCATCCTTAAGAACTGGGCAAACGCAAGAGGCCCCGTAGAATGAATAAGATCCACTTTGATTTTCCAGTCCAGAATGTGAAATGACATTCCTGAGAGAGAGGAAAGCAACACCAAACAGAAATAATGTTCATCGCTTGAGAATCATGATACATTTCACAAGCAATAGCTGACAGAACTTCCCTAGCCTTTGGGAAAGTGTATTTTTATAGCCGGTTCACAGATGGACAGACTGAAACAGGGATACATAACAAGCCGGTGCCAGAGCTTGCAATTGAATGCCAGTTTCCTGACTCCTAGTCCTCTGCTCTAACTACTAGTCCACAATGCCACTCTGAACTGTATCGCCAGTGTCCAGTGGAGTGGAAGATTTCCAGGATCAGTGGAGAGCTGCTATGACTACAGGGCTCTCTCTAACTTCTATTCTTTTGGAGCACAGCTACTTTTTCCAGTTGGTTTTGATTGCCTGGCTATGTTGCGTAAATTATCACCTGGTTTATTACAAACTCTCGCCTTGTATTTTCCTGATGACTGACACGGATGTCACTGACATTGATGACTGTTCAGTTTTTACATCCCTTGCAGGAGTAGCCTGTACATTCACAGCTGATAACAGCAGAGATTGGTTGCAGGAAAACTTTGGGCTCTCCAGTGTCTACGCTGACTATAGTGATTTAATCCGGCTTTATCCTGGCTTTAATGGGGTAAGTACTACCCAAAGCAAAACTCCCATTGCTGTTGGGATTTTACCTGTAAGGTGAAATTCACCATGGTACAAAAGGGCAGCGGAAGAACACTGCCACACTGATGTCTCACACAGGCGTAAAAGGGCCTCATATGATGCGTACTAGAGTGGGGTGGAAAACAGATTTCCTGTCCCATGAAAATTTGCAAAATATCGAAAAAATTTCCTGTATTAAACTGGGATGAAATAATCAAAATCTTGAACATTTTCGTGAACCGAAAACCTGAAAAACAGTTGGCACAAGTCAATCTAAACATTTCATTTTGATAATTTCCAATTTGACCATTTCTATTCCCCCCGCCCTCCGAATTAGCTTAAATTTTGAAACAAAAAGTTGTTTCAAACCAGAAACCTGGCATTTTTATTTTTGCAAATGTCAAAATAAAATGCTTCAATAATTGAGAAACTTTTTCCAAAACTTTTGAGTTGAAAAATTCATCACAACTGACCATTTACTGCAACAAATTTTGTTTTTGCTGAATCGGCATATTCTAACAAAAAACATTTTGTTGAAAAATTCCTGGACAGCTCTAGGGCATAGGTGTTTCATTGACTCTGAACACTGGTGAATTTCACCTTTTTGAATGTTCATTCACATGTGACAGAGAGACCACAGCTGTTGAAATTAGTTGTTAAGGGAAGAAAATTAATTCCAAATTTGGTCCCTTTCTCGTTCAGAAACCAACCCTGATTTCCTTCCATTGTGTTCCTAATACAAACAACTAGGCTGAATGATTTCTGGCTATGTATTAGTCAGGAATTCTTCACTTCACTTATTTACTATTTGTAATTTGTGGTGTATGGTTGGTCGCTTATGGATTTGATTTTGTTCCTGTTCCCTGATTGGATGACTGAAACTTTAAAACTGGATTCTAATGAATCATGAATGATGCATTTTGAATGTGTGCATGAATGTTTGTGTTGAAATTAATGAAGGTTGCAAACATTTTCATGAATAACCAGTACCTCCCCCCCAAAACTGAATGAATAATATGTGAATCACAGTGAACGGAGCTCATTGTCTGAATCATCAAAATACTGCATTTTAAAATGTATCTGGCTGTACGTGTGACTCTGGATCTGTATTTATTCAACTCTAATTTCCTTCCCTTTTAGTATGAGGTGACGAATTTGTTAACTGCAACACAACTGGGGAAACTGGTTGTCATGTCCAGTCTTCTCACTGATAGCGCCAGGGTCAATGCGGAGATGGATGCAACAAACGTGATGAACACCCTCCAAAGCAGAAACGTATCTGAACTGCAGACCTTCCTGTATGAAGTGAATACTCTTGTAGCGCAGGTAAGAGAGTTCCTTTGGCAGTGGGTGCTGCTGCCTACAGGCCTGACTCTGTAACCCTCGCTCACATTGAATCTGCTTCTCATTTACGCCAACGGCTTCTTTGCCTGGCTCCTTTGCCTTGCTCTGACTGTGAAGTGGCCTTAACGTAGGTGTTTATGCAAATAAGATCCATTGAGTAGCAGTGACTCATGCAAATGGTCCCACTGCTGTTCAGCTTGATCGAGGCCTGTAGACTGTCCCTGAAAAGACATGTTTCAAAGACCCATATGATGTGGGCTAGAACAGCAAGAAACATGAGTGACTGATGCTTATTTAATTGGCCACATGTATATGCCATTCAATGTACTGTAACCAGTTAATGGATTTCAGATGGAACCAGAAAGCTACCATTTGAATAGCATAGATGAGTTCAATAACAAATTGGAACTGGCTTCTAAGAGTGAATACATTTCTGATAAATACAGAGGAATCCGAATCACTAGAGATCTTAATCATGGCATGACAAGCACCAGTTGAAGTGGTTCAGAAATAATCCTGCAAAACTACTACGTGGAAAGATTATATGACCGATCCTTCTGCCCCATACATTCTGCGAGTCTGTGGTCTGAGTTCTTCTTCTCTAATAGCTGTAAATTTATGGGACTGATTGACACCAATGATTCATCCTATATCTGTGTAATTCTGGGCACTCCAAAACCAGTGCCTGCACTTTTTGTTTCCCATCACCTGTGCATGGCAGCGATAGAATTCACACCTGCAGAAGCCATTTGGACAAAAAAAGATTTGCAAGTGTGAATGCTGTAACCTCTGTGCCCGACAGACAGAGTCACCAAAAGCAAGCACAACTTTTCATGAGCACAAAGGGAAGCTGCTGTCTAAGAATCAGCCTCCAGCACCTGCAGAATGAAGAATCATTGCCCAAGTTTACAATGGAAAAAGCAATCAAGATTTCAAAGCATTTTTAGACCAATTTTCTGTTCCCTCTTAAAAGTGTGTACTTCTCAATGAGTGAAATTTATATATAGCAGCAGCAGCAGTGTCTTTGGGTGGAAGTTTTAGACTCTTCCAACACAACGTTGTATAAGCAGAGTAATGGACCAATTCTAAGAAACTGGAACACAAAAAGTATGTGGAAAACCAACTCTTGGCTTTTTAACCAGCCAGACATGAGTCATGTGTCCAGTCCTGCTCCATAGAAGACAATGGCAAAATCTTTCACTGACTTGAGTGGGAAGAGTCTCACACTAATACTATACAACGTCTGGGAGCAAAGACAGATTTCATTGCGATAAAATACGTGCTTCACCTTCATGGTCTCCAATTCTTTTCTTCCTAGATGGACATAGTGAGCATAACCAACATCAATGTCCGTGAGGTGATGCTAAAGGGCATTTTCCAGATTCTGAAGCCACGTTTTGCCTCAATGACATCGACTGATTTAGAATCCTGGTTCAATGGGACATTGACATTGTATCTAGCCTCCATCACCGCTGAGGAGTTGATGGCTCTCCCTGCTATAGCTAACTGCACACAGCTACAAACAATGTGAGTAGGAATCCAGTTCGCAGTCATCTTAAATGGAAACTTGGCTTCCCTCACTTGCATGTATTGTACTGAGAAGGCCACCAATGTATGTGGGAACAGACTTTGGGAGAAGGGGATGACTGAGTGATTGGGAGAAGATGAGAGTAGTGAGATCACTTATCTTGTAAATTAAAACTTTTCTGAATGCACGTGCTGGACGGTGCAGTCAGCGTGGGTCTGTGAAAACCACAGCAAGTAATTGCAGCTGACTATGAGAGCTTTGTTGGCCTCTTATGCAGGGTTAAAGGTTTGGATTATGCATTTGATCAGATGACAATGGAGACAAAGACAGATGTAACCCAATGGATTGTCAAGGCCCTTCTCCAAATAGGTAAGTCTTTCCCTCTTTCCTGGTTTGTTCAAATGAGTGATGCCCTTAAGTATGTTAGATCTAGAAGCCAAACGGATGTCTCCCTATAACTGTGTCATTTCAATAGCTTCTAGGGAATGATGGAAGAAAGGTCAGGAACTCAGGTCTATGGTCATTAAAGGTCCGACGGCACCTTTCACAGGGATAGTGTCCCAGGCAAACTCCAATACGGAGAAACATATTCTACCAACCTAAATTTGCGGCACAGTTTCAACCAGATGTAACATTCTTCACTTCATGTCCTAAGCTGCTAGATAGACTTGCAGTATGACGTTAAACTACTCCCACACCCCAGAGGCAGCTGCATTTCAGTGACTGATGACATGATTCGTGCATAGAAAGAACTTTTGGATCCTTTGGGTTGAAAACTCCTTTATAAATTTAGTATATCATATTATATTATTATGGCTGTTCGTTTTCCGGTAGCGTCTAAGGACTTCAACTGGAGTCGGGCCCACATTGTCCTAGACATGGTACGAACTAAAAATAGAAGACAGTGCCTGTTCCGAAGAGCTAATGATCGAAAAGATAAAATGTGTCTAGTGGCTGCTCAAACCCAGGGTGTGCAAATATCTAGCCCCATTCTTAACAGTGTCATCAGGCCCATAGTCCCTCCCTGCTGGCCAAGTGTGGCACTGCTGGTGCCCCAGACCCGGTTTCCTTCCCCCCAGATGGGTCTTCCCAGCTCTCCATGCACCAGTCCGTGCTAGAGACGTGGCTGAGCCTTCCGGTCAAGTGATAAACAAACTTAACCCCATCTGGGGTAGAAAAACTCCAACTAAAATGTCCCAAACAAACAAAAAGGTTCCTTTGCCCTTTGTGGCTGCTCTTCAGCCCACTCTCTGGGCCTTGTTCCCAGCCCCTTTTTGGCTACCTTTCAGAGTGTTCGTGGCACTGGGGCAGAGCGCAGAGCCCCTGGCTGGTTCTCCTGCACTCCAGCTCTCCTGCAAATCCTCAGGAGTCTTCCCATCCCCTGTGCGTCCACTGGGGAGGCTGGTCACACTCAGCTCTTTCTATAAGGCTCAGATACCCATTAAGCTGTCACCAGATTCTCCTTAGTCCCGTCCCCTGAAGCTGAGAAGCAACTAATTAATTTTGGCACAGGTGGGGCTGGCCCCATCTCCCGCACAGAGGCCAGTCACCCTGTGACAACACGACAGAGCTAACCAAGTGTTTCTTGAGAGAAGAGAGAGGAATAAAGAAGTCCCGTAAATGAAGAAGGATCCTCATATTATTATAAGCATCATCCGCAGAGATGGGCTTGTTGAGCCATTTTGTTGGGGTTTTTTTTTTTACAACACCCTTTTAAAAAAATGTATAAAAGAACAATTGAAAATTAACTAGGAAATAGCAGTGTCCTCATTTCCACTGAATTATCAGACATTGACATTCTTCCTGGAACTTCTCAGGCTTAGACATCTGCCTTATTAGAAGCAGGATGGACCATCGTTTAGATGAACAGCAGTTTTTGGTCTTTTCTCTATCTCCTGCCATAATAACCTGGGAGGATATTTTTGGTTGAAATATTTAGGTATGCTTTTGACACTCTCGAAACCAAGGGCTTGTCTACACGAATGTGTAGCCCGCAGCGAGCTGGAGTGTGAATGGACACGCACTAACCATTCTTTAATGCACTAGTCCCGTTTTAAAGCAGGGGAGCTCAAAGCGCACTGTTCGTGCGTGTCAGTTAGCCGGCCGCACACTAAGTGTCCGTGTGCCCCTAGTGCCACGGAGCGTCACACCTCTGCTTGTCACAAGCTAAATCTGGGGGTAAGCCAGCCCTTAAATGCAAATGATTTCATTTTTTATTCTTTATTATTGATGTCTCTTAGGTTGCCAGACAACTGGAAACTGGATGTCCCTTAATTTCCAAAGGTTCAAGACCGTAGCTAACCTAACAGACTTCATAGCTGTCGATGGCAACTTTAGCGGGGTGAGAATGTCGGTTTTGCCATTTTGTGTCATGTTCCTGCCTCAGAGTAACATGCGTTGTATCCTGCTTTGATATATACGTTCAGTTCACCGCTGAGTCATGAAGTACTAAGGACGCGTTGGGTTACCCAACATGGAGTGAAATCCAGACCCCGCTGAAGTCAATGGGATTTTTGCCCTTGACCTAAATGGAGCCAGGGTGTCACCCATACTGTATAGAAAGTATTGCTTCTCCCTAGTTAGTAGAACCTCTACATGTATTTCTGGGTTATGACATTTCATTAATAGAACTCATCCCTCATGGTTTTGCTTGTCTTGCTGTGATCTGGCCCTACTCTGAGAGGAAGCATGGTCTTGTAGCAAACGAACTGACCTGCAACTCAAATGACTTGGGTTCAATGCCTCACTCTGACATCCAACCCCCTGTCTGACTGTGGACAAATCTGTCTCTGAGCCTCCAGTTCAACCCCTGTAATACGGGCATTGCAATACTTCTCTTGTCTGTCTTGTCAGATTAGAGTCTAAGATGTGTGGTACGGGCGCTGGGTATGTACAGCACCAGGCACAAGGGGGTCCTGATCTCAGCTGAGACCTCGAGGTGGCTACAGTCTTACAAATCCCCCTCAGCCTTCTTGTAAGAGTAGAAATAGCACAGAGCCAAGTCCCCTTTGGAATAAAGTGTAAAGGAGATTAACGTTGTAGGTCAGTCCTTGAAAGGCCAGCACAGTAAATTGCCAGGACTGTAAAGTCTCTCTGTGTGTCTCACTCTCTCTTTCAGATGGCTCACCTCACGGAGCTGACTGCAATCCAACTGGCTCAGTTAACCTTAACGCAAGAGGTGTTCAGCTCTGTCAACAACACTGAACTAGTCTTTGACAGACTAGCGGAGATGCCAGGCCTTGAGGCCCTCACGGCTTACTGGGACGAGTTTAACATTGTCTATGAGAAGGTGTGCCCTGGGGGACGCCGTGTTCACCCTGGGGCTGTGTTGGGGAGGGTTGGGGTTTGACATTGGTTTTCCCCAATAGCAGACATGCAGGGTCACAGACGAATGAAGTTAAAAGTGCGGTAGGGAAACCTGTGGTTCTGGTGCCACTGAGGGTTATGGGTGGGTTGGACGGATGCCACGGGAGAGTCTCAGGTCACATCTCTTGCTGTCATTCCTCAGCTATTAATTGTGAGAAATGAACTTGGCCCCACCCTTTCCATCATGGAAAGATGACTAGAGGGATCCCCAGCTAGTGCAAACAGATGTGGCTGCACAGACTTCCACGGAGTTATGTTGATTTACACCAGCGGAGGATCTGACCCTACTTGTCTTTGGCTCATGCTGATTCATTTTCTCTCACCTCCAACTATTTCTGGAGGGCTGCTGCTGGAAGTGTCTCCATTTCCAACCATTCGCTGAGGCGCCTATAACATGATGATAAGATCAGGGCGTTTCCCCTCCCCCTCAGTAAATCTAATACCTTTTATCAGGCTCATGGAAGAAATACAGGGTCTCAGACAGCGAGACTCAGGCTCCCCAGGTCTCTGCCTCAGGTAAGCTCTGCATCACGGAGGCCTAACTGGTGGGCTCAGGGACAGCTTCGTGAGTGATTCAGCTATTTCCCAGGCCCCTGAAAGCTAGCTTTGTACCCAAAGCCAACACCTTTAGCATTTAACTTTCATTCTGAAAAAGACAAAAGAAAGCGGAGACAAAGCACTTGTCCTCATCTGGTATAAAGCTAGTCTCTGGCTAAAGAAATCACTTTTTTTAAGGGTTTCTTTGGGATTTTTTGTTTAAAAGAAAAAAAAACTCTTCTGGAACTCAGCTGGCCCCACCTTTTTGTTGACACAGCAGAGGTCTCGTGACAAGGTCGTTCCCTCCTTCTGGACCGTCTTTGCACAGGTATTGAGCACACACAACTCCCCCAGGAGGCAATGGGAGCTGGGAGTACTTCGTAGCCTCATCACTTCACTTGGATCTTTTTTACTGCTCACTCAAGGCCTGATCCTGCAAGATCCTCAGGGTTTCCCAAGAGCTCTCAATGGCTATGTCTACACCGCACCCTAATCCCAGGGTCTCACTCATCTTTGAGCCCAAGCCTCGCATCCGTCCACACACAAATCAGTCCGATGCAGGTCAGCAAGCAGGCGGGACAAGGTTCTAGGACCTTTCTCGGTGGATGGGTCAGAACCACAGCCCCGAGTCTGTGAGTCAGGTCCAAGTCCTCTCATTTTGCACCATAGCTGCAGGTCAAGCCTCAGACCTAAGGCAGAAGGTGCACGATGGACGCGTTAGGGCAGCTGTGAGACCCGGGTCCAGCAACTGTAAAGCCAGTTTTACAATGCAGTCTGGATTCTGAAGCACTAGCTTGGAAACGCCAATGGCCCAAGCCTGGGTCAGCGTGCAGTGTAGACATACCCACTGAGAGCTGGAAACCATTAGTGCCTTTTAGGAGGGACTCGGGTGCAGATTCTAGATTCCAGTTTTCTAAACCAATACTCCCTGAAGGATTCACTGTGTGGAATCAATGAAGGAAACAACCTGCCATGGTGAAAACAACTCTTGTGGATTTTACATGGCAAAGAGCTTCTTGGAAAGAGGGATTACACAGAAGAGGTGACTTTCCCCTGATCATTTCTTGAAGGTCAAGGGGGAAATAAGCATTCTGTTGTCAGTTACAGGATGAATGCAAACAAAGGCAAGGCACCAGCCAACACGTGTCTAGTATCAGAAATGACACAAGCGAACCAGCTGTTGTAAAGCAGTACAGCTCCACTGACCCAACATACCTACCCTGGAGTAACTCTGTGAAGGGAAGTAGCTTAAGCATAGCCTGCGAGAACAGAAATCGGATCAGTTTAGAGGGGGATGAATGTAAATTTCTTGCAATAACGAAGTTTCCCAAAGAACAAATAATGTAAGCGTTAAAAAAAATATGCAAGATTTAGAGGAGACAACACACATTCATTTCTCCTAGTGACCCGGGTAACTTAACATACATTTTGTTGCTGCAGAAGGACAAGGTGGGGACGTTGAAAAGAAAAGGGTGCCATCTTTGCTCTTCTTTCCCTGTTAGTGTCGGAAATTTTACCTCCAGGTGTCTTTCTGCTTCATGATAATTTGTTGCCTGTTGGCTATACTGGGGTAATCTGAGAGAATCCTTATGGATGATGCAGGGCCTGGGGCGGAGGGAGCGCTCATGATTGCTAATCTGGTCTGGAGGCTTTGGAATAGTGATATGAATTTAGTGCTGGGCGAAAGTGCTGGATTGACCAAGTCCTGGAGACTGAAGTTCTCCGTTCATCTATGGGACAGATGCAACCAGGGCATCATTAGGGCAAGTTTTCCACGCGACACTTCCTGACAATGTGTCTCCGTCCTAAACAAGAGCACTTCTAGGAACAAGCGGACAGGTCAGGCTCCATGGCTGCTAAGGAGCCAACTAGTTGTAGAGGTGGGTTTGCAGTGTTGATACGTATCCACAAGGAACTCAACTGGATAGAAAGAACTGGGACCATCAAGCTGCTGTCAGATGAAAACTTGTGGTCGCTACAGACAGGAAGAGAATTCAAAGTACTGACTGGTTGGTGAAAGGCTCTGAATCCTTTACTTGCCCTACCAGCCATCCCGACCTGTCATAAGAGGAGGGCCTTCCCTTATAATGGTTCTAGGACTAAGCAGTAGGGCTGGTCAAGATCTTTCAAAATGTGTCACTTTGATGGAAATTTTATATGAAATTTTTAAATTTCAATGAAAAAAACCAGCACAAAATTTTCATGGAAAGGGTACCCCACTTCTGGTCCGTCTGCCATCTTGGTTAGCTCCTTCCAAAATGTTCAGTGGACAAAAGCCACGGATCTAGCTTCGTTCATGCAACACAGTAACTAACATGCAAAGATCCCCTTGGCGCACTATTAGTTTGGCTGACACAAAACTACCAGTGATTTGTACAGCAGGAAAAAAGATTCCATCCCACAACTGAGCTTCAGCGTGCTACATACTTTCTTACACTTCCAGAACATCTGATTCAGCTACAATGGCAGGTCTCGCTCCATGTGACTTCAGAACAGCCCCGTTCGATGCCAGTATTTTAAGGATGTGGAGGTACAATAGGCCTGGTCTTCTGATGCATTTCAAATGGCCCAACATTGACTTCTTGAGTCTGGGTGTCTTGAATAATCTACAGAAACTTGACCTTGGTCTTGAATATATTTAGCACAGTTCCAGGAAGGGAATTAGACATCTAAGTCCCCTCAACAATCATAGAATTTGTGCCCCTGATCTTTTGCGACTTATTTAGGAAACAACTCTCCAAAAAGCTTCAGCATTTAAGAAATGGAAATTGGGTCTCCAAGGGGGTTCTCCTTCTAAGAATAGGATTTGAATTCCCAAGAGGCTTCGGCATCTAAAAATAGAAACTGGACCTGAAAGGGACATTCCTGTATTTTTCAAACTGCCTCAGAGCTTCATTATTATGTTTCTTGTCCCTTGTGCAGCCTTTTGTCAACACGCTCAATATCTCGATGGAGGTGAAGCATACCATGTTAACAAGGACAGTGGGGCAGCTGCACGTTGCATTCCCCACATTCACAGATGCCAACTATGACCTCTGGTTTAAGAAAAGACTCGTGGTTGTTCTGCCTAGCATTAAAGCTGATGTCCTTCAGGAGATTCCCATCAACTTGTCCTGCAGCTCCTACAAGTCTCTGTGAGTCACAGGTTACTTTTTTTTTTTTTGGACACCCCCTTCATTTCTTGAGTCTAGAGTTTTGTAAATGAACAACTTGGTGCTGTAGATTCTAGTTGTGGGTGAACCACAAAAGGATCCAAGGGTGTTGTGGTTACAAAACAAGATTGGGAGTTTTTTACTCCCAGCTCTGTCACCAACTTGGCATATGCAGTCGGGCAGCTCGTTTTTCCATGTACGAGCCCACAAGCTGCCACATTCAGACCTTAATTGGATCCAAACTTTTTCTTGGTTCAAGGATGTTTAGAGCTATGATTTCAGTTTGGACCTACCTCCATGGACAAATCCAGCCTCCACTGAAGTCAATGGGAAAGTGCCTGTGGATTTCGCTACTGCTTTTTATTCTGATTCTGAAAGGCAGCCAGAGAAACAAGTGTTGCAAAATTTCACTTGAACTCCACAAGCTGACTCTGTTGGCTCCAGAGTGTCCTTTCCTCACTCAGTTTCTTTTCTTCTATAGAATTGCTGGGATCAACACCGGCTTCTCTGAAATTCCTGAGGCAGGCAAGACGGACGTGTATCAATATATCGTGTCTTTTCTAACACAGACATCTCAGGTTACTGGTAATGTCTAACAAATGAGCTATTTTTTCACACTTACATTTGGTTGTGAACTATCTGCCTGCACTGTGCTTTTTACAACCACTTCTTATGTTTCTTGATGCACACCGCTGTTAAAAGGCACAACTGCCCACAGTCTGCCTGTGGGACGTGAAGGCCTTGATGCATGGCTTGATATTACCTGGCTCCCAAGAGTCCAACATAACGCTACAGCCTGGAGCATGGCGGCGTTGAGTACCACTGGGGAATGATTTTGGATCTCCTGGTTGTGAAGCAGAGGGATATGGGTATCTGTGCTGAGCAGGTTTCTGGTGAGATGACGCTAACCATTGTGCTATTTAGGGCCTTCCACCTGCCCATCTATCAAGTGCATTATAGCCAGTCAGGAGGATACTCCTAACTGAGGCTTTGAAGTGCACGTACCTCAAGCCACTTCCTCTCTCTGCCAATTATGAGAAGAAAAAGGAAATCAAGATGAGCTGAGATTTGTTTTTAAATCCCATAATATGACAGAAGAGCTATCCCTGTGCAAAGGAGACGCAGAGTCTGCCTGGGGTGGCTGGACACAAGAGATGTATCGAATTAGTACAGCTCCACACTAGGGGGTGTCATTCTATTCAGATCCTACACTGACAAGATTCCAGTCTGGATCCTTGTGATCCACAGAGACCGGAGCTACCGAGTGAGATTTCACTGGGTTGGGCCAGTTCTTTTCATATTCCGGAGCACGGCTAATCAAACTCTAGCGCTGATCGCTACATTCTAGATTGTTTGACCAGGAGCTGCTGACTAGTATAAACATAGTTTGCTGCGTTCCTGTTCACAAAATCAAAATCAAACACGTTAGTGGAGTATCCCACTTAAAGCCTACCTAAGTCATTGACCTCACGTCTTTCCATTGACTTCAATGAGCCAGTGATCAAAGTCCTAGTGCCCAGAATGGCTTTTAATGAAGCCGTCCTAAGTGACTAGTGATAAAGCATCTTTACTGTAACACTGTGCAGCAACGTATACTCTGAGTAACATTCACCATTGCATTCATCTCTCCCATGCTATGCATTTTTCTGAATCCTCAATGCAGGTCCTATGTGCAATACAGAGCTTTCCACTAGAGATTGGCTGTTAGAATTCTTTGGAAAATTCTCCATGGAAGCATCTTACACTCAGTTGATTTCATTCTCCCACCAGCCTTTTGATGCAGTAAGTCTTTTCTTATGTTACCTCGTGTATTCAGGAGAACACAGGCTTTATGGTTCTGAAATGAAAGCGTTTGGATTTGCTTCAATAAACGACAATGCATTTTGTCTTTGTCCAGTATACGGTTTTGGACATGCTGACTCCAACTCAGATCGGTGACATGATTGTGAATTCTGACACGTTGACCAGAATGGATTTAGCCACCCGGCTCATTCAGTTCTTCCGACAAAGCAAACCTGAGGATGTTCAGATTATTCTGAAGCAATTCACCAAGGCTGCTAGCATGGTAGACTTTGTTCATCTTTTCTTTGATATCTACCTTGCTACAATGATTTTTCATCCCGACTTATTGAGGAAAGGGGGAGATAGTCTTGCCAACACTAAATCTTTATAGCTATATTATTTCAATCATCAGGCTTCCAAAATCAAGTTTGCATTAGGTCCTTTCAATGACAAATAAAATGCAATGCACAGAATATCATTCATTGGCATTTCATATGGATATTAACTGAACAGAGGATAATGGCATGTGTCCTGACATGAATCAGAGGGACTATCTGGTTCACTGAGATCCTAGACTAGCAGACTCACAAGGATACATTTACACTGCAGTTGTGAAAATGCCTCCCAGTTCAAGCAGACAGACATGTGCTAGCTCTGCTGGAGTTAGCGTGCTAAAAATAACAATGTGGACGTTGCAGCACAGGCATGGCACAGGCTCGCTGATCAAGTACAAGACCATCCATGTCCCAAGGCTGTAATCCGACGGCTAGCCATGCCGCCACCTGTGCTATACCATTCACACTGCTATTTTTAATGCATTAGCTCTGCTCTAGCTAGTGCACATCTGTCTACCTAGGCTGGAAGGCACGCTTCCATGGGCAGTGTAGACATACACAAAGAGCTCCCTTCCAACCCAGAGGATTTTAATTCAGATTTCACTAACATAGATGTGTTAATCACACAGGCATTTTTCATTTGTTGCAGCATAAAATCTCAGTCCTCCCAGATGATGCTATTACCCAGCTGCTCCTGGAAAACTACCTGACCATTATGTCTGAGCAAATGGTGTCGTACACAGCCACTAACTGGAACGCCACGTTCCAAAATGAGCTGTACTTCCTGAGTCCCGTCATCAATGAAACAACCCTCGCCCACATTGTTCCACAGGACTATGACTCCTTAGTTGCAATGTAAGTCTTGCAGGACTGCTTCCCCCAGCCTTTTAAGTAGAGGCTGGTTGAGATCTTGAGGTCGTTAGTCAGGTCGGATGGATGTGGGGCTGAAGAGGCGTAGAGCAACAGGTGGGGCTGAACTGAGAGAGTGTGGTTTTAGGATCCAGGCCTGGCCACAAAATCTGCCAAATCCAGATCAGAACAGCAAAAGTCAGTAGGTGATGAAATTTACGTAGTGATGCAATATCACACTATAGCCAGGCCACACTGTGATGGCAGCATACGAGGGGTTGCAAGCTAGGTCTGCAGCATAGATGGCAGGTCTGGGGAGTCCCTGTGAGGAAGCTTCCAGGCAAAGGAACATTTTAGAGAAGTAATTTGTCTTTTCTTACCTGAGAAGTCAATTAACTGATATCCTAGATGGAGGGTTTGTCCGTCTATGTATTTCACCGTGTTTTTTGCTCTCATCCAAACAGTGTTGCTGGCTTTGATGGAGCTCATCAGCACATGACGGAATCCTCTAGGAGAGCTGTCGTACTCTGGATTGTGCAAAATCTCCAGCTCTTAAAAGGTAACATGATGGGATGACTGTAGAATGCTTTCCACTCTGGTTGGCTCTGTTAACATTCTATGCCATGAGAACAATGGTTCTGCTGGTAACATTCTCTGCTCCTCTCAGTCAGAACGATGTAGGCTCGTATCCAAAGATAACCCAAAATGTAGTGAAGTAGGAAGGAGAATGGCTTTGTAAAAGGTGCCACCTTTCCAACAGCATATTAAACCAGGATTCCTTATGCCCACATTTGGTGGTTGCCTCTAGGGAAATCAAATATAAAAAAGAACAAGGGATCTCCATGATGTCTTGACCTGGTGTAAAGTTCCAGAGGGGTAGCTGTGTTGGTCTGTATACAGCAAAAACGAGAGTCCTATAGCACCTTAAAGATGAACAAATTTCTACGGGCATAAGCTTTCGTGGGCTGCAGCCCACTTCATCAGATGCATGAAGAGGAAATCACAGATAGGAGGTATATATGTACCTTGTGTGAAAGTTCTCACCCATCCTGATTCCTACAACTCTCCTGTGATGTGTTGTTGCCTTATTTAGTTTCACTTTGAATGTGAGTTGCTTAAGCTGTAACTTCTTATTTCCCTTTACAAACCATGCACAGCTATAGTATATAAATAATCATTACAATTAGGCAACAGTTTTTCTTTCAGCCAGCTAGGCACTGAATTTTCCATTTCTCTGGGACAAATGTATTTTTAAAACAAAATGTCCATACTTTGATGAATAGTTCGAAATGGATAGTTCTATGAGGGTCAATGGATCTGTTTTTCCTTTAGGCTACTCAGTGGAGTCCATCACTGAATGGGTACAGACCACCTGGAGGTCATTTTTCTCTGATGCAACCCTAAAAGAATTGAAATCTACCAATGGAAATTTTGATCCCGTACGTAAGCCACCCAATCAGCATATATATGTTAACTGTGGTTCATAGACAATCTTATCATCCTGTGGAAAATCCCAAAGAATTTTATCATCCAGCAGCATGGGGTTAAATTCTTCTCTCAGTAAAAGTGGTGTAAAAGAGGGATAGCTCCTCTGATTTCACTTTACTTGCTCTTGATTTACATCATTGTGTGTGAGAGTAGAATTTGGCCAATATATTTTGTCCTACTGATAGGTGTGTATGAAGAGCAGAGCAAATTATTTGCAAACATGTCTTTGAATTTTGAACCAAGTTTTCTGTAGCTATGTTCACACCCACTTAATGTTCATTTTCCACAAATATTCTAACAAAACCGTTGACTGGCTGATATGTTAATCAAAACAGTAAATTTTCAGTGGCTTTTGCAGATTGTCGGCAGAAAGGGCATTTCAAAATTTTTAATTAACGGTATTCCCACAGGAAACCTGTCTTACGCTCAGTCAGTCAGACAACAGACATAATAGAATGTGACAGGCATTCAGTCAAAGCAGCTCCAATTTTGAATTGTGACCATCAAATATTCAAAACTGGTATCAGCAGTGAATGGTTCACAAGGTCTCCCAAGACTGAAATACAGCTTGCCATAAAGATCTGAGGAATAATTCTGAACAATTAACAATGTTTTGAAAATCGCAATCCATTCACAGGCAATTTGAAAAGAGAAAAACAATACATTCAATGGATAAATTGTTTGCTGCAGATAGCTTCACCAGATCTAGTGGAGACAGAATAAACATTCCTCTGCTAATAGTTGGTGTTAATGTTTCCTAGGCTGACGTTTTGGGTCTCCTGAGAGCTGCCCAGCTGGTGGAATATGTTGTGACTTCAGATGCATTATTTAACGTGACCACAATGATTCGGGTCCTGAGAAGTCTGGAGGGCAAAGACTCCAAAATATCACTGCCTAAGATGGATGAATTCCTGACAGAGTTCAATTTGGCCATTACAAAGGTATTTAGAATTGCACCAAGAAGGAACCTTTTTCCATGTCTTTCCCCTTTTTCCCCAACCCTCATGTCAGTGATGCTCACTCTAGTGAGAAAGGCTGGTGACATCTCCTTCTAGAGCCCTTCTATGACCTTTTTGCATCATGTATGGGAGATTGCTAGGGTGCAACCCTAGGGGAAGTTCATTTCCCGTGAAGTATTATTTCACCCTTGGTTTGGAATGGCAACTGGCCAGGACATAGTTGGGAAATCATGGAGGAGATAGGTTTCAACCTATGGGATGGTGGTATAGGTTGCTTTGCAGTTGCCCTTCTTTCTGATACGAGGATAAGCAGCCATCCCATAAGACGGCATCCAATCTGCCATTTCCCTTTAATCTTTATTCCCAAGGGTCGCCCCAGGGATAAAACAAACTGGAGACCAGCTCACCCTTCTATCAGGAGTGAGTGGGGAGAAGTTTGCCACTTCTCGGTCCTCAGGAGCTCAGTGTTTGCATCATGTTATGACACCAGCCCCACAACTGGTGTGACACTCAACAGCTTGGGGCTCCTATTTTGAGAGTGTTAGCCCTTAGCTGTGCCTAGCCCTCTCTAGTAGAGAACAACAGACATTCCTTATGAGACATATACACGAGACACTCCATAGCTGGCTCCACAACTCCATTTGCTTCTCACCTCTTAGCCATTCCCTTTGGGATGACAGCACCGGAATGTGTCCCAATGAAGGAGCGCTAGATCTAGACATAGCAGATAACGCTGCATAAAGACTCAACAGAATAATTCATCTTAACTGCAAAGAAAACTCTGAGAAGGATGGCCCAAGAAGCTACAGAAGAGCAGAGGGAAACGGAGCATGAATTTCAGTGAGAAAAGAAATGTCCTGACAGTGAGATCTCTTAGACTGAAATAGCCGGCCCCAGGAAAGCAGTGGAAGTCCCAGGGCTCTGATCATTTAAGGCTTGGTTAGAACAAGCACTTTAATACAGTAGAACCTCAGAGTTACAAACACCTCGGGAATGGAGGCTGTTCGTAACTCTGAACAAAACATTATGGTGGTTCGTTCAAAAGTTTACAACTGAACATTAACTTATTATAGCTTTGAAGCACTGCTACACAGAAGAAAAATGCTGCTTTCCCCCCCTTTTTTTTTAGTAGTTTACGTTTAACACAGCACTGTCCTCTGTTTGCTTGTTTTCCTTTCTCTGCGGCTGCCTGATTGCATCCTTCCAGTTCCAAACGAGGTGTGTGGCTGACTGGTCAGTTCGCAGCTCTGGGGTTCGTAACTCTGAGGTGCTACTGTACGCTGTAGGAAGCAATCCAATTAAAGGATCTAATAGGTCTTTTCCACCTCTAGTTTCTATGGCTGAGATTGAAGAAATTTAGGTGCCTAACTGAAGAGTTGGGCGTCTAACTCAGTTATGCCCCTTTGAAAGACCCTGCTTGTGATTATGTGTAAACAACCTGCTCAAACACCGATGGAAGCAAGCTATATTTTCTTCCCGAATAATACCACGTGTATAACACGCATTCCCCCTTTCCCCGGCTACAGGAGAACATTGTGGGCGTTCAAAACGCTGAAGTGAGGCAGGAAATGCTGACAACGCTTTTCACCAGCCTGTCCAAACATTTTTACAACTTCTCTCACCTGGATTATGAGGCTTGGTTCCTGGAGAAGCTAAAATTCCTCCTGCCTAGTATGAATGCAGAGATGCTTGAGTTAATACCTTTAGATGTCAGCTTCCCATCCTACACTGCTGTGTAAGTATCACCTGCCTCGGTGGGGTCCAGGATAGGCTCATGCTCGGGGAAAAATTCCAGTTCGCCAGGACTCAGAAGGGAACTGCACACGCTGAAAGCTGGAATTTACTTTCCAAGTCGGAGTTGAGTGTCGGCATTTCAGGGGAATTAAAAAAAAATTCTTTTGTCTTTGGACTGAGAAAAATTCAGGCAGAGAGTTAAGGAAAGGGCAGGAAACAGTTAATGTCCTCTCATGTGGCTGGACAGCACCAGTCTATGGTATGTAATACATCTATATGTGTCTGTCTCCACCTTGCTGTATCGACAGATGCACATTGTATTCAACACCCCAGCACAAGCCTGTGCTGCAGCGTTCTAGCCATTCCTGTTCATTCCCATAGTGCTCCGTTCCCTTCTTGCTCTCTGCTCCACATTGGAGTACAATACTTTGATTAAATTTGGTGCTTAGCAAATGCACCAGTGCTTATAAATCCCATACATTTGGATTTCCACGCTACTATTCTTATTTGATATTTGTATTATTGGTATGAATATTTGTATTCCAGTGGCACCTACAGCCGTAGAGACCCCAATCAAGAATTTGTGTCCCGTATTATGTAGGAAGCCACGTTAGATGAACATCGTTACTGGTATATATTATACGTATTGCAGTAGCAGCTAGAAGCCTGAGTCATGAACAAGCTGCTGTTGTTCTACAGATTGTACAATCACAACAAAAGATAGGCCCTGACACAAACTGCTTACATGGTGCTCCCTTCTGGCCTTTGAATGTACGAGTTCATGAATCAGGGCCCCTTTGTTCAGTACATACGTATCATGGGAAGACCCAAAGAGTTTACATCTAGGCTGCTTTTAAGGCTATGGGCCCAATACTCCACTGTCCTGCACTCTGGGCAAACATCCACACCAATGTGGGTGTACAACACTACCACTCTGATCGGATAGTGGTTTCTCTTTCAGGTCCTCTGCCTGTGGATGAACTGGTTACAACTGAGGCATGACTGAATGTAGTTGTTTTTCCCCTGGGCAAAGTCCCACGTGTCATTACACACTTAAAAATGTGGATCGATGGTTTCTTTTTTCTTGCTCTTTTGCAGCATCCGAGGGCTGGACAACTTCTTCCCAGAGTTTTCACAACAGACATCACACGACATATACAATTTAATCCAAAAAATTCTGGAACACCAACTTAATGCTTCAGGTACCAGTCTGCCTACAAATATCTCCCATTGAAACCTTTCTGTTACAACACAATGTTAAAAGCTGTCCCAATCGTCAGTCCCTTGCTTGGGTTGGAAAGGAATTTCTTCCCAATCGGCACTCCCACAAATCTCCTACTCAGAAGGCAGCAGCTCCCGTCAGCGCCCCCATCTTACAGGTGACACTCCCCCCTCCTCATGCATAGCCCCACCACTACGTCCCAGCCTGCAACCATCACCATCCCATCGCAACCAAAATTCTCCCACTGTTTCTTCCTGCAGCCCAAATCCCACAACCCTCTGCGGCCAGATAGTGGGTCGCACAGGGCAAGTTCCAGACATGTTTTGGGTCACTGACCAAAAACAAGTGTGAATCGTGTCTTTTCACAAAATATTTCTCTCTGTCTTTTCGGATGCCATTGTGCTTGCGCAGAGGCAGTATTTCCTGGCACGTACAGCAACAGCCAAAGTTTCCTGCAGCTCATCTTCTACCGATTCAGGCAGTTTGCTAACTACACCCACTTCCTCACCTTTTACAAGGACTTTAACGGGGTAGGTATGTGTAAGGGGTCTGCACAAAGTGGTTTGGTTTCCAGTAGAGGAGAATCCCACATTTCTACTTTATTTCTGGAAGACAGGGGTCCATAATTCAGTAATAATAGGAACCTTAGTGTACCAAAGAGGGACATGTGAACTACCCAAATATTTTCAGTGAGTCAATAGATTTTGGTCAACTTTTTTGGTTTTTAAATTTCATGCATCTCTCTGCACTTCTTGGTTTTGTCTCTGCAAGCAGAAAGACCATGAGTTAAGCTATTCTTATGGTGTTTCTGACTTATTCACTATCAAGAATGGCTGAAAATGTCATGAAAGAACTGACACTTAGAAGGTGTCTAGACACAAAAGACTTGAAAAAGCATCAAAGTTTTGGAGGAGTTTCCAGACTGAACCTTCAAATACTGTTATGTTCATCCATAATTATTCCCAATGGTGGTCTCTGGCAATAGAAGTCAACAAGATTAGCTGCAGTTTTTTTATGCTGAAATGCAATTAAGGATTCACTTATATATGTTGTTGATGTATAATAAATCTGGTGTTTTGTACGTTAAGTCTAGCGCATTGTGCTAACCCCTGGAACTCACTGCCACATGTTATGGAAAAAATTGTACAGTGAGTTTTTTGAAAAAGATTAGTTGTATGAATAGCCATTACACCAGTTAGCCAGAATAACTGGTATGGTACTTATCAGCCCCAAGTGTCTGGGCACAAACTGATTACTAACTGGGCTGATTAAGACAAAAGTCTGCCACGTTATAGTCTTGCATGAGGAGTACATTCAGGCCACTTTATGCCTTCTTCTGGAGCATTGAAAGTCACTATCAGAGATAGGATAGTGGACTATGTGGAGCACTGAAAGCAGCTGTTATGGTTACAGGAAGTAACGGACAAACCAACAGCTTCTAAGACTTCATTTTCCCCCCCATGCAGTATGATGTTCTTGACCTGCTTTCTGGCAGACAAATGGGGGAGATGATGGTGGTGACGAATGCTGTTAGGAATGAACGCTTTGCTGTCCAGATCTTGGTGGAAATGGAGACACGCTCCTTTACTGAAATGACTGAATTCATAATGGAATTTAATGCTGTGGCAGAACAGGTACTGGAAATCCTCCTACCCTTGAGGCCTGGCCTCCCACTATAAATCCTGACACTTATTTAAAATCGACCCAAACTCTCACTCTTCGAATAGTTTAATCACAGTTTCTTAGACCATTGCTGTAGGTACTGTAGGGTTTGGGGCAGAGAAAAATCCAGACAACGGGAAACACGATGTACGCAGCAATTTACTTTTCTGTACAAATACATCCGTCTGTTTACAGACTGTCTGTACACATCCTACAATTTCAGTAAGGTTATTTATTTTTTCTTTCAAGTGTTTTCCAAAAATGATTTTAAAACCTTTAAATCTTCATGTTTCTTTCTTCCTTTGGGGTATATTTCGTATCTTGCTTTGCTGGACTCGGCTGAGAATTTACCTCTGCAGAAGAAGACTCACATACAACTCTAATTAAATATAATTATATTAGAGGGAACTAACTAAATGGTTTGTTTTATAGCTGAAAAACTAAAATCAGAACACCATTCAGTGAAGTTATTCATCCCAGGTTTACATTATATTAAACAATTGGGGATTCCATATTAAAACACAGTGGTTTTCTTGTATTCAGCACCCCGCACAGAAAAATCTCTCTCCTCTATTTAAGCCTCATGTATTCTACCTGTAGCTTTCATTAGAGTAATTGCAAAAGCCGTATGTGCGCCTTACATATGTTGACTCTGTTGCAGAAGCATCTCCTTGTCTTGCCGAATCCTTGGATTCGTGGCTTAGTGTTCGAGACTATCTTCAAGTCACTCCAATTCAGCACCTTCACGGCGGACCAGTATGCCTTCTGGTTCGGCTCACAGCTCCAGCTCTTCCTGCTGGCTATAAATGCCCAGTACCTACAGCTCCTCCCCTTGGATATTGACTGTCAGTCTCATCAAAACCTGTGAGTCTTGAGCTGCATCTCTTCTCCCAAATAATGGCTCCTTTTCTCTCTAGAGAATTTGAATATTTCTATCTAAGGTATCTATCTTAGTATCTGAGCACCTCACAATCTTTAATGTATTTATGCAGGAGAGATTTGTGCAATGAATCAGGATTTTGTAATGTAGATTTGTGCCTGTGAAAGGCTTCTACTTTAACCCAATGAGCCATTCGGCCCAGTTGTAGAAGAATGAGGAAGGATCATACAGTGCTTAGGATGCTAGTGTGGGATTTAGGAAACGGGCGTTCAAGTCCCTTACTCCACCTCAGCCTTGCTGTGTGAACTGGGGCAAAGCCCTTCTGTGCCTCATATAGAATGGGGATGACAGTACTTTTCAAGGGCGTGCGAGGCTAAATACATTAAAAATGTTGAGGCATTCCATTATCACGGTAATGGGGGCCACTGAAGTACTTAACATTGATAGATAAGATGTGTGTTTTATCATAAAGAAGGATTGTTACAGCATCAGGTGTCCCATGTCAGACCAACCTACTTAGAGCTTGGAGATCCTGTCAGCCTGTTGGAACATGGGACACGTGGAGATAGCTTACCTTTAAAAAAGAGCCCCATCATTGGCCAATCAGCTCTGGCTGATCACTCTGGAAAGTGTGATTTTTTAGTGCAAAACATCTGACAATGCACTTATGCAAGATGTAACATCCTGCCAAGAATGTCATCTGGAGACTTAAATGCCTGACTTGTCTCTGTGTTTAGAGGTAGCAGAATTTTCCCCAAACATTTCAGCTTAAAGGTTTGCCATGCAACTGTTTCGTTTTTCTGCAGGGAAAGATTCTCTGCTAACGCTGGGACCATATTCCACTTATGTTCTTCTTTGATGTGTCTGATTCAGGGTGCAAGCACTGGACAAGGTGTATGATCGTTACACAGATGAGCAGAGAAAAGCCATCCATGGCAGGATATTGAGATTTCTAGAGTCTTACCATAGTACCCAAGGTAAACACACAACAAGCTTTTATACCATGAGTAAAATGCTCTCTTTTTCTCTACTGTAGTAATTCAAACTTTGTGCTTGGCACGTACCTCCCAGAGTGCATGGTCTCCCCAAATCAAAAACCCTGTCTCAAGCAGAGATTTTCCCCCAAAGAGGGAGACATACCAGAGACTCCATGAAATCCACTAAGAACTTCGCTATTGCTGTCAAGTTTACATGGAAGGTGCTCAGATGCTATGGCAATGGGCAGCAGCATAAACCCCTAAGACAGATAGAAACCAAGGCTTAGAAGCGGCAGTCCTTACCCAGGCAAACCTCCTTTTGAAATGAACCTGATGTTTGTCTTGAAAGATTCTGTTTCCAGGCTAACTGCTCATTTGGTAAATTGCTGAGTGGATTACTGAACAAGAGCTTTACTGTGTTTTAGGGGGCACGTGTTCCCCAGGTGCAAACAGCAGCCTATGGATAATCAACAACTATGGACATTTCAGTGACTATGCCACTATGGAGGAGTTTGCATCACTCAATCCTAATTTTGATGGGGTAGGTCACATATTTAAGATTGCTGCCCCGCTGTCTTGTGTTTCTCTATATAAATATGCTAGAGTTAGATGTATGTGTAAGCTTTTGTCATAGCTTTAGTACTTATTTATTAAGCCAAAACTATAACTGGATTCAAAATAGGATTAGATAAACTCATGGAGGATAGGTCCATCAGTGGCTATGAGCCAAAATAGTCAGGGATACAACCCCCTGCTCTAGGAGTCCCTAAGTCTCTGACTACCAGATGCTGGTACTGGACAACAGGAGATGGATCACTCGATAACTGTCCTCATAGACTCATAGACTCATAGGTCAGAAGGGACCAATATGATCATCTAGTCTGACCTCCCGCACAAGGCAGGCCACAAAACCCTACCCATACACATTTATAACAACCCCGAACCCATGACTGAGTTATTGAAATCCTCAAAAGTGAGATTTGAAGACCTCAAGCTGCAGGGAATCCACCAGCAAGCGACCCATGCCCCACGCTGCAGAGGAAGGCGAAAAACCTCCGTGGCCCCTGCCAATCCGCCCCGGAGGAAAATTCCTTCCCGACCCCAAATATGGCGATCAGCTAAACCCTGAGCATGTGGCCAGTGTCGGAAGACAGGTTACTGGGCTAGATGGACTATAGGTCTGAGCCCACATGGCCATTCTTAGGTTCTTAAATATACCGGCCTCTTTGTGTCTCTTTTTAGGTGTCCGCTGTGTCACAGTTGGCACCGGAACAGCTGGCCCAGTTAACAACGGCAACAGGCGCTCTGGCCAACGAGACCATTATCAAGGAGATCCTGAACAATCTGAACACTTCGCCAGACCTTGCTAAGTTCTTTGACGCACTGAACGCCGTTGCTTCGGTAATCGTTCCTTGCCGTCCTCTGGAGCCCTTTCCACCCCATCACTGCTGCTGCCAGCCCTCACTTCCTCCACCCTGGCAGCATTTCTGGAGAAGACTCTTCGGCACCGTTGAGAGCATCTCTGATGTCAGAACAGGCAGCCCTGACTAGAGATAAGGGGGCCCATTCTGATGCCCTCACTCAGATAGCAATAGGAGATTTGCCCAAGTAAAGGCAGCAAGGTAGATCCCTTGAGGGCTCTTCCTTCACATTTCAGTGTTGCAGCAAACTTAGGAGTCCCTCCTAGCCAGCAACTTGTTCCTTCTCCTTGTCAGGTCTTGTGTACAGCTACAACAGGGCACCACTGGGAGAGCGTTCAGTATGGGTTGGGGGAGCACATGCAAACGTCTGCTAATAGATCTTCTCATGGGCAAATAGTGTGCACCACTTTCAAGCTCTCCTCCTTCGTGTCCTTTATGTGATCCCAATTCTCATTTGCCCCACGCTAGGCCTATTGTTCACTTCCCACGCCTGAGACAAGTGATACGAAACAATCCAGATTAAAATTTTAGCCCAAGCAAGGATTAATCTTCTGCCTCTCAATGAGAACTGTAAGACACAAGTAATGAAAGGCATTCTTGTTTTGCAGACAGAGCTTCACGGCAGCATCCATGCCCATCTCATTTTAAGCACTGCCTTCCAAAAAATAGCAGCTGACTTTCCAAAATTCAAAGCCAGCGACTTTGCCTACTGGTTCCAAGTGGCTTTCCAAAATGTGCTGCATACAGTGAACGAGACACTCCTTGCAGAAATCCCAGTCTCTATATCCTGTGACTCTTACCAGCAAGTGTGAGTCTTCCATCCTACGTGTTTCTAGTTATACTGTCCATTTCCGATTATGAGCTTTTCCTTTTCTATTTCTTTGGCTGCATTTTATTTGTTACGAGAGCAGAGCGCAATGTTCCTACTGAAAACTAAACCAGTCACAATGAAATGCCTTTGTTTTCAGGTTTTGTTTCAAACTCAGACCAGGTTTCTTGGGAAATTCATGAAAGCCTTGTAGATTTTGACTTAACCAGACCTGATTTAGTAATTCAATGTACCCTGTCTTAAGGAAACACTCCAGGAACAAACAAAAACCATCTGCTTAACAGAGGTGGCCTTCTAATGAAGGTGGAGTAGACTGGTGATGTGTAAGATTTTGAGATATCTTGGGACTATTTCTTAAGTCAAAGAGATGCCTGATAAGGGTGTTCTCATGTACTGATTTCCCAATATTAAGCAGAGTTGGTTGGCAATTTTCTGATGGAAGTTTTCCCATCAGAAAATGCTGATCCAACAAAACTGGAATTTTTGCATAATGTATCAATTTGGTTAAAATTGTTCATGAGCTATTACTGAAACCTTTAGTTCTGATAAGTGACAAAATGACGAGGTTAAAAAATTTCATTGGGATTTTTATGTTAATTAATCAATTCATGTATAATATATGTCAAGAAGATAAAGTCAAACCTAAATGTTTCAATAAGGCTGTTTCAATTATTCCAAAGTTAAATATTTCAGATTTTCATTTCATGATTCATGCTGACTTTTCGTTTCCATGCCGGAGAAAAGGGAATTTAAAAATGTTGGACTTTCCCAGAAAATGGAAATTCTGTTTCCCGACCAGCTCTGCTAACAATGTATCAGTGAGAAGCATGGTCCAGAGTTCTAAACACTGAGTGTCAGGAACTCCTGAGCTCTGATCCAAGGTTTGGCAATAATTCCCTCCAAGAGTACATCTCCATTTGAACTGGGAGGTGGGATTCCCAGCTCAAGTAGACATACCTGCGCTAGCCATGCTTAAGCAAGCGCCTACACATTTCAGTGTGTCCCCAGTGGCTGGCCACCCCAAATACATTTCAGCTTGACCCCCTGACTATGTGCTCGAGTGGTTAGCCTGAGCCCACTGCCCGGGCAGCCATGGACACATTGCTATTTTTAGGCGCTAGCTTGAGTACAGCTAGTGTAGATATGTCTACATGAGCTGGGAATCACTCCTCTCAGCTCAAACGTAGGCATACGCAGAGAGGGAATTTGTCCAGTACTGAGTGCAGGGACCTGGGGATGAACGCCTGGATTATATTCTTGACTCCATTGCTGACTTCTTGGCTTCCCAGCTGCGAAATGGGGATGATGGCTCACAAAGGTGTCATTGGACTTTATTGATTAGTGTTTATAAAGTGCTTTGAATTCCCTGGATGAAAGAGGCTTCAGAAAAGCAAGCATCATGTGCACGTGTCACATGAGAATGCAGCTGTCCATGGCCTCCGGGAGATCATTTCACATTTCCTATACATTTTCCCTTCTCTCCTCATGCAGGTTGAAGGGTTTCAATAACATTTACGTCAGCATACCTGCAGGAAATGCCCCAAGTGTGTTTGGATTCTGTAGCGCTTTCCTGGCCTCAAAAGTCAAGTCAGGTAATTGGCAGTGATGACAACCTTAACTAGTGAAATGTTCTTTGACAGCCAATCAGAACAGGGCGGGCCTGAGACATGGCAATAAGGCTCTCATTAGCCTTTCTAAAGGAAAGTGAAGCTTGTTTTATACTTTCTGATTATTACACAGCTACTGTAATCTTTTCCTTCCACTGGTGGAATGTTTGTAATTTCTCCTGGGTTTTACTTTGTCTCTTACTATGTGTTTGTACAGCATCTTGCGCAATGGGGCCCTGATCTGACCAAGGTCTCTATCTAGTGCAGCAATACAAATACTACTACTACTACTAATACAAATGCTACTACTACAAACGTTGGTTCCTTTTACACTCAGTGTGAATCCAGAATACTCTCTGGCCCACAACAGAATGACTCTGGATTTGTGTTAGAGAGAGAAGGATTGGGTCCATAGGATTAGGGATTACACTCCTTCTGCAGCGTTCAGGGTTCCTCTCTCCCCAGGTATCGCATGTGGAAGTACAAGCCAAAGTATTCAGAACTGGCTGGACATAAATCTTGGAAACTTTAGCAAATATGCTAAGTATCAGGACTTACTCGCTTGGAACCAAGATTTTAATGGCGTGAGTGTTATATTTTTGATCCCTTAATAGCAGCTATGGAGAGTTGTTTGTGTTTCACCCTAAAATGTCTGTTACTTTTTCAGTATTAGCAGTGACCCATGTGCTCTGTGCACTATGGAAGACCAGAGTCATTTCCTCTGAAGAGGATCATAGAATCGTAGAAGATTAGGGTTGGGAGGGACCTCAGGAGGTCATCCAGTCCCAGCCCCTGCTCAAAGCACCATCAACCCTGACTAAATTTAATCAGGATGAGTCTCTGGCTTCAATCTCTAGCCTACTATCACCAATGGCAATTGCAGAGATAATCTGGAGAAGATGGAGGAACTTCCACCGAAGTCAGATCACCCCCCGCCCCTGCCACACATTTGGCCAAATTAAAAAAAAAATGGCAGGCCCATAGTCAAGCCATCCACAACTACGCATCTGCTTTTTCAGATAGCCAGATCCCAGCATGGATAATTCCGTCCTGCTCAATGAGGCTGCCCCTGCAGTTTCATGCAATTTCATGCCATTTCCTGTTCAAAACAGTTGTATAGTGTGGCTGTACGCTGTTGAACAGCTATTGCATCTCACAGCAGAAGTGACTCCAGTTCAGTGGTGGGTGAAACACTCCCTTGTTTGTTTATACTTAGATAGTCCCGATTTACTCTACAGGTGGGTTGGGAGGTTTAATTAGTTACAGTTTGTAGACTGGCCATAGATGTGCAAAATATCATAATAATAATAAATAAAACAGCCCCATCTGGTAACATCAACAGGGTAACACCCTAGTATCCTCCAGCATCATCTTCCAGGATCAAATATATGTTTATTGAATCTGCTTCATCAGCCTCCCCTTTACAAAACCAGGTTCCTTCTTTTTCAATCAAGGTCAAAATATGTTACCACCTGACACAGGAGCTGATGGATGGTGACTCTGATCACTGCTCTGACTCCTGGAGGTGTCGTTTTCAGTTACATTTGGACAAAATTTTTCAAAAACTACTGAGGGGAATTTGGATGACATTAAGGGATTGAGTGTCTAACTCCTTTGGGTCATTTTGGTTAATGGGCCACCCGCAGATTATTACGGCACTCTTAGAAATGCTGCCACCTGCTTTTGTGTTCTTTTCCCCAGATGACAGTGTTGGAGAAGCTGACCCCACCACAACTTGCGTCCCTGACTCTTGAATCAGGTGCCATCAATGAGGAGGATGTGATGTGTCAGGTCCTTGCAAGGTTACAGAATAAACCATCTGAAGAGATCTACCAGTATTTAGACCAATTCAACAAAGAGGCCCAACAGGTATACGTTTCGACATTCATAGAGTCATAGACTACAAAGTCATAGAGTCATAGACTACAAGGTCAGTCCTCAAATAATCATAGTGACACCACTGAAATTAACATGTTAAAAAAAGGAACAACATTTCTGAGTATCCCACTGCTCCATTGAGGTTCTAAGTCCACCATCCCTGTGGTGTCCCAGTGACTAGCTCAAAATATTAACAAAGAAAGGGCAGAATTTATGAGTATTCAGCATAGAAACGTGGGCAAAAATATTCAAATTGTGGGGTGTAAAATGAGGCATCGAAATCTATATTCACTTAAATAAACATAGGCATCTGAGCATCCACAAACTCCCACTGAAGTCAACGGGAGCTGCAAATACTTTGAAAATATAAATTTTCAAATCCCTGGTGAGCCTCCATATGTCTAGGTATTTAACAGTGCATCCATCACTCTAGCATATGGATTAACTTTAAATTCTAACTACTACAGGTAGGTATTGGGATTAGACATCATTAATGGAAAGCAATGCATCCAGGAATGATGCAGTTTGAGGCTCTGATGTCTTTCCTTTGACAACGGCCCCAGCAATACGACATATTTCACAGTACACGTCTACAGTGCATTTTTGGCTCATTGGAACACATTCAGGTTCATTTCACAGAACACAGATATGTAAGGCTTTGCGCTAGGATGATGATCTCAATCGCCAACTTTTAATTCGACATGCTTGGTCATTTTTCCTTTCAGTTGATGATACCCCCGGTGAAAAATGAAGCAGTGAGGAAAAATATGCTCGCCCAGTTTGTGAATGAGATCAAGGCAGGGTATTCAGCTTTCAGCCCCGAAGACTGGACTCGCTTATTCACAAGACTCGAGCTATTGCTGCCAAGTACCAGCGAGATGGAGATGAAGCTATTCCTGACTCACATTTCTGGCTGTGATAGTTTCAGAGCTATGTGAGTACACAGGCAGAAATGTCTTCTTTGCGCTGTACGAAGTAAGAAGCAGTTTAAATGGAAGAAAGGAAGCTGCAGGGCTGCGTTTCTCTGAACACAATCTGAGCAGTATAGTTTTATTTATAAAGTACTTTATCACCCAAACATCCACAGACATTGGGGGTCAGATCCTTGAGTCTTAGAGGTCAATCTTTAAATAAGATTGTAATTGAACTGAAAACATAATCTGAGAATACAGAATAGATTAATTTATAAAATGGTATTAAGTTTAATTGATTTCACCTTTTTATACAATGGTGCAACTAGGAGTAATAAGAAAAGAAAAGAAAAGAAAAGAAAAGAAAAGAAAAGAAAAGAAAAGAAAAGAAAAGAAAAGAAAAGAAAAGAAAAGAAAAGAAAGCAGGATATCAGGGGAAATTTCTTCTCAATAAAACAGAATAGGCTGTGGAATAAATTTAGAGTGACCGGATGTCAGGATTTTATAAGGACAGTCCTGATATTTGGGGCTTTTTCTTATATAGGAACCTATTATCCCTCCACACCCCCATCCCGATTTTCACACTTGGTATCTGGTCATCTTAAATAAACTCTAGAAGGCAAAGGTAGAAAGGTCATTATAGAATGAGTTAAAACTAGATTGTCCAAAGCAGTGGAGAACACGTTACAGGGAACAATCCTGCACAGACCCAAAAGGATGGCAGGAAGGGAAACATTAGTGGGGGACAGGGGCAAGGCATAAATTTCAGATCTAGGACAGAACTCTGCAGTTTTGGTGAGGTTTAGAGCTAGGATTTTTGTTTGGGTTTGTCTCTGCTAAAAAAAAAAAAGCTCCTTCCTGTCACTAAATGCTCTAATTCTGCACTATGTAGAAGTCAGTTTAGATCTCATATTCAGACGCAAAGTATGTTTCTGAGACACAGCCTCAGCCCCTGTGAAATTAGTCTTGACAAAGGACAAAGCGCAAGGAGTCAAGAGATCCGGGTCCTTTTCCTAGCTTTGTGTAACCTCGGCTGAGGGGGATTTGCTGAAAGGGAGTCAAGCACCTTGCTGCCATTGATTTCAATGGAAGTCAGAACCCAAAGAGAAGTTAAAGGTGTTTTACTCCTTTTGAGCATCTCACCTCTCTGTGCTGAAGTTGCTCCATCTGTAAAGTGAGGGGATTTACTTACTTCACTGGCTTTTGGGTGTGTAAAGTGCTTTCAGACCCTCAGATGGAGGCGGGGGGTGTCTAGAAACACAACGCACGTTATTTTTAAAGCACTGTCTGGCCGCCCTCCCTTTGTACCTCTGTCTATTTTTCCTGGAGTTACTCTCCCACCTAAGCTATGATTCAAAGCAATGATAATGCTGGCATGTGTTCAAAGAGGAAAGTGAAATGCTTTCTCATGTGATTCCATTCCTCAGAATATCCTCACTAAGCCAGGTGTATCCTTCTATGTCATCGGTGAATCAACAGGGCATCTATAGCGCTTTGCTTACCTTTCTTGAAAACCAGAACAACACAACAGGTAATTTGGACATAAAACTAATTGTTTTCTGGTTTATTATTCCAATGTTGTTGCTGAGCAAGAAGTGTGTTCATTAACTCTTGCTTGATTGAATTTTAGCATGCATTAGTGATTCCTCTATAAGAACAGCAGCACCTTCTTTAATACTGCAGGTCGTGAACATACTGTGACGAAAAGCAAAGGGAGCATTAGCTGCTGTTGGGTTAGCTGTGAGATAACAGCATTGGAAACACTACAATGGAGGAAAGGAATAATAGGCCTGATTCTCCTCTCACAATGGGGTAAATCAGGAGTAGCTCCACTGAGATCAGTGGAGGTGCAGTGGTTTAAAACTGGCATAAGCGATTGGAGAATCAGGCCCAACGTTCTTTAATGTTTGTGTCGCTTTTTGGATATCATAAGTGATCCTTCCTAGTTATCAGAGCTTGAGAGAAACTAAGCAAAAAGAAGGAGGTGGGGAATTCTATTTTAAGTAGCCGGCATCTCGTGCCAGGCTGGTAAATTCAAAATGAAGGCTTGTAAAGACAGACTCTGACACTCTTGGCCTTGCAGGATCCGCGTGTGCTTTGGGCAACGAGGGAAGCCTAGACTGGCTACAGAATAACTTTGGGGCATTCGCGGCCAAAGCTCGCTATGAAGATTTCACCAGACTTATGGCAAATTTCAATGGGGTGAGTCCGAGGTTCATTCTATTTGCTAAGGCTGGATTCTGTCGCCCTCACTCATGGGCAGTAGCTTACGCGGTGCGAGGTTCCCTTGAAAAATATGGGACTACTTGTGGAGGAAAGCATTACTCAGCAGGAGTGAGGGTAAATCTGCCCCTAAATTGTCTTATTCAGTAAACTACAGAGACTGGAAATGCACCATGGAAGAACGTAGCTGCTGATTTAAGGGATTCGTTCCTGAACGGCGTCACGGGTCTTGGCAGCTAGCAAGGCTGTTGCCTCCCCTATCAATTTTGCCCCTTGTCTTTGCAGTTTGACGTCAGCAATAATCTCACTTCAACTCAACTGGCTCATGTTTTCTTTGGCACTGATGTCCTGGAGGATATTGGCATGGTGGAGACCCTCCTGCTGGCCCTGCAGAGCAGGCCCGTTGGTGACGTTGTCGCTTTTGTGACTGAGTTTGTGACCATTGCGCCTCAGGTAATCTATCGATACACGGATGTGAATGTGGCTCTTGATGGAGCGATCATAGCAAAGGGCACCTTGGCGGGCAGGGCTCAGGGACGGATCAGCCATCTCTTCTTTACTGGGATTGCTGGGAGTTGCCCCCGGCACTGCTGGTTTTGTGAATACCTTCAAGAAGCCTGGATCCCTTCCTGGTCAAACCGCACCCCTAGGCGGGGATGGCCGCCATTCCTCAATAGCAAATGGGGACAAGGAAAATCAAGGAGGGGCTGCCAGTTGGGAGCCAGACACCAAAGCAGACTTAACCACCTGGACAGCCAGATTTGGTGTGGCTTCTGCCACGTCCTCAGAAAGTGAGTCTTCCTGGGGAGCCGAAAGAGCCCCATTATCTAAGCTGCAAAACTCAAGTTACTCTCCCAGCTAGCAGGCCAGAGCACTCTCCGGTTAGATGTATTACAACGGTTCCCAACCTGGGGGTGGAACCCCTTGGAGGGGCGCCAAAGATTACAGGCAGTCCATGAGGCTTCAGTGGTATTGAGGTCATTTAGCCGGCCTAGCTCCGTGCCAGGCACAGCGCCCCCCTTCCCCCCCGCCCCCCAAGCTCTGTGCTGGCCAGAGTGGAGGAGCAGCCTCCCCCAGCCCCGCACCAGCCAGATGCCCATCTGGAGAGGAATAGCCCCATGCCAGTGGGGGCCTGGAGCGGCCCCGGCCAATCCACCAGGGCCCACCTCCATTCACCTCAGTCCATGAGGGACGGGAAGAGCATGTGGTGGCAGCTGCGCCAGGGGAGGCTTAGCTTCTTACTCAGATAGGAGTCATTTATTGTTATCATGTAATTTAATATGATGATAAATATATGTGTTTATAGAGGTTATATGCATTTATGGCCAATGAGGGGGTGGGGTAGAGTGAGGTGGGGAGAGGGGGGTGGAGGCACATGTTTTATCTGGTGTTAACTAGCAGGGCTTTCACTCAGAAAGGTTGGGAACCACTGGTATAGTCCATTAAGCCACTTCCTTCCCTGCATGGTTTTTGTCATACTGCATCAAGGAAACAAGCCTAGTTCACATCTTTACCAGCATTGTTCATTCCAAACATCAGAAATTACAAAGTGCTGCAGAAGACACTCTATTAGTCCCAGGGAGAACTTTGTTCTGGATCCTCCTAAACTTCCATGCACGCTTTTAGCTAGCACGTGTTTTATGATCCCCAGACATCCTCGTGTGTCACAGTAGGAGTCAGCAGGCAGCTCCCCCTGTCTGACTCTGCATCGTAACAGTCTTGGTTTGCTTTGTTGTCTTTGTTTTGCAGCAGGGTGTAGTGTCCTTGCCAAACACACAAGTGCGAGATGCAATGTTCAACGCCATCTTCTCCAAAGTCCAGGGCCAATTCACCACTTTCAGCATCTTCCAGTATAAGGACTGGTTCCAGAACAAGCTCAGGCTATGGCTTGCCAGTATAAACGCCTCTGCCCTCGCAACCATCCCCAAGAAGATCCCTTGCGGAGTTTACCAAATCATGTGAGCATTCCACTGCCTAGATTCATTTTATCCATGATGCACTGCACTGAACGTGGCTAGAGAAACCTCTGGAACACCAGCTGCAGAAAATGCAGATGAGTTCTTTGCTTCAATGTTTGCCCCAGAAAGAAAATTTCTGCTTCTCTGCTTGCTCCTGCCTCAGCAGGGGAATTTGATTGCATTGCAATGCAGACGGAGCTGTAAGTTCCTGGTTTGATATGGGACAGAGACAAATGAGAAGTTAGTTCAATTTCTCTCTCTTTCCCATTTTAATATCCCATCTTTTTATCCTTTCACTTTCACAATTGGAGGTTGTGGGCAGAGCTTTGCGGTGACTCATCCAAGTGAACATCAGTGGCGTACAATGGGTCTCCAGTGCCCGGGGGCCAAGCCTGCTTTTACGCCACTAGGTGACCATTCAGTCTGGTGAAGCTGTGTGCGGCATCTCTCTAGAGGAACAAATTCACCCATTTGCCCACATAAAGAAGGAAGTTTTGCCCAGACTGTAGAATGCCGGTAGCAGACTGCACATTGCATCACAGCAGACTCACCCTGCAGGACCATTTTACAAAGCAATGGTGACTTTAATGGCTCACAGCAAAGAGCTGCAGTGAGATTTTATCTAATATATCAAATATTGCCCTCCCCTTTTTTTTTCCCCTGCAGAATGGCTGGCTTAGACAGCAGCTTCCAACTCATGTCACCAGCGAGCCAACAAGAGGTTTACAGCTTTGCAAAAGACTATCTTACCGCCAAGGCCTCTCAAGGGGGTACGTTTAAAGTATCCTGCAAACTTTTAAATTCTGTTAATCTATATTTGCATAAATCACTGGGAAAATATCAACCTGGGTGCCATGAATATCATGGAGAATTGCCTTCTTTAAAAACCAACAGAGACAAACACTCATTTGGCTGCACGGAAGTTATCAGGTGGCTGCACCCCCAGAATCCTAGAGCGTAACGCCAGAAGAGATCCTCTTCCTGTCGCTCCCACTGAGGTCAGGGCAGACCCTCCACTTCCATCTGCAGCTGAGCTGTGCTAATTTACCAGCTGAGGTTCTGGCCCAGGTTTAGTCAATTCTTTTTTGTCCAGGTCCACATTTCTTGGTCCAGGTGTCATCAAGGTCCAGCCTCCAGAGAGAATAATTTTAAAAAATAACAATAATGATCATAAGTAAATAAAAAGATTTTGGGGCCCGTTCAAAAGCATCTGGCGGTTGGGATTTGGCCTGCAGTCCGCCAATTGATGACCCCTGGGCTGGACCATCTATCTTAGGTACTTGCATGGCCGCATTACCATAGTATTTGAGCACTCACAAGCTTTGCTATATTTATCCTCACAGCACGGCTGAGAGGTAGGGCCATGCTATCAGCCCCATTGCACACATGGGACAGTCCCCCACGGCCAGATTCGTAAAGGTATTTAAGCATCTGGAGATGCACATAGGAGCCTACTGGGATTTTCAAAAGTGCCTAATTCCTACTGAGGAACCTGACTACAACCCAACTAAGCCATGACTATTGTATGTCCTGAACGTTATCGGATACTCTACAGGGATGATCAAACACAGGAACTATACTCCCATTTAGCCTATTATCTGAACCCCTGCATTATCCAAATTCCTTCCTCTTTCCCTGTGGATCTTATACTGGGAGACCAGGACTGGATCTGGATAACGTGGAGGTCTGGATAATAGATCAGAGCCTCTTACCAGGACTGCAAGAGAAGAGGAGCTGTATGATGAGCCCCGGACCATGGGGGAGGCTTCCCCACTGCTGACTTGCTCCTGCCATCTCGATTATCTGAATTCCCAATTAGCTGACTAAAATCCATGGCCCCCGTGCTGCTCTGATAAGCAGCAGTGTACCGTACCAGCACATCAAACCAATTCAGCGACTGACAGAGAACATTTCTCAAATGAACTATTTGCAACTAGTTCAGCTCGCATTAACTGGAAAATGACTCCCAGTTTCTTTGTGTAGACATGCTCATCAGTGTGAGCACCTCTCAGCTTTGTATATGTTATACTGTAGATTGGCATACCACATTAATCTCAATGGAGCTATGGCTACCGAGACCAGTGGGGGCTCTGGCCCTTGGGGTACACAGTGGTTCCCCAACCTATGCTTTCTTTAAAGGTGATCCATGTACTGAGAATACCCGGGGCAGCTTGGGCTGGCTACACACGAACTTGGGCTCCTTCAGTACTTTGGCCAGTTACGGAGACCTGGTTGGCATCAATGCAGATTTCAGTGCTGTAAGTAACCTTAGAGCCAAAGGCATGGTCTAAAACCTGTTGCCAGCAATTTGTTTCTGCTTTTTGCTGCTGGCAGATGTTTTGCTGCAAAAGAACCAGCCAATGTTTTTGTGTTGGGTTTCCTAGATCGACGCAGTAGCGGGTCTGAGCCCAGGGCAACTAGCTTCTTACGTACTGATGAGTGATGTTCTGCGTGACAGCGACAAAGCGGGCAAGGTCTTCGGCTCTCTGAATTCTCACACCATCGGTGATTTCATGGATGCATTCAACACTGCTGCCCAGCAGGTAAATATCTCCCCTTCCATTCAACAGGTTGGAAAGCACAATTTAGGCCTCAGGCATGCACCAATGTTGGACTTGACCTGCTAAATGTAGGGAGAGTCCACTAACATTTAGTCTGGGCTCTCACAAGGCTCCAGCCACCGTGTATCTCCCAGGGATTTCAGCACTGGCGGAAAGGTTAATAAAGATTAATAAATGTAAATGTACACATCTAAGAACAAAGAACATGGGCCATACTTCCAGGATGGGGCACTCTATCTTGGGAAGCAGGGACTCTGAAAAAGATTTGGGTGTTGTAGCTGAACAAGGAAGAGCTGAACAAAAGAGTTGCTGTGATCCTTGGATGCATAAACAGGAGCAGAGAGGCTATTTTACTTCTGTGTTTGGCAGTGGTGTGACCACTGCTGGAATCCTGTGTGTAGTTCTGGTGCCCACAATTCAAGGAGGAGGTTGATAAATTGGAGAGGATTTAGAGCAGAGCCATGGGAATTATTACAACATTAAAGAACCTACACTACAGGGAAAGAATCAGGAGCTCAAATTATTTAGCTTAACAAAGAGAAGTTTAAGCTGTGACTTGATTGCAGTCTATAAGTATCTACATAGGGAACAAATGTTTAATGATAGGCTGTTCAGTCTAGCAGAGAAGGGTATAACATGGCGCAATGGCTGGAAGTGGAAGCTAGACAAATTCAGACTGGAAATAAAGTGTACGCTTCTCACAGCGAGCCTTGCAGAGGGAGGCGCACGGGGCAGATTTTGAGTGCATTTGTGCACACAAGAATGTGTGTGCATTTGCACACCTAATTTGCATCTTGAAGAACCGTGGCCTGCACAACCACACGGCCAGGTAATCCGTGACATGGTTAGGCATGCCGTTTCCAAATTTGCATGCATAGCCAGAATCACTGCCTGTGCAAATTAGACGAGGAACTCTTCTCTGAATATCTTGGCCCATGGTCCATCCAGGGTCCAAGCATAATTTTTTGGGGCCCAGTACAAACTTGTAACACAGGCCTCCTTCCACACACATACTCATGGGGGTTGCAGCCTGGGCTGGGCCCCACAGGGCCTCTGGGCCCCAGTAAAGTAGCCCATGTGGGGCTATCTCTTGGCTGTGCGATGCATTCCTTGAACCTGAATTTGGCTCCTTACTGCTCATGCAGCAGGTATCCTTTGATGTTAAGCTATTACTCTCCGGTAGCCCAAAGCAGTGCAAATTCTAACGCTGCTCTCCTTTGCTTGAAGCACCATCTCTATCAGCTGTCCCACGCCGATGTGAGAAGATTCATCCTAGGCGAGATCTTCTGTCATTTAAGCACCGCATTTAAGCTCTTCACCACTGAGGACTACATCGTCTGGTTCGGGGAAAGACTCACCCTCTTCTTGAGCAGCCTCACTGCACAGAATCTTGGCTTTTTACCTGCTGACATGTCATGCGACTCCCTCGCGGCCATGTACGTAGCAAATCCACATCTATGTGTCAGTGCCGCCCATAATGGAGGCCAGGAAAAAAATCTCAGTCATCCAGAGGCCCTCTCTGACATGCTAGCTGGGCAGTCCAATCGCTAAGCTCTGGGAGCAGCTTATCTAGTTCTTTTTTGAACCCAGTTATGATCATGGCCTTCACAACATCCTCCAGCAAGGAGTTCATGGAGGTTAGGTCCATAAATGGCTATTAGCCAGGATAGGCAGGGATTGCTGTTTGCCAGAAGCTGAAAGTGGATGACGGGATGAATCACTTGATGATTGCCTGTTCTGTTCATTCCCTCTGAATCACCTGGCATTGGCCACTGTTGAAAGACAGGATACTGGGCTAGCTGGACCATTGGTCTGACCCAGTACAGCCGTTCTTATAGGGACAGTCCAGATATTGGGGGTTCTGTCTTATATAGGTGCCTATTACCCCACCCCGTCCCAATTTTGGTCACCCTATTTGGGCACAACCCACCTAACCAATTCCCTGCCATTCCAGGGACCTCGAACATTGGTGGCTCCTCGGCCTCTCCATTCTTTACCTGTGGCACATGATAGTTTAGCCTTTTGAGGACTGAAATGCTTTAATCTAACTAAAGTCATTGGGCTCAACACAGAGGCATTTGGGGGATATTTAATGGAGGTCAGACTAGATAATCCGAGGGAGCCTGCTGGCCTAAAACTCTGAGAAAGTAACACAAAGTGAGAGCAGCCATCAAATCTGAGTCTCTTGCATGGAGGGGCTGAGCGCTGACTGACAGCCTCATGCTATGTTGACCTATAAGAGGCCATGGGTTCAACTTCACAAGGGCTCCGACGCTAAGACTCTGCTATTCTGCCATACCCCAGTGGGTCTGCGAGGAAGGGGAATTAGAGCTAGGCCTTCTATTCAAAGGGGAGAATCTGAATGAATCGGGGCATGGCCCAGTTAACTCTGGTGGAGAAGGACAAGGCTGCATTCGTCCTGGGGCATGTTCTGTGTCTGTTCCCTACTGCCTTGTAGTAGCAGGTTGAGCAGAGTTGTTCCTTCAGCTCCCGTGGTAGAAGCCTTTATACTTACTGGTGAAGGGTGTTGGCTCAGATCCACATCATGTGGTTTAGCGGACAGTAACATGGGCTCTGATCTTGACGTTGTCCCAGAATCAAACAGACTTGCCGTATTCCGCAGAGTGAAGATCCTGAGTGTCCATGAAGCCAATGGAACGTATGAGAACCCCCAGGACATCTTCTCATTTATAAAGAGAGTTCTTCACTCCCAGCTGCAAAATTCAGGTAACAAAGACCTAGGTTCTTTGGACCACTGGGTCTTAGGACAATGGGGAGATGACAATATTCAGTCACTGCACGATCTCCCACTGTTCAAGCAGACTCCAAGACTCCAGGACTTTGTTCTGGCCACTAGAAAAGTGAAACTGTCTGCAGGTGACCAGTCTCCCTTCACTCCTCACCATCCACCAGGTTGCCCTCTGAAGCCATTGGTCTGATGGGCGCACGCTGTCTATTTTGAAAATGGAAATCTTCTCTATATGGTGCAGAACCATGGGCTTAAAATCAGGAAGCAGATGGGGGATTGCTTCCCACCAGCGAATCATGTGGCGTGTACGGGTGATTTGCAGCTCTCTGATTCGTGCCTCTTGGAATCCCATTGAATTCACTGAAATCTCAAAGCGCGTACAGCAGCGCAGAATTTGATCTCTCTCTACACCTGTAGGGTTTGAATGCTAAACTGGAAGCTCTGGAGCATGGTCCATGGTTGTGTTTTGTCACCAATGGGGACTCACAGTGTTAAAGGCCTTACCTATTCAATACAGAGAATTAGCATTTTCCTGACTCTCTCCTTCCCTTCATATAGGCTCGGCCTGTGCTCAGGGAATCACCACAGACAGGCAATGGCTGCTACAATATTTTAGGCTCTTCGCTGTTTATGGCTCGTATTCTGACTTCATCATGTTAAAGAGCAAATTCCATGGGGTAAGGGCTCGATTTATAACCCTACGGCATTATGTTCCCAATAATAAAGCAACCCTACATTTAATTGGGCAGTGTCCAATCTGCATTATTTGACTTTGGGAAAAAATCACTGCCGAAAGCGCAACATCCAAGAGCAGACAACAGCAATCCAGCACAGGAGTCAAAAATAAACATGGGGGGGGGGAAGAATTTGAGTTTCAAGCTTCCAAACGTGGTTACAGCTGAGCAAGGCAAAGAAAATTAGGGAGCAACTCTTGGGCGTACCCTCTCCAAATTGTTTGTCTACAAGGATCAAACGCTCCAAGTAAAATGATGCACTTTGCCACACAGCTAAAAATGCTTTTTGGGTCTGGGTGAAGAGTCCAAACATGTCAATGTTCAGGTGTGCTGGGATCTGGGAATTTGGCTTGGACCTCATTCACTCCTGTTCTGTGTCCCATGCAGCAAGACTCCCTCGACCTTTTTTCAGCCAGCACGCTGGCCCAGCTGTCTGCTCAGAGCAACACCATCTACAGCTCCGAGGCCATCCAGTTGGTCTTCGAGGCAATTGGAAGCAAGGAGGAGCCGCTCCAGCAGCTCAGCACTTATCTGGATGACCTCAATGCCCTGCTGCTGAAGGTAAAAAAATCTGATCAACTGCATGAGTAGAGTCCCCCGCAATGCGTACACATGCAGCATGTGCATCCTTCGTGCTGCCAGAACTGAGACTCAGTCTAGGACCCTCGTGGCCAGAAGGAACAGTAGATCTAGCAGATGAGCCAGAAAGAAGACGTTTCCCCCAGCTGATGCAGTAGGAGCTGGGCCATGTTTGTCCCAGCTGGCATTCAGTCTAGCCCCACTCCCCAAGATCCTTATTCTGTCCTTAATTAGGCAAAGCTCCCACCTGTCCTCCTGCACGAAGACCAGTTGAAAGGGCTTTACTCAGAGGAACTACATGAAATCCACTGGGATGCTTTGGGGTTCCCAGAATTGTGAGCTGCTGTTACCCCACTCAGCATCAGTAGTTGAGTTTTGCTGCTGTGAAGTTCTGCATTCGCTCCCTGACCCACCAGCTTGTCTGCCCTGCCAGCAAACTCTTCAGGACTCGGCCAGTCCCAACCTTGCCTGCCAGGTTACCTTCAGTGAACCCCAGCTCCTGAGTTTCTCGGAGACATCTCCCAGCAGCGTCCAGCCCTCACACTGAACTCTCAGAGGTTATTACATTTGCTGCTCCCTTAAAGAGACAGAACCCGGCAGTTTGTTCCCTGGACTGAGGTTAACAAACACTCTGTTTCCATCAGAGCACTGAACTGGTTTATAGGAAAAGTAAAACAAGTTTATTAAGCAAAAAGGCAAAGGTGTAAGTGGTACCCAGTCTAAGGAATAAGGATAGAAATGGGGACGCACAAAAGTAAAAATACGCTTCTAAGACTAACATTTAATTTCAGCAAGTGACAATCTTTGCCCAAGCAGGTTTCTCACCTATATTCAGTTTCCAGAGATTTCAAGCCCCTCATTAAAGGATACGTCATTCTATGATTTCAAGAGCTCTGGTCCCTTTAGTCCCTCAAGTATAGATGTCAAAATGGCTTTTCCTGTCTGCTTATGTCTTCCCGAGGTTGGCCCTGCTTCAAGAGGCAGGAAGGCTTCCTGGCCATGCAGTATCTGTCCCCTGTCAAGATTAATAAGTGGTCATCTTTCCCCGCTTGCTCCACAGATGGCTTTGTTCCGCTTGTGCTTTCCTTTGTCTTAATTCACATCGGAGACGCATTCAAGCAGGTGGAACGTGCTCCTTTGCCTGGAACAGGCATGGCTTAAAATACATTTAAAAAATGTATTTGTAGCATATTTCTTTGAAGGCCTGTATGTTTACATCATGCAAGAGTGTTAGTATATACATACTACATTATATACATATATGTACACATGTGTATACATACAACATTAGTATATACATCACGCACGAACATAAGTGATCCGAGAGGTTATTCATCTTCCAGTGATGCATTACATGCCACCTTTTGGGAGACACACACCTCTGCTATCCTCACAGTAGCAATAAGGGAAAGCAGACCAACCTATGTGCATTCCATTATCATGGTTTTATGGGATCTAGGACTTAAAACCATCGACTCCAAACCCAAAGCTCCTGGCATGAGAGCAGCTCAGTTCTCCTCTCACTTATGCCAGTCTAAATCAGAAGAAAGTCCATGAAGTTACCGTGGTGCACCACTGGTGTGATGAAGAAGAGATTCAGGCATCTGGCTCTACCTGTTTTGCTGCCCAGCTTTGCCTACCAGGGAAGTACAACCTCTCATCAAGTCCCAAAGTCTCCCCAAGGTCACCACAACTGGCTCATGTTTTCCCTGTTATTACAGCAGGTCAACGAAGGAGGAATTGTGATCATTTTGCCAATTTTTACCAACCATTTCTTCACCTAAAACTTCCAAATTCAAGACGTTTCAGCAGCTCTGCTCCATGTCTACAATTCACTTCTCCTTCCTTCCTTCCCCAGAGCTCCGGTTTGCTCGGGAATTCCAAGGTGCGAGACACCATGCTAATGATGTCCGCAAAAATTGTCTTCCCACAAATCACGGCCATGTCCCTGGAAGACACCTCCATGTGGTTCCACAGACTGAACTTGCTGCTCCCTGGTGTAAACGCAACAACCCTGGAACTGCTGCCTCTGACTATGTCATGCCCGTTTTACCAAGCCATGTGAGTACTTGCCGGCAGCACTGAGGTCTGCCTAGACTTTCGTCTGCATGGCTATTTGGGCAGAGTGTTCATCCTGGACCATAAATATCACTCCAGTCATTTTCCAATGACACAGCAGCAACTATCCTTTACCCCCAAATTTCCCACCTAACTTCATTCAGCCCACAAGTTCAGCTCGTATTTCCTTAGAGAGAGGGCATTAATATAAATGTTAATATCTCCAGCATTCAAATCCAGTTCATAAACAGTGTTCCCACAGAAAACTAAGCTCATTTTTAATTAGCCATTTGCTATGAGACAACAGTTGATGCTCCAGCACCCTCCATCATATTCCCTCCCTGTAATGGGAAAGTCTCAGCAACACGTAGACGCTGATTGCTTGGGGACAGGGATTCTGAGCAGAGGATCCTCCCTTTCCCATCTCACTCCTTCAAGTCTCTTTGATTCCTGTGTGAGCCCAAGTGTCACGGCTGATTCAGAAACCTGGCCACTGTTGAGTAATAGGAGGTACTCTCTTCCCCCAGGGACTGACCTGTGTGCTTCTGCAATATGTTCAGTCAACAGAGAAAGGGATCACAGTTGGAATCAAATCTGAATCTGTAGCCGCAAAAAAACACTGGCTGGGTGTGTGGGTGGGTGTTATCCCATGTGATTTAGCTGGGAAGCTGTGATATACAGTAATGGGAACTGGGATGGGGCAAATCTGAAAGTGTTCCATTCACACGTTAGCATATGCCATTACCAATGACAAGTCGCTGCCCTTGTAGCTAATTAAGGAAAACCGGTAACAGGAACCCAGCCCTGTACTCAGACACGCTACCGAACCTGAAGGGAAATAATCTGAGTCACGTATGGTTTTCTTTTGCAGCATTAAAGCCGTTAGTGAAGTCTACCCAGCACTATCAGCCAGGAAGAGGCAAGATGTATATGGATTTCAAAAGGCCTACCTGAATGCGCAGTTCACAGAGTCAGGTCAGACGCTCACACAGTGGGCCCAGTAAACCTCACTTCGAAATATAAAGCATCTTTCATCCTAAAAGGCACTAGAGGCTGTATATATAAGGGTCACACATTGCCAGAAGTGAAGCCCAGCCCCTTCCGGGGTAGATTCTGACAGCTCTTCAAGAGCACGTGACATGCTATTGCAACAATAAATATGCAACCGAAACGACAACCTGTGAATATAAGCAGTATATTAGAAGCCGTCAGATATTACAGAGAAGGGATGACAAAAACACAGAGAATGGAGAATTTAGGCTGGCAGGATGAATTTCCCCAGTTTGGAATTTGGTCAGGAGCCTAAGGCTTCGTTCTTGACCCTGTGAGAAGCACAGCCAATGTGCCTAGCCTTTTCCTCTTTCACAGTATACGGTCAGCGATCTCATTGGTGCCATTCCCTGGACTTCCATTTTTTTGCAGACAAGGGAAGGTTAGCAATGGATTGCTTAAATAGAAAGTATTTCCAATAGATGCCTTACCAGAAACAGCGTTCTCTCTCCTCACCATTTGCAAGTGAACAGTCTATTCTAAGATCAGATTGTAGAATATAAAGTTTCTGAACATTCCAGTGCATCAGTCACTGAACGCTGAAACCCACAAAAGTTATTCGACATCAGCAAAACTCATTCAAAGAATCACCCATACCCACATTAAAAATAAAAAGAATAATAAAAAAAAAGATGAAGAAACTAAGAAAATCTTCTGGGTTTCCAGAGTTTTTCTGTTGTCCATCTATCTACATTAATCCCTGTGTGACTTCAGTAGAGCTATGAGGATCTGCTCTCATGTCTTCTTCTGTCTTATGTAGCTCTAAGCACCCTGTTGGCATATAGTAAATAGTACAAACAGCTTCCAATAAAAGTCGTATTAGTATTAACTACATTTGTTAGTGCTGCTTGAAGTAAACCTGAGTAGCAATGCCTAGATCTAGACTCCAGAGTTTCAGGAGTTCAATAAGGTTCATCTCTAATTGATGCTAGCATGATAAGGTATATGGAATGTGTACATTCTAGATGAAAATATTCTCATGATGTTTTGTTTATTCTTGTCTATATTCTTATTTTTTAAAATTCACACAACTATCCGGCAATCAAATATAAAGAAATTAAGGCTTTTGGAACTCATTCCTATGATTTATGATAGCAAATCGACCTCGCACCGGAAGGAATGACACCCTCTGTGACACAGTGGCTTATCTGTCATCACTAATATGTTCTGTTGTTTAACCATTTGTATTCCAAACTTTTCAGGATCAGCATGTGAGGATGGAACAAATGGGACCAGAGATTGGTTGCAAAAGAATATGGGAGAGTTCTGTTCTGTGGCTCAATTAAGTGAACTTCAAGCCTTTTTCCCAAACATTGATGGAGTAAGTTTTTCTAGTCAATGCGCCAAGCAATAGTCAAAGCAACAGCTCTCTTCCAAGCAATCAAAGTAGCGTCACAGGACCTGCATTTACAATATTGAACATGGAAAGAATTCAGATTTTTAAGCAAGATCATTTTTTTTCTCCTCTTCTCTGGTTCTCTTGGTTTATCCAAAATGGCGGCCTCTCTTAAAGCAGGGTCCTGTGTGGGCCAAGGTGGGAGAAAGATCTAGATGTGTAAGATGACAGGTTAAAGTATCTGCCTTGCTGCTTGCCTTTTTCTTCAAGATGTCTCTGATCAAAGATAAGAGTCAGTGCCCTAAGTTATCAGAACATTTTTAGATGTGCTAATGGCCACACTTGCAACATATTTGAAAAATAGATGTATGTTATACGGAGACAAGAAGGCTTGTTTTATTTATTGGAAATCACCTATAAATCAAGCTGGTTTAAAGGCTGTAGTATATCTTACTCATCTGGGCTTTGCCATTCCTATTTGCCTCACACATTCTTCAAATTATAGCTTGCCTTTGAAAGCTGCTAGCAGTAGCAGATGCTTGGATTCATTGGAATACCAAATACACACACATTGCTCCAGTTGGTAAGATAACGATCTTCAATTTTTGTCCTAAGTTTAGTCTAATCAGTAGCAATGGGTTTTAGAACGTGAGAATTTACTACCTAATTTGTTTCATGGAAAGTGATTGTTACGATGCTTGCAGTACAATGCCATGTTAATTGTAGATGTTTTAAGAAATGCTGTGGCAAACAGTAAGAGATGAATCCAACAGTAACTGCATCCTAGCAAAATAATATTTGATGGGAGAATACACATACTTAAATGTAACCATGCAGTTGGTTCTTAAAACAGAAATCACGGTAATGAAATACTTTAGAAGTATGACTTTAAATCCATGAATTCTGCTGATAATATCATGTGAAAAGTGAGGATTTCATGAGACCTCTTCATATGATTCTTTTCAAAACTGTGCATAATTGTAATACACCTGAAATGATGTTTATCCTTGAATTTCACCTATGCTCTGTAAACCAGTGCTAACATTCATGGAAATGTTGATTTTGTTTCTAAACAATTGTATTCTGTGCAATTGTATCTGTCTACTCATCAATAAAAATTCTTTTTAAAACAATGATTCAGTATGGTTCATGGTATTTTAAAACAGTCTTAATATACACATCTGTACTGATAGTATTTAAAATTACTCTGAACTACCAGGTTGGTAGTGATACAAAAACATAATGGCAAACTGGTTGCTACTGGTTGAACTAAACCATAAATATTCCTGTTATTATTTCATACACTGATCACAATATGCCAGTTTCTTAAATAGATATAGAAGTTATACCACGTTAGCACGTGCTGTTTTATTAATGACACATGAGTACATGCTACATTCCAACAAACTTTATATAAGGAGTATGTATTAGTCAATAAGACTTTGCACTCTAATATTTTTAGCAAATTTTAAGCACCAACAGTATTAGAACTTCACCATTTTGCATCAGTTTACCTCTCTAACTTTCACAAAACTGTTCTGTTCTGTTCTCTACAGGTCCTTATATGATGCTTACCACTACTGAACACTTTGCAGTAGTGCATTAAGCAGCATGGCTATCATCTGTCAACTGCACCAGTGCATTAGTTTGACATCTCCACTGATATGCAGGCTATTAAAGCATTGCAAGATGCAACTTTTCTCTTCTGGATGCACATGGATATGATGCCTTACTATCTTCATTTCCAGTGCAGTGGCATTAGAGCCTTTCATTCTGATCATACACATTGGCTATCACTGCCATTAAGCGTGCACAGCACTGAAATGGAAGGTTTCATAGGTAATTCTCATGACAGCCATTAATAAAAAGAGTCTGCTGTCAAAACATTTTGTACCAAGAACATTGACTTGAAGAAACTGGCAAAGTGAAGTCTCTGCATGTTGCACTGATTAAGAGTCACTGCCTATCTTTTTATTATATAATTATTTCTCTTGGTGATGGGCCTGTATTAGAACCCCAGATCAGAAACCTGTCAAACTTTGGGAAGGTCCCAAAACAGCTGAACTTCTTGGCTCAAGTCTGCGTCCTACTTATTAGTGATGATGCATGAAAAGAAAACAACCCGGCTTGACTCTCAGATCCCAGGCTGAGTTTGCCATGCCAGCAACTGGAAAAAGATATTTTTCCCCCCTGGGAACCAAGCACATTGTCTATGGGAAACATAATAATGTGACTCCACTGCCATTTTTAACAAGGCACTCTTCAGAACAGACCTGCAATTTAACTGATCTAACATGGGGAACCAATTAAGAAATAAGATAACTGGGACTAGGAACATATTGAATGTTTATATACACTGGAGTGCGTTTGGCTTTTGCAAATAATTACACATTACAAATTTCTGAAGGCCCCACTCCCTAGCTACAATTAGGTAGCTAATTGTACTAATTAGTGGCCAATTTCTTGTCAGTGTCATGAAAGTAGATCTTGAAGGAGAGGGTAGTGTCCTTATGCAACGTTTCAGCGAGCACATCCATGCGTAAGATGGCAGTGTGACAGGAGCAGCAGACAGGTGAGCAATCAGAGCAGACCAAAGGGGCCTAGGAAGGGAGAGCAAATGGATGCTACAGACATAGGCTTGGAGTGAAGTGCAGGACTGGATTGCCGAGGAGCAAGGTCACTGAGTGGTATTGACACCAGGGTTTCTTTGGGGAAAATGATGATGAAGCTCCAACACTAGGACAATTACCAGCCCTTTCATGATGATGCTTCAGAACTGACCCTCTATCATATCCCCAAAGTCTCTGGAAAGGAAACGCCCAGGATTTTATATCTGTCATCCTCCCATCATACCTTCGAACCAAACTATTCCCTCTTCTCTTCTACCCTTCAGACCAAGGTAACAATGGATTCTGAACCCTCTGCCCCACACCACGTCTGTCTTGCTGTCAAGGCCATACTGCGCCTATCTCTAAGACAGAAAGGTTGCCCTGGTGATCAGTGCCCAGCCAAGGCTTTGTTTACCTCAGCTCGCTGATGCTAGGGTGACGGTCACCAGCAAACACAGACCACAATGTCATTTGCGATCCCTTTCCAATCTTATGGAGGAGTCTGTTTTAAAGCCAGATCCCAAAATTAGCATTTGCACAAAACACACATTTTCTTCCCCAAGAGTCCCAGCTCTGGAACCAAAGACCTTCTAGGGGACTCCATGTTACCCATGCAGGCCAGCTCCCCAGTGGTGTTGACTTTGACTTCAGTGAAGCTTTGCTAATTCCCGTCAGCTGAAGAGCCGGCCCAAAGAGCTCGCAGTGAGAAGTGGTGACCCTGTAGGGGAAGTTCCACCTTCTGGAGGCAACTTAGAAAGTCGTCATTGTTTCAGACATAAAATTACATTGATGGAATGAAGGAACCAAAGGTTATAGGAGTAGTGAGTGCACCCAAGTGTCTTGAGATCCATGGGGACCAGCACACCTGCTTTTCCTGCAGAACCCCAGGCTCTGTGGGATTGGCAGGCCGTGCTCCCTGCTCGTCCTGCACTCATGCAAGGGCCTCCCTTTTGGGACGTCCCACCCATCAGCCTGAAGGCTCACTCTTATGGTGCATCTGTGCTTGTTCTTAGTTTAAAGGACTCGATTTAGAGACCCCGGAACAGCTGGCACAATTAACTGTGAATCTGACACTGAACGATCTGGAGGACACGCTGCCAATCCTGGAGGTTCTGGATCGGAGTCCATACTACACAATCTATAGATACATGAAGGCGTTTAACGTGTATGCGCATCAGGTAAGGACCCAAAGATTCCGTCATGTTTTCAGATTTATATATCATGCTAATTCTATTACTGTGGATGTGTTAGGTCCTGCGTCTTGTTAGAACTTTCTTAAGTATATGGCTTGCACTCCCTCCTTGCTCTCTGCACATAATGATAGACCTCTACATACAATATAGCTGTAGGGCAGAGAATAGGTATGGTTAAACTTTAGGAAAACTTGAACGGTTCAAGGCAACGGGTTGAAAGTTACCAAGTGAGGCTGCAAACTCACCTTGGTTGAGATGCTCATGGGTGAGGAGAGGTAACCAACTAGCATCTCTGCTTTCAGAATAATTAAGTCAGTCGGGGTATAGAATAGATGATTCATTAAAGATATTTTCCAACTTAAATGGCTGCACGATCTTGAAATGCTTGTGTTTTTCCATATCACAGGCAGACCTGACTTCACTGCCCAATGCTTCGGTTAGAGATGCAATACTAGGAACTGTATTTACAAAGCTGAGATCCACGTTCCACCTTTTCCAGACAGAAATCTGGGCAGACTGGTTCCAGAAGCAATTGCCCTTATTGCTCCCTGGCATAAATGAAACCTATCTTGCATGGCTGGGTACTAACTTCTCCTGTGACTCCTACCAGGCAGTGTGAGTAGTACTCTCCCAGCGATGTTAGATGTTGCAGGAATTGCAAGTAAAAGCTAGTATTTTCTGCTGAAATTGCTAAGAAAGAGGTTTTGCTTTTCTGAGACAGCATTCAGTGTCTGTCTCTGTATTAGGCAAAAGCAAGCAGGACTTGTTAGACAGAATCACCATGTGGAACTGTTTTCTCTTTTGATTTTGCAACAGCACACCAGATGCGGAACACTTCCAGGAAGAGTGGAGAACATGACATTTATTCTGTAGCGCCCACCATCTGAAGCAGATTGTGATCCTTTGTTATCTTTTTGTCTATTGTTTCTTCAGAAGCTAATGTCAAATTCAAAAGAGAAGACAGCCTCCATTGATACCGAAGAGGCTGATGCAATGACAGGACACCTTCCTTTAAAGCTAAACCAGCCAAATTCCTTTCTGATCCTCTCCTCTTTTATTTCTCAGAGTGAAAGGGTTTAACATCGCCTATGAATCTCTCTCACCTTCCAGCAGAACTGATATATACAATGGTTACATGAAAACCTACCTGAGTGAACAATCAGTTTCAACAGGTAACATCCATACAGAAGTAGACTGATAGATTTAAAGTCAAAAGGAACGTTTGATACACGATGATCATGGAGTCTGAGCTCCTGCACAACACAAGCCATAGAATTTCATCTAGTGATGTCTGCACTCAGACAGTAACTTGGGCTTGATCTAGAATATATCTTTTAGAAAGACACCCAGTCTTGAGTTAAAGACTCCAAGTGCTGGAGATGACCCACCACATCCCTGCAGATGGCATTTAAAATACTGTCAGGAGAAATCTACCCTTTATAGCTTCATAGAAAAGAACTTTCCGTTTGAATTTCCTGGGGTGTGGTTTTTTCCCCTTAAAACCATTACAAGGAAATCAATTGCAAGTTGGACGCAATAAATGCAGCAGCTGCTTAAGATACAGTATGCTCTGGAATACTCCGGAAAGAAATTATTCATCGTAGGCAACACATTTGTGGGCTCCAAATCTCCACCAAAGCTGCACTTGGTGCAGCACCAGGATATAGAATGGGGGGGAACAAGATGGCTAAGTTACCTACGAGCTTTTTCCCCCTTCCCCTCATTCGTGGCTGGACTGAGGCTCAGCTGATCATATATAGTAAATTAGAGCAGCCTCGGGGTGCCTCTAACATACACTTGACTGCAACAGTCTCCCCAGGGCCATTTGATCCGCTGAGAATAGCAATACCACAACACTCAGCCATGCAGACTCACTCTCCTGATACGCTCCTGCTATGCCCCCTCTGCCCGGGGCTATAACAGGCTGTAGTACAGACCTGTGCTTGAGGCTCTCTTCTCTTACACTGGTAGTATTTGCCAGAGGCTGGATCGGGCTAGTTTATAGCCCTTTACACTGCCGTGCAACATAAAGTGGCCAGTACCTAAAGGAGAACTGAGCCCTCTGTCTATGCATTTTCTTAATATAATTTTACCTAGCATGCAAAGGTCTGACCCTTGTGCCTCTTGACCCATGACGTTTCACTGCAACCATTACTGTGCATCATCGAGACATGCCAGTGTAAATCCTGGTTTCAAATACAGGGTATTGATTGTATTTTTGTCACTAATTCTGCATTTTTCTCCTTTGATTGGTCCAAAACCTAGGAGTGGCTTGTGACAACCAAGCAGGGCTCATAAAGTGGGTGGACGTCAACCTTGGGAAATTCATCCAGCAATCGGCAGTGCAGGACCTTGTGCGTTTCAATGCAGAATTTAAGAAGGTACTGGCCTGGTCGTGCAATTGTAAACTTGTATAAAATGTTACGTGCTGATATTATTCCCAGGTTCATCATTCATGGTCAGGGTGTGTCATGCGGGGCTTGGCAGCAACAGACAGAAATGCTACCGATGAAAAATGGCCAAAGGGCCAATCCTGTAAGAAGCTGCTGTGGAAGAAACATCTTCTTCTCCCCCTGCTCAGCACCTCGTAGAGTCAGGCCCACAATATCACTGGTTACATCCTGAACAGTGTGTGGAAAAACATTCCTCCGTATAGGCTCTGAAACAAAGCCCGGTGGAAAGACTCCCACTGACATTAATGGACTTTGGATCAGACCCATATTCCTCTAACATTATGAAGTTAATTAAAAGCCTTCTTTGAGATAAACGCACCTGCTAAGTACAGGGCAATGTTGCAGTAATCATGGGCATTGCCATCTCTTTTCCCCAAAAATATTTAGGTTGGGATAATTGGCAGTTTGACTCCAACAGATGGGGGATTGCTCCTGACCAAACCAGAGGGGACTTTGAAAACTTGCGTCCTCTGGAACATCAGCACACATATTTCACCAAAGAACTTTACCCAGTATATGAAAGCTGCTGTGTTTGCTGCTAGACACGCACTCAAAAAAAAAAAAAAAAAGATCCACATGTTTGGAAAGATATTGTTTGCTGGAGTGTAAATTTCTCCCTCACCAATGCCTTACAAACAAAGCAGCGTGAGAGTCAATCCTACATCAAACTACATCACCCCTTGCACGGCTCTCCAAACATTTGTAACCTTCTGCATTTTTAATGAAACTTGATTTTTCCATTTGTTTCAGGCCAATCTGACAGATTCCCAAATTACCACCGTGAACATTATGATGCTGACAGCTGTTTGGAACAAACTCAGTTCCAACTTCTCAAGCTTTACACCTTTGGATTGGAGACATTTGTTCCAAGAAGACTTACATGCACTACTTCCCAGCATGAATTCAACCTATCTTCAGCTCCTCCCAGCCAACATCAGCTGCTCCTCTTACCAGGAAATGTGAGTATCTGTCGGCTGCCACTTCAAGCATTATGCTCATATAGGAAGATTTCTGATAATGATTTCCCAGGAAGTGTTTTATCAACAAAGGAGATGAGATTTGCTAATCCTTGATAGCACGTAGGAACACTCCATTTCACACTTTTCTTTACCTAAATAACTGCAGCAGGTTTTGGAATCATTTGTTCTTCTGTTTGATGAGAACCTTAAATTAATAATTGGGACAATTAAAAAGTTGCCAGAGCGAACCGCCTTTTAGCTAAACAAGTTGAATGTATTTTCACAATAGCTTCTGCCTTATATTGCAGAGTGAAGGGATTTAACCTGGCCTATGACGCTTTATCGCCTTTGAGTAGAACTGACATTTCCAGTAACTACATGAAGATTTACCTGACTCAACAATCCATTGCAAAAGGTGTGTTTAAAAGGGTTCACGCGTCAATCTTGACATTATTTCCTGCTTTTCTTTAAAACAAAAAGTGCATTTCAAATGTGGGTTCACTCTTTAATCATGCAGGCTCTGCATGTGCTTTGAACACCACTGGAGCCAGAGACTGGCTTGAGAAGAATTTCGGCAAATTCTCCTCCAGCGTTCCCATCAGAGAACTCCAAGCACTATATCCAAACGTCACCATTGTAAGTGCCTGAGATCAGAAAGCTCTTATTTCACTCAAACAAATCATCTGTCTCTTGCTATAGGAAATGATGATATCACCTGTCATTCCCATGACAGGATACTGTGCGATTTTTCTGCACCAAAATTTTGTATTTAGTTGGAAAAGACCTGAATACAGATAAGTTTACTAACAGTTCATTGATTCCTAGGATTTTAAAGCCAGAAGGGACCATTATGACCCTTTAGTTTCTGCACAGCAAAGGCCACAGTACCTCATTCAGTGCTTTTTGCCTCACACCCTTAACTTCTGCTAGAGCTAGATCGTAACTTTTGGAAAGACTTCCCGTCTTGATTTGAAGAAATCAGTCAGTGTGATCCTATGATTTCTTGACATGTTCCACGTCCTTTCATTTATTATCTTAAACATAATAAAATAGAATTGATGCTATTTGTAAATACTGTAATAACATCATTGATGTCTGGTTTTCAAATCTGTAGATTGATGTCATTGGTAATACAAATCTAAATGATACGGCAGAGCTTTTGACCAAACTAGAGATCATCGCTAACAACACCATGCTAGAGAAGATCATCCTGTTAATTCCACCCGAGAACATTACCCAGTTCCTGAATGCTGCCATGTCTGCTGCTAAAGAGGTATTAATTGATTCAGATATTCACATTTGGGGTTACATTTTTCCTCCATAGCATAAAACTACAGAATAGTTCATGCACAACAATCTCTGTTCTTCTGGTTGTCTTATGGTCATGCAATATTTAACCATTACATTTGAACATATATGGATACAAAAATCACACATGTGCATGCATAGTCTACTAAGGACCCATGTGCTAGAATATAGATGATGATGCCGCACCAGTCATGTAGTGAAGTCCCCAGATCTGGTTCAATCCCAGAAATCCATGAAGCTCTGGGGCAACCCCTGGGTGCTGCCAGGTAGGGTCATGGTATGTATGGAACGTAGGGAATGTAAATTCCAGCAGACAAAATAATAGGGGGTGTATTGTGGAACTTTCTCAAAGGAATCCCATGAATTGCATGCATTAGGATCAGGAGTGTTGGATTTCTGGTGGCTAGGGTTGACCAACCTCGCTCTCAGTCCTAGGATTCTAGGATCCATTTCAAATCATTTTTAGGTACTCAGGCATAGTTTGCAGGCCTCTTGTGAAGCTCTCACTCAGAGGCTGATCAAAGAGCAGTAAGCACGTTGTATGAGATGTTGGGAGTTCTCATTGAGATAAATGGGTGGGGCCGTCTGTGCTTCCCTTCGAAGTTAAATAGGAATTTCACCACATTCTTCTGTGAATCAGTTTGCACTGGCTCCTGCTGGGAACAGGACGCTGGCCTAGATGGACCACAGTTCTGCTGCAGGCTGGCAGGTGCTAAATCCTATATCAAATTCAGCACATTTCAGCTAACAGCAATTCTCTTTACTCCCAGCCTGTTGGTAATCCTCCGCATTTTCTGATGAAATTCTCTTCTCTTGCTCCTGCATCAGGCCAATCTGACAGATTCCCAAATGACTGCCCTGAACGGGACGATGCTGACAGCTGTTTGGAACAAATATAGTTCCAGCTTCTCTAACTTCATGCTCTTGGATTGGAGACATTTGTTTCAAGATTTACAGGTGCTACTTCCCAGCATAAACACAACCCATCTTCGGCTCATCCCGACCAATATCAGCTGCTCCTCTTACCAGGAAATGTACGTGTCTGCCTGCTGCTATTCTAAACGCTCAGGTCTTATGTAGAGGGAGTTTGAAAAGCAGGATGGCTTCAGCTGTTGCGCTTCATTGGACGACCTGCCAATAATTCAATTGTCCAGAGAAAATTGTAAGCCTTACCCTGTTATGAGCTAGATGTCCAATCTGTTATGCCTGTGCAAACTCACTGAAAGCAGAGGGACAGAGAGCCTAATTTAACCTGCAAATGCTTAATTGCTGGTGAAGATGCACAAAATGGAAAGATCCCCGCTTGACTATCAGGTCCCAAGCTGAGTTTGCAGCCCTGGCAGTTACGAAAAATCATCACGTGGCGTGTAATCAGTACAGGTTCGATATGGAATCAGTGAGACAATAAAATGGGGGCTCTCCCCACTACAGGATGCCATGTTTAGAGAGTTACTTCTCATAGTAGAACCGCTAAGTCCCCCATGCAGTCAGAACATCTTTTGCAAACTAACCAAACCTGTACAAGGTAAATGACCCTCTACGGACCCATCCAACATTTTAAATATTTGGTATTTTTCCCACACAGAGCCACTGCGCTTAGCAAGGCGTATTCTCAGCTTCCCGAAGCTGCACAGGACTCCATATACAAGTATCTACTGGCTGTCCACAGAGGTAAATTATGTAATTAAAATGACTTCCCTGCAAATGTGAGCAAAATAAGTCTGCCTGCCTGCGACTACATTCTCTATTGGTGTAACTCCATTGAATTATACATCAGCAGAGAATTTGGCCCATGGAGTTTAGGACAAATCATTGTTCCTCAACTTCCAAATCACACTGCGGTCCATTGGTTTTAAACATGTTTTAATGAGAGTTGGGCAAATTGGTTCAGAATCACATAATTGAGACTGAAATGACCTTTTTTTTTCTATTTTGAGGTCAGAACAGATTTGATGGACTCTTTAAGTATTTTAAGTTTCTTATATTCCTTCCTTCCTGGTTTTGCATGGAAGTGAATTTATTAAAAATATCACCTGAAAGATGGCCGTTTGAACAAAAGCTGGAAGAACTAAAGATCTCACAGGTTCTTCAGGCAGAAAGACCCCATCCCACGTGTGATCACATACCCCTCCCACCACTGACTCTCTTCTCCCGCCGCTCCCATCACACTCAAGATGCATGATCTTATTTTCCATTCCCCAAAGCAAATGGCAAGTGCAGTACATCCTCTCCAAGTAGTAACAGCATCGACTCCACAATGGGATCCTTGTCATATTTACAGTTCTGATCCCCTTCCCTCTGATAGATCCTTGTGCCAGCATGAACCCAACTCTGTCAACAGAAAAAAAAAGAAAGTGCATCAAATACACCTCTGATGTCAGCCTCCATTAAAGAAAGTGGAGTCCCCCTGCCCATTTATTCCAGCAGGGAATTTGTCTCTATGGTTTTAATATACAGCAGCTTACAAGTATATGTATGTGCCTTCATCTGCTTAGAAAAGGGTGAATTGGAAGGGTGCAACTTTCCAAAAAGAAACAAAGCACTTCTCTCATCCAAAGAGGGAGAGCTCCATTGCCATGGAGAAATAATTCACACTTGTCTGGCTATGTCTCATTCTTTATGGTCTTTTTTCCCCCTAAGATTCCACTCTCAAATGTTACACTGGTCCCAGTCTTAAAGCTTTTCTGGATACCTACTTTGTCAAATTCTCCACCAAGCTGACTGCTGAAGATTTAGTAGGCCTGATTCCTTCCAGCCAGCTGTCAGAGGTGAACACATTCATTATTCAAAATCACTTTCAAACGCTAGTTCTTCATTGATTTTGGGCACAGTCCTGCAATCCTAATTCAGATTAAATTCCCACTGAAGTTGATGGTCTGAGTAATCGTTGATAGTAATGAATCTATTTAGCTTAATAAAGAGAAGCTGAAGGAGTAAGTTGATTAGAGTCTATAAGTGTCTACGTGAGGAAAAAATATTTAATAGTGGGGTCTTCAGTCTAGCAGAGAAAGATATAACATGAGCCAATGGCTGGAAATAGAAGTTAGACAAATTCAGACTGGAAATAAGGCGTACATTTTTAATAGTGAGAGTAACTAACCATTAGAAAAGCTTACAAAGCGTCATGATGGATTCGCCACCATTGGCAATTTTTAAATCAAGATTGGGTTTTCCTAGAAGATCTGCTCTAGGAATTAATTTGGAGACATTCTCTGCACGTGTTATACAGAAGGTCAGACTGGATAGTCACAATGGTCCCTTCTGGCCTAGGAATCTAGAAATAATGAACACAGAATCAGGCGTTTAATAAGTAGATTATAACAGCTGCTTTCTCGTGGCCATAATATGGGAGTATGGAAAACAGGGTGAAAATCACCCCTGTGCAGAGCCCGACACCAGTTAAATCTCATTTAAGATCTCAGCATATCGCTTAGATGAGACCTAAGGAGCGCATATGCCTAGGGTAAAAGTGTCCTAAGGCCCAGATTCGTAAAGGAATTTAAGCATCTAAAAATGCAGATGGGACACCAAGGCATAAAACCAAACACTCTCTGCATAAATTGGTTTTCTCGGCACATTATGGCATAAACATATTTAAAGACTAATTACCCAAATATTGATTCATTGTCATTGATGAAAGTTCATTAATTAATTAATGCTATAGTCAGGACAATGAATCTGTTTCTTGTTTCCTGCAATGTTCAGACATTCTTTTCTGTTAACATCATTTATATTGGTTAATTACAGAAAATTGGCTCTTTGCAGCCCAGAGAACTTTTAGACATACTGATAAAACCAGGCTCCCCCAGCAATTACCCAGCGTTGGAAACTCTCCTCCGAAAGTACGAGGACATCAGTAAGATTGGGACAGTGCTGGACGGTCTTAATCAGCAGGTATAGTCTGTGCCTAAGAGCTCACTGAGATTCAGAACACCTAGGTGAAAGACCATAGCATCTTCTGTGAAAAGGGAGGATAGAAAAATCATAAGATCATTCAACCCTCATACTTCAGCGCCATCAGCTGATCACCAGCTGGGGTGGGGGTTGGAAGAAAATTATTCCAAAAGGTACGTTATTGACTACTTAGGACTGTTATGAGAATTTATGCCTTCTTGGCCACTCTCGGAAATATGTTATGTTAAATATTCACAGACATCCTGCTTTTTCAGCAAAAGGGGTAGCTGCCACCTACTGGTCAGCTCATATTTAGCTTCACATAACAATGTCTGCTCTAGAGCAGTGTTTCTCAACCTTTTTGATCCCAGGGACTAGCTTGCTGCCTTCCTAAACTGTGTGAGGGAGATCTCAGGGACCGGCCCTGGGTCTCTGGATCGGTCCGCGAGAAACACTGCTATAGGGGACAATATCTAAGTCGTTCACTGAAAAGTAACAATCCCTTCATTCACTGGCACAAAACGCTACTTCTCCCAGACCCACTTTTCTGCAGCCCATATACGTTATGTCGTGATTGTGATCTCAAAAGCTAAGCAACACTGAGCCAGGATAGCACTTGGACAGGAGACCAGCAAAAAAGACCGAAGGTACTGCAGGAAGCAATTTCGCTGAAGCAGTAAAGAGAGATGCACTGAAACTGAGGGGGAAATCAAGCTCTTGTGAATATGACTTTAGTTAACACTAGGCAGAGAGGATCTATTAGCCATCATCCTTAATTACACAGTGCAATCCCGTATCTCTTAGGTAAACAGGAACAATGAGAGCCTGAAAGCTGTTCTGAATGGGGTCTGGCCCCGCTTTGTGACATCTCTGAGCTCCCTGAACTCATCCAGTTTGGACCAATGGTTTAACACGCGGCTCCAGGCCTGTCTCCCTTTCCTCACCCAGAGTCAGCTCAATACGTCTGAGATTCTTGCCACAAATTGCCTGGGATTCCGGCACCTGTAAGTATTTTTCCTTTTGCCTTTGAGAAAGCAGATGCCCAATGTGAGTGCTGCGCTCAGGACCTCTGCCTCTAACTAACGAGCTTCTTCTACTGCTTGAGTGAAAGGAACAACTCCACCAGCCAAATGCAGTAGCTGACTCTTCCAGCCACTAGAGGGGGAAAAGACTACACTACGTTAATGAGGGTTACATTGACAGTTATACGTAGGATCTGCTGTAGCCTGAGTTTTAAAATGCTCTTAGGTTGTTTGAAGAAATGGTGGAACAGGTTGGGGTTTTCTCAAAGGGATGTGAGAGAGAAACCAAAGAGCAGATCCATAATTTACCTGCAAGTTGGTTGGGTGCAGGAAAGGACTTCTAGCAAGCTCCCTGCACCTTTGTCTGATCACCAAGTCCAGTCCCCTCTGCAGAATGCAATATCATTTTGTTAATGCTTTAACATTTCTTTTTTCCCTCGCACCAGAGTAAAGGCCTTAAATATTCACTACCATGATTATACAGTGGAGATGCAGCAAGGCATTTACAACATCCTCAAGAACTATCTCCTGCAGCCAGGTAATCTTCCTCATGTAATGTAGAATTAACCTGCGGAACTCTCTACTGCAGGATATTTTGAGGCAAGCAACTTGATATGTTTAGTCATCTAAATGTCTAATTTAAAAAAAATGACTAAGTACAATTAAACTATCTAGGACAAAAATCACAAGGAGTAACAATCATTAGGCCTCATGCTTGATTACCAGGTAGGGTCAAGAAGAAATTTTGCCCCAGGGATAGCATTCATCAATTAAATGTCTGACTGTTTTAAACCTTCCTCTGAAGCATCTGGTGTTTATGAGAGGATACAGGCCTGGACTAATCATCCTCAATCTGTTCTGAGGTAGCAGCTACAACATTGTTAATATTATATTTTGAAGCAACCTCTCAGAAACGATTGCTTTCATCCCTGACAGGTGACAAGCCAAAGTGCTATAACAAAAGCGATGGGAACCAGAACTCCACAGCTTGGTTTCTAAACTACCTGGGAAAGTATCTGACGTACTCTACTGGTGCCGATCTCAGAGCCTTCAGTGACAGCCAGCAGTGGGTATGTACAGAGTGCGGGGTTTCTTGAGGATTTCTTCCAATTCGTTTTACTTTTCTTCGATGTAGGGGTGCATTCATGCATATTAACGGGTCAGTGTAGGCTGGTCATTATTTATTTATATTAGCATACTGTCTAGGGGCCCTAGTCACGAACAGGACCCCATTGTGCTAAATGCTATACAAATCCAGAACAAAAAGATGGTCCCTGCCCCAAAAAGCTTCCAATCTAAGTATCGGACAAGAGACAACAGATGGATGTAGACAGACACAGAAACACAACGGACCAATGAGGCAATATTGGTCAACATGGTAGGAATTAGCTTCTGCACCCCAGCAGCCTAGCAGTTGTCAACTTTGTTGTAGGCATCATGGTTCTCAGGAGGGATTTGAAGGAGATACCTAGTTAGTGTTTTTAGAGGCAGTATGGATCTAGCAGATTAATGTGACATTTGATTTGCTCTGGGATCATTTCAAGTGACCAGATGTCCTGATGTCATAGGGGCATTCCCGATATTTGGTGCTTTGTCTTATATAGGCACCTATCACCTCCCACTCCCTGTCCCGATTTTTCATATTTGCTATCTGGTCGCCCTAGCTTCATTCAAGCCTGCTCAAGTCTACGGTAAGACTCTGATGGATTTCAACAGCCACTGCTCTGTGCTTCAATGTCATTCATCTGTAAATCAGGGATAAGCTAGTTACCTACATCATGGAGGATGATGAGGATCCATTAGTTAATACCTGTAAAGTGTTTTGAAGAGGAAACATGCTGTAAAAGGTGGGGGGGGCATTCTTTTTATCATCACCATTAAGAAGCAGCGGAAAGGCACTGCTGGCCGTGACATCAGGGCGGCTCCTCTGCTTTCTGAGGAGCAGCATGGGATCGAAACATTAAGCAAATAGAGCAGCTGAGTTAGAAGGCCAATGGAGGCTCCACAAGGCTGTGCCGCCCTGCGTCGGTGTTCCCTAGCGTTTGGTTCGTACTGTTGGCACCGCTGCAAGGACACAGCAATCTCGCCGAGAGACAGCAGCAAGGCTGTCTCGGGCATGCCCTGCCAAGCACACCGCAGCTCCGTCATGCATGGCCAGTCACAGCACTTCCTGGGCCAGCTCCTCTGCTTGTGCAGATTTCAGTGGAGATTTGCCCATTTAGAGGAAGCCGAGCATGTGGCTTTATCTTTTTTAACTTCTTCTCTGGGTTACATTTCATTCTAGGTCCACGCCTAAGCACCTAGGAGGCTGGGAAATCAGGAAAGTCTCCCTCTCTGTTTGGAAGGAGAGTAGGGTTTTCTCTGCCTCGTTACTTGGAATTTTCCCCTTGCAATTCCTCCTGTACAGCAGTGGCAACTGGCTCCCTCCCCTAGGGCCAATCTCATCCCTGGGGTAACCACTTACACCCTTCGAGATCCGGCAGAGACAACACAGAGCCCTCGGGCTGCCAGATGGAGTTGTACAGAGTCCGGCACACGGACGTGTGGGTTGATTGTTGCCCGTGTGTCCCCGAATACACCATCTTTTAAAGAGACAGGGCTAGGACCACTTGCCGTCTGGGCAGCGATCAGCACCCTGCGGTGCTGTCCGCACGGCCCCTCCGCACATTTTAACTGGCCTGGCTGGTTACCTTTGTACATTTCCCCGGGGGCAGCCAGCTGGGATCGGTCCCCCCGGGGGTCAGTTTCTGTTCCTGAGCGGCTGTTGCAGAAGGGGACGGGGGGGGGCTCAACAAGGACGAAGGTAACATCCAAACCGCTTGTCCGAACAGCTTCAAGACTTTGCGGTGGACCCTCAAAGCCTGGTGCTGGTGGGGGGACTCGCCCTCGCAGAAGAGGCGAAGGAGTACTACTCGGATCTGATCGCAGTGCAGAACCCGCCCGTCGCGCTGGGAAGGTGACGTGCCTGCGCCGCCAATGCACGAACGAGCTCAGGTTCTCCTCTTGCCAGGAAGCAGGGCCTGCAGCCGAGCCTGGGACTAGTCAGTTGACTTATAGCTGAGCCCCTGGGTTGACCAGGCCTCCCCCGCTGGGCTGAAAGGCGTCACCACGTCTGCTCATCAGCCCAGCGGCCGTTAAATGCTTACGCCTGCCACTGAAATCGCTCCTGGGCCGGCCTTGCTCCCCTGCTCGGTTCCTGACTCCTGCTCGGACTCCACGCCTGTGACCACTAGGCCTGGCCGCCCACGCCCCCGTCTGTGACACCGATGGTCCCCATTGCCTTAGTCTGCAAGCTCCTCGCAATCGCTGATACATTCATCATCGACATCCCTAGGAGTTAGGGAAGTTGTACGGATACGGAACCGGGCCACAGAGAGACTTGCCCAAGGTCACACAGTGAGTCTGTGGCAAAGCAGAGAATGAAACCCAGCTCTCCCTATCCCAGAGTAGCAGCCTAACCATGGGGCCAGCCTTTCTCTCCTGTTGCACTCAGAGCAGCAGCACCGGGGGGGGGGTCTTTATGGCCCCACTGCTGAAGAATAGGGCAGAGAGGCCCATAAGCCTTCCCCTCTCTAGCTGATTATGCCCCTTTGCTTTTCGTCACACAGCGTTCCAGCCAATTTGATCTGCTATGTAGCCGGCAAACTGAATATCAGCCAAACGACAGCGACGGAAGCCATGGGAACGCTGGCGGCTCTGCAGAGCTGTTTGAGACCTTCCCAGGACCCAGCAGGAGAGGTGAGTCCTCCGAAGGGGAGCTGGGGGAGATCTCATTTGGAGACACTAGACCAGCGGTTCCCAGACATGTTCCTGGCATGACCCCATTTTCAGATGTGTCATTTCCCACTACCCCAGGCAGCATGGAAGTTGCCGTTTAAAAATTGTGTCCTCCTGCAGTGGTGATCTCACACGCACTGCACACGCCGCAGGGATACCATTTTGCTTTACAAACCAGCGTCTTCTGGATGGCCTGACCTCACACATACACGGGGCATGAAAGGTCCGGCTGCACGGCGGGGGCAAAATCGCATCCTCCGTGTGACGTGACCTTGTGCAATGCAATGTGTAGCCATCGTATTTTGCCTTGCAAATCAAGGGTGATTCCACTCTTTCCAGGAACCCCCTCTCTCTTCTATTACACTGCAAAAGGGCACTCCAATACCTACGTGTACTCTGGAGTCTTATTCAGAAATAAATAATATTTTGCCATATAAATAGAGCACTTCAAAGAGCCTAACAAACTTGAATTCCTGAAATCTCATACCACCACCACCAGGCTGGTGTTCTTCTTCCCATTTTACATTGAGGAAAATGAGGCACAGGGCGGGGTTGTGGGTACTCTGTGCCGCCAAAGCGCACCTCCTCAGTGTCTCCTGTTGGTACCTACAAAATCAGGCACTGAGAAGTAGTGGCCCCTCTTGAAAACTTGGTGCTGAGGGACTTGCTCAAGATCGCACAGTGAGCCAAAAGCAGAGAACCCAGGTATCCTATGCATTAGCCCTCGACTTACCATCTCTCTTAAAGTCATGTTGAGAAGGGAGAAAATAGCTGGCAATTTACTGACTCCCTAGTGTCTCACACAAACATGAACCAGTTGACGTAGAACGGCAGAACCGTGATAGACGTCTGCCTTCTAAATAGCGCCTTGAGCCGCACCAAGCGTGTCATGTAGGAGTAACCGCATCAAACTCTTTCCTTTCACAGGGGTCAGGTGCCCTGCCTGACCTCACAGGCAACCTCTCCGTGGAGACCTTTAAAAGACTGGGTCACTTAGCTGTCAGGTTAACGCCGTCTATGCTCTTGGCTAAAGTGGACGGGCAAACCCTTCAACAGGTGCTCCCGTTGCTCTCTGCCACAGGGGGCTGGAGCCCGGCACAGGCTTCCGTCATCGTGAACAAAGTCATTCAGAATGGATACCAGGTAAAACAATATACACGAAGAGGCAAACGTATTGTACCAAAGCCACACACACCAGATCTTCTCAGCTGCCACTGTACGGCACGGCTGCAGCCACTCAGAACTTCACCAGGACAGCTGGGCTAACGCTCAGCTCCTCCTACTTAAAAAACACTAGCCCTGCCACTTGGGCAAAAGGAGACTCTCCGCTAGCATTATAGGGTCTATGACACATAGTTTAGCAGTAGAGAGTGATGGTGGCATACACACTAGGTAGTCCATGACCACAATCAGGGTTTTCAGTCACACACATGGACGATCACACACAGTCAGGTTTTTCAATCAACTTTGTACTGCTGTTTCTTTACTACCTCTGCCTCTACTCTCTCCTCTGGTGCTGGTGTTGTACTGAAAACAAAATCAGACACTGTGCACAGAACAAGACACCCTGAAACACACGCCTGCCCATTTGCAAGTGTGAATACACACCCATGGGGATTGCCTGTGCACACTGACCGTGCAATCGAGCACACAACTTTGGCAATCAGGCCAAATACGTTAGCCTGAAAGAGGATCAAAGAAACCTTGCATTACTCTCATTCACCTATACCCATGGCAAAGTCCAACTGACTGAAAGGACCGAGAATGATTTATTGAGGCTTCCACGCAGTGTTGTGAATCTCTCACTAGATCAACGAAGCCGGCAGTGTTTTGGTCATGGGGAAGCTCGCGCTTGGCCTGCCTGTCAACCTGCTGGACAAACTGGACACCAAGGACATCCTCCTCCTGGCTGCAGATGAGAATTTCACAGACAGCCTGGAGCAAGCCCCTCTGCCTGTGAAATACAAGTTTGTACAGCGGGTGAGTCTCCGGCTTGGCTAGCGTGCAGCTCTTGGCCTGGTAGCGCCCCGCTGAACAGATGAGACGTTCAGGCTACGTGTCGCCGCCAGGAGGCAGCGTTCATGGGAAGTCGGTGACTGTGTGTGCCTCTCCCCAAAACCAGGACCACTTCCTGGCTTGCTGGCAGGATCAGTAAAGGGGACAAGAACTCAATGGGCCACTGAGCCGGAGTTCGCCTTCATTCCTGGAGATGACTCAGACTGGGGCAGCCTGCCCTGTCACTGCCCCCGTATCCGATCTCTGGACCTCCCCCCAGTGCTGTGCATCCAGCAAGCTCCGTGCTATTGACAAAGAGCAGACAAAACCATCCCTGAAGCAATGGACTCGGTCCTGCCTCTCGAATGGCTTCAGAGCAAAGGGTCAGCGCTTATCCCCTGGCAAGACACAGCCCAGAGTTTCAGATGCCTGGCGGCCCTCCTCCCCCCACTACGTCCGTGGTTGTTTTCATTTCAGATCTTACAAAGCACTGGAAACCCTTTCCTCAGTATCCCAGATAAGCTGGCTGATCAGATCCCTCAGTCTAAACTGGCATCTCCTCAGATGAAAGTCAATGAAATCAACCAGAAGAAATGGGCAGCCGCTCAGGTAGTCATTTTGTTGTTGGTTTGTATTTTTGTGTCCAGATTCCTCCTCTTCTCCCAGCCTCTCCAATCCCGGGAGCCCCCTTGTGTTTTGCTTCCTGCAGACAGGTAGAATTGCCACTTGATTCTTTTCCTCTCCAAAGGAACTAAAATAAGAACAGGTCGTTGCTCCCAGACCTCTTATTCATTTGTTAGCAAAAAAGGAAACTGAAGTGCTTTTTTTCTGGATCAAGTTCTTATTGTCTTAATGGAGCTACACCGGTTTATCTCCTAAAAATGTAGTGTACCAGGTGAAAAGCCATGCTCCAGTCCAGAGTCAACGGCATTTCAGGAGTGAGTGACACATTCAGGGTTGAATTTTCGTCTAAGGATGTGTAAATCCAGTCTCCCCAGTAACAACAGCAGAGTTACTCTAGCTTTACACTGCTGCAGCTGAATGCAGAATTTAGTGCTCCAGTGTCTGAATTACTTTCAGCATCACTAGATAAATGATGCTATAGAAGGATAGTGCATTATTAATTCTGATTATTAATTTCCCCTTCAAACTGGAGGAAATCGTTGTCCGGCATACACAAGTTCCGATTTTGGGGGGCAAATTATTTCTTCCTGTTTGTTTTTTAAAAAGCACCTAGTTGAAGCACTCTCTGCAGAGCCTATAGCCAGTGTGGGAGCTCATTGTCTTTTCATTTTCCGTGCCCCAGCTGCTTTTCATTTTCCTTTGGAAGGTGCTGTAACTCCGGGAGGGGGTGAAGTATGTTTTTCCGTAGGAGGCAGGGCCGGGTGAAGAAGTAGGAACTAGTGAAGGGAATCCCACAGTAAGGGGCATATTTCACACTCATTCTGCGTGCAAAGCTTTCAGTGATGAGTGCCCATGTGGAAAAGTAAATGTAGACTATGCTCACATTAAGAACTCTGCTTCCTTTTATAATCGCAGGCCAGTGTGTTCTTCCAGGCAGTGCTCAAGTCCACGCAGCAATACTCCAGGTGAGTTCACTGATATTTCCATCTCCGAGCAAGCAATAGGAATTACCTTTAAAGCATGAATGGTGCTACCTCCACAATGCATGGAAGAACACGTGTGAGTTGGTTTTCCTTGAAGATAAGGACAAGGCTCCAAGAAGCTCAGGGGTGTTTATATATTGGGAAATCACTGGATTGTACTGCACTGGGATATCTAGCTTTGCCATTTTCAGTGTAAACCCTGGGCTCTGTTTAGTCCTGAAGTCCCCGAACTGGCAAAGGCTTTTTATAGCTGGATAGGCAGCATCTTGAGAGTAGTTAAATAGGGAGCATCTTGCATTGCTCTAGAGTGACGCCTGCCGGCCCATTTTAGGTGTGTTGATGGCTACTAGAAAGAACTACTTCCAGCTTCTGTAGGACTGCTACCAATTTCTGTATGGATGTGCATGTATAAAGGATAGTCCTGATAAAAATATTCTCCAAAAGTTTGTATTTTATACCAAAGAAGAATAAGGCACAGGGACCAAAATTTTGACCAAATAATAATGCATCTATTTCTTATTTAGTTTATCTTCCACTGTCCTACAAGGATTCAGTTGTGGCGCAGCAAACTTTTTAAACAACAGTCAGTTTGCTAGCCTGGCAAAAGCCATGAAGGGCAAACAAATACGACTGGAAGATCACCAGGTGAGTCAGCACAGCGAGAAATCTTTCCACACATCTATACTGGAATGACCGCAGGGAGTCAGGTTGCACAGCACGGTGTTGCTTGAATGGCACCAGGGAGAGATGAGGTCCATAATATGTATAACACACACATTTGGGTTAATCAGAGTCATGCTAGAGCTAGTGGAAAACTTTTAGGAGCAATGCATATACCTAGTAATTTACCTAGACCGAGCATGTGTTTCAAACATTTTCAGGTCTCTTCTGAGTCACAAAGCCAAGGCCCATAGTTATTAAAGACACTGTGGCACTTTGCAGAATATTAAGAGAGTTAACTCTGGTGACCTGCCTACATTGCAGCATGGGCTAATACCCCGCCTCCCTAAATTGCCTCTGAAGTTTCAACTAGATGCAATGCTCTGCTTCACTTCCTGTCCCAAATTATTGCCTAACATTGTGGACTATTAAACAGACGCAGTGTTCTGTTTCAGAGGCGGCTTCATTCCAGGGGGGAGTGACCCACTGGTATGCATCAACCCTGCATGGCGATCCTTGCAGATGACCTGATTTGTTATGCCTGGGCAGGGTCTCACTGAAATCAGTGTAGATCAGAAGGCAGGATCAAAACCACTTTGGGTACATCTATACAGGGAGGGATGGGGGCGGGGAGGGAGGAGGAAGCCCCACAGCAGCAAGTCTGAGTCTGGGTCCACTCAGATTAGGGTGCCAAAAACAGTAGTGTAGACATTCCCACTCAGGTTCTGAAATGTGGTGCGGGGAACGGGTCTCGGAACCAGAGCAGGAATGTTTCCACTGCTATTGTTATCATTGTAGTGCAAGCCCCATGAACCTATGTGTAGACAGAGGCTCTGAGTCTCACTGCCATGGGGAGGGGAGGGTGGTCGCAGTGTACACATCCCCAGTTTGTACAGCACTTTGGGCTTAGATCTAGTATCTATAAGTTAAGGGAAAGACTTCAATGGTCTTTGAAATAAAGCAGCTTTATTATTGGTGGCTTTATTGTGGTCAGATGACTAATGAAACCCCAGGGAGAGAGTCGTAATTTGGGGAAGAAGGAGTCAATCCGACATTTATATCACCAGTCTTATGTATTATTTTTGTAGCTCAGCTGCATGACAAAAAGACTGAAAGGACAGATAACGCCATCAGATTTGGAAGAATATCCAGCCGAGGTTCTTTTTTACATGGGGTAAGACACACGAGTGCATTTCTTCCCTAAGTTTTGAAAGGATTGTTCAAGATTTAAAAAAACAACAACAAATACTCTGCACTAAGTAGATTGTCTGGGGGCCAATACACCACCTACTGAAGTCAACAGAAGACTTTCCAATGACTTTATTGGGAGCTGAATTGAGCCTGTGATTAATAAAGGCATTTTTCACTGAATAGTATTTATTCTTAATGGCATCTGACCGGTGCTGCTAAGCATTTCAGTTTGCAATTCTATGAGTTTCTTTAGGACTGTTTCTTTTGTAGAAGGACAGATATTTCTGTGATTTAATTTCTTCTAGACCAGAGACATTTTCAAACACAGTGAACTGCCAGAAATATTTTCATCTTGTTGGACAAGCCAATATTGACTTTTTACCAAGTGGGTCTTCCAAAAAACAGTCTCTGCTGGAAAGTGCTAAGACCTGCCTGGTAAGATGCTATTTTATTCACTGATTATTTAATATTTTTTACAGAGCTTTGAAATGTTATAGCATTGTATTAGTGGCATGGACCATGCCTGCCAGGGATCTGTACAGGAGTAAGTGGGGGAGATTCTCTGTCTTGTATCAAAGGTCAAACTAGATTATTGAATGGTCCCTTCTGGTTTTAAAATAAAAAAATCTATGAGCCTGTCTTTCTTCCCATGTACCAGCTCAACAGCTGCTATCAGCCTGAGAATACAAGCTAACAGTCCCTAGATATATATACACATTAGGAGGGGTGATGACCGAGCACACTTAGTGGAGTGTCCTTAGCACCAGAATTCTCTTCCTTTCCTGACACGGGGATAGTTTGCTGATCCAGAGGGCACAGAGTCACACCCGTTTCTTGTCACTGCCTTTTGCCCGTGGTGTCTGGTGGGAAGGGCTGGGTCAGCAAGGGTCACAGAGCTTATCTACCAGGGAAGTTATTCCAGAATAAGGTAGGGTGTAAATTTAAAAAACAGTAGCTATTGCAGAATAGTGCCATGTGCGGATATTCCTCTTCCAGAATGAGTGTGTCCACATGGGGAGCTATTCCAGAGAAGACAGCTATTCTGGTGAATTTCCCCATGTAGACAAGCCTGGAAACTGGTTTCCTTATTTTATTTTTAAGGAAAAAACCCAACTGTTGTTACAATTGACGTTAGTGTCTTTCATTCTTTACAATGGAAAGCAAAGACTCTAATGAACTAAAAGGAAGAGACAATTTAGCGTGCCCTGGGAATTTTTATAATTGGGTGCACTGAGTGAATGGATATATAAATGAGTCGATACCAAGTGGGGAGGGGGATCCTGGCTCCACTAAAATCAATGGCAAGACTCCCATTAATTTCAGCAGGGCCAGGATTTCACCATAGGTGGTTTTCCACTCCATCCTCAGGGCCATTCAGGATATTTCGGAAAAGGACTCTCTGAAAGTAACATGTAAGACTTGACTGATCACTCTTTTCTACAACAAGTAGCTCAAACCCAAATTTTACAACTGTTGTTCAGGAAAAGCTTCCATGAAAGTATGTGGCTTGATTATCTTCCTTGTATACGTTGCTAAGAGCAGCTGATGTAGAAGCAGAACAGTTGAAGTTGAAATAAGATATTCTGTGAAATGTCCATGTAATAAATGCATTATGGTTTTATATCCAGGCATCTTTGGTTGCTCATGTCAATTTCTTTTGTTTTTCCTATTCTCAGGGAACATCTACCTTATTTTCAAAAGAAAACCTACAAATTTTAGGCAACCTTTCCTGTAGCCTCAGTGGCTCCTATATTGCAAAATCTGACCCGTACATCCTAACAATATTGCAAAGCTGCGTATCGTTCACTGAAGACCAATTGGTAGCCATAGAGCAGCAGCTAGAGAACAAATATGGGTAAGTCATACATGGAGTCATGTTACAAACATTTTTAGCGATGAGTTCTGGAGTCATTCGGGTTGAATAGGAGCTTCTCGGTGGATCACCTTCTCCAGTGGTTCTCAGTGGTTTTCCATCCCTCTCTCATCTGGCATATTTGGTAATATGGGGAAGAGCAGGGTGGTCATGACCCTGTGGGGATTGCAACCCTGAGGTTGAAAATCTGTGATCTAGTCCATACGCCCACATTAGGGCAGGGTTGATTTCTAAAGCACTCCTAATGGATGGGTGTCAAGACCATCCTTGCATGTCTCAAGTCAGGGTAATTCCAGCATCTTGCTCTGTTGCCTAACCGCTGTTATTGTAGAGAAGTTTTCCCAAAGGGTGAATCTCCAGTGTCCTTGCTGCAGCGTGAACCCAGTCCATCTGACAAGTGAGAAGAATTGGTCCCTCTCCTCTTGAGAATACACCATTGCCTATTTATACACCATCATACCAGCACCTCTCATTCTACTTTTCTCCAGATTTAAACATGCCCTGTTCTTCTAAAAGGCTTTGTTCTCTTCTGATCTCTCTCATTTGTCTGTCCAAGACTGACTTGTAGTTTTCTTTGGGCAGTCTCTTTCATTCTTTACAACTGAAGCAAAGACTCTAATAAACCAAAAGGAATAGTCTGACCTTGTACAATGTCTTTTGTCCAAGCCAGTGCTTAATTTCTAATGAAAGAGGTGCTTGGGCTCAAGCAATTAGATGCTGGGGCTCAAGCAATTGTTTTTTACTTTCATAACTGATGCAGCAAGCCCAGAGGTGCTGGAGCTGTGAACAGCCAATCCTACAAGTGCCGAGGCTTAGCCATGGCACAAATTAAGCGCTGGTCCGAGCTCTCCTGATTGATGGGCAGACATCAATTAGGTCTCTGAAGATGCATTCCACTGGGCACGTGATGCCTTTTAATTTTCCTTCCTGCACTGGGTGATCACGTCATTAGCACTAGGATGTTTTGATCAACTCAGGGCATGTACAAAATACATCTCTTTCCTTCTCAGATCACCTTCAACCTGGACAGCCAGCACCCTGACAGACATGGGTATCACTGCCAGTGCCTTGAGGAGTGGAACACTTCAGAGGATCTCAGAGGTACTGTACGGCTATGGAACATCAGCGCTATGTCTAGCGAATTTGAGGAGGAGCAGCATGGTCTAATAGACTGAGCATAGGATAGGGTTAGACAATAGAAACTCCTGGATTGTCACCCTGACTCTGACCGTGATTCGCTGTAAGGCACCAGGCAGCTCACTTACCCTGTGTCTCTGCTCCCTCTGTGAAGACCTACAGGGGTGCTGCTAGACCCCGTTAGTTGACATTTTAAATATGGAACACTACATCTGTGCTAAGTATTGGTGTCGTTATTAGTGAGCTAATGCAAACAGTGAGCCGCACGCATCTGTTCCTACAGTTTCTGCACAGTTCTGTTAAGACACAAGAGTGAAAGGTAGGAATATTGAAATCAGTTTGAAAGAGGATGGATTAGGAAACTGAAAACCATTTCTGCAGACCTGCTAAAACTCCAATTTACCTATCCCAGCAGCTGCCTTTCTGTAAAGTTCTTTTCTTCCTACACAGACAGAGAAGACACAGTTTTTCCCTGATTTCTTGAGCCAGTTGAAGACCAGGAACAGGAATCAATTCACCTATATTCTGGAACAGCTTGCAAACCCTCAGCGGCAAAAACGAGCTGCAAGTGCGTACTGCGTGCGATATGCCCTGTGTTGGTTGAATCTGATTTCCTCTCGTCTATGCTCCCTTTCTCTTCTGCTTTCAAGTACCTCACCTGCAACTTCTCAGGAAATGCCATCTCCTGCTTGGTAAATACACACGATCTTAGAATGAAATCCGATGCTGCCAGGAAGGTGGAATTTCCAGGAAGGTGGAAGATCAGCGCAGGTTACAGTCAGGGTCTCTTGTCCTTTTCTTCTCCTTCCTCTCTTCCCCCAATGCCTCCAAAAGACTCCATGTGAATCCCTCTGGAGGAAAAGGATTTGCCCCATTAGAGGTGGTGTCAAAACACATGTTGCTTCCCACTCCTCAAAGGGCTGAATCGACTGCCTCCACAGTGATCCTAGTCCGAAGGTCTTAGAAATGTCTTGCTGGGACATATTTGCACAGAGTGGAACCAAGGTTAAAAATATACTAGATATTTTAATGGTATCTCTTTCTCCCAAGCAGACTGCACAAGAACTCCATTGACAACAGACGTGGTGGTGAAGCAGAGAGACCTTCTCACGTCCAAGTACACATCCAGCCGTGATCTGGATGCTTGCCTCCCTGATGATGTGCTGCAAAATAATTTGGAGACTTTTGGCAAGATGGAATTTCAGGACCCTCTCCTTCAAGTGCTAAAGCTGAAACTGGACAAGGTAGTGTAGAATCTGGAACAAGCTGGGTGAGA
>ML675626.1:28060394-28109301 GCA_007922155.1 Mesoclemmys tuberculata
GGGGGCCCCACAGTCTGGGGGGGCTGCCTAGGGGATTGGGGGGCCCCCACGGTCTGGGGGGCTGCCTAGGGGATTGGGGGGGCTCGCGGTCGTGTGGGGCTGCCTAGGGGATTGGGGGGCCCCCACGGTCTGGGGGGGTTGCCTAGGGAATTGGGGGGCCCCCACGGTCTGGGGGGGTTGCCTAGGTGATTGGGGGGCTCATGGTCGGGTGGGGCTGCCTAGGGGATTGGGGGCCCTTACAGGAGGGGGGGTATCTAGAGGAGTGGGAGTCTCCTGGGGAGCAGGGATTGCTTAGGGTCATGGGGGGGTCCCTGGGGTTGGGGGATTGCCTAGGGGATTGAGGGGCCCTCCCCCGAGGGGGGATTCCATGGGGAGTGGGGGGTTATTGTTTAGGGGGTTGTGGGTCTGCCTGGCAAAGGGGGTGACTCAAGGGTCAGGGAGGGGGTTAAGGGGGGGGTAGTAGATCAGGAGGGGGGGCTCTGCAGCGTGGGAGTGCAGGGGGTTGAGGGGTGGTTTCCCACCTTCCCCCTCCTCCCTTCCTGTCAGGGGAACGCCTGGGTCGCTCCTTTGGGGGGTCCCCAGGCCAGTGCCTGGGCCCGTCCTCTGTGCCACCAGCCTGTGCAAGGAACCCCAAAGCAGCTCCTCCCTGGGCTGGGTGTCCCCCGGTGAGGTCAGACTGAGCACTGCATCCTCCCCAGCCCAGGTACCAGTGGGCGCTTTGCCCTACCCTTCACCTCCACCCCTAGCAAGTAGGACCTATGCGGACTGGTCACGGTTGGCCCTGCATGAGTTTTGTTTTCTGCTAGATTTGAAATAAGTTTTCTGCTTCAAAAGGCTGTGGATGGCCCTGTCTCTCTCCTTTCCTGGTCTGAGCAATTAGGGTGGAAGTGCTGTTGACATGTACTGTTACTATTATTACATTTCTCATCTACCACCTCCAGAAAAGGGATTGTTTCCTTTACTGCTGAAGTGCAGCCACGTCTGGCATAGAGCATGGCAGCAGATTAACAGTTCACAGCACCACACCACTAGAGGAAACATTCTCCTATTTAAAAAGCTTCTGCTGAACTTCTGGGACAGCTGGAAAACACACTGAGATGATAATGTCCACAATTTTTTTTTTTTTAATTCTTACAATGGCTCCTGTAGTACTACTCTTTAAAAAAAAAGTCTCTTCTTATTATGGACTACAATAGAATATAATTTGTAAATAGTATCCTCCAACCAGATGGAAGCAATTACAAGGAGAGCTGAAATGGAATAGAGGAGCAGAAAAGATATGAGTCAGCATTCTACACAAAGTAGTTGCAGTATGAAGGGAATGGAAAGTGACAGGAACAGAGGTGAGCGAGAGTATTTGCTGTCATTTGTAAATCAAAGCAAATAGCAACTCTCCCATTCTTACTTTCCTAACAGAGAAACACAAGCAAGAGAGAAACACAAGTAAGGAGAAGTATAGGGAGAGAACATTGGAGTGCAGGGCTAGAAGTGGGGATTAAATTAATGGATAAGTTTGATTTATTTATTTATTTTTATTCAATGAGCATAACTGGGGCCTTAATGATTTGGTCTTCTCTGCAATGGGAGCATTTTGAACCTCCATAAATTGAGTGCAAAGATATATAGCAGTAGGATTTACAGTAGTCAAGATGGGGGGAAAAATGTTGTAAAGTAAGGATGATTTAAGGCAAGGATGAATTCTGGCCAGGCTGCTAGCCAGACTTCCAGACAAGGAAGGTGTGGCTGCACAAACAATAGAAATGTTGCAAAGTATAAAAACACCCTAAAAAAACTTCAGTCACTGAACTCTAACACACTAAACTTGAAACAATCCCTAAAAAGTCATCAGCTTGCCCTCAACATCAAATGAAACTTAACTGGCAATAGCCACATATTGAATGTAAAGACCACGCCTCCTATCTGCTAAAACTCACAATGAAGAATGCCTTAGAGATTCTGGAAAGGACAGAACTCTGCAGACAGGCATCTCTTTTGAGCAAGACTTTTTAAAATCTGAGTATTTCACACTGACAGCAAAATTGTACATTTGTTTTGGTTATGATGTTGGGAAAATGTTCATTCTGTAAAAATGGGGTAAGCAGATTTCGATTGTTTTGCTTGTCTCCTTGATGGGAATTGTAAGATTGTATACTAAAAGAATCCATGCATCTTAAACCAGAAATAAGCAGTTTCCACTCTGGAACTGATCTTTGTCCAGTTTCAATCAGTCTTTTCCTGTTTATAGGTTACTCGCCTAACTCTTTGACTTTATTTCTATTTAGGATTGTGTGAAGCCCATAAAAGTTGAAAAGAAACCTGGAAAAACAGCAGCTAAGATCCAAATTGAAGATGATGGGAGCTATTTTCAAATCAATCAGGTACGAATGTTTTCCCCTTATAATCATTGTGTAGAATGCTCAGAAATTACTTTATTCTGCATTTAACTGTTATAACTATTAAATATGATACCCAATGATTGCAGAAGTGATAGAATACAGATCATTCAGTCTGAGAATGATGCCTGTTCTCGCTGTTGCTCATCAGAAAGAGTGGAGGTGGGGTATTCAGTCAAAATAGATGTGACTAGCTGCTGGTAATTTAATATTTTTATTCTAAATCTTTAAAAGATATTTGTGAAGTGGCTTGTCATGTATTTGCATAACCATTGGAACTAGCTGATGATACAATCAAAACCAGCAGTTCTGAACTATTTTCATGATTACAAAAATGGAGCTGCAGTAATCTGGGGGTTAGCTGAGCTGGGAGCATTGTAGAAATGATGCTCTCAGCTTTGGGGGTTATTGTGTACTTTCTACACAAACTTGGGATGCTTCTCTTTCAAGAGAGCTTGACATCTGTGTTGAGTCGAAGATGGATTCTGCTGCATCATTGGTGTATGTTAAGGATACAGAGGTATGTTTGTGCTCTAGAGCAGCCATCATTTAGTGGATAAAAGCAATGTTTGCTGTGAGATTCAGAACCTTGTCAGTACCCTGCTCAGGCTATGATTTTGGTTTCTGGGTTTGGTCTCTCAGAAGAATGATGCTGAGTGATGGTCCCCCAAAACAAAGTCATTTGAAAACTGACTCAGTTCAAAACACTTCGAGCAAAAGTCTCTTTGTACTATGCAGCAGGTTGTGTTTGATATGTTCTGCATATAGATGTCTGATTCTTATGGCTAGGATCTAATCTGTTTCTTTCTAGGATGGAGGAGCACTGAAGCTTGAAAAGGCTAAAATTACCCTGAATGATTGTTTAGCTTGTAGTGGCTGCATCACATCAGCAGAAAGCGTGTTAATCACTCAGCAGAGCCATGAAGAGCTCTACAAAGTGTTAAGTTTCAATAAGGTAGGTGATACCTAACCAATGCAGTGGCTAGCAAGTAGGCCCAAGAATCTGAAAATCGAACTATGTTTGAGTGATTTGTTTGCTGAAGCACATGCAAAAATGTGTTTAAAAAATTTCTACACCCAGAATAGTCTTCAAGAACCAAAATTACTGTAGCACAGCCACAGCACGATATCTGTGTTCTTCTCAATGTAAAAAATTGTCAGAATAAGTCTGTGAAAGGATCAATAATATTTAATATAGTAATCTCTTGCTTTGGAAGTGCAATATCTCCCCCCCCAGATCATACTTCAAAAAGAAAACACTGACCATGGACAAATATCTATTAAATTAAAAACGCTGCATCTTAACTGTGCAGGAAATGTTCATATTCCACTTCTTGTTTTTCAGACTGCAGCTCCTAATCAACAGAAGCTAGTTGTAATTTCTATTTCACCACAATCCAGAGCCTCACTAGCTGCGAGATTTAAGTTGACTCCTTTAGAAACAGCAAAGAAATTGACAGCATTCTTAAAAAACTTAGGTGAGCATATTACCTTTTGATCATTACAGATGAAATTTTTGGATACTAACATTCCAAGTGCAATGTCTGTTGAAGTCTGTAGAAGTTGCATGAATAAACCTTCAAGTGCCTGTTTCAAAAATAACATTAATGGAAATTCAGACCTCTCTTACTTTGGCATATTAAATTCAGTGCGAAGGAAGGGATTCTAAAACACTCCAGTTTTACTATTAGCCTGTCTTTTATACTGTCTTGTATACTAGGAAACTGTTCTGTTTTTAATTACAACAGTGTATAAATATATTAAACCAGGATTTTACCTAACTGGGTTGGATTTTTTCGTTGTAGTTTGTAGCATTTGTCTGTTTCTTGGTGGCTTTAATATAATCTCTATGCTATCTAGGTGTGCACTATGTATTTGATACAACTTTCTCAAGAAACTTCAGCCTTCTGGAATGCCAACGAGAGTTTGTAAGACGCTTTCGAAGGCAAGCTGAAGATAAAAAGGCTTTGCCCATGTTAGCCTCTGCTTGTCCAGGTATATTGTAAAATAATTTAAAATGGCTATAAAAGTTATCTTAATTTCCATTAACGTTCCATTCCACTTAGCACAGGAGTCCCTGTTTGTTTTTAATGGTCTTATAGAGAAAAGCACTTGTTCCTGAATATGAATACATGAAATGTGGAAGTTCTTACCCATAACAGTACAGATGTTTAAGTGGATTGTTTCTTTGCAAAGCTAGTTTTGGCCCAAACTCCATTGGTAAGAGCTAGTTTTATACTGTGTGCAGAGAGAGGCTGAAAATGGTTGCTATTGTTTGGTAATAAGGCTGATTCTGAAATCACTGAAAGTCTGTGCATTGATTAATTTCACTTCATCTTTTCTCAGGTTGGATCTGCTATGCGGAGAAAACTCACGGAAGTTTAGTTATTCCTTACATTAGTACCACTAAATCCCCACAGCAGGTCATGGGCTCCTTGATTAAGAGTCACTTTGCAAAACAGCAGGTAAAGCTTTACATTGACCATGCTTAACAGGAAACTGGCGAAATTACATCTTGAGCTGTGTTTAAAACCTGAAAGATAGTGTATTAAAGAGGACTGATTTACAGATATGAAAATCTTGTAGAGCACTAGCAAGTCAGCCTGTCTAGCTTCGTTTTATTTCATGAGAAGCTTAGAGTTGGAGAGATAATTAAGATCAGACTCATGCTACCAGTTATCTCCTTCGCCTCCCTTCTATTGCTTAGTCTCAGAGAAGCCCCCCATCACCATCATCTTTAGCTGCCCAGCTCTTTCCCTGCAAGTGCCTATTGGGAGCGGAGTTTCAAGTTTGGCATTGAAGAGGTTGATTAAAATCTCTATCCATTAGTCAATAAATCCAGAACAATTGGATTTGTCACATCCCTCCTACCATCCCACTAGCTTTTCTGGTGTTTTTTCCTGTCTACAAGAAGATTACTACCATGACCTTACATAGAGCTTGAGTTCACGTTCACATGCAGATTGTCTCTTGCCAAAAAATTGTGCGCTTTTTCCAAGCTTAATGTTTCTATTTCAGTTCGATTTAATTCTGTTCTGTTTAGCCTCTGAAATTTCTCCAAGTGTCACTTTGATGTTTAAAGACTGGTGTCACTCTTATAGCCAAAAGTTGAGTCTACCAAGAAATTTGAGCATTGCTGTTGCCATGTTTTATTTATCCATTAATGAACATTGGTCTTAACGCTTTATTCAGACATCTGACAACTCAACATTTGACAAGAGATACTGGAACAAGGCCTTGATTCAATAACTTGTTTTCTTGGTCTGTGGGACCTTCTTGGATTGTGATGAACTTTTGTACCTGTCTTCAGCTAATTTCCTGGAGTTGCTGTTGCAGAATATAGCTAGTCTTGGGTTTGAGTCTGGGCTGTGGTGGTATATATGAAATGCATCTGAATAATCTAGTAATTAGGGACTTTTAACTGTGTGTATCTGCCAGGATTATCTGGTTTAAAGAAAACAGAAAAAAATGCTATTGAAGCTTGCTATAGAGATTGTTACTGTATTCTTTCCTGCACAATTGGAGAACAGAAAGTATAAATTCCATTACTGAAATTGTTAGAAGTAAAGGAGATATCCAGAGACACAATTGGCTTTTAGCTGCTTTTCTCCTGCTTGTGCCTGTAGTACAATTAACTAATAGTGTTAATGCAATTTTTTTTGCAGCATTTTACACCTGACCAGACCTACCATGTAACAGTAATGCCCTGTTATGACAAAAAACTAGAAGCTTCAAGACCAGACTTTTTTAGCCAAGAGTACCAAACTCGTGAGGTGGACTGTGTAATTACTACAGGTAAGTGGAACTAGAGGTGCTCCAGCTAACATTGTTCTTATTATGTAAGGAGTCTTTCATTCCGAGGTAGTAACTGTTGATCTCCAAAGAATGCTCTGAAATGCCACGTAGACTGCTATCTAGCATCACCTCACTTGTCCCCTAGTCTAAAGCATATCTGTGGGTTAGAGTGCTTTGTAAAATATGCGTTCATGACCTCATCTGTTCTGTCAGTAATTTTTGCATTTGAATGATCAGTTTTTCTAGGACATTAACCAATAAAAGCTTGCCTACGTGGAACGTTTTTTTTGCATTCAGCTTTGAGCCATCTGAGTTCAGACTGCTTTCCTGCAAAACAACTTCAACTGCCACACAACAGAAGTGAAATAAGTTATGAAGAGAGTCTCTAAGGGACCGTTGGCATTAATTACATTTCTGGATGTAGGTTTTCATACTGATGAACATTTTCCTTTATTCTAAAAGAGAACACTTATGTCTGTGGTTCTGTTTCAGGAGAAGTGCTACGATTGTTGGAACAAGAGGGAGTCTCCCTGTCAGATGTGAACTCTGCCCCTTTGGATACCATGTAAGAACAAATGATCTCTCTTACACATTTACTGAAATACTCTCCCAGCTGGTGTCTACAACAGAATTTGCCCCTTCCACAAATGGTTTAACGCTACAAGTTGCAACTATTTGCATCTTTTGTGTATCTTACTCAGATTTTTGCTTTTATGTTTTATGGATTTTAAATCTATTAAGAACAACAGGGCAGCAAACTGTTCTGTGAAATCTGCAAGATCAGGTTAGTAAACATTTAAAAAGAATCTGAAGTTACTTTCTGCTATAGGCTTATTTTCATAGCCCAAACAGTAAGAGCTGGGTTTCTGTAAAACAGGAATAGATGAATTCACTTAGTAAGATTATACTAATGACATAATTGTTCTGCTCTCCACACTTTTCTGTCCAGTCTTCATTACTTTAAATAGCTAACATTCACAGTGTATTTGTTTTTTTAGAGACATTCCACCAAGCATAAATTTAGAAACTAATGAGCAAATGGAAAGATGAAATAGTCTAGAATGGAGAATAGAATATGAGAATACAGAAGTTTACAGTGCTGCTATATTTTGTTTTTTAGTAAAGCACAAATGAGAAAATATCTAGGTAATTTCAGCTAGTCCCTAGTTGTCCTCTTATTCAGTAAAAGCATTTTGAACCTGTGCAAAGCAGTTGACACTTTAATTACTTTCACTGAAATGTAATATAGCTTTCCATGCCGTTGGCATTTAGCCAGCAAAGTGACTAAGAATTTGGAGGATTTAGGCCTCGTCTACACTAGCACTTATGTCAGCATCATTTCTGTCACCCAGGGGTGTGAAAAAAACACCCCTGAGAAACAGAAGTTGTGCTGGCATACGTGCTAGTGTAGCTACGTTATGCCGATGGCAGAGAGCTTTCCCATAGACATAAAACCAGCTTAGTGAGTGGTAGTGGCTATGTTGGTGGGGGAGACAGCGCTGTGTGCACTGCCAGTTATGCTGGAAAAACTTATGTTGCTCAGGGGTGTGTTTTTTCACAGCCCTGAGTGATAAAAGCTTTGCGACATAAAGGCTAGTGTAGGCATGGCCTAAGAAATCAAATGTTTTAATTATCTGAACTAGCAATTAGCTGCAGTATTCCACACTGAACTAAAAGGATGTGCTTTCATCAGTGTGGGGCAAATGATTTTGGCAATATTTTGATAATTAATAAAACAAAGTTATAAGTTCACTACTTCCCTAGAAGCCATAAAAGAAGACAATAGGTCTGCATGGCCCAGTAGGCTAGAGTACAAGATTTTGCTTTTCAAAAGTAGATTTTTAAGATCCTAGTCCTGCAACTGAAAGCACGTGGGCCGAGTGCTGCACCTGAACAAAACTAAGTTCAACAGAGCTCCATGTGGATTCCTCAGTCCACATACACACTGTTTACAGGGTAGGGGCCTTTAGCCCAATTCAGGCTGCACATGAAACAGATTTTTATTGATCTTAGCCTCTATTTAGACACAACACAATCTGGTACACCTCAGCACTGTTGGCAGTTTGAGAGCAGCCCTGCTTGGAATACCTGGTCAGGTTAGAATGGGTACATTGGCAGAGCTGCATAGGGAAGCTTGGACGGGAGCATACTTGCATGAGCCCTGCTTGATCAATCTTTCGGTTCTGTGAACACTATTCTCTGTCATACTTCTAATTAATGAAATGGGAATATGGGATGAAAGTTGCCTCTTTAAATCTTCATTCATTTATTTATGGACCCATATTTGGGGTCGGGAAGGAATTTTCCTCCGGGGCGGATTGGCAGAGGCCCCGGAGGTTTTTCGCCTTCCTCTGCAGCGTGGGGCATGGGTCGCTTGCTGATGGATTCCCTGCAGCTTGAGGTCTTCAAATCTCACTTTTGAGGATTTCAATAACTCAGTCATGGGTTCGGGGTTGTTATAAATGTGTATGGGTAGGGTTTTGTGGCCTGCCTTGTGCAGGAGGTCAGACTAGATGATCATATTGGTCCCTTCTGACCTATGAGTCTATGAGTCTATGAAATCAAACTTCCCTTAAAAAAAAAAATCCAGACATGGTCAGATTTGTGTATTGCTGCCTGCTCCTGTTATCTGTTTAGTTTTACATAACCAACAAGTATATTGATTAAAAATAATTTGCCTGTAGCCATTTGTATGCTATGGTGTGTCATGTGTTCCAATGCTTTGTGTCTTATTCCAACGGAACAGCAGGAGTGGGGATGTATTTTGCATTAAGAGCCTGATCCAGAGCCAATTAAAGTCAATTGGCTTCTTTCAGGTTCTCCAAAAAAAAAAAAAAGACGACACTTTAATAGTTAAAGCAGTGGTCTAGGATTTAGTGTTCTTTCCAGAACTCTGTGATTGAGAGCCAGTTACTAAATCTCTGTGCTTGTTTCCTTGTCCAGTAAAATGTGTATTTAGTATCCGTAAAGATTTTGGAATGCATGATGGTAGCAGCTCTGAACTACTTCCAGTTTATCAATAGGGATTGTTGTATATGTGCATGAGGTTTTAGTGTTGACTTAATGCTTGTCTACACAGGCAAGCTGAACCATTAAGATAGGGTATGAATTTAAAGTGCTATAGTTTCACTGCTCCTCCTCTTCATGTGAACACTTATTCCAGTACAAGAATGCTTCTTCACAGTTCAGTTCAGATCACTTTGGAAGCAGTTTAACCTAAGCCTAGAAAAGCCACCTTTATTCTGGAATAAGTGTGTCCACAGGAGAGAGTTAGATTATTGTAGTTAAATCTCCTGTGCAGACAAGTGCTTTAGTTTTGTCTGTATATTTGTTATGCTATTAATGGAAAATGTAAGTGATTCTAAAGTGGCTCTGGTCAGAGAATGCTGCTTTGGAAATGTTAGTTATAAGAGGACAAAGCCTCTAACTCTTTGATAAAATCTTTGGCTAACTTATTAGAAGTGCTTGTTTAATGTTCTGTCTCATGCTTAGTGAGAATAATGCTCCTCTCTAACCTTTTGCTATCCTTAACCTATTCAGTAAAATTTACTGGTCATAAACAGCACGTATTCTGCAGAACTTGGAGGATTAACATAAGCAGCCAAATGGCTGTTGTTCCACTTTATCCTTCGGCATGTGGAAAAGGCCACTAAGAGGTTATTAAATTTGGCAGCAAGATTGTGATACAAGTGCCAAAAATCCTTGTGCTTTTACTGGTATAACTGCTTGCTTTAGCCAGTGATGGGGCTTACTGTCCGACTCCTTTTCAGAGAGCAGCAGTACGTGAGGCTGGACACACTGAAAGGCTTATTAATGAATCTCAGTTCCTGTAAACAAGAGTTGAGTTAAAAATAGACTCTGAAGTGGACTAGAGAGTAACCTGTTGTCTTTCACAGTTCTAAGGCTGAGATTTTATCTGCAAGAGGCCACATCTTAGAGCTGACTGAAGTCCCCAGCGTTTTCCCTTCTGCAGCTGTGAGCAGCAGAGTGCAAATGTCAGAGTGGGTTTAAACACTCAGTTCTTCTGATTATCCTCTCATAACAAAAGCCATTGTTGTGGCTTGCATGTGGTTTGCTGTTCTCAAGAAGCATTACAATGACCTTCCAAATAGTCAGCAGTGCCCTGACAGATTACACGGAATGGAATTGTTTGACCTTCTAGGCATTATTTAGGCCATATAAATATGAGTATCGCCCTTTAGCTTGCAGGCTTCTAGGAACGACTGAGGTAAAGTTCAAGAGGTTTGACCTCATTAATTTTGTTCCTCATGGTTTCCTAGAAGTTCTGTGCTTACATTACACACGTGGAATCAGCTGGCCAGGTTTGATGACTGAGACCATTTCCCCTCCCAGTTATCCCAGTTGTACTGGAATATCTGCTATGTAAATGCTTTTGGGATATGCCCCAGTTTCAGAGTGTGAAATGGAGTCAGAGGCTGTTCTCTTGGCCATTATTGGAGAGATGTGCATAAGGAGCAAATATTCTTTCAATTTAAAAAAAATTCAGTAATAGGGTTGCTGGGTGGCTTTGACATTCAACAGCATCATCAAAATAAATAGTCTGGATCCTTCAGAAATGGAAATGAATGAGAGATGAAGTGGAAGACCTGTTTAAATGCATAGGTGCGATAGGTGCTTTAGAAATTCCTAAGGTAGGCATGTTAGGTGGTTTCCGTTGGGTAGGGCAGTGCTCCTTAAACAGGCTAAGACAATACGGTCATGTAAAGCTAGACACTGCAGTCAGGTGGTTGTTTTTTTTTTAATTGGAGGCTTCAGTTTAACAATTATAGAAGTGGAAAAGTAATGAATTGAGCAAAATTGATTAGGATATTCAAATAAACACTTGTAATGAGGATTAGCGAAGATGTTAAAGTTTGTCTTAAACACCCTGATAACAGTGTGACAGTGAAATTTACCTGAAGATGGTATGTTTGACTTGGAACAAATTCTTTTTAAAAGTTTTCAGTAGGCTTTGGACCAAGCCTATACCTGACAGTGTAGAATTAAATTTACATAGTCCAGGAATTATAATCCATACTGGGCAGAAGAAGGTGGTCTCAAGAAACCACATTACAGCTGGCTTCATATTACTTCTGAATTCCACAGGCCCTTGTTGTGAATGGTGTAGTAATTCTGTTTCAAGCAGGGAAAGGGACAGGGTTGTTAACAGCGAATTTTTTACTTGTGGTCTGAAACTACTTCAGAGTTGAAATCTGATTCTCAGTGCCAATGGATTTAGCACCAAATAGCCTATTTCATAAGCAGTTGCAAAGAGGGACCTTCTTTTTCTTCCTCTTTCCCTAGGTTTAGCAGCGTTTCAGAAGAGGAGCTCCTTGGCCATTCTGGTGGCGGTTCTGGTGGCTATTTGGAGCACATATACAAATATGCAGCAAAAGAACTGTTTGGGATTCAAGTGGATAAAGTTCAATACAAACCTTTAAAGTAAGGAATTGAAACTGCTACAAAGTGCTGTATTTTAGTGTAGTTCTGTTTATACTCTTTTCCTGCTGGTAATCAGAACACTATTCAGTGTTACCCACGGTTTGCTGTAAAATGTTTATTGGCTCCCTACTCCCACAGTTAATTTAGCAATGAATCACCCAGCACTCTGTGGAGTCTTTTCCCTTGGTGCCTTCTTGACTCCTTCCCCATCATCCTCAGTGTTTTTGCATTGTAGATTTTCCCACTATCAAGCTACAGAAAAACGTAGCACATCCTGGCAGCTGAAGCTCTCATGGAAATGAAGGAGCTCTTCACCTGTCATCAGACATTAAAACAGATGCGTTGGGATTTTAATTTCTCCTCAGTTAGTTTAGAAGACTAGGTGTCAGGACTCCTGGATTATATTTCCCATTTTGCCACCCAGTCTCTGAGAGACCTTGAGCAAGTCACTTAATCTTTCTGATCCGGACTTCACCAATATGTCAAACGAGACTCCGGCATACCTCCCAGTGTGTGTTTAATGTATCATTTGTAGGGCTCTCTAGAAGTACCTACTAACATGGGGATTTTTATATAGAGGCTGATGCTCTTCAGCTGTTCAAAGCCAACACCCAGGTGGTCATCTAGGGGGAACGTATCTGAGGTCCAGGAATAAGAAGTATCCATGCACAAGTTCTCCTAGTTTTTCCTAACCACCATTGGCACTGCATGACTCTTTGGCTAGGGAGCAGCACAGCTGTGCTGGCCTGGGCAGCTGAGTGTGCCACTTGTCTGACTGAAGAGAGTTCAGAGCTCAAAATTAAGAAGTGTACAAGCATCAGTTTCCATAGCCCACAGTTTCCAGTTTTATAGTTACTTGCATTTACAACTGTTCTGTTACTACTAAAGACACCAATAATTTATGTTGAGCAGAGTTACATCGCATGATGGGAACATAAAAATGTTCATCTTTATGCTAGAACACTTTTCCTTTTGGATTTGAGGTAGAATTGGGGTTTAGGTGCCTAATTTAATTAGGTTTATGGAGGCTAATTTCTTCTCCAGGAACTCCCTAGTCCTCTGCCCCCTCAAACATGGACATAGTTTCTTTATTTGAATAAGCTTCTGCATAAAACAAACTGGCCCTCTAGTCTTCTGTCAAGTGCCACACAGAGAATTAAGTTCGACAAAAGATTTTTTTCCTGCTTTTATTCCCTAGAAATAAGGATTTCCAAGAAGTGACACTTGAAAAGGATGGGGCAGTCCTCCTGCAGTTTGCCTTGGCGTATGGATTTCGAAACATACAAAACTTAGTGCAAAAACTGAAACGAGGAAAATCACCTTATCACTACGTTGAAGTCATGGCTTGCCCATCAGGTAAGGCTACTTCTGCTAGTATGTTGCTGGACTTCAAGAATAGCTACACCTTCTTACGTTTTCTGAAGTTCTGAGAGTTGGATTGAAGCCATCATGTGTGTGTGTGAGTGAGTGTGTGTAAGCTAGAGGTGGTGTGTTAGTGTTAGGGACAGGTGTGGTGTGTTTGCTTTTTTAAGGCTAGCAGTCAGCAATTCTTTAGCAATTACTTTATACTCATGACTGAAACGGTGCATCTCAAAACCAGGTGCAATTCTTAACAATTCAGCTTTTAAAAACCACATCACTGCCCTGCCCCTAGCTTTGTAAATCCAACTGCTTCCTAAATCATGCAAAAGTGAAAGTTCCACTTCTTCAGCTAGCTTAGAGGTGAAGCTCTAATTCCATGGAGCTAGAAACAGCTTTACCACTTCTCACAATCTCTCTCACTTCATCTCTGTCAGTGATGTTCAGTTACCTTCCCTGTCTTCACAACGCACAACTCCTCCTATTCGGCTAATTGGAGGTAGAGCCATAGTCCCAGCTCAAGAGTTAAAGCAAAAAAATTGTTACACTATCACCTCTACCAGACAGCAGGGTGTGAGAACGGAAAGAGTAACATGTAGAAGAAATGAAATTAAATGGATACCCTTACCTTTCTGGGAGAGGAAGTGCTGTTGCCTCAATCTCCCTCTTCTGGTTGGATCGTGGGGGATTTCATTTAGCCTGCCAGCTAAATTAGCACAACTCAATCCCATTGGGGCACGAGTCCAAAGCAAACACTGGCTCTGAACAGCCATTCTCCACTTTCTCTGGGTCACTGCTGCTCCCTTCGGGGTCCATGTAGCCGTCACACACCAGTAGCGTTCCCCAACCCGGAAGAATTGGTTGCAGGGTCCAAACTAAGCATTCTGCACCTGACTGATGGCTGGGGTTTCAGGCACCGTGCTCTCCCTCACTTGCAGTCCCTGGCTGCTTCACATGGCCCCTCACAGCTGCTTGCTTCAGTCATTCACCACTCTTGTCAACTCCCCCTCCCAATGCTCTGCTTACGGAGAGGGCAGGACTTTCCAGTCTCCTTCCTTCAGTGGTGACCCAAAGGCTATGCCTGCTTTGCTCTCAGCAGGGCCTTTTTCCAGGCTGTCTGACGGAGAGCCACAAGTTCCTGCTCCCTTTCCAGTCCCCTCCTGAGGAACTGGAAGTTCTTCCCCCCCATCCTTTTACCAGCATGCATTGCTGTCCATGCTGAACTGGGAGTTGGCCATGCCTGGCCAATAGGCTAATTTATAGGGCCTGTGTCCCCACCTTGTTGCAGTATTTGATATTATTCCCCACTCAGCTGGTTTTACTAATGCAGTCTTATGGTGTCAATTGCAGATTCAGAGAATCAGTTTGCATTAGTTGGTTTTAATTGCTCTTAAAGTTTTGTTAAAATATTTCCACCCCCACAGTCATGTTCTTGTTACACTTAGGCTGTTTAAATGGAGGTGGTCAGCTCAGAGCAGAAGGGGAATCCAGCAAGGATTTGCTTCAGCAAGTTGAGAAGTTGTACGAGTCTGTTAAGACTGAAATTCCAGAGAGCAACACCACTGTAAAAGAACTGTATGAACAGTGGCTGGGTGGTACAAACTCAGAAAAGGCTGGAAAAATGTTGCACACAGAGTACCACGCAGTGGAGAAAATGAACTCTGGATTTAATATCAAATGGTGAAGATGTATAATGCACTTGTATTTCTACAGGGACAGTAAATCTGTGAAACCAAGAGATACAGTTACTCAATGCTCTTTTAAGTCATCTGCCACTTCTAAGGTCTTTTGAAAGCCAACATGCGCACTGAAATTCTGTGATACTGTGACTAGAAGAACATAATTTATACATAGAAAATGTCTTGCAGATGGATTAGAAAGTAATGTGTATATACCCTGGTACTGTTAATTAGTTTCTACAGCTTCTAAGGCAATTTCTGACTTGAATAAAAACAGCTGATGACTTGGGATGTGAAATGTCTCTTTAAAAGAAATGTATACTAGCCTCCACCCCACCTTTATGGATCCAAACCTGCATCCTTTTCACACTCTCCCTCACACTGGCATCAGTCCATGCATTTAAGATGCTCAGGGAATCCAGAACTGACCCCTGTGTCAACCATGACATCAATCGGATGTTCTTGAGGTTAAGTCAAAATGTTACCAACTCCTGTACCTGAACAACACAGCTGCTTTATTTTCACAGCATGCAGTTTTAGGGCTGTAACGCCTAAGACATCATCTTTCAGTTAGAGTTGGGTTAATTGGACCATAGTACTTAATTTCCTGTTCCTAATTGGCTGTTCTTGGAGTCTAGATGTAACATCTTTTCCTGTATTTTAAGTAAGGTGAAAGTTTCAAAGGCATGGATGGAAGCAGGCTACAACAGGGGTTGAACTATGGTTAAAACCTTTACCTCCTGAACACTGACCAAAGTGAATAGGCAGAAAAACGAGTCACCAGTTTTTGTTTTTTTTTCATTTAAATAGTCGACACCTGCCTAGAGGGATTAACAGTAGGTAGCCCCTGCAGTTCTGTCTGAGTAGCAGCGTTCAATAGTGCATGCTATCTGAAACTCAGATGAAGCAAGGATTAAACAGGAACTTTTCTTTTGACTTCTGAATGATGCACATTACTCAGCATAATTGTTCTCCAGTTTTGAATGGGGCCTCTGGCTGCTACTATAATACAACTAATAAAACCGAAATACTAAACCTGTGAGATTAGAGACGAATCAAGGGCGGTAATTTACCAGAAGGAATACCAGGATAGTACAAAGTCTCTCAATATTTAATGCAAAGAACCAACACACCTTAAGCAAAACAGTGGTCTACTTGTATTGGAACTCATGGTCACGATCTGGCTTACTTGGTAGAAACATGCACCTTAAATGGGCTGGTCTTGTAACCCATTTGAATTTTGCTTATGGTCATTTTGAGAACTGTGTCTTAAACAGGGTAAGACCTTTTTATTTCATTTGAGCTCATGGTGAATTTCTAAGATCCTGCTAAATTTCTTTACTGAGTATAGAAAACATTAATAAACCATCACTTAATGGCTTAAGGGATGCAGTCAGATCTGAAAAATTACAATAGCTCTAGAGACTGTACCTGCCACTCTTTGTGGTTTTACAATCACATGTTCCTGTATTTTTTAAAAATGTTTCTCTTTCCCCCTGCTGTGTGAGAGACCCACACAGAGAAAGGAAGGTAACTGACAGAGTAAAACAATATAGAAATTCTCTTTGAGTGACTCATCTTATGTTACTTTCAGCAATAGTATGTATGATTTAAAGTTATGGTCCCTTTAAATCCCAGGTAAAACACAGACCTTACTGTCACTTTTTGGTTAAACTTTGAACAACACAGTGGTTTTTTCTGATATCTTTTACGCAGCAAATCACAAGCCAGTTCAAGCCAGGCTTTGTCAAGCTGTTAGAAATCCTCATTCAGGGAATGTAGGCCCTGAGCCTACAAATTCTTGTGCAGAGTTAACTTTTTATACATCCAGTCCCACTGACGTCAGTAGGCGTGCTTAAACATTAAGCATGCACACTGGAAGAACAGGAGAATTTTTTTAAAGAATAAATGTGATATGCAATTCAAATTTCTTCACTTACACTGCTTTGACAAAGCCAGTCTCTTTTTTGGATGCCCACATTCCTGTCTTGCTAATAAGATTAAATAGGCCTAATGCAGAATGAGGAAAATTAGGTGCCCAGGGAGAAAGGTGCCATTTCACTCAGTTTCTGCTTTGCTAGAGGAAGACAGGCCTTCTAGTGGGACAACTGTCTAATATTTGAAAACTTCAAATGCCACCACATTTCAGATCACTGAATTCATGCAAAAGCTGGCTTTTGTCTATTTTGGAGAGGCCTGCTGCCCATCTTAGATATTTGTTGGTTTTGGTTCTAAATCAAATATCTGATCAACCTCCCTGTTTTGTCAAAAGCTACGTTGTTAAAGACACTGATGTGCCTTTTATACCTGGAAAGAAAAGTCTTTTTTCTTTTAAAGTAATCAAATGTTTATCAAAAATAAATCAGGAACGTGCAAGACCATCATGAACTTTTAAAAAAAATTAAAGCTTTATTTCAAGTTGTCATTACTATCTCTTGGTGAGTACACAGTGCACATTGCTTTTCTCGCTGATTTTGCAAGTAGGTGGCTAGTTTCAGTGAATGCCTTCTCATGCATAGTTTTACATACATTATTGCATAGAACTGTAGGTTTTAATTACAGCAAGACATTAATTCTAGTATTGATGCAATTCTAAGTTCAGTAGACAAGTGCTAGAACTCTGAACTAATGTGCAAAAAAACAAGTTTCTTTTTAAAGTGTGCAGTCCTCACTGGAAGTATATGAATAAAATGCTAATTAGCTATTGCCCTGTAAAATTAACCTATTAGTGATCTGCATTTTGTTTACTACCCATTTAGGGAAGCTACATTCTATACATCTGTAAAACAATCTTAAAATTGCACGTTCAGTGGTTGTTAATATCAAAGTGTCAGACTTTGCGCTAGTCAACACACAAGTTGTACCACTCAGCTTTCAGCAGTGCAACCCGAGGGTGGAGCCCGCCCTCCTAACTCACAGAACGTAGAAGAAAAATCAGGTCAAACTATAATTCAGTGCTAGGAACTATCAAGTTTAATCAAAGCCATGTGAAAAAAGTCTTACAGTAGAATTTTTAGTGGGGCCAATTTGCCTTCCCCTCTGTATTCTCATTCACCTATGTAAAGTAGGTGTAAAACACTGCATTTTTGATCAAGTAGTGTTACACTTACTTTTGCACTTGGGTGTAAACGGTGAACAGAGAATAATTGCTATTTAAAATTAAAAGTTACGGCATCATGAAAACGAGCAAATTGCTTCCCACTACTCCATCCTAGTCAAGTTGTGTGGATTTTCACAGCTGTTTAAGATCTACTACAGATTTTTTTTTCAAAGGAGAGAACACTTCATTCTAAATATTGTAATAAACCACTCTGGTGCCTTGCAACCTTAAATACTATACAGTTTTCAGATTTTAAAAAAGTTGCAGTATTAATTTTAGCAAACTAAAATTGGAAGGCTACTGACTTTTTTTTAAAAAACTGATGTTCATTTTTACTTCTAAAGAAAATGGTGATGCAAACACAAGGTTCTTCCAAATTTCATTCCTTTTCCACTATATTTTAAATGTGCATTTTGCAGGGGAGGAATCTTTCAGATTCTATAGGGGGAAAAAGCAACAGAACAGATGCTGCTTACATGGATCCTGCATACATGGATGTGCTCAATTTCCTGGATGTGAGTAATCCCGTAGCCAATTGCATAAAGTTAAACATGCATAAGTCTTTTCAAGGTCAAGCTTCTACCTGTGGTTCCTTAATCTCTCTCGGCTGGTAAAGGGAGTATATACGCGGGCTTTAAAACTGGTAGGCCATGGGAGGTGATCCAGCAGGCCTTCAGCACAAGTAACTTCCAGTGAAGTCATGCTCTGAAGGTACAAGCCTAGGCTCCAATTTAAAGCATTTTTGGGATTCATCGGGCCGGAAGCCCATGCTCTGTTCCTAGTAATTGTTTTGCAAATCCTTATATAACATTTTGAGTTGGGATTATTAAAAACTACAGGGTTTGGATGGTTTTTTGTTTGTTTTGTTATCCCGTTTTTAACTCAAAGATATTGCTGAATGTTAAGCAAAAAGACAATTCCCCTCCAACCCACTCATTCCAGTTACCCTGGTGCTAGTTTCAGGACAAGGCGCACTCTGATTAAGAGTGACAGAATTATAGTGTATAAGGGGAAAAACCTAGTACATGCAGCTTTTCCAAACAGTCAAGCTTGCAACAGACCAGTGTCAGCTCCTCTAAAAGAAGCACTGCTCCACTTAATATACATGCAACTATCAGGTCTTGCTACAAGGGGTCCATTCACTACACATTTGGATTTTCTGGAGACAATTGTCTTCAGTTGCTATGGGGAAACGGGAGTTTGGCCCAGAAATCAGCACTTTCAAGTTTCTCAGATACAGTTTGGGAGGGTCATTTTGCAGAAGGACAGGCAGGTCTTAGTGCAAAACAGAAGTGATTTTTCTAATGCCACACTGGTTCATAGAATACTTCTGTTCCATTCCGAGAGTTGCCCCTCCCCCAGTAATCACTAGAAGAATTAAAAGTTTTAGATGGCCCCAAAACATCCTGTTTTGGGGAGTTGGGTTGCAGCAAAACACAGCCTTTTAAAAACAGGAATAGCTCTGTGCAGAACAGTTCCACTTAGTTAATCTTTTCAGATTTCCCGGTTTTCCAGAAGCCCACAATATATTTCCAGGTACAAAAGCGAACCTGGTTCTTACGTCACTCCTCTCAAGAGGCAGGGCTCAGGGAATCAGACAACTCTCGGAAGGGTTAAGGAGAGAGAGGAATTGTTGAGGGTAGTTCAAACAGTTACAGCTGGAAGCGATGGAATCAAAAGGAACAAAGGAAAAACTCAGCTGAATAACACGCACCACTTCCCAGCTGTGAGGCCCATGCACTAAGGAAAGCCTCAGTGGCTGAGTTATTTAAAGTTAGACAGGACAGAGCCCTACCCAATGTGCTGTGGGGAACAGTCCATGCCCAGCTGGGAGATGGATGGCCTAACAGACCTCACCTGCTGCTATAATCAGAACTCTGCATTTCAGTAGAAGACCTTGCACCACCGGGGCATTTATACATTGACACAATAAACAACTGGACAAACCCGGCTGCGTTTCACTTCTTCTCCAGAAAGGGGCCGAAGAGTCCCCACTCGAACGCCAGCATGGCCTGAGGGGTCAGCCTCTCCTTGGGCTTTCTGAAGTTATCCTTCGCTGTGCGGAGAGCTCGCAGCACGTCCACCGGATCTGTCTTGCCAGTGAACTTCTGCACGGATTCTTCCCTGCAAGTGAAAGCGACACCCGTTCTGAGCGCTGTGTGTAGCTGCCAAGGGAAACGAGACTCCAGGCCGGGTCCTGCTTTCTGGGACTCCGGTGGCCATCTGGAGTCTTGTGTTTAGGGACTCCCTTTGGCTTTACACCAGAGTAACAGCATAATCTGGCTGCAGTCTGTCTCCTCCCACCACCCTCACTGGGGGGACGAGGAGGGAAGCAGACCAGTGGAGGGGAGTACGGAGCCGTCTTCCCTCCGAACAGGAGATGGAGACAATGGGAGGGTATCTTCTTCTGTCATATTCCAGGACTGAGTTATCCTGGTTGGGGGGGTGGGGCTGGAGAAGGGATGGGACCCCCCTGCTTTTGGCAGAGCTGAACTTTGTGCTGTCAGCCAGCTTTATCCCCTGGCGTGGACACTACAGGGAGTCTCCGTTGCTGTGGCTGGTACGGAGCCCCCCCCACCTCACCCCACTGGGCCTTCCCGTGAGGCGCTCGGTGCCCAGGGGGTGGCGTCAGGCCCTGCGCTCTACTCACGAGACCCGCAGGAAGGGATTGTAGTGGAACTCCTCCCGCAGGGTGGAGGGCACCGTGGGCAAGTCCTCGTCATCTCGGAGCTGGGGAGAAACCAGAGACTCATTCAGCACAAGGAGACAGCCCCCATCGCTGAGCTCACAGGAAACAGGCAGCGGTTTAGTGACTCCTAGATGTCATGGCGACAAGCACCTGACACGCGAACACAGATTAGAGGGGCAACCAATCTAGCGTTCACCGAACTCAGTTTGTTCCAGCATCCCCCGCCCCGCTGGGATCCTCTGCTTCGGAAAACACCTACTTTTGCCCAAGCCAGTTTCTTTTTCACAATTTCATTCTCCGGTTCCACTTTCAATGCAAACTTGAGGTTCCGGATGGTGTACTCGTGTCCGCAGAACACTTTCTGCAACACAAACGGAGACAATCCACGTTGCCCGGGTTTGGCACCTCCCCACCCAGCACGGCGCCCCTGGAGGCGGCATCCCAGCGGCAGAGACCCGCTGGAGGTTCCGCAGGTGAATTTCTGGGGACCAGCGTTCCCGCCCAGAGAGGATGTGAAACTCCCTCAGCCAGAGCCCCGGGCCGCTAGTCTTCAGGGCGCAGCACAGAGCTCGGCTTCTGGGCCAAGCGACTGCTCGTCCATGGGCTGAGATTCTGGGGGGGCTCGTCCCTCTAAGGGGTGAGGCTGGGTCCTACCAGGGGAGGATGCATTTAATGCATCTGGTTTGCCCACTGCAATTAATGGCGGGGGAAAGGGCTGCCGGAGGAGAGCTCTGGGCCAGCTCCCAGAGTGTCTCATGGTGACGGGTGGCAGGAAGCAGCTACCTGGGGAGAGCTCTGGGTCTAAACCCCAGAGCCGCAGCATACAGGAATTGTTGGGGGGGCAGTTCTCTAGCCAGCGCCGTGCAGGAGGTCAGACTAGATGATCGCAGGGGTCCCTTTGGCTTGGAATCTAGGACTCGTGCTGAGGGGATGGTGGGACGCAGACGCTGGAGGGTGAGTTCTGGGCCCGGCCCCCATGCTCGCAGAGCAGCTCAGGGGGTGGCCAGAAGTAGCTGCTGGAGCAGAGCACACGTCTCCCTCTGGGACCATCCTAGTCTCGTGGGGGAGACCTACTGCCGTGGGTCAGTCTCCACAGTCTCGGAGCAACTCACACTTGCGGGGGAGCCTGCGGAGGGGGGCGGGGGCCCAAGCGGTGACGGTAAAAAGGACACATCGCCTTGGCCCGGGGAGCTTGTCCTTTAGGCGTGCGAACCTGCAAGGCCCAGAAGTCAGCCAAAGCACAGAAGCTGCCCGGCTACGGGCCCACAATATCCGACCCGGGCTGCAGCCCTTCCAGTCACAGTGGCAGCTGGCCAGCGTGCGAGGCTGGTGCCAGGCAGAGAATTCGGGCAGCGCGCGTCGCGCTGGCAGACGAAGGCGCTCGCTGGAGCTCTGACCTGCTTGCTCCACGACGCAGAAAAGGAGATGAAGGGGGCCCGGGGGAGAGCACGCACGTCCCGACGTAGACGCTGCACTCACCGTCTCCTGTGGCAAAGCCCCCAGGGTTTCGGTCAGGTTCCTGTACATCTGCTCGGCTGTCCCTTCAAAGAACTTCCCGCAGCCGCCAATGAACAGGGTGTCACCTGCGTGGGGAAACACAGCGCCTTCTCTGGGGGGGGGCAGGTGCTGCCTGCAGAGCAGGCGGGAAACGGGGGCAGAGGCGTACGCAAAGGGGAAGCCTGCCCTCCTGTTGTCCTTGTGCAGAGGGTGAAGAGAACTTCACTGCCCGGGGCTGGCAGCCAGGCACTTTTTTTGGGTCTAGCGGGCAGGTCACCTATTCCCGGCTCTGCCACAAGCTTCCTCTGTGCCCTTGGGCAAGTCCCTTAGGCCCAGACCTTCGACGGGAGGTAGGCACGTCATTACCTCAGAAGATGTGGGTTTCGGGTCCCCATCCACGCAGTGGGGATAATGAGGCCCTGCCTCACAAGGGTGTCGCGAGGTTGACTCCATTAAGGATTGCGTGGTGTTCCAGGGCTGGGGGCCAGATAAGGGCCTAGGCAGACAGATATCACTGGTGCTAAAGCAGTTTGAAAGAAAAACAAACCCTGTGTTGCTCAGTCTTACCCTTCGGATGAGGTAGGCCCATGCAGGTCACGGCTAAAGGAGGACGCAATCTAAATGAGTCTGGGTAGGTTTCTGTTCTAATGATCTGCCCCCCCCCAACGTCTCTCTCTCTCAGAGATCCCAATCAGAGATTGTCTCAGCCTTTTCAGCTCCTTTTGGCTTCTCAAGAAGAAGGTGCCGATACCTGAGAAGACTGCCGGAGCATCTGGGGAGTTCTCTTCCCACATGAAATAACACATGTGGCCTGACGTATGGCACGGCGTAAACAGGCACCTCACGTTAATATCCCCGAACTGCAGAGAGAAAGGGACACGCAAAGCTAATAAGACACAGAGGACTTCCATTATTGGTACTACCCGCACACCGGGGACCTTAGTCAAGGACCGGGACCCCACTGTGCTAGGGGCTGTACAAACACACAACAAGGAGACAGTCCCTCCCTCAAAGAGCTTCCAATCAAAGCAATACGGACTGCTCTTCTTCGCTAGAGGCAGCTACGGCAAATCAGCATACTCCAATCCCTGCTGAGATCTGCCAGCAGATACTTTTCAGCTGTACTGAGGAGCAAGCAGGTGATTTCTGAAATCCCCAGGAAGGCCTGGCTTTGCAACGATTTTGGAAGCAACGCCCCGCAGTGGAGAAGAGAAGTATCGTCTTGCTTGGAACAAAAGGTGCGTGACAGACAGAATTCCCAAAGACAGACAGACAAGAATATTTTCCATATTCCCCAGTTGCTAACACCAAAGACGATGCAGGACAGTGAGTGACTGTTACGCTTAGTCTTTATATGGCATTTTTCCTCTCCCCAACACTTCACAAGTGAGATGAAGATTAGCAAATTCAGACTCACAACAGGTGGATGCTATCCCTGTGTTACACATGAGGAAATCTAGATTAGGATCTGGTCATTTCTGGCTTGCAGACCTACGCTCACATTGCCAACCCAGAGTCCATAAAGCCAGCTCTGAAGTTTGTCGACAGGATTTATTTTGAACCGAGACAGGCTGCAAAATTTTGATCCAGATTTCTGGCACCGCAATGACTGGCGACATTCAGATCCAGGAGTTTGGTTCAACCCGATATAAAGAAAAGAGTCATTTGCAAAATTCAGATTCACATTTGGATTTCAAACAGTCCCAGAGCAAAGTGTTCCAGCACATCCACATGTGACAGCCCCTGCTGAATTTATTACCTTGGTAAAATGCTACCATCTACTGGCTATTTGTTCAAAATGTGAACCTGCTGCAATTTCAAAGGAGCCTTAGAGACACCTGGCAGCAATATGCCAGGGAAGGTTTTTGATGTATCCTACTGCCAGCCCCCATGCAAAGATCCCATAGATTCCAATGCACGTTAGATCAGAGGCAGACCAAAATGAATCAGTAGCTGGTCTCCAGGAGCAACAGACTAGCAATAGCTGTAATTTTTAGCTTTCTCACTGTTCTTCTCCCCCCCCCCCAGCGGGTTATACAGCAGGAAAAACTAAAGATGTTAAGAATGTGTGAAGTGAGAGCATGGACTAAATCACTCTCTGGGTTACATCCCTGCAATCTCACGCACATTCAGTCCAGGGTTGGGTAAAGCAAAGGATTTAGAGTCGGGAATCTCTCTCTCTCTCTGTGTTCCCAGCTCGCAGGCTGACTCAACTGCATGTCTTCGGGCACATCCCTTCCCCGTTCTGTCCTTCAACATTGCCCTCGGTAAATAAAGGATCCCAACACCCACCTCCCAGCCAGGGGTCAGAAGGCGTCATTCAATCGCGTGTGCAAAGACCATGGAGATCCTAGGGGGAGTTGAGCGAGATAAGTGCAGCAACAACATCAATAATCAACCTCCAGTCCCGTACCTTTAACTCCTCATTGTGAGTCACCTTGTGTGTCAAGGCTCCAATCCGCTCATCCGCTCCATACACCTGCAGCTCGGGGTGCCCCTTAGTCAGTTCTTCATTTCCTCGTGCATGGTCCCTTCACAGAAGGGGGAGTGAGATTAGCATCGCTGCGATACACTCTTCATTTACTGATAACCCACAGGAGGGCTAAAATGAGCCTCAACCCACTGCATCAAGGTAACTCGTGTGTTAGATTACCCCAGGGACAGCCCTGGCCTGTGCCATGACATGGAAAATAACGCGACTCAAGAGTCAGAGCATGAAAACAGCCAGGACATGTGTGAGCACATTGGGCCAACAGAACTGTTCTGCGTTCAGGACCCGATCCTAGGGAACACCGCGAGCACTCGGCTTCCAAGTCACAGGATCGGGTCCTTTGATATCGCACAGATCAGAGTGTTGCTGTCACGTCTTACAAGCAGGGGGTTCTGCATAGATTTCCCCCCCCCCCAGGCTCATGTACTCTGATAAGAACATAAGAAGAGCCATACTGGGTGAGACCAATGGTTCATCGAGCCCAGGATCCCATCTTCTGACAGTGACCAATGCCACTGGAAATGCCAGAGGAAATGAACGGAACAGGGCAATTATCAAATGATCCATCACATCGTCCAGTACCAGCTTCTGGCAGTCAGCCGTTTAGGAACATCCAGAGCATGGGGTTGCGTCCCTGACCAGCTTGGCTAATAGCCTTTGATAGATCTATCTTTCACAATACCCTTGGCCACAAGTTCCACAGCTTGACTGTGCGTGGTGTCAAGAAATACTTCACTATGTGCATTTTAAAGCCACTGCCTGTTTAAATTTCCCTACTTCTTGTACTTCTTGTATTACGTGAAAGGATAAATAACACTTCCTTGTTCACTTTCTCATATCGGATGTGATTTTATAGACTTCTACCATATCCCCCATGGTTGCCTCTTTTCTAAAATGAACAGTCCCAGTCTTTTTAATTTCTCCTCATACGGAAGTCGTTCCATATCCGTAATAATCATATTTGTTGCCCTCCTCTGTACCTTTTCCATTTCTAATCCATAGTACTGGACCCCTTTACTCTACAGAGCACTTACCAGTGATGATGGGTGGTAAGAATTGCTTTAAGTGTAACGCCTTCTTTTCTGACAATTTCTAGTAACTAAAATGGAAAAAAAGTTATGTTAAAGAGCATGGATTTAAAAAAGATCTCAGCTACTAACTTGTGTCCTTCCGTTAATCATTAACGACCCTACAGAAAATCTTGAAAGCACTATGAAACATGACTCTGCAAAACTAACATCATGCTGTGCCATGACTGGCTGCCAGCCCCAAGGCCAGCTAAGGCAGGGAGAGTTGAGCACTAAACTAAGCACCTAGCCTCATAACCGAAAAACCCAACAACTCACTGGGTATAGAAACTGATCCATGCCACTGTTCTGGTGAAAAGGAGCACCACCAACACCCCTGGCTCCAGGAAGTTCTCGGTGGAAGACAGTCTCTAGAAACCAGGACTCCAGGAAGTTTGATGTGGTTAGCAAGAAAACACTTCGGAGTCGGTTAGTGGAAGGCGATCTCGCAGATCACAAGGGAGATGGACAACTATGGACTTGAAATCCCAGGCATCCGTGAAATGGAGTGATAGGTGTGGATAAGAAGTGCTTTTAGTAAAAGTAGACACATCTGCTTTGCTTAGGGCACAGCAACAACACACACTCTCAGAGGGAGCAGTGCTTATGACAGATTCTGTGGGCAAAAAAAATTGTGCATCGACTGGGAACCTATTAACCAATGCAACATAGATGCCAAACTTCAAACCAGATGCTTACAGATGTCAAATCATACAGTTCTCTCCTCCAACAGAGGAATGCAGCAATGAAGATAAAGGAGAGTACTACAATTGCCTCTGAAGTGTGATTGATAGAATATCTAAACACGACTTACTCCTTGGCATGGGTGATTTTAATGTGATAACCAAGGAATGGAAAGAGCAACAGGAAAGCCTGGGCTAGAAACCATCAACCAAAATGGCAAGAGATTCACTGAACTGTATTTGGTCACCAACCTAGTTCTTCCAAGTAGCCTGGTCCCTCACAAAGACATAGACGAAGACACGTGGAATTTGTCAACGGCAAAATGAAAAATCAGATTGACCACAACTGCATTAGCTGAAGATGCAGGTAATCGATTCAAGAGTTAAGGGCAGACTGAGCAGCAGATATTTGCAGCAACCACAATCTTTGCATTGCTAAACTGAAATTAAAATAGAGGAAGATCAACCTTAACAGACAGTGGCAAAGAAAATCAACAGTACAAAACTGAAAATAAAGAATCCTGTGAGAAATTCCAGAGTGAACTAAGGAACAGATTTGAGGTACTGACAGAGACAGAGAAAGAGAGACATTGTCTGGTCCTGAAGAAAAATGGGCAGTGCCGAGAGACATTATGATTCAAAATGCGGCAGTCACAGTCAGGTATCAGCGCTGACAGAGCAAGAATTCAATAAGTCAAGAGATATGGTATCTCAGCAAGGGAAGAAAAATAATGAAAGAAAAACTCCTGAATTTTAAGACCAACAAACTCTTGGAAAAAGCAAAGGAGGAGTATAAGAAAGTGGAGAAAACAGTGAAAAGAAGCTCAAGGAAAGATAAATGGCGATGCACTGAAGACCTAGCAGCAGCTTCTGCTATTAGAATAAGAAGCCACAGAGCCATTTAGCAAGTGACTAGAACCCAGGGTGGAAATTTCAAAACAGAAGATGGACCAATAAAAAGCAAAGATAGAAGAATGCTTACAACTGAGGCATAACTGAAAAACAGGTAGAACATTTCAAAAAAGTCCTCAGTAGACCCAGCTCTGCTTCAGCATCAGATGTGAATGAAAAATATGGACCTGATCAACTTGACTTTAACATCAGTCCACCAGAGAGGTATCAGAAGCAGAGGCTGCAATCAAAAAGCTGAAATATAACAAAGCAGCAGGAGATGATCAAATTACAGTAGAAATGCTAAAAGGAGTTGATACCACCAGCCTAATGAAACAGACGGAGCTGTTCAATGACATTTGGGAAAAAGAGACACCCCCCCCTCCTGCCCAGTGAAAACATGGAATCATTGTCAAAATACCCCAAAAGGGCGCTCTTACGGATGGTAACAACTGGAGAGGAGTTACATTACTCTCTGTTGCAGGGAAAGCCTTCCACAGTGTGATATTACACAGGATGAAAGAGGCAGTGGATGCAAAGATTAGGGAAGGCCAGGCTGGATTCTGGCTCAAGAGATCCTGTGTAGATCAGATATTCACACTGAGGACCATCCCAGAAGAATGGTTACAGAATGGCAATCTCCCCTCCCCGCTGATTCTCAAAAGCCTGCACCCGCAGGCTGTGGAATATTCTTCAGTCCTACGGAGTGCCAACTGAAATTGTCAAGATTATCAAGGCTGTGTACGGAGATGCGAAGGGTGAACAACCAGACAGCACAGCTGTTCAATATGGCCACTGGCGTGAAACAAGTCTGCATTTTCTCTCCACTGCTGTTTGGCATTGCCACAGGTTGGATGACAAAGAAGTGTATTAGCAATACAAATACCAGTATGGGATGGGTAGCTGGCAAAGGCCTAGAAGACCCAGACTTTACTGATGATATTTTGCTACTAAGTAACACACCCAAAAAGTTACAGAGTAGGGACAAACCAGAAAAATAGCAGGTCAACTGGAACTCACAATTAGTTATGTTAAAACAAACATCCCTGAAACCAATCCATCAAGCAGTGACATCACATTAGAAGGCAAAAACATCAAGGACATAGAACAGTTTCACCTACCTGGGCAGCACCACATTAGCCACCCAAAACCACAAGAAGGAAGTGACATCAAGGGATAGGAAAGGTGTCCACAGTGTTTACTAAACTCCTCAATGTCTGGAAATCAAAGATACACAGCGCCAGAACAAAACTCAGAATTTTCAGTTCAGAAGCAATCTCCGTGCTAAGCTGGCGTTGCAAGAGCTGGAGATGTGCTAAAAGGTGAGACAGATAACTAGGCACCTTCAGAAACGGGCCTACAAAAGATTCTAGGCATTGGCTGGAAAGACAGTCACCAATGAAGAGATCTGAGAAATCACCACCCAGCAGCTTGTTTCCACCAGAATCAGAAGGAAACACTGGGCATACATAGGGGCACGTACTTCAGGTGCAACACACAGCGACCCACATGCACCAGAGTGGAAACTAACTGGCGTGAAGAACCAAGGACGCCCGAGCGAAACCTTCAGAAAAGGTTCCTTGGCAAAGAGGGCACAACCATCTGTCTCAACCCCAGAGAGCAAATGGAAGCAGCAGCAAATGCCCGAGATGAATGGGAAAGACTGGTTTCCACGCTGTGCGAGAACACTTGTGCAGGACGGAGGCATAGGAAGCTTTTTTAAAATCAACATAAAATGCATTTTTAGTACCAAATCCTTAAGGCTGCTCCAGATTATGCCTTAAATTAATAATGGATTGTTTCAATCAGCGACGGTCACTAAAAATGTGTCCGATTTCCCTTGGAATTTACAGCATCTGTGCCTTCAGTATAAGGAATGCAGCACATCACGCAGGGCCGTAGCAGAGACCCAGATCCCGCAATGAAGTCTGCCTGAGTGGAGCTCTGTCCTGTCCGGGTTCTTGCACTGGAGCCAGGATCACAGCCATGGAGCTCAGTGCAGGATGGGGGCCTCTGTTATCAGAGGGTCCATCTACACGGCAATACAAGATCCGCAGCACAGCAGCAACTGGCCCAAATCAGCTGACTTGGGCTAGCAGGGCTCTGGCCCTCGGGCTAAAAATTGCTAAGTAGATGTTCAGACTTGGGCTGAAGCCTGGGCTCGGAGACCCATGAGGGGGATGGGTCCCAGAGCTCAAGCAACTACCCAGCAATTGTTAGCCCCACCGCACAAGCCAAATGACCCAGGCTCTAAACCTCAGTGCCACAGGCTTTTTATTGCCACGTAGATGTGCCTTAAGGCAACTGGCAAGTGCTTAAGAAGGGACCCCCATCATTTCCATCTCACCAGGAATGCTGCTTATTTGCTTTTATGCCTCAAAAATCACAAGTCAGGCCTCTAAAATCAGGCAGTTGGCTTAAAAAAAGATCAGTGTTTTTAAAAAATAACATGCTTGGGGGGTTCTTCTCTTTGCCTTCTGGTTTGTGAGACTCAAGGTTCAGATTTTCAAGCTCTTCTCCAAACCATGAAGAGGACTAGAAACTCTCATTTAAAAACAATCAAGGTGAGATTCTCACATAATGACACCACTCCAGCAGCATCAATCCTACTATTGCCAGGATCATGATAAAAAAAAAATTACAAGAGTTAGCGACACTTCACTTTTGTTTCTAGTCAGTTTCACTTTCCATCCTCTCTGCTAGCACCAGACTTCTTGTGTTTGGGTTTCCAGCACTGCCAGGCCAAGCCTGAATCAACCAAAACCAAAACCAAACCTTTTCAATTTAAAAAAAAAAATATCATTGAAGGCCTGTTTGTTTTAGGTTGTATAAAATCTTTTTGAGTTTTTTCCCCCTAAAGCAATATAAATTTTGGGCCTAAGCCATAGTCGGGGCATTTTACAAGGCGCAGTCGCAATCCCAGGGTCCATCCTGCAGACACACAGGGAGTAACTTTAATCCTGCAAGAAGAGAAGCATTTACAAGATTGGGCCTTGTTTATACCACATCCAGCATAGTAGGAGCCAACAGGATTGGGAACTTTCCACACTAGCACAATACAAATGCTGAATAAATACAAATGCTTCTTGTTTTTCCTGAGTGCAACTTTCTCTGCAGCAGGCATCCAATCTGGACTGCCTAGCTCTTATTTTATACGTCACTTGTGCTGCTGGTGGAAGTCAAGATAGCACAATGCTAACCATTCTTTAACGTCTACAAACAAGCCAGCCTCCTCCAAACAAACATCTTGAGCCACTACCATATTTTTTAACTTCCTGGGTTTAAGGAGCAAAATTCCTAGTTACCCTCTTGGGAACCGCCACATCCACCGCAATCGCTTCCTTTGTGTTTTCTTCAATGACCAAGTACATGTAGTTATCTTCCAAGACTGAAATAACTTTAACCTTCATAGTCCCAGGGTTATGAAGCTACACGTGAGCTGTAAGGGAAATTAAATTACTTTAGAACGATCCGATGCAATAAAAAGATTTATCTAGCAGCATCAGAAATGTTTAGAACAAGGTTCCGGGGAATAAACAGCACCGGAACAGCTCAAACGCCGGTGGCTATTTGTGCAGACTCCATCTGTGCCCAAAAAACAACCCCGGGGGTAGTGACTTAATGGGGCAGGTGCAGCACCACCATGAAAAACAGCTTCACTCTCCTCGCCTAGTCATGAACAAACTGACACCCGCGACCCGGCCTTGCAGCACCAGCGAGCAGCATCCATTGAGCTCATCCCTTGTTTAATCACCCTGAATTCACTGTTCTATCTATATTTTAGGTTCAGGGGGGCGACCGTGAACATCCAAAGTGCTGGGGACAAACGCCTCCGAACGCAGAGTGCAAGGGCCAGTGCAACAGGTGCTGGGAGAGGCCGGCTCCCTACTCTGGCCGAAGGCAGGGGTACGGGTGAGCGGAGCAGGGGCTGAGGGGACCCTGAGACCTTTGTGTGGGCTGCCTGTCATTCCTCCTGGGGGTTCGCTGCCTCTGGGGCCTGGCTCCCCTCCGCCTCGCCCAGCCAACCTGGGCCTGGCCCGAAAACGATTCAGGCCACGCAGGCTGGGGGCACTCCTACGGCACCTGTCCGGGGGGGCCTGGGCTGGACAGATGACCCCCCACCGCCCCCAGCATGAATGTGACAGGGGCGCCCCCGGCCCACGTGCAAAGCACACACCGCCCCCCCTCGAGGGTGAGCCCCCCCGCACAGCCCCTCGGGCCAATCGCCCCCGCCCGGGGGGGGCCACCCGCAGTGCAAAAATCCCGGGGGGGCACCCCATGCCCGCCCCCGCCCGGGTGCAAACGGATCCGCCCCCCCCGCCGCCCCTTTGCACGCGCGCGCGCACCACCGGCGCCCCCCCCCCGCACACGCCCCGCAGCCGGGGGGGTCCCTCCCTTCTCGGGGGGGGGCTGCAGGCGGAGGCCGCGCCGCCCGGGCCCGCCGCGCCAGGGCCCGTCTCCGCCCCCGCAGGCCCGGCCCGGAGCCGCCGCCCGCTCCGCGCAGGGGGGCCGGGTCCCTGCGCCTCCCCCCGCCGGGCCCCGCGCGCCCCTCACCTTCGCGCCGCTACAATGTTGCCGCCGCCGCGCTGTTCCCCTCCGCCGCCGGCCGCGGGCACCACCCCAGCCGCAGCTGCCTGGCCCGGGCGACGTGGCGGGGGCTGGGCGAGGCCAGCGGCTGCGGGGGGGGGCGATTATTTCCCCCCCCCCCCGGGAAATTTTTTGGTGTGGGGTGACTGGGCCGCCCCAGGGGAGCCCCTGTCCTGGCAGTAGCCGGGGGGGGCGCTGGGGTGGCACCCCCGGGCACCGGGCTGCCAGATCCTGGTCACCCCGCAGGCTTGCCAAAAAGCGAGCCCAAAGCCCAAGCCCCCCAGCCCAGCTCTTGCGGGCAGCCAGAGAGCAGAGAAGGGGCCAGGCCCTGTCACAAGCCTCTTGTCCCTAGCCCGGCTCAGTCTGGGGAAGAGAAGATGGGGGGGGATTTGAGAGCAGCCTTGGACGACCTGGAAGGGGTCCCAGGGAGGATGGAGCCAGGCTGTTCTCAGGGGTGGCAGATGACAGAACAAGGAGCCATGGTCTCAAGTTGCAGTGGGGGAGGTCGGGGCTGGACATTAGGAAAAACCTTTGTCGTGAGGCAGGTGGTGAAGCCCTGGCTCTGGGAAGGTTAAAGGAAAAAGCCCTTTAGCCTCAGGCTGGGCAGATAGTTGGCTGCCTCTTCCCGACCCCCCACGCCAGGACAGTTGCCTCCCCTCACCTCATCATTCCCTCTGATCACTCCCCCACTGTAAAGGCCATAAATGTTAAATCTTTGGCCATGCACCTGCTCTCCTTAGCCCAATCTCTTCCAGCTCAGCAGAGATGGCCTGCCAGGGGGTTTGCTTAGGAGGCAATGAGGGAAAGGGAGAACTCAGCAAATTTTTTTTTTTTTGGGGGGGGGTGTTAAAATATTTTCACTCCACTCTGTGATGGGGAGAGAAAAGGAAACCTCAGCCTTTTTGCCCTTAAAACCCAGTCGGCCCCACCCTGCCATTTATCAACATAGCCAGCTTGAATCAGGCCCCTTGCTGAAACACCTGCAAACATTCTGTATTTCTTTGCACCTACACAGGGCTTTCAATCCCAGGGTCACAACATCTGATACATCCCCCATGTTACAGTGGGGGAAACTAACACACAAACATATTAGTGCATTGACTGCCTTTGCTTCACTTTTGTACAGCACCTAGCACAGTGAGGTCCAGAACGCTGCTTGGAGCCCTCAAGCGCTACAGTAGTACAAATAAATAAAAGCCAGGGCCTTATCCACATCAAACAAAAAGACTATGGCAAGGCCAAGCCTAGAATTTAGAGATCCTGAAGCCCAGGAGAGCAGCTGTCACATAATAATTGTACTTTAGAACAGGTGGATGGCTTTTGTTTTAGTTTTTTTTTTTTTTTAAGTTAAAAAGTTGCTTCCTTGCTTAATTAAACTGAGGGCTGACTGTGAATTTTAAGTTCCTCGTGTCTCTATGTCTTCCTGTTTAACACAGCCAGGACCAGAATTCTTCTTTGACTTTTTGGTGTCCTGATTGTGTGTTAACCTCCGTGATGGGAAATAGCGAATAAAGGCTAGCCCACTCCGGGTGAGGGAGGGGCTAGAAACCAGTACTCCCAAATTCTAATCTCACTTTTGCCCTTGATTTACTGTGTGATTGTAGACCAGTTGTCAACCATTCCAGACCAAACACAGCCCTCATAAGGTGCTAGTGTCTCCTCTGGGTGCAGTGGAGCACTAACTTTTTCCTCCAAGGCTGAATTTAAGCCAGTAGGCCTCCATTCCCCCTTCAGGCCCCTGGAGATCATGACACCCCTGGAAGGTAACAATTTGCCATTACCTTTAATTTGTAAGTGGAGAGAACAACGGACTAAGGGCACTTGCTGGATTGCTAGCCCCAAGTCTTCAAAAAAAATCATGAGTCTTTACCCTCCCCCAAAATCATGAAATATAATGTGGTTTTTGGTCTGTCTTTTGCTTTTTGAATCCTTGTGTTCATGTGTCCACGTCAATCCTGCTGGCTGGCTTAGTGCACAACTTCCAACCTCAAGCCACATCCAAAAATTATAATTAATAGTGTGTTCCCCCCCCAGCAGAGAAATTAATTTGAACCCCCCCGCCCCAATCAGTTTTCCCCTACAACAGTCCCCCGCCCTGTTAAAAAGGGACATACTGTTAGAAGAACAGTCGTGTCAGTACCCCAGGCTCAAAGGTTGCAGCATGTTGTGGGTCTGTCTCTTCATTTCCATTTTAAATGAACATTGTTAAGGTCTGGCTTTCATTTAGGTACTTTTGAAAATACTACCTGGGAGCTGCTGACTTTCTATGGAAAGTACTTTTGAAAATGTTACTCCTTAACCTTTAGTAATAAGTAAAATACATTTAAGTTGGCTCTTAATTCTTTCCCTCTCGATTACTGTCACTACTTGTGCTTTGTTTACACTTCTCACCACTTTGCCATGATAAGGCTGAAACTTTTTCTTTAACTGAAAATGGATCTGTTCTATAGCCAGCTGGGAAATCTTTGTTACTGCTGTTTTTCTGAATTAAGATATTTTTCTCTTTTAAAAACCTGTGTAAAACAGTCCTCCCCCTTCAAATTTAAGTCATGTCCCTTTAAAACAAATACTTCCATCAAGTGACTTCACCGGACAGCGAGCAAAAAATTAACTCGAATTGAAGAGGAGACATAGTCCACTGTGACCAAATTCCTTATCAGGCAAAAGAAGAGGGAGGAGGAACTGGATTCAGTGGAAGCTGGAAATGACTCAGTAACTCAGTTCAGCTGTGAAGCGTTTATTGAAAAACACACATTTAGTTTGTAACTGAGATCAGAAGACACACAGGATGTGAATATAATTAGGCGCTGCCTTCAGAGGTGCCAGAATTTTTAAAGGTGTGGATTCTGCCATCTTGTGCTCAGATCATCTCTCATTAGCAAGCTGAAAACACTTCATAGTCAACTCCTACAGAGACAGCCCCTGCCAGCTTCCCTCCCCTCGGACCTGACTCCTAAGAGGCCCCAGAGACACCACACAGGAGCCTAAGGACACAGAATTTGCACCATAATAGCAACAGGTGCTAGAAGTCAAGGTATTAATAGCAACTTTCATTTTTGCTGCATCTCAGCTGTAACCACGGCAGAGCTTAAAATAAAACTACATTGGATAGTGTTCACCCTCCCAGTTGTTATCACACGTCAAAGTGTGGGCACTATTACAGGGTTTATGGGGGTTTTTTTTAAATGGGGAAGGGGAGGAGAGTGAAAGAAGTTTGTAGTGATTCTCTTTCATCCAGGGATCTTGGAGCACTTTACGAACCTACAGCCATTGCCCCACATCTCTAGAAGGCAGGGTAACATTCGCCTAGTTTAACCACGCAGAAATTGAGGGGCCTGTCCAAGGGCAGAAACAGAATCCAGGGAGGGGAGCCAGACCCCCTCTGCCCTAACCATGTGGGGTGGGAGGGAAGTTACTTTTGAAAAGAAATTATCCTCAAAGCGCAGTCCTCTGAAAGCAGTGGCTCTGTCTCAGAGATGCAGAGGCAGAAGTCGTGCAGAGTACGACAGAATGAACCGCTCAGGCTAATAGGCTGCTTTTGGCCAGGTATTTAAAAGAAGTCTTTTTAATAAGGAGGCCAACAAACACTGCTTTGTGGCACAGATGGTAGAGGGGGAACCGATGCCATGCAAGCTCCCCTAGAGCAAGCTTCTGCTGGAAGACTAGGAGGTAGCAGCAGATAAGGGGGGTGGTTAAACAAGCCAACTTTAGCTTCTGCACTGAAGTGCGGTCCTGCAGGGTAGCCACTATTCCAAAAGAGCTGGTACCTGGATGATCTTAATACACCCTGTGTGCGTACCATCACAACAGTCATCAGAACCCTCGAATCTTTTGGCTGGACAGTCCGAGTCGGGCTAATCCGGTTACCCTGAAGTAGCATTTATTTACAACACAACCTAGAGGAGCTATCCTGATGCCAAGACGGTAGGAAAGGATCTAGCTAGGGTCTAACTTTTAGGACCTGCATTTACTCACTAGACGGGGTTAGTTCTCTTTAGGATCATACTGGTCTATAAGCTGAGTCCCACCTACGGCTCGGTGTTGTTACAGACAATATTCACATTATACTTTGGAGGGGAGTCAGTGGGTACGGGCAAGCTGCTTTTTAAGCCGTTAATACTCAGCTGTTCATACCTGAAGGGTATATGCAACATCATGGCCCATCAGCCTGAAAAACTTGCTGTCTTTAGAAATGACTGATCTCTCTAAGATGCAGAAGGAAAGGGGTGGGTAGAGGGGGGGAAACTAGTCTTTAATGAACGCTTGGACAATCTTATTTCCACAGCCAAATGTATCCAGGTACTAAGCAAGTTGGGCAGCATATTAATGAATTAGGCCCTTAATTGTTGGTGACAAAGCGAGCGCTACACTACGTGAAATGAATATAGATCTCCACGTGACACAATCAGAAAGGTTAATTTCCTAAATTGCAAAAAGGATTTTTTTTCCTTTTAGATCTTTAGACAGCCACTTGGTTCTGTACATTCCATCGTTTTGTTCTCATGGTCTCACGGCCCAATCCTGCAGTCCAAATGCAGGCAGATCTCCTATAAAGCTAACAGGAATTTTGCTCTGGTAAGGATTAGGCCCTTAAATTTGCCTTCCCTCTTCTACCCCCACTTACTGAACATTTGTTAAAGGATTCATGCAAAACCTCAGTGCATCTGAGTTTGAAAGCCAGGAATAAATATTCTGTAACGTCTTATAAATATGCCATAGAACATCTCAACAAGAGCAAAGTGCTTTTTTCCTTAAGACAATCAAAAAAAATTAAGTATGAATGTCTCCACCACAACAGAACAATCAAGACACTAGTTCCTAAAACACAGTAAAACTGACAAGTAAGTGTTTCAGGCAAAGTACTCAGTCTTTTGGTACCCTGAAGTTATCTTTCTCTTTCCTGATGGCTCCCATTGTTCGAATGGGATCGGTTTCCCCAGCATGCTGCTGGACCGTCTTCTCTCTAGCAGAAGGAAAATAGATGAGTCAATTTTATTTCACTGCAATAGGAGTGTTTACATCAATCATATTTTAACTCAAACCAGAATGCTAGTCTAACTAAGACCTGGTTGCATTATGTCACACAAACTTCCTAGCAGTATTTCTTGCAAAGGGTCTGCTCACAAGATAGTTTTATCTGCCCAGGAAGACGTGGGGGAATACCATTGTTTCTCTGAGCAGACAAGCATAATCTAGAACTCAGAGCCCTGTCCGAGCTCACAGCTATCTTGAGAATTTTTAAAGCTGCAATCACCAGCCAGAACAGATTGCAAGCAATAAAACCAGCACGCTGAGTAGAGGTGCTTATATCTCCAGATTCACACCCTAAAAATATACAGCGTGAACAAGGAACATATCACTCAGCAAAGAGACGTATCATCACTCGAGTCACAAATGTTATAACATTCTTAGACATAGCCAGTCACCACACCTTACAATCTGTTGGCATAAATCTCCTCCGTGATAAACAGTTAAGCACATGGGACGAGGTCACAGACTGGAACAATTTAGTAATGCCACTGAATCAGAAGATCTCTTGCTCCCCAAATTTGCTTTAAGCAACACCCATCTCCATCTAAACTGAAATTTGCTGATGAAAGGGAGAGCAACAAGCTTAGATTGTTTCTTTCTTTAGAGGTCATGCCCTCCCCATTGCCTTATGCCCTCCGGGATAACATAGGGACCAGTCACACACATACAGATACCTCACTCGCATGAAGGGGTTGTACGTGAACTCTTCTGCAATAGTAGATGGGATGGTTGGTTCGCCACTGTCATATTTGGCCTGTAAAAAGGGGAGAGATTTTTGCTTGATGATGGGGAGAGACGTTAAAAGCAACGATTGTTGGTATCATTCAGCAAAGCTAAGACTCGGTGTCCGTTCAGTGTTTGCATTGCAGCTAACTGCTCCGAATACCCTCATGCGAGGGGCCCTCCATAGGCCAGGCTCTTCTCAGCACAGGAAAAGGGGCATAAGCCTCTCCCCCATGGAATCCCACATGCAGTGCTCCAACAGCTCCAGGACGCAGGCAGCTCCATTCTTCCAAAGGGGTTATGCAGGAATAGCACGTGTGCGTGGGGAGGTGGGACTGGGAAAGGCAGAGGGCAACTGTACCTAGGGGCCAGTGCTGGCACAGTGGGCCTGTCCCTATCTGGAAAGGCCCCTTTGGCCTGCCTCTGCAGCAGCACGGCCTCGCTGCGTGCTCTGCGGGGCAAGCCCCCTCCCACAGGAGCTGTGGTCCCGAGCCAGGCTATGGCTTCCTTGGGACAAAGGACCATGTGCGAGTGCCGCCAACCTGCCTCGCTGCTGCCCCAGCTCCAATTCCCTTCATGCGCTTGGGTTCAGCCAACCAAGGACCCGTCATCACCCTCTGACCCAGCCCCTGCCCTCCATTCCTCTCAGCGTCCCTGTCCCACCCACAGACCTCGCACCGCTTTGATGGAGGTGTACAGGTCACCCCAACCGCCACATCGCTTTGTTACTATTGCCCTCCTTCTCCCCCCTTTGTTAAGCTCCTTGTTGCATCTTGTCCCACACTCAACTGTGGGCTCTTCGAGGGCAGGGCCATCTCTAACTGCGTTTGTACAATGCCTCCCCTTCCAGGGCCCTGATCCCAAGAGAGGCTTTGGGGTGCTACCCCCCTCCATAAGGAGAGTTATAACAATCCACTATACCTCATGCCAAGAAGATCCCACTTACCTTAGCCCAAGCTAGTTTTTGTTGGATGGCAGCGTTATTGGGTTCAACGTGACGGGCAAATTTTAGGTTGTTGATAGTGTATTCATGACCACAGTAAACTCTCTAAGAGAAGGGAGGGAAAAGAGTTAGTGCTTTACATCCAAGGCTCTCAAAGCACCATTACAAAAGTCAGGGGTTCAGGGCTCATAAACCTCTAGAACATGGATGTAGGTTATATGCACCTTACAGAGGCAAGGGGGGAAATGGGGAAGAGATCTGCCTGATGTTACATGGCAGAGCTGGGAAGAGAACCCAGGACTTCTGGGTTCTCTAAGTCCTCTGCCCTAGCCCGCATTCTGTCTTTATGAGCAGAAGAATCATCAGTGGTCTAATGTTCCCTTCTCCACGGCTCTCTGGCTGATCTACATCCAAGACAGTCCCTGGACACAGCCAAGATCACGTCCCACATTTTGAACAACATGGCATTAGGAAGGCAGTCTGTAACAGGTTCATCTTGGTTCATTTCCTAATGTGAGCTGAGAGTTCGATACCGTTTCAGGGTCCAGGCGGCCTAAAACCTCTATCAGTGCTTTGTACATTTCCTCTGGGGTTCCCTCGAAGAATTTCCCACAGCCAGCCACAAACAGCGTGTCACCTGTCAGAGGACAGGACACAGAGTCACGACCAGACACAATTCTAGATGTCACACTGGGGAGCAGACAATCCCAGGAAAGTCAGTACCGTGGCTGGTCATGGTTACAGGCAAGCTTCCCCGCCCCCCAGCTTTGCCACTGTAACCAAAAATGGTAAGAAAATTCAGAAAAGCAAACATGGAATTTCATCATCCACCCACAATTTGGCCTGAGACAGTAGGTACCTCAGGTTCTGGAGAACAAGAGATTTAAGAAAAAAAAAAGAAAAATGTTGAAACATCCAGGATCTGCTTCTGAGTGTTGAAAGTCACCTACTCGAAGCCCCATTACAGCCTTGTGAACCAAGATGGCCAGGCTCATTTTCATTAGCAATAGCTCCTTTGGCCCAAGCCTCACTGTTGGACAAGTTTAGGGAGATTCTCAGTTATTGAGCTGTGATTTTAACGAGGAATAGGGAACAAACCTACGGGAGAATGTAAGCAGAGGGAAGACATGTATGTCTCAGCAACAGACTGGAGGCAAAAGAAAACCACTCAACTCCTCACCGGTAAAGACAGCAGGTGGCTCAGAACTATTTGGTTTAGTCACATAATAACAGATGTGTCCAGAAGTGTGACATGGCGTATAGAGGCATTTCACATTCAGAGATCCCACCTGAGTAGAAGACAAAAGCCTGAAGTTAGGCCACTGTGCACTGGAATGAAGGGAGATTAACTCAATGCTCTTCTAGTTGTGTGGTTTAGGATGGCACAATAATTCTGCCAGCAAATTCTCAGAGCTGCAGAGTAAAATCTCAAATCCAGCTGGTACAGGAGTTCAGCAAGCATAATAGAGAATTAAGCGTGCTCCTTAAAAGCAAGTACAAAGGGAACTCCTCGTTTCTTTCCTTCACACGCAGAGTGACTCAGGTTTTGGCAGTGAGCGGGGCCAAGACGAAAGCAAACAGACAGATGTACAAAACCCCAAACAAGTTAATCAAGTGTAAACAGCTACTGCCAAGAGTGGTGTTAAAGGGGAAAGTGAGGGATACCCAAAAACACAGATTGAACAGCCTGCTCACCAGGCTATGGGGCCATTTATCACAGCCATAAGTTAAAATTTAGCACCCTCTCCCCATGCCAGTGTCTTCTTGCACTTCCTTTTTTGCTAAAGACATCCCTAAACATGTACTTCTGTGACAAGCGGAATTCCTGTGCATCAGCAATAGCAGCCTGTTTCACAGCACAGACCCCACACGGCATCGGCAGATATGCCCACTGCAGTTAAACTAAAGCTTTGTTCAAATAATGTGAGTGTTTAGCTTAGGAAGAGCAACACCATTGTACTCGTCTGGCCTCCATCGCCAGAGTGTCTGAGCCCTCGCAATCTTTGATGCATTTCTCCTCACAGCCCCCGGTGAGGCAGGTGTTATCCCCAGTGTATAGATGGGGAACAAAGGCGCAGTGACGTATCCAAGGTCAGAGTTTATGGCAGAGCAGGGACTGAACCTGGGTCTCCCAAGTCCTAGGTTAGTGCGTGAACCAATGGGCCCTCCAGACCCTTAACAGCACAAGAACCTTTTTTTCCAGTATTTAATGTTATGTTCTGACCTATGGTCCCGCTAGTGGCTGTCTATGTAGACACACAATTGCCTCTGTCCTGCTCTAAACAGGCTTCTCAAGTGGAAGACCTGTTCCAGCTGTTATTTTTACCTGAAATGATGTAGAGTGAGACACTTTCTGTGTCAGGGCTCCCACTCGGTTGTCTCCCCCATACACTCTTAGCCCGGACTCCATCTTCACAAGCTTCTCGTTACCCCCAGCATGGTCCCTAGAAGGTCAAAAAGGTCAGACTGTGGGAGGTCTACAAGATAAGACGCGTTTCTTACAACTCAAGGCAGCAAACTACATTTTAAGTCTTTTTTGGTCAGCTATTAATACTCCAAAAATCCAACCAAACAAAAAAACCCCAAACAAACAGGGGAGATGCTCCCTCTTGTCCAGTCACAATCCCACAGGACTCATGACCTTAAGACCAAGGACTAAAGAAAACTCATTGAGCCAAGAGTTTTATCCATGTCTGGGCTGTGTGATTTAGCCTGTGGACTCAAACTCCCTTGATGTTTGAGGCCCACACAGTTTGGCCCTTTAAGTTTTATCCTGGAATGCAGAAAAATTCATTTTAGTATCAGCTACATGAGTACAAATCCAGAGTCAAGCTACTGATTGCAGTGGAGTGACTTCAGATTTACACTGGTGTGATTTCAGAATCTGACTTATCCGTTCCCCTTCTCCATTACTGTTGCATCTGAGCAGCTCAAAATCTTTACTGTATGTCACTTCTGTCCTGCAGTCCCTTGTCTATAGTGTTTAAGCATTGGCTGAATCTTCTCCATCTCTGATACAGTGAAGTGCATCTCATGCCCTTTATTCATCCTTCTGGACACACACATAGTTCACTGAACTGACTCGCTAGAATGTGCCATTTGAAAGGTTAATGATATCCACACGCACAAATCTGGCTCTCTGCTTTGTAGATTGCAAGCATTACTCATAAGGAAGTCTGGCTAGTTACCAGGCATTGAATTTTGTAGTGTAATGTTTTGTAGTGTCACCAGCTATTTTTTTTCTGTTGCTCTGCACTTCACCACCTCAGGTCATCTCCTCCGTGATATTATGCCCCGCCAAAACGATTCTGAAGGTTAAGGAGCGGCTGCAGCTTGACCTCATTGTTCAATTACATTCTAAGAAAAGGAGTGGGACAACTTCTGCTGTGGGTTTCTTTACTGCAACTGTACTGAAGTCAATGGGCCACGCGCTCATTACCAAAAAATGCAAAAAGTAAGGCACGTAATTGAAAAAGGCATGATGGTTTGCAGGACACCTGGATGAAGATTACAGATCCCGAAGGCTAGGAAATGCTGTTATGTTGTGGATCAACATGAGATTTTAGAATTGGGTCTCGCTGTCTTCTCTGCAGAGCAAGAAGAGGGGCTAAGGGAACATGGGCCCACATCCTCAAAGGCATTTTAGGCATCTAACTTCCACTGAAGTCGGCGGAAGTTAGGTACCTAAGCACTGCTGATGATCTGTGTTTCGGGGAGGGGGGGCAGGGAGGGGCGGGGGGGGTTACAATGGGAATGGTACAAGTACACAGCTACGTCACTTCAATGGCAGCCCCCTCATGAGCTCTTTTTCATTGCCGTGAGAAAGCAGCTAGCATTGCCAGCTCCAGTTCAATAGCCTAAGCTTGTATGAAGAGTGCTTCCTTAGAGCTTTCGTGGTTACCAAACACAAAATGAGACAGTCACATAACAGCCGCCACTGCCACCTAAACAAGACGCCAAGCGAGGCGGAGCCAATGCAACTAGTAAATCTGTTTTCTCACTCAACTTCCTTGCCGCTCGATTCTGCTCCCAGTTATGTGCACGCAGCACCCAGCAGTGACACGTGCATTCACGTAAGTGCAATGAAGCTAGTGGGCAGACTGGATCAGGCCCATTACGCCTAACAGGGAATCTCCTTGTAAGAGAGCCTGAGAGGTGACCGGTTAGTACATTTCCACTGAGCCTTGGCTCCTCTGAGCAGGAACCCAAAGAGGGAGTGGGGGGCAGATTATCTGGAAGAACCACGCATTGCATTGTGCTTTGGATGAACAACTGCCTCCAGAGGTAATTCTACCCGAAGGAAAACCAGTGATAACATTGCAGAACGTAAGGGTTACCAGTGGTGATGGGTGGTTAAGACCGTAGTCAACTTCACGCCATGCTTTCTGACCACCTCCACAACCTACAAATACAGAGCATCACAGAAACGTTAGAATTCACGTCACCTGGCTTCGCCATCGCCCCCGACATGAGTAGAGGCTTTTGTGCCTCACTTAGGGTTTGAAAGGAACCGAGCCAGAGGCTGCATCCCTACTTGGGCCAGGCTCCCATTAACTTTGCTGGGAACTGTGCCTGAGTAAGGACTGCAGATCAGGCCGTCAGGGCTTGCCAGACTGGATCGGAACATCAGTGCATCCAGTCCAATGTCTCACCACCGGCAAATACTTGTTACTTCACAGGAAGCCAAGGACAACCTCCACACTGCACCCGGCCAATTGCAGAGTGCAGATGAAGGGGGAAATAATCTTCCTGTTCACATCCCGAAGAACAAAATTGCCCTGATCTTAGCAGTGTATCGGCTAGTACTCATGACATTGCCCAGCCTTTTTACCCCTAGCCAAGAGCAAGGCTCATGGCCAACCATTTCCTGCATTTCAAACGCACCAGCTAGCCAAAGCCAACTCCCCTTTCACCAAGCAGAGCGTGTTACCAAGAGCACCACGGACAGCGTTACCTTCTGGGGTTGCACCGGGTCAACAATGGCTGCCTCTTTGGTTTCCTCATCGATGATGAGATACATGTAGTTGTCCGTGAGGGCCGGAAGCAGCTCGACCTTCATGTTGGTCTGTGCGACTAGCTTAGACTTTCTCCGATCAGAGCTGGCGTGGAGAAAGTCAGCCCCCAGCCGTGCTGGACCTGGGGATGCAAACGACATTTGAAAACAAAGGCTAGCGCAGCAGGCAGACTGGCAGGGGGAAGAGAACGGTGGGCCCTGTGGCTCTGAACGCCAAGCCTCTGAAGGGCTCAGAAGAAGAGCAGCACGTGGCTGAAGGTTGTCTCCTGCTGGAGTCAATTTGAGCTGCCTCACTTAGGAGGAAGCACAAGGATATAGGAGGGGCAAATCCTCCCACCAGGATGCCATCTGCCACGACAAGGACTCAAATGGCTAGCACCCAGGAGAAAATGGGGCAAGTCACCACAGAGATGAGACACAGGCCTTGCCCCACAGCGCTCACAGTCACCAATGAGCCGGATTGCACGAGCAAAGTTACACAAGGTCTAAGAATTTGAGACCTGATAGAGGGGTAACAGAGCAGGCAGAGAGGGGTGGAGGAGGGCAGATAGTGGTCACAGCAACTGAACTACGGGATTATCAGCCAAGCCAGTGCACAGCTGAGTCAAATAAATAACTCCCTTCTTTTACAGCAAGTGTTTCTCAACAACAAGTCTGTGGACCGGCACCAGCCCCAGAGATCTCCCTGACACAGTTCAGGAAGGCAGCAAGCCAGTCTCGGGTATGACAAAGGTTGAGAAACGCTGTTTTAGAGCATAGACAAGACACCTTTGGCTCATTTCTGTAGGCACCACAGCAGCGATGTAGGGCAAAGGGAGAGAACGCAGCATTCTTTGCCGAGAATGCTGCTCTCCCCTCAGTATACAGGTTATTAACTAACACGCTCTGGAGGAAAAGTTTGCCTTAATGGGCTGCAGCCATGCAGATGTGACAACAGAGGTGTTCTGCTGTTTGCTTGAGGTGAAGCGTTTCAGCAGATCCAAGACGTTTCACACGGAAACAGCCCAAAGTAAAGAGAAGCCTGTTTAATGCCACACGGAATCAGTATCTAAAACACAGCCAGTTGTCAAAAAGGATCAGCCATTTAAATGGTGGAGATGAGCAAGAGATAACAGCTCCCTGAGCTGCCCCCTTTTTAGTCACCTACTCATCAATTTCAAGGCCCCTGTGTCTATTTGTGGGGTGGGGGGGGGAAGACATACTCCATTCAGGATTATAGTAGCCTTTAAAATCTTGCTCGGTGTAAGCCCGTTGTCTGAGATGAAATTCACCCCTACAGAGAGGGACAGCACAAAGGTACACAGAGAGAGATAATCCCTGCCCCAAGGAATTTACAGTCCAGATTGAAAAGGCAGAGGCCCTGAGAGGGAAAGTGATGTGCCTGAGGATACCCAGCAGCTCAGTGGCACAGCTAGGAATAGAATCCAGTCCCTCCCCTACCAGTCCGATGCCCTAGACGCTAGAGATTGTGAGGAAGGCACACAATGCCTTGTGCTGGCATCTGTCCAAGGGATAATTTCACCCACAAGAGATAGGAGAATATGAAAAAAAACAAAAACACACACATTTCTGGAAGAGGTTTCAAAACAGTCTTTGGGATGCACAATACACAAGCATTGCAACAACAGACACCCCAGACCTTGTGTTACAACGCAGCTTCATCTGTGCTGTGAGCATTCAACTCCTGAAAGCCTTTAAAGCACAACCACATGCACACGCAGTCTGAACCCTTCCCTGGGACATTTAAAGTATTTCTGGTGAAGCCTGAGAACTGCAGGAGACATTAGCCCTCCAGAGACACAATGCTCCAACAGGAAGCACGGGGAAACACACTCCCTATGTCATTTTTTAGCCAGCTCTTAAGAGAAGAGTTCAATGAGAGACCTTCTCCCCCGGCCCCACACTCACTTGCTCCTTTCCTAGGAATTGTCCACCCGTCCTCTCTCCTCACCTGGTTTGGAAGGGCAGATGTATGACAACGCAGCACCTCAGCAGAGGCTAACAGCAGCTACAAAAGTAAACAGGGATTTAAGCCACAAGCAAACTTTGGAGAGGGAACAGCTCTACTGATCCACTATGTTGCTTGGCGTTCTGTTTACACGGTCCTCGTTGTCGGTCACTGCACCTCAGTACTCCACACTCTACGGATTGTGTGACAAAACTGGAGCAAATTGCAGTTCCTTTTGGCAACGGCTGCCCCATTTAGTCCAAAGCCCCACACACCCTGCTGACAGCAGCAGCTCTTGGTCTAAGCAGCAGAACCTGTTTCTGTGCCAACCCTGTCAGACTTTTCAGCCAGTTTCTCACTTGCTGTATTGCCAGCTCTTGCAATTTTTCGTGAGAATCTCAGCTTGCATTTTTTGAAAGTATATTTCTAGCCCTACATTTCAGACAAAAACCTGATGGCCCAAGTGCACCTGAAAGGCTCAGAAGCCAAATAAAAAGCCCTAAATATTTACTCTTTTTTTTAAAAAAAATTAAATCTCCTGATTTTCTGAGGCCTGACATGATTTCTGAACACACACACACACACACACACACACACACACCCCTAGCGATATTGCACCTGCCCAGACCAAAATGCCCTTCTCTCCCAATACAAAGTTTGCCCATGGTTAGATCAAATTCCTCAGATGAATGAACTTTCAGGTTGATTTTGGTCTTGATTAAACCAATGGTTAAAACTGCCCCAGCAAGACTGGAGCTCTCTCCTCATTTGACAGCCTCATACGGGAATTCTTCAGCCATCCATCTCCAGGAAACGGAAACCAGCTGTCTTAATCCCAGAGAGCATTGATGCACAGCAAAGGAGACAACCGTGTTGCTTTGAATTGTGCTGAGACAAGGAGCTGGCGTTTTCACTCTACGCCCAGGCCTCCGGCCCAAAGGTTTCTGAGATTTGGCAGTTTGTCATTTTCTTGGTGTGCCATAGGCACGGATGGAAACAAATGGCAAGCGAGGCAGCTTCTGAACACGCCTCTCAGACAGTTCAGTAATATCAATGTTTGAGAGGAGGCTTTTTTTTTTTTTTCCTTTTTCTTTAAAATAAAAAGTTTTACTGTAGCTTATAAAACAAGCCTTCTAGCACTTTGGGGAATACGTGTTACAGCTACTGCAGCGTTTCACTTCGCAACAATCAGAATCCCTGCAACCGTCTTAGTACTGGCAAGTATAATAGCCTGTTGGAAAATTTAGGAGGCAGACAGTTGAAGCTGTAGGTCCCTTTTGGCTTAACTGTTTGGCCCAGAGTCCTTGGTTTTCCCCTACACCTCTGCCTTCCACCTCATATAAAATTAGAGCCATGAGATTAGTGAGGGAAGAGAGTGAAAGTCTCAAATTAAATGCAACACTGCCAAGAAAATCTCTCTCTCTGAAGCTCAGCAGAGTAAACAGGTAAGAGGTATTTGATTGACAGAAGACACTTTAGCATCCCTCCCTGCCAACTGGTGTTACAGAGCAGGGAAAGCCCTTTCATAATATATCTGGCCTTCCTGGGAAGGAGAAAAAACCCACACCAAAAAAAACAACAGCCAAGCCTTCTCCTCTCCACCCCCAAACTGGTGCACTTCAATGGGGTAAAACCATTTCCTCATCTCCCCCAACCTCTCCCACACCTTGTATAGCTTTCAAGTGCTCGCAAGTAGAAGAGGGTCGAAGGAGGCTGACCTTGCAAACATTTGCACATGTTTAACTTTAAAAAAAGCAAACAATCCCACTGATTTAGAGGTAACTGTAAAAGTGTTTGTAGGATCTGGGCCTAAATTATTTACCAGATCCTGGAGAGAGGGTTTTCACTGCCTGTAAAATACCAAGAGGTTATTTTTCATAAATGTGACTGAATAAAAAAAGAAAAAGAAACAACAGAAGTGTGCATGCACTTTGAAACTACTCCAAATTTCCAACTGTATTTCAGACCAACCATTTCAGAGCCACTAACTGTTCTCATCTGGTTGACAAATGTATAGTTTTTTCTTTTTATCTGTGCACACTGGTGCAATCAGAACTAGTTCTATTAAAGATGTCATTCAGCCTCATAACATTACATAACCGCTCCCACTATATAATGCCATATTGCAGCATTTATTCCAAAGTCACTATGTCATCCATAATGAAGTCTGCTCTAAAATATTAAGGCCTACGGGTTTCATTGTCATACTGGCCCTTAATATGTTACCATAGTTGGGGTTGGATGCAAAGCCCCTTGAAGTCAACAGAAAATTTCCACTCACTTCAGCAAGGTTTTGGATCAAGTTCTTCGGTCCTATCTTCTAGGACCACTCTCCAGTGTGCATGTGTGATTCTGCTCTTGAAAGACAGGCCTATTTGCAGATAGGAAACTGTTTACATTATCCAGCATATGGACATGGAGTGGGGACTGAGGGAGCAGGAAAACAGCAGAATTTAATGCAAGATTGCAGTCCACGGCGTATTATGAATCTATTCCTTCGCCACTATTTTGGTTTGTACATTATTAGCAATCAGACAGGAAATGCATTTAGATTCTGAATCCAATAAGTGCGTACGTTGTGTTCTGTATTTACTGTTTCTTCTCCACGTAGGATGGACCTACCACCACTACTTCTGACATCAGTTCTGATGCTCTCTCTTTTTGTTAGTGCTGCCTGCACAGGGCCTCAATGTCTATGACTCACAGGCCCCTTGGTGTGGCTACCACCTGAAAGCAATTAAGGTAACTTGCATAGCAACTCCCAGATATATGTCGGAGGAGGGCCAGTCACCTCCACTGGGCATTTGTACCAATGCCTTGTGTGTTCAAAGCACTGCACAAACACACAAGTTCTGGCAAATCAGGGGCTTATCCAGAGGGATGACACGGTCGTTCCTATAATACTGTACAGTTTCCAAGCTGACAGCACAATCTAGTCACTAATCGATGGCTTAGGGCAGTGGTTCTCAACCAGAGAGACACGTACTCCTGCAAGTATGCCCAGGTCTTCCAGGGGACCATCGACTCACCTGGACATTTGCCTACTTTCACAGCAGGCTACATAACCAAGGCAGGAGCCAAGTCAAGCCAAACGGAAGACTTCACCCAGGCTGCGGCTTGCTTGTACCGCGGTACAGACACTGCCATGGCAGCACCACACCTCGAGTCCAAGTGTAAGTGAGGTGAAACTCGGGGGGCGGGCAGGCAAGACAAAGCGGACCCCTGAAGGGGGTAGGGCCGCCTGCAAAGGATGCCAGCCCCCAGGCGAAGGCCACCGGACCCGTCACATCCTCTGCCCCCTGCCCCAGCGGGGCCGGGCCATAAGCTCGCCGTGCCCAGAGCGCCCGAGTCCGGCCCGCGATCCCGCCTGTGCTCGCCGCGGACGGGCCGGGCCGGGGAGCGGGGGCAGCGGAGCCGAGAGCCCCGGAGAGCCGTGACAGCCCGCGGGCAGCCGCCTCCCTCCGCCGCTGCAGGGACCCGCCGCCGGGGCTGCGCGGGGGGCCCCAGGCGAGCCCCAGCCCCGCGGCGCGGTGACGGGCCCCGCCCGGCCCGGGGGGACCCGCAGCGCCGAGCCC
>ML675626.1:28109701-28132777 GCA_007922155.1 Mesoclemmys tuberculata
CCCCACGTGGAGGGCGCAGCGCCGGGGCCCGGGGCGTGGCGGGCGGGGCGGGCGGGCGTTTTACATAAGCGCCCGGCGCCGCTCCGGCTCGGCCCCTTTACCTCGCCTCCCCGAGCCGCCGCCAGCCAATGCCCGGCCCGGCCCGGCGCGGGGCGGGGCGGGCAAAGCCCTGCCCGCGGGGCCCGCCCCGCGTTTGGGGCCGGCTCTGCGCCCTCCACGTGGGGCGGGCTGGGCCCGGGCAGCGGGAGGGGCGGCTCGCCGCGTGTCCCTCCCCCAGCTGAGCGCCCTGGGATTGGTGCAGGCGGAAAGAAACGTCTCCGGCCGGCCCGCAGCTGTCACCGGCCGAGGCGGGTCCTGCCCCGGCCAGAGGTCACCCGCCGTGGGTTTGCGGCATGGCTTCTTCCAAGCCGCTGGCCAGGTTCTGGGAGTGGGGCAGGAACATCATCTGCGTGGGGAGGAACTACGCGGAGCACGCCCGCGAGATGAAAAACGCCCTCCCCGACCAGCCCCTTTTATTCCTCAAGCCTTCCTCAGCCTACGTCCGGGAAGGCGAGCCCATTGTCAAGCCGTATTACTGCAACAGCCTGCACCACGAAGTGGAGCTGGGCGTGGTGATTGGGAAGAAAGCCCATTCGGTCTCCCAGGAGGTTGCTATGGACCACGTGGCAGGTTATGCCCTGTGCTTGGACATGACAGCCAGGGACACCCAAGCAGAATGCAAGACAAAAGGCCTCCCCTGGACCTTAGCCAAAGGCTTTAATACATCATGCCCGGTCAGTGATTTTGTGCCCAAGGAAAAGGTACCGGACCCACACAGGCTGCAGATCTGGCTCAAGGTCAATGGCGAACTGAGGCAAGAAGGGGAAACCTCATCTATGATCTTCTCCATCCCCTACATCATCAGCTATATCAGTGAAATAATCACACTGGAAGAAGGGGATCTGATTTTGACGGGGAGCCCCAAAGGTGTTTCCGCTGTACAGGAGCACGATGAGATACAAGCTGGAATAAATGGCATCCTCAGGATGCAGTTTAAAGTGGCACAACAATCACGCTGATCTTGAGGGGAGAATCGGTCTCTTTCAAGTTTTTGGAGGAGTGTGTGTTAATTTCACTCTATAGCTGCCTTTTAAAATAGCCAAAGAATGAAGAATTACCTAGCTGCCTGTGCATGTCTGTCTCTAGCAGCTCTCTTGGACACAATCAAGAATCAAATGTATTGAACTAAAAATTAGGTTTTGTGAGCCTTCTTAAAAAGGCCCCAGATAAGGACTAACTGTTCTGAAGATCAAGTTTTTCTCATTACTGAATGGCACACAGATCCAGCTAAAAATATGTACATGGTAGAGAGTCACTTATCAAGCAATCTGGTTGATATATTAAATATTTAACAGAAGCAGCTTTAGAAAGGAGAGCTGGGAATGCATCTGAGGGAACTGTTGTGATGAAATATCTGTTTAGGAAGTACTCTAATGCAATTGGTTTGAATTAAATGTTCGGTCATATACTGTTTGCCCCAATCTAAAAACTAATGTAATGCTATAGGCATGTTGTCTTGAAAATAAACATTGATTTTTGTTAAGGCATGCAGCAGTCTGGAAATAAGTGTCCACAAACTTAAAATTTGTTTAAGAAAATCAGCATCATCCTCAACGTGTTTGGTTTTGGGTTTTTTTTGTTGTTGTTGTTTTTTAAACTCTCCATTTCCTTTTTGTTGGGCCAAGGTGACATTACATGCATATGAAATTTGGTCTTGTTAAAGGAAAAATTCACTGGTATACTGCATCACATGTACATGTTGGGAAAAACAGTGGTTTTTCATGAGTCATATGAAAGCAGCAAAGGAGGTAAAAAAATTAAAGGATAACTAGCATGCACAATATACTGTATATTTACAGCAAATGTGAGAGTGTGTCTTTCTGTTCATGGCCCACTAGCTTGGAATTTAATGTAATAGAAATCATGCAAGCGATTGCCAGGAGGTCCTGTTAACTGCAGCACTGCACAAGCCTGCCAGTGGCTGATTAACAGAAGTTTGGGAGAAAGCTGGGTAATTCAAAGGTGAGTGCTGCATCAAGACCAGTCACTGGGAAGGGGAAGGGGTTATATAAAACAAAGCCACTGTAAAATAGAGATAAACAATGCTCTCTCACTTTGCTAAGTGCTTTCATTTAATATTTATTAAAATTAGCAAAACTTAAAATATACACTTACTTCTAGCAAACTCTTGCTTTAAAGAGAATTACCTGATTCAGCTATTAGTTTAAAAAAAAGAAACAGTTTTAGTGAACTTTAGCAGTTGGGATCCAGTTGCCACATAAGGAGGAACTACTTTAAGGTTTAAGACCCGATTGTGCAAACACTTTCTACACAGGATAGTATTTAAAGGGCTACTTTCACTTTTTAAACTCTTAAAATTACATTGGTGGTAGTCCTTTAAACAACAGGTGCTGATTTAAAAAAAAATCATTTCCTGCTGCTGTTTGTTTCTCTTTTACTGAGAAGATCCCTAACCACCAAACAGTTAAGCAGGAGTAATCTCCTACATGAGTAATTTAGTCAGTGGAGTATTCCCATTGAGGTTGTGTTTCCTGGACAACACCATGGCAATAGGAAGGAAACAAGGAAACTGAGTATGTACAAAGTGCTATTAAATGCACAAAGGGAATAAAGTGAAAGCTTACTGTCCCTCACTAACTTCTTTTAATTATACTAATCTTAGGCCACAATCCTGCAAAAAATTTGGTCACATGCTTAATTATCAGCATGTCAATAGTCTCAATAGGAATACTCGTATGCTTTAAATAAAGCACATGCAGAAATGTTTCCAGGATCAGAGCCTTAGCTGTTACTTATGTCATTGTAGGAGGTACAGCACTTTCGGACAGACGTACCATTTTCACGCTGATACCATTCCTTTATTATACTGCTGCTAAACCTGCTATTGTGAAACAAGGATCTGAATTAACCTAACGAAGTGTCCTGTCCAACAAAAAATACCCTTGATATTCTCAGCTTTGAAAGATCACAGCTTCTGCAGAAGGACAACTTAGTGAGAGGAAAGTTCAGCCTGTTGCAGAAGCCCAAAGTCTTGCAAACAGCTTTCCACTTACCACTATAATAGAATTTCTGTTAGGTTATGGCTGGTCACCTGGTACCGGTTCTCCTTGTTTCCAGGAGCCTGGTAACATCAAAATACAGCAAAAAATATTATACTTTCCTAATACTTGTCCATGTAAACAATTCCTGTTGTCACAGCAACGTTACAAGTTCATGAATGGATAAAAGTGGCCAGTGCACATGCACTCATGTATGCAGGAAGATGTGGGCCACAGACATTTTAACGTGGTATAGACTGGAAATGTTTGAGATTCCCTGATTTAAAAAATCCCTCTTCCTTCTCAAATATAGCTGTGCAGCAAATAGATAAACCTAGAGTGGGAGTCATGCATAACCACAAGGAGAGGGACATATGGGCTCAGGAGTGGTAATCAGTTGGTAAAGCTTTTTGAAAAGAAAACCTTTCAATGCAAGGATATTCTAATCACATTTTTAATGTCTGGGATATGCATCTTGGGCCTTCTGTTTCTCTTCCCTCAGACATCCATTCCTGAAGTAAGTCAGGGAGAGCTGTTCATAGCATGCTTTGGGCTCTTTCTTCCCATACATTGTAGGATCTCATCTATACTGCAAAGAGAATTGTACTGAAGACCTGGTTGTGATAGTTACCCTCTAATACAGCTGAACTATGGTTCCATTTTAAAGCAGACACCCATTTTTTGAATCAACAGCTCATTTTGTCAGCTTTGAACTGTGGCCACTTCGAAGTTTGTCAACCTGACTAATTTGTGTGGAAAAAACCACCTCCATGTCAGACCCACCCCCATTTTGAGGGAGTCCATGGACAAACTCCATGCTTGTCATTTTTAAGAAATCTGATTGCCATATATAGAAACTAAACTGGAGAGCCTACGGGACTCCATTGTGGAGAAGCAGGAAGCACAGCTATCTATTGTGTTTTGTCATTCAGAATTACAGGGATTTTCCCCCAAAAGGAGTGATTATCCTCTTTGGCTAGAGTACACAGAACTTCAGTAGGCCAGCAGTCGTGGAGAATAATTTTTGGCTAGACAGAATTCTGTTTTTACTGCATTATCTTCTGCTACTTTTCCATGCTATTCAAGATCACAGATCATTCCTACTGCAATAAATCAAGAATTATAGTTTTATAATTTCTTTCCTATGGAATATATTGTAATAAAAACATGTTTGCCATTTAGATTAAATAACTGTTTATTGTTCCTTTGAGCATTTTTCAAAAAAAAAAAAATACTATAAACTGAATGAAAACTATTTCTCTCTCTACTTAAGGGGCTTAGCAGAAAGTGCACTTACATGCCAGACAGATTTTTTTTTTCCCTAAATTGACCCCATAAAAAGCTTTTATAAGTAGAATAATATAAAACAGAAAGATCAAGAAGATATAGGCCCATTTATAAAGATCAGTGATAAACCTGTTTCTCTTTTACCAATCTAAATACATTTAACAAAATGCAAGTATTACATCAAACATCCTTTTTAGAATAATGCAGTTTCAATGCAGTACAACCTTTTTAAATCCTTCCAGCTGTAAAAGCCATACAGTGTTATTTTCTTCCTTTTCCTGACAAGCTTTGACTGGCCTCTACAGGATCTGCTAATTTGCATGAAAGCAAGTTCACTCTCCATCCGGTTCTCAAACTGGGTGACAAAACCAACTGTAAAAATAAAGAATTGGGATTTTTTTGCAAAACATTTCAAAACTTGTTGTTTTCAACGTTATATACAATATCTCACTTCTAATTGAAGCATATTGCTTATATGCTTATGAATACCAAAGTTAAATGGTTCCATTTTATTGGAATTAGAGGCTGTGTAAGTTAAGGAGAGGTATGTGTTATAAAGAGTAAGTTTAATGAACATTAAAGAAAAGTTTGAAGCCAGATTACAGTAGCTCTATAACAGGCAACTTTATTAAAAAAGGAGTATTGTACAGTGCACAGTAAACTGTACGATTAATAAAAAACAGGAAATGTTGCATCAAGGCAGCAAACCTTTTAACAATTCATTTCTCCAGCTCCGTGGATCTGTATGACTCTTCTCATTTCTTATGACAGCTAGAGACTCTAGATACTATCATATTCCTCTCCCCAAAGGCAAAGCTATTTTTTTTTAAAAACTGCTTTAATTTGCATAATTAAATATGAAAAGTAATATTTATGCAATCCTAGACACTGTACAATGTAATCAAACATATAACTTGATTCCTAATCCTACAAACACGCACGTTTCAGTGTATGCACATGAGTAGTCTTAAATAAGTCAATAGTACTAATATGTTTACAGTTAAGCACCTGTACAACTCTTTGCAAGACAAGGGCCCTAGTCATCACTGGCCAGATCCTGCAGGCCTCGCTCAGATTTTGCCTGAGTAAGGCCTACAGAAATAGCCATCGTGCTGTCAAAACCCAATAATGAGGACATTTGTTTTCTCGTAATAATTACAAGTATTATATGCACATAAATTCATATAAAACTATGTCAAGAACTGCATGAGGTGACTGTCTTGTGACTGTTAAACATAAAATTTATTTTAATTTAAAAGAATCCTTTCCCTAACTGACACCAACAATTGGCTTACTTGTTTAGTGTTAACACTACATACTAACTTTAAAATAAATTTTGCTTCGTTCCAAAAGGATGTGCCATTTTAATGCTGTCTTCTGCTCTTCTGTTAGAGTGAGGAACTCATGGACCTATTGAAATGATCAAACACACTTATTTCTGAAGTATATAAAGATATACAAGTGAATGAAAATCACTTCCAGAAGATAACAGAATGACCACAAGCTTGATGCTCTCAAAATCAAATGTAAAATTCATTTCTTCAGTCTAATGTTCCAATAATAAAACCTCACACACACAAAAAATTAGCAAACAAAAACGCTTCCCACCAACTGAGGGATGAAAAGAGAGAGAAGCAGTTCATTTTAATAAACTTGTAAAGCTATCAAATACCAAAGTGATGAGTGTTTTATAAAACATAGGAAAATTGAACAGAATAAACTGCTTAGTGTTCAGTGAGGCAGATTCATGGAAATATCAATTATGCTTCCAGGAGAGTGTAATTTTTAGAACGAAAAAGTAGGGATCTTAATGTTGAATCTCTTTTAATCAGAGTAACATTTTAAGAGGATGGACTTATTTATTATTCTTAAACAAATTTAAACATGATTCCTTCTTTCTAGGCACTTGTTGGTTCCTATTCTTTGACAGGTGCAGTAGCTCTATAAGGAGTATAAACATAATATAGCAATAGTTGTAATTTTTGACTTGCTTAACACAACTGGAACGTCACACTATTAGAAGGGTCAGATCAAGCTGGGGAAACTGATTTATATTATTTACCGTGCAGCTTAATGTTTCCTCAGCTACAACATCTGAGAGGTTACAAGAACGTAAAGTGCCTGTGTGATCAGTAAGATCAACTAGTAAATCAAAACTGGAAAAGACAGGCTTAGCATTGGAAGAGTTGTCATTGCAGAATGTGCATGTATTTGACATTTCATTGACCACATAGTGGCACCCTGAACTGCAAGGAACAGGAAAAGATAAAGTATTAATTACAACAGGTATATAGTTACTTATTACTGTCAGTTTGAAGTTGTTCAACAGACCACTTGATCTTCCTCCAAGCCCACACCCTCAATGGATTCTTCCTTCCGGCCAGAGTCCTTCATCTTTTACACTCATATAGAGACATACTGGCTCTAGCTCTCCATTCTCCCTCCAAAGGCCAGGCAGGGAAGGGGCCCTATCTTTAATCAGCTCTGACAATCTACTACATCTGAAACCCTCAGGTCACCCCCATACAGCGCACTTTCATTTCACTTTCCTGGAACTAGGCTAAACATTGTTTGAGATCAGTTGTGTTGGAGTAAAGGAGAGGAGGCTAAAGGGTTGGGTTTTTTTTATAAACTTAAAATATAAACAGTTGCTTACCACCTGTTTCGTATAATTTTTGATGTATCATCAACATTCAATGTAGAAATATAAGCGTAAATAATACCATAGACTGTTTCAGGTTTTCCCTCATTCTGCAAAGCTTTTACCTTTAACTGCTCCACGGTATAAATGTCAACTATAGTCTGCACTAAAGTTGAAAGGAAAATGTTAAATATGTCCAAGAAAATACCACTAAATACAAAAAAAAGATTCAGTTCAAAAAGGAATATTGGGCCTGATCTACAGCCCATTTGAAATCTATGGAAAGACCCCCATTGACCTTAATGTGTTTTGGATCAATCTCAAAATCAATATAAAAAACTGACATGTTCATTTTTCATATAAAATATTTGTTATTGTGTGATTCCTTTTCTAAATATATTCATATATGGGTATTTTATATGTAAAAACGAGAGTCCTGTAGCACCTTAAAATCTAACAAATTTCTGCAGGCATAAGCTTTCGTGGGCTGCAACCCAACTTCGTCAGATGCATGAAGTGGAAACCACAGATAGGAGGTATATATATACATCCAAGGGTAAGAAACATAATGGGGAGGGTAAGTGCTAACAAAGGCAGTTCACAGCTACCCCTCTGGAACTTGTATGTAATAGTTTGCCCTCTCTTTTTCTTACTGGTTCAAATTTATTCAGTTTAGGTCTCTGGCCCCAAGGCCAGTGCCTTTCCAAGAATATATGTCAAACTTTTTGGAAGTAAGCATAGTCATCCACATTTGAGGTACACAGCACTGTCAGACAATTTGTAAAATAGCTCAATAATGGTCAGGTCCTGAAATTCTTAAACAGGTGAAACTTTCCATTGAGGTCAGTGAGTTTTACCTCTATAAAAAGTCTACAGGATCAGGCCCAAAAAGCAAAAACAATGTTACACAACAGAGTTACATTAAATCAAAGGAATATCTGGAGGAACACTTACAATTCATGGATTCTTTTAACTGCTCTTCAGTTTTATCATCCAAAGCTCCCATTGCTGCATTCTCTTTTACAAAGTTGAAAAGAATATTCGCTTCTGGTGTGTCTTGAAAATATAAAATAAAGATTAGCTATGAATAAATGTCCCCTGTAAAAGTGACAAGTAAAATGTCTGAATTTTGAAATTATTACTATTTTTATTCCAGAAGCACCAAGGTCCCATCGGTCTGCAGTTAGCAGAGAGATGCTTTTCTCTTTCCTTCTCCAACCATTAATACATATATGGGATACATGAAGGAAGTTTAGATGGAGATACAGCAGGGAAACCAGGATATTATTGGTCACTTGGCTTCTCACTGTCACCTCCTGCAAGAGGGGAAATGATACTCTAAAAATATGAGCAAAATGCTACAGTATCAGTGCTGTATCATCTCACTAACACATAGATAAAGACCCAAAAGGACTGGGAGGGCCACTTAGGCCAGAGATTCAAAGTAAAACAGGCCTAACTCTTCCACACAGATCTGCAAAGAAGAGATTCCCCTGTGCACCATCCAGGGATCCCTTTTTCTCCTGACATCAGGACCAGCTCCAATGTTTTATTACCATTCTCTCTCCTGCCATGGCTGCCCCTCTTTATGGAATTCTTCTTGTCACAGTAAGGAAGCTAAGATCAATTTGCATAAATATCTCTATATGTGCCAAGTTTCCAGAGACTATAAGGCACATTCGATAGGAAGTAAACTGTGTTTAGCAGCTGTCATCTGGCTTTGTCCTTTCTCAACTCCCCAAAATCTAAAGTCTAGTGATCACATAAGTGTTTTCCATGGACTCGAGTGAAGTGGCTGGGGGCCCTGCTGCAAATCTAATGTTCTCCTGCACAGACTCCTCCTCAGCTCAGATCTTCACAGGTTCACTACTTCCACCCCTCCCACATAATGGAAGAACATCTGGCAACTGTTAATTTTACAAAAGCTCATTGCCATTTACAGGAAAGACAGCCTTTAGAGAATGCTTCCAACTGGTGAAGATGACTCACTGTGTAGGCAGCTAATGTTAGATCAGGCCATTCTTTTTTTAGTTAAAAGTTTCATGTATATCTCTTCAAAGAGACAAGTTATGAATACACTGCGCCAAACTCTGCACTCAAATGTTCACATTCATTGCTCACTGAAATCAGAAGATGCATGGAAGAATCGGAAGGCTGAATTTGACCCATGAACTCTACCTTGTAACCTAAAAGTTATTTTTATGGGTTTCCATTTTGTACCCAATTGAAAAGAAAAAAATATTCATGTCACAATGCTTAATGGGAGACTCAGCCAAGTATTAACTACTGATTGAACATACTCCAATGCTAGGTGTTAAAGAAAATACATTAATAGGTGAGATGGACAGAAATTAACTACTGTATGTGGAGACATTCTTCTTTAGCTAAAGTTTCAAAATTAGTTTTAAATTCTGATACAAGCTAAATTTGAACTAAAAATTTACCAGTACTTTCATTACTGGAATTATTTATATACTATAGCCTACAACATGTGGGTTCTAAGAGTCTTTTACCTGGATTAGTTGTAATAATGGTTTTTGATATAACAGTCGCAGTCATGCAGTTCCTAAATTTGTCAAAATTTATCCTCAGATCTGATGCAAATATTACTGGACACAAAAACATAATTCTTTGTTATTTAAAACAAGTATCACACTAAAGATAAAAAGCAACAGCAGAAATTTTTCACAAAACATAGAAAGGAGATACCTGTTTCCCGTGGTATCCAACTCTGTGCAAGCTGGATAGATTCATTATCCCAACTAAATAAAATAAACTGTTTATTAGTGAAAGCATTGGGGAACACTGGTGACAAAATATAAGTAATAGTTAGCACTGGCCTTTATGCCATTAAGGAGTATTTATTCCCCTCATCCTCCCCCAAAATATTAAACGAATATACACTTATACTTTAAAATAATCAGAAGACCCCAATCCAGCCTTTAATTGTGCATGAATAATTCTGTGTGCATACCATTATTTGCACATGCACACTACTGGGTTTACACAAACTAATTGTATTTGTATGCTATGTGCACAAGCACAAATGCTTTTGGGTATACAAATTATATCAAAACTATGGGCACATAAATAGAGGCCATATTTTGAAAAGAGAGCCCACCAAGTAATTACAGAACTTTTCTACATTATTTCTAAATGTTTGTTTTCATTTTAATGCCATTTTACCCTAACTTCACTTCCCTCTATAATTCTGCATAATCTTTTATCATCTTTTATATTCGCTTTTTAACTGTTTGGTTTGTGGAGAAAAATGCACTGCACTGCAGCTATTTTAAAATGGCACGTGCAACAAATGCATATCTGATAGTATGTTTACTTGACATATGCTAAAAGATTTAATTATAGAATAGCTTACTTGTAAATGTGCTGATAGGCATATATAAATACATTCATGCAAAAGATAGACTTATGTTCGGGAGCAAACAATACATCTCTTTGCAAAAATAAAATGTCTAGTGGTCTGACTGGGAAGTTTCTTTATTTTTCCATATTATTGATGACATTTCATAATTTATTTGTAGTTCAGCTTCACTCTGACACTCTTGAGCTGTAAATGTGTCAATAACTCATAGAAATAGATAAAGTACACAAGGTCACTCTATCGGCTATCCTTTATACATAATAATGTTTAATGGATATTGCTGCCATTTGATAAATATTGCTGCCTGACCACAGTGGCCACCCAATTAATAATGTATTTCAATTAACTAGCTACAAGATTATGCCAATATGTACTACATTCCATTTAGGCTCTGTTTATCTATCTTGGCTTTAATTTGTGTATTTGAATAATGATTTAGTACATAATTTACCATAACATTGCAAAGGACAATTCTGTTTCATCAAACAGCTTTACTTCACACCTCTGACCTTTCCTTTTGTCTGACGTGGTAAAATACTTTGGCTCTCCAACCTTTGGAAAGTAAGACAAATGTTACTATTCACCTAAAATATACGGAAGAATTTAAAAACATTCAAACTAGAAAAAACCCTCTCCATTTTGTACTGGCACTCCTAACTTACCAACTTCACTGCTGCAAGCACATTAATGATTCTTCCTTCAAGGCTTTGCCCATTTGCAACAATGTCACCCAGAGAATAGTAATCCTGAGGATCCTTTACAGGTAGATGCAACAGGGAAAGCAGTTTGGTGTCCACTTCATAGCGGCAACAAATTTTGACGACTGAATGATTCTCACTGAGCAATAATTTGTAGCAGCTAAATTGCATACATAAAAAAGTACTTTACACATCACTAATACACTATCCAGTGAAATGTTACATCAGTTCATAGTGAACGGTGTTAGTTGATTTTTTGCTACAGGATTTATACTGAGGATGAAAGAAGGTTAGGAAATGCGAGTTGTTATATCTTTATAACAATGTCAAGTTTTTCATCCTAAGGAAAAATGACATGATTATCTTACACTTCATAGATATTTACTACCAAGAAGTCAACATGGATTAATAGCAATACAAAACACAAATCCACCACTCTTTCAATATTTCACAAGTAGTTATTATTTTATGATATATACTCCATGTAATGAAACATTTAAAAAGTGCTTTACACAGTGTCAAACTACATTTTATCAGCATAGCAACTCAGTACCAGTGACTATAGTCTATACAGTACTTATATTGTATACTTTTGGGGACAAATACCAGTACTACTACCACCAATAATAATAAAATACACACACACACAAGGTAAACATTATCTAGGATGATGGAGTTCTGTTTCCACGGATTCAAATGCCTGAAGACTATATGAGAAAAGAAAAAGATCCTGGCTTTTCTATCTCAAACAAATAACCCTCAATCAATATCCCATGCTGGAATTTGGGTAGATAAGATTTGCATTCAGTTGTTCAGCATCTGTGACAAACTCAACTCCGAGTTAGGATTTACAGGGCAAGTTAATTTCATTGTGCCAGCTCAAATTTTCCAGATACCTTTCATAAAGTTAACTGAAACCAAAATAATGGTGATACCATGTAAACTAATTTGAAAAAAATAATATTATAGTGTACTAAACTGCCTTCCAGCTAAAGATATGAAAATAAAATTATTCGGTGTTTAATTAAACAAAATGGGACACAGTCATCCTAGGAATAAATTACATTAACTTTAACATACTTTACTGCAGGGATAATGTTAGTCCTGCTTAGCTACTGTGGATCTATTGCTACAAAAGCCAAAGATCCACATCATGACTACACACATTTTTCCTGTGGGTGTGTTTGGCAGAATATATAACTATATTTTTCAGGACACAAAGATACATTCTAAACAGCAGGTCACAACTTTATTAAAACATAACATCATCTGCCCCATCTCCCTGTACAAGGCATTTGAAGTAGGTCAAGTGTGGGGCTTACAGGGCAACTACCATAGAGCTCCTAACTCTCAGGGTGTACTTTCCATTGCCTGCCCCAAGGATTCAGCTTGCTTTGCTGAACTTTCTCACCTTTCCCGCTGTGAAGAGGATAGAGGGTCCCAAAGAGAGACTCCATCCTTCAGGGACTTCAGGTCTCCCTTTTTTTCAGACCTAGGATCCACCAGCGAAATGCTACGTCTCTTATTTTCTGGTTGTTGGTCTTTGGCCTTTTATCTGCACTGCACACTGGCCATAAATTGTGATGAACTAACACTCATACAATCCCTCACGTGAAATTCCTAAATTCTATACTTATTTAATCTGTGTCTCTGGGATGATATGAGGAAGGCAGTAAAATCCAGTAGGCCACAGCCAATTTGGGCCTGATGAAAATAATTCCTTCCTGACCACCTAACAGGTGATCAGTTAGACCCAAAGCACCCTAAAAACACAGTTTCTATACAATATAACTATAGGGAGGGATGATGGGTTCAGCTAAAAATGGACAAAAGGCCTGATAAACACCAGCCTGTGGTTTAAATAAATGACTGGGGGAAGCTAGAGCCAACCTGTTCACATCTCTCTAGCTGGCCAATGGACAGCGGAGCACTCGGGGAAAAAGGAGCCTACCCTGGTACACGCTTCCTTTTATCAAAAAGTTGTCCAGCACCTTACAGATCCAATCAAGTTTCCCATCTGTGAAAACAGTGGTGGTGGCATATGGAGGAAAACATGGCTGCATAAAATTAATCTTGCAATTTCCTAAGGAGCAGTGCCTTATAATAACTGTCTATTTTGACTATTATATAACAATATTAATTGTTCCAGAGGGGCAGCCATGTTAGTCTGTTTTTAGCAAAACAGCAAGACGAAGTGGGTTTCTGCCCATGAAAGCTTAAGCCCAAATAAATTTGTTAGTATTTAAGGTGTCACACGACTTTCACTGTAATATTGTGATCATTCCACAAGAGAAGCTGGAAATCTACTTTAAATTTACCTAGGAGTTGTGGGATTGAATTTTTCTTCCTTTTCTACATCCTTTGTTTGTACTAAAGGATTTTCAATTGTCACTGAAATGAAATACAACATTGAAAAGTAATATTAAATTATTTTAAAAGGCAGAGTACAGGTATGTACAGAGAAACATATCTAGAAAATTATTTATTAGACTGCAAAAACATATATAGCTTTTACAAATTTTTTTTAAAGTGCTTTCAGAGCAAAATTCACACCCATGCAGAAAGGCCATGAGGATAATAGACCATGTCTCACTAGAGCCCTCAAAATATAAATTATGTGGAACTAAAGTGGTGCATAGTTTCGTGCAGGCTTTTTGCACCCTACAGACCTATCTAAAGCTCTCTGAAGACAACAGGACTCTCTGTACTGATTTTAAGAGATTTTGGCACAGGATCTACATAAATAAATCAGGAGCTGTGGATTTTTTTTTTTTTTTTGGTGGATGGTGTTGGGTTTGTTTTTATTTTTTTGGTGGGGGGCAGTCGTGTGAGATCACTTTGGCAATTTACAATGTTCATATCAGGAGAGAGGTGCTATTGCAAACTTTTGTAATTTTGACTTTAAATTCTAAAAGGTTTACTTCTTCTCCCTCTATACTTAATATGGCTGAACAATTTGCTTCCAATTATTGTTCTCTTAATCATCAGATGGAAAATATAAATATCAACTCACCATAGTCACCAACTCTAAAACTTTCTGAAAGTGATCTAACATACTCCTCTCTGCCCCAAGAATTTACATTTATGAAGCACACTGGTGAATCTCGAATGGTAAAACTGAAGGTGTATCTTTCACATCCAATGTCTATAAAGAGAAGCAATGCTTTTACTGTCAGATATGCATCAAAATATGCCCATTTAATCTGAGATTAGTATTATATTTGTCCAGATTTTACTATAACATTAAATAAAAGCGTTAAATAAATTATTGTGCAGAAATTTGGTAACTACTGCTAGAGGTCAGCCAATTTTTAAATTATGAAATTTGGTGTTCACGAATCGGAGTTGTCTGGCAACAGTCGATACTATGGTTCACATAGGTGCCGTACAAGTCTCCTCACACTACTGTGACAATATACTTGTCATCCAACCTTTAATGGAATATTGTATTATGTAACATCATGTAAGTTTAGGGATGTAATTCAGTAGATATGCAACAAAAACGTGATGTGTACATCACAGAAAGGTTTAAGAGCAGCCAACCATAAAAATATATAGCAGTGCAAAAATGGTCAAGCAACACTAAACAGAGAGCACATTGAGCTAACTTCTCTGCTGGTAAAACTCCAATGAGGTTGATAAATCAGGTTTTGGCCCACTGCAACCTCTCCAGCAGTAAAACTGGCATGAAAAGATGGAGTTATAAGGCAAAAAAAAATCTCATAGGTTGAGATACACACCCCTGCTCCAACCCCTTTACACTGCACAAATGGGGTGGAACAGTGTAAAGGGGCCTAAAAGCGCTGCAATCACTGGGGGAGAATTCCCCCAGGGCAGGCAATCTGGTGAACAGCCTAAAGTCTGCCTCTTGAGGACCTATTTGCAAATCCTGGCAAAGATGCCATGCCTATGGACAGAAGGGACTCACTGGGGAACAGGGCCACTGCTCTCGCAGAGATTCCAGGCAGCTCTGCAATCCATAGGATGGCCTGGGAAGGCCACCATAACTTAGTTATGCCAGGGGTCGCTCCAGCCTTTGGAACAGTCCAAGGCCAGGAGGGAGCAAAAGATGACAAAGCCACCTTGGATCCCCCTCCTGCTGGGCTGAAATTTGTGTACTGCACACAGAATTTCATCCATGAAGCTGTCCTTGGATAATACTGCACTGTACCATATGTTATTTGTAAGTTTTCAATCAAAACTGTATGGTGATCTACAAACAGCAAGAATAATTCTGATTGCAATGACATGGACACAACCTGGAATGTATTGTGAACCACTGAATGTAAAAGTTATGTAGATATGTTCCTAGTGAGGATTCTCCTTGCTGGGAGTGCCAGCAGCAGGACTGAGCATTGAATGTTATGGAGACTGAAGTATCCTCTCACCCTGGGGGCATTTCCTCACAATATCTGTCCCATACCTGTTCTTTGGATAAACAGACAACCTCACTCTTCAGTGCTGTCAGTTTGGTACCTTTCAATTGCAATAAGTCACATACAAAATATTGTTCTCATACAATTTTTAAAAGGTATGCAGTGATATGAATCTGTGCCATTAAGATCAGACCAGCTCTATTTGCTTCTCTCTTCAAAATACATCCTTAACACTTCTATTAAACAAAGAATTAATAGGAAAAAGCTGGAGACTGTTCTAGAAATGTTGCTGTTAGAGAGGGTGCAAAATTGGCATCAGCTCCCCCAAACCCCGAGGTGCAGTCAGGAACTATGGATCTCAAATACCTCTGCCTTGGGGTTTGGAAAACAAAACTAATGAGGGTGGTGCCAAATTAATTTTGTTCCTTCTGTCTCCGAAAAAATGAGTTTGAACTTTCTATATCTTAAACACAAAGAAGACAGCTTATTATTTAAATATTTTTTGTTTTAGTCATACAAGCCAAAGTTACACCACATGAGAAACTGAAATTAAAAAAAGAACTCTACTTTTTCGATCTGGAAAACCTTTGACATCTGTTTTCCCAATAACTACACCAATTATACTCTGAAAAACAAAAAGATTATAGAATACAAATATTAAACACAGATGTATATGATAAATCAGATTTTGTGGAATTGTTATACTCTACTGATGATAATAAACAAATTATTGACTGGTAACCATTTAATGTATTTATTCCACAGTGCTATATAAACTAAAGGCTTAAACAAAAACATTCAGTTTTATAAGAAAAAAAGTAGTAACTAGTACAAAATGATAAAAGAGACCCAAACATTTGCCTGTGTAAAAAGTCGTTGGAGGAAAAAGGTTACCTAAAAATGTCCATAATTTTGGCTGTCTTCCAGCACCTTCCCCTCTGATAGGCAGGGATAGCAGGACTATGATGTGATCATGGCATGTGACTCCAAAAATGCACTAGGTTAATAAGATCTGCTTAAATTCACAATGGAGAGACCCTATGGCTTTCAGCCTCACAGTTATTATTTATATTACTGTAGCAGTCATTGATCAAGATCCCTTTGTGCTAAGTGCTGTACAAATACAGAAAATGATGGCTCCTGCCCCAAAGAACTTACAATCCAAGAACAAAACAAAAGACAACAGATGGATACAGACAAATGGGGAGTATAAGGAAACAATCCACATTGGTCTAAATGATAAGCAATGGTCTCAGCACACCAGCACTCTAACCATGGTCAAGTTTTCTGTAGGCATCACAGAAAAGGAGGAAGCCAGATAATGAGCATGTATCATTTATATTTGCATTTTGGAAAGGCCAACATCTCTGCAGAGCACCTGCACTTACATTCAATGGATGTCCTGCAGTTTTGTTGTTCCAACAACAAAGGGAATATACGATCCAGTTAATTGATATTTGCAAATGCAACAATGCAGTGATCGATACAGGTTGAATTCTGCACTAATTTAAAACCCAAGCTAGCCATGTATTTCTCTGGAAGCACACAGCGTGAGTCTGCTCAGAATTTGGGCCCATGTTTACAGTTTACTTTCAATCACTAGGTGGAGCACAGGAACTGTCTTATCCTATAGTTATTTAAAGGAGTTCATTAAAAGCATGTGTTTAATTCAGTGTAACTTCCTTGAGGTCTTCAGAGCTTTCTTTTATACACTGTTTTTTATCAATCCACATAACATTGCTTAGTTTTTTAAGCCATGCTGCGTGGTAATTAAATTAGCCTGCAACACATCCTGTATGTCATTGCTGGTAATAGGAGCTCGTTCTTGGAATCTGAACATGTGATTTAATGTCTTCTTAAAAACTTTAACCTAACATATAATCTATTTCAGCCTCTCCTAACAAAATAAAATTTCACTACCATAAACTAAAAAACATTCTTAACTAAGGCCTGGTATACACTGGCCAGGGATATCGGTGGCAGTCGACAGGAGACATGCAAACTATGTACAGTAACTTGTGTACCTCCCATCGACTTCCTAACATCTACTTTCTGTGGTTTCTCCACTGCACTGTGTCGACGGGAAATGCCCTCCCATTGACACAGTGCTACGCTTCTTGCTGGGGTGGATTAACAGAGTCAACATCCCGGTTCGATTGAGCAAGTCTTCACCACCAGTCAATCGAATCCGCAAAAATCGATCCTGCACTGCCTGCACTGCCGCCAGCAGCGTAGACATTAGTTTACTCATTAGTTTAACATGTAAAAGATTTATTGATAGATTTATCATTTTTAAAATTATCCACCCATCACAAGCTAATTAGAGAATAAGGCTTAACTTTTAGTAATTCAATATTTCTCAGATTAAAACAATCGGCTGCACTCAAAAAGTACAGCTTTGCTTTTGTAAGAGAATATATTTTAACTGAACTGATGGATCAATTTATTTGTGAGTGAGCAATCTGCTGGGACAGGGAGAATGTATGAAAAGTTGAAAAACGTCAGCTCAAAATACTGATGTGTGTGTAAAAATCTCTCTTCTGGGTCAGTCCCTTTTGGGATTACCCCTCTTTCATTATTTAAAAGAGACAAGAACATAGGATTAAATTGACTTCTCCCATAGAAAAAGCTGTGGCAACAGGGAAAGTATTTGGAAAATTCCATGTGTTTTCAACTCCGTTTCCAAGTAATCAAAACTTCTGCAGCAGGTATGACCCTGCAACCATACAGATGCCCTTAGATCTGTGGAGAAATCTGGTTACAGCACCACAGCATCTCAGCGCATCCATACTGAAATTCGGTCTCTCCAGGCTCCTGCATCAAGCAGCACAGAACTTTTATGAGACATGCTATCACTGGTGGAGGCCATTACAGCCAACCACTGAGGGGACTACAAGAACTGGAGAGGAATTTTCTGCAGAAGAGGTAACCTGATATAGCCCTGAAGAATATTAAAATCTAACCTTGAAAAGCAAAGAATGAAAATTAAATATATGCATTGGGATTCCTATACTACAAAGTCAATGAGCTAAAATGCAAAGGCAGTTATAATAGTGTATACTATAAGCCTAATCTTGCAACCTTTACGCGTATGAATATAGTAGTCTTGGTCCTCACTCAAATGTTAATAGATAAATGACAGAAAATACAATATAGAAATATACACTCATAAATCTAACCATAGATCATAGAACTAATAAGAACTAAATATCACTGATGATTTTGCTTTTTGTTTCACCTTATTCTCCTTCCTTTTCTGTATGGTATATCTTTGTGTTTTCTGAGGCAAGAGTCCTTATCTTCTTATAATCTATTGAGTGTCTAGTTCATTTTTGCTTTCAATAATTAAGAAATAATAATAGACCCATTGATATATAATCTTGAAATCTTTATTCAGACAAAACTCCCACTGACTTCAACGAGAGTTTTGTCTGAATAATTAAGGACTTCAGAATTTGGCCCAATGGGACTACTTGTGTGAGCAGAGGTTGCAGGATCAGGCCCTATGTCCATAGCTTGTAGACAAAGAATATCAGACATCCCTGATGTGTTGTGACTACACAGTGCTGACTCTGTATGTGTAATCACTAACTCAGCATTCATTTAAAATTATACAAAGAGGTCTCTGATACTTCCAGACAATGAATTGCCCAGTCAATATCTATAGTTGTGGTACTCACGCTATGGACAACATCAGTAGCAATTTTCATTTTCCTACTGTTTATACAAAGAAGGTACGGTACTTTATATCTAACAATTACACAAATGCTATGAGTACCTAAATACGTCAATTACATAATTTTGCAGTAATATAATATAGTCAGATACAATTTCATTTGAGAACAAAAGTCGCTGAGACCTACAGGATGAGCCAGATTTGGATGCAGATCTGAAAGCGCAACAAAGTTCTGTGCTGTAATGGAGTATGCCATTCTTTATCTGTAATTTGAGAAAATTAATTTAGATTTAAAAATCAAAACAAATCACTCTGAGCTTTTCATACTGGGATTATTAAAAGTAGTAATTTTCTTTAAGAAAGATGCTTCGACATAATGAAGTTTGACAAAACCACCTATCTTCTGCAAAAGTTTTAAAGGCATTTCAGGATTTCTGAACCAACACTTTTCTTACTGTCCATGTTTGTCTATACAGTCGTTATTAATTTCTATCCACACTTCCCAGAGATATGTTTGGGGTTTGTTTTAGTACTAAATGACTCTCTTAGGCCCTGACCCTGCAAACACCCACGTTGCTTTTCCTACATGGGTAGTCCCCCTTGAACTTAATGGGACTGCTCCAATACATAACGCTACTCAGATGTATAAAGTATTTTGAGAATTGTGGTCTTATACATATATTTTTTTAAAAATGAAAGCCCTATTTCCTTAGGCTTATTCTTCAGCAGCATGTTCTACTTCTAGCAATATGAAAAAGGGTTTCTAGGGGATGTTCAGTGCTAGAACACACTTTTTTCTCATCCTTATTTATTTACTAGATTTTTTAAATTAACAATGTACTTTTTTTCAAACTACAAATTTTGATTCCTGTGAGATACTGAGCATCCAAGACTCCCACTGATGCCAGTGTTGGGCCATAAATGCTTTGTTAGCCTTCTTCAATGCCTTTAGTAATTTCACTGTTTCAATTCCAGGGCTGCTCCCTGAGGCATTTATTGATACTTTGAAAAGAGGTATCAGATTCCCTCTTTTATATAAAGTGCCATCAAGATATCTAATACATAATAAGAGAAGTAAAAACAATTGTCAGCATTTTTCAGAAGACAAACCTGTACAGTCAGGAGACATCTTTCTTACAACACACACACTTGATACTTTGAGAGGTTTTTTTTGTTTTATCCTGCATAAACCCTTGTATCTTTGCTAATCATTGGAAATCTCTCTCTTTTACTTTCCTTTTTCCAGATACAATATTTTTACATATTAGTTTTCCTATGACAGCTCATTTGAGTTTTTAAAAACATTTTGTTTGATAGTTAAGATAAGATTGACTGCAGTAGGAGTTTTGCCTGGTCTTTTGTGGAAGGTCTGTGTCAACATCTAATTTACCTTACTTTCAGGATGTCAGCCATAACACTCACTGATTGCTTCTGTTAATTATAGAACATCAGTTAAGCTTTCCAGAGCTCCTTGAGATGAGCAGTGGGTTTTTGTCTCCAAAATGATAAAATTTCACAAGGCAACTACTGCACACCATCATCATGACATCACATGACAATTAACATGCGAGGGAAGCAAGCAGGGCTATAAAAAGTAGTAGAGGAAGATAGATACTAACTATACAGAAGCAGGGAACATCCATTACACATTTAAGGAATCTTAGGGTTCTCAGATTACAGTTTAAGGAATTTAAGATTTTCACTATTCTCAATTGATTATGATCTCTTATGAGAATCACAACAGAAATCTGTAATGATTCTAGCTATCTCCAGTGCCTTTATAGCAGTGGTTCTCAACCAGCGGTATGCGTACTGCTCCGGGTAGACAAAGGTCTTCCAGGGGGTATATCTATTCATCCAGATATTTGCCTAGTTTTACAACAGGCTACATAAAAAGCACAAGTGAAGTCAGAACCAACTAAAATTTCATACTGATGACTTGTTTATACTGTTCTATATATTATAGACTGAAATGTAAGTACAATATTTATATTCCAATCGATTTATATGATAAAAATGAGAAAGCAAGCAATTTTTCAGTAATAGTTTGCTTTGACACTATTGTATTTTTATGACTGAGTTTGTAAGCAAATAGTTTTTAAGTGAGGTGAAACTTTGGGATATGCAATACAAATCAGACTCTTGTAAGGGGTAATCTGGAAAGTTGAGAGGCACTGCTCTAAAGTATTCTCAATAATTACCATCAGAGGTTCTAGTTTAATAAGAGTATCCTAACATGACATACATTTAGCCCACCATCTTGTATTCCCTTCTGTTACCATGGATAAAAACATATATAATAAAATATAAACCATTCTAAAACCATAAACTAGCAAAATACTTTATAATAAATTTGGCTTGACAAATGAATCACAACTTGGCATCTCCCATTGCATTTTGTTTTTTATTCTTTAAAATACCAAACTTACTTTAGGACAGACAATTTCTTGGAAATTTTAAATGAGGCATCCCTAGATCCCATAACAGTATATGGAAATACTTGCTTGTTTATAAACTTTAGTCCATCAACTATTATTAAATAAATATTACAATATCCTGAATGCTGTAACTACAACAAACTAAGAGTATATTATTTAATACAACCAGCAAACATTCATCTGTGTGAAATGGGATTCCTTCAGAGTGACTTCACAAATCATGCAGCTTATGAAAAGAAAATATCACTCTGAAAAACAAGTGCAAAACATTTAAAACAGAACAAAACTAGAAACAATTCATTCTAGAACAATATGTTTTAGTCCCATTGACTTCAATAGAACTTAAACGTGTTAAAAATTAAGCACACACTTAAGTGCTTTCCTGAATCAGGGCCATGTTTAAGGAGGATGATCCAATCACAGGGCAATAAGATACATGTATTATGAGACAGTGATTTTTAAGCAAAAAGGTGAATTATCTATCCTCTTTCACAGAGGTCTATTTTTCCCATAATGCTCCAATATAAACTGCAGTACCATCAGTGAGTCTAACTTTTGTGTGACAAAAAATAGATTTCCTCATTTTCTATTAAATATATTATACAGAAAGTAGTAAAACAGGCTGTATATCAAAGAAAAATATCTGAAAGCAAAACGGAAAATCTTAAAAAGCATTTTAAAATGAAAATATTACAGAAAGGTACCAGTGATTTCTTTCAGAACTACTGTTAACTATGGCCCAAATCCTTCTCTTATTCAATTAAATGGAAAAATTGATATTAACATTAAATGGGGAGAAGATCATGCTCAAACGTATCTACAAGATATCTATCAATACTCTTTCAAACACATCATTAAATAATTTACCACACACTGTAACGGCATTCAGTTAAAGAAAAAAGATTAACTTTAATGACCTATGCATCAAACAGAAATTAAATAGGCTATTAAAGATTTAAAAGTAAAAAATGCTACTGGCTCAAACATCTAAATTGTAACATTCAATACCATGAATCACTTGCCTTTTAATGAGAAATAGAAAAACCCAACCCTCAGGTGCTGAACACCCTCAACTCCCACTGAAGTCAATGGGAGTTGAAGGTACTCAGGACCTGCTCAACACCTCCCAGGATCAAGCCCTTACTGAATAGTGAGGATAAGGGCATTTTTTCATGTTGGAAAAAGGAAACAGAAATCTTTTGATAGGTCAAAAGTTCAAACCATCTCATTAATATGTTTTATGCCACACTATTCTATAAACCTCTTGATAAAGTGACATCCCAACCCCATCAGGCACCAGTTACTCTTTACATATTTTATTATATTCCTATAACATCACTGCAATAGCCGGGGGCAGGTTGTTTTGTTTGGTTGTTGCTCTGGTAAGAGCCGATTAAGACAATGCAAGGTCTTGGCAACAATGCTGTACGGATCTCACCCTACACTATTCCTACAGGCTCTTACGACACTCATCACCATG
>ML675626.1:28132787-28286137 GCA_007922155.1 Mesoclemmys tuberculata
TCCAGGGTGTGCGGTGTAGGGTGCGTGGTGTAGGGTGCAGCATCCAGGGCATGTGGTGTAAGTGCAGCGTCCAGGGTGTGGTGTAGGGTGCAGTGTCCAGGGTGCACGGCGCAGGATGCAGTGTCTTGTTCCCCCCCCCCCCGGCGGGGTTAGTTTCGGTCCACACGCGAAGGACCCACGCGCCGCCCTCGCCCGCCCCGAGGCACCCGCGAAGGCGGCAGGGCCGTCCCGGGGTCGGCACGGGTAGCGCGGAGGGGCTCTGGGGAGGCCAGGGATTACTGCCCCGCGCTCCCTGTCTGCAGAGACCCCCCGGGACTCGAGCCAGGTTGGGGGGGGCGGGGCGGCCCCAGGGGCTCCGCCGGTCCCGCGCCTCAGGGAGCGCGGCGGGCACGCCCCCCGCCCCCCGCTCACCCCGCCCCCGCTCACGGCCAGGCCCTGGCTGCGGGGGGCAGGGCGGGTGAAGCAGGGGCCCCAGGGGCACTGGAGGGCGCGGGGGCCGAGGGCCGTTGGGGGCCCAGGGGAGAGGCGCCCGGAGCGGGGCCTGCCGGGGCCCTAGAGCGCGAGGGCGAAGGCCCTCAGGAGCCTTGGGGCGGCAGCGCCGCGGCCCTCACCCTGCGCGGCCTCCCGCGCGCGACCCGCCGCCTCAGCCCAGCCGCGCGCCGCCCGCACATGCGCGGACGGGGGGGGGGGCGGAAGCGCCGGCCGGCAGAGCGCATGCGCGCCTTCTCTCGCCTGCTTAAAGGCCAGCAGCAGCCCCCCGGAGGCGCGTGGCGGGCGGGGCCTTCGCGCGAGCGCTGCGGCCCCCGGCTCCGGGCGTGAACGTCCGCCGCCAGGGGGCGGCGCGAGCCCCGTTCAGCAAAGCGCCTGCGCACGGGCTTGGTTTGGTGGCCCGCGTTCGAATCCCGGGGCCGCGGAAAGAGCCGCGCCAAGCTCAGCGCCTGCTGAAAGCGGCTGGGGCGCGGGTTGAAGCACCTGGGCCCCCCCTGACACGGGTGGGGCTGCACCTGGGCTTAGCTTGCAGCAGCTGCTTAAATGCTTTGCAGACAGCAGGGCACTGGTGCAGCAGTTAGGAGACGGGAATTGGCTGAGGCTGGAAGAAAAGGAGCCTTTGGCCAATGTCAGCCGGCTTAAAAAGGAGCCCTTCTTCTTTGCCTCTGAAAGGACCATTGGCTTTCTCTTCCCTCCTCCAGGGTCTTGCAAACATGCCTGCTCTAGCTTGGCATTAGCTGGGGTTTAAATTTGCTAGAGGCTAGTTGTTGGGTCACTCCTTAAAGCCCTTTCCTCACCGGGCCAGGATTCTTGGTGGGCCATGTAATATTTTCCATTTAAAAAATAACCCTCTAAATAGGCTTCAGTTACAGTAAAATTATGCTCCTACATACATATTACTTCCACAAGAGCAAAATATTAAGGAACAGAAGTCATATTTTTCACAGGGGTTTGCTTTGGCGTGTTTTTCATTTAAATCAGTGAATAATTGCTGAAAGCGACATCTCGGTAAGCTAGCACAGGCCGTCTCAACACATCAGCACGGCCACACTTTCATGAGAATCATCCTGCTTCACTGCGCATTACACTTGGTTCCGGAGATCAGTTTTACAGAGAGGGATTGCGCTGTCTTAATAATAAACTAAGCATCGCTGATGTGCAGAGAAATTGTTTCTGCCTTTTCTGGCAATAATGCTGTGAAATGGTTTTTTCTTCTTAACAAGAGCATTGACTTGTCAATACAGCCTTGATGAATATGAACAGAAATCCGGGCAACACATGTCTAGCTCTTGCCACTTGATAAAGAAGTCAAGGGTGACTGAGCGAAGGTCAAAGCTGAATTAATTTGCATACATGACAAGAGAAATGATATCCGATTGCATCTGTCATCTCTTCAGAACATGCCAGGTGTCAAACGGTCGACACAACATAGCGTCCACATCATTGGTACAGGTAATCGTATTTAAAAGGTCATAGAAAAAGAATATGTGAGTCAATATTATTTGATAGGCTATAAAAGGAGACAATTTTAACTGACTAGGGCATATTTTTTTCAAATTATATTAAAAACAAATGCAAAATAATAAAGTATAGATTCAAATCATGCCTACCTTACTAAGACAGGAAATCCCATCTGTGTAATGACAACAGAACTTGGCCCACAGGGTCTGATCCAAAGCCCACTAAAATCAATTGGATTGATTTGAGAGGGTTTTGGATCAGGCCCTTACTGAGCTTTGAATACACTGTACCTAGAAAATATTGTTCCTGCCGTTGGATCACTTGTTCCCCTCAGAATCTGAGCCAGTTAGAATAGTGAGTCTAGCTTGCTGCTAGAGATGGAGTGATGTGTGTGTTTGACCAAAAATCTAATTCTTAAGGACGTTGCCACCCACCTCTATCCTTTATCATGGTACATTGAGAAAGTTGTGCATGGTTCCCCACTCATGGCTTACAGATCTTTTGAAATTAATCTAGAGTGCACTTTATTCCATAAAAAATGTTTCTTATAAAAGTCACTGAGATTGGTGCTGCACCTAGATGGTATAGATTCTGTAAACGCCCTCGAGAGGTCCAGACACAATATGTTTAAGTCCCTCTGCAGCCACAGAGTTAAATTAAGTGCTTTCTTGAATCAAGACCTTAAGCCTCAGAATGTAGCATCGCACATTTTTCACGAATTCGGATTCTCATTCAGATTGGCCCAGATCCATCCCTAATATACACCAAGCCACCCATACAGAGCTGTAATGGGAATCAAACTCAGCATGGATTCTTACCAACAGTGCAAGAGCATGAAATAACATTGCAACCCCTGTTTTCCACAATAACAATACAAACTGTAAACCTGGCAATAACGTTCTGGATTTTGTATGCTCTTGATTGCAGGGTATACTCCAGCCTGTTAGCCTATGACACTCATAAGAACCCACAAAAGAAGTGTGCCACAAGAAGAGCTCCTACATGAAGGCATAAAAGTATGCATCCTTGAAAAATGTGTTTTATTTAAGCTATGTTAAATGAATCCTTACTGAAGTTTGAATAATTTTGTGGGATTTAAGGATGGGCCAGTGCCAACCCCCACTTCCTCCCCTCAGATCCAAATAGCCACAATTTTTGGAAAAGTTTGTATCCAGATCCAAACGTCACACCCAGATAGCAGGCAGAAACACTCCCAAAATCTGGGAAAGTTCAGATCCAAAACGAACAGTTGTTTTTTGGGTCTGTCTGTGCAGGACATATCACAATCACGGACTAGTTTGCCACATTTAAATCCAATAATTGTTACTCTGCCTACAGTGTGTGTGGGGGGGGGGAAGGTAGCTGGGTCACAGATTGGGAATGGATTAAAAAAACAGAAGAGGCAGAGTTTCTGAATTAAAATAATCAAACTATGCCTCTAAAGGGACCAGTTATTTTTACTGAGTTGAATCCAGTCCCAGATTTAGGCACTTGGTGGGAGTTAGGGACCTAAATACCTTTAAAGATCTGGACCTCAGTTCTGACTCAGGCAAAGATCCATGCATATATGCGAGAGTTTGCCAGGAAAGGACCTCAGCATTTAACCCACTGAGTTTTATTTTTCTTTGGTGTTCTCTTGATGGTTGCACATTCATGAGTATTTTACTCTGTGGCATGCTTGGATCTATTTTTTCACTAGTTTAAAGAGACAGTGGGCCAGATCCATAGCTGGTGTAAATCAGCATAGCTCCACTGAAGTCATTGGCGCTACTGTTGTTTACACCAATATTTTCAACTTATATCCACTTTCAGTGCTTGCTGTACTTGGATGAACAAATATACCGCAGCATGCTTTGCTCTGCAGTGAAAATTCCCTGGCTCTTTATTTTCTTTGGTAGCCCTAACAACTCAACGTATGCCATATTTTATAACTGAATCAAAATGGATGTTTTTAAACATTATTTGTATTGATTCGAACACAGCACTTACGGGTTTTCATAGACAGCAGGGTAATGGAGCAGGCCATTTTGTACTTTTATGTTACATATAAAAATTAAAAAAGAATCAATAGAATTCACTTCTATGTCATAAACATTTTTTTCTCCTGATCTTATGACCTCCAGGTCTCAGCTATTGAAATCTTTAGCGTAGCCTGACAAATTCTCTAAGTCAACTCCATACTACAGGATCTTTCAGTCCTTCAATTAAACAACTGAAAATGGATACCACCTGTGCTCTCATATTTATTATGTCATTAAAGTCCATTATAATTATACTGTGCTGATGACAAATGGCATACCAGAGAACCGATGGCCTGGGTTTTTTTAGGTAACCATTTTATGCAATATAAACTGCACCTCTAACTTTGTTTCAAATGCTTGAAGTCCTGATAAAATGAAAGAGGGACAAACACGTGGCTACCGTTTTCATTAATGTTTTGCCAAACTGTTGACCGGGCAGAAGATATTTCATGTACCCAGTGGATTTTAATCCCACTAGAAGAAATAATATATAGGAAATCTGAAAAGTTAAATACTACTGCTTCTTCTCTCAGTTACACTGATGTAAATCGGCAGTAGCTCCACTGAAGTCAGTGTAGTCCCATCACCAGTGTAAGCAAGATCAGAATCAGTCCTGATATTGATTTGAAGGCTGTTTTCAAAAGACTATTATTGGACTTCACGTGAATTCCAGTATAAATGCCTTTTGAAAGCACATATTTAATGGGACATAAGCACATGTTTAAAGTTAAGCGTACTGTATACCTAAATGCCTCTCTGAATGAGGACCTTAGCGCTTCACACTTGCTCAAAGCACAGTTTCCAGTTTCTTTAGGTTTTATCTCGTTTTAATTGCTATTTCTCATGCACACACAAAATGTTAGGTGCAATCCAACTCTGACTTCACTCCTTCCTTCACCTTTAGGGCAACAAGTCATTGTTTAGATTCCTATCCAGTAAAACAAGGGTGCTGTTGTGTGCCATATCTCTGCGGGACTGAAGCAGAAGTATAAAGTTTAATGATCAGGTAACACCGTCAGCTTTTCGCCTTGCAGTTTGCTTTCATTTCCCTGCTCTTGTTTTCAACTAATGTACCTGCATTTTGTAAAGACTATCATTTACTTTCCTGTCACATTTACTGTTAAAATGAAGTTGTCAGGTCTGTCGAGACCCAAAGGATGACATTAAAGAATCAAATCACAACGATGTAGACATGCCCAGCAGGCTATGGACGCGCAGGGTGGTGAGATGACAATAGCACAATTACACTTTGAGAGAGGATTACATATTGCAATCCAAATTGATAAAAAGTGCAGGTGGAAGAGAGGGAAAAGGTTATTTTAATGACCATATAAGTCCCAAGATTATGTTTGCTAACTCTGCTGTTTGTACAGCGCCTAGCACACCTGAGTTCTAGTCCATGACTGGGGATCCTAGGTGCTACCACAATACACCTTAATCATAAATGATAATAATAATATTAAATTAATAAATGAAGTCTCTAACTTCAAAATATTCAGCCAATTTACAAAAGTTTAAGCAGATTCTCAAAGTTAGGGATTTTTAAAACAGTTAACAGAACCTGCCAAAATATATCGTTATTTCAAGGACAATAATAATCCCTAGCTCTTATCATCAGTTTATCTCTAGGTGCTTTACAAAGGAGTCTGCATTTTACAGAGGGGAGAAAGCGACTTAGCTAAGGTCACCTAGCAGGCCAGCAGAGCTAGGAACAGAGCCTGGTTCCCTGACTCCTAGTCCTGAGATCTATACTCTAGGCCAGTGGTTCTTAACTTGGCCCAATCAGCACACAACTGCAGCCCATGTGACATCCTTAGGGCCATAAAGGTAGTATATATTGTGTAGATGCGGCTTACGGAACACAGAGAGAGCTGCATATGCAGCCCACAATAAATAGATTGAGAACCACTGCTCTCGGCCATACTAGGTTAAACCTTGGGATCAGCATTTTTCAGTTTTAGGGTGCAGCTCTTACAAGGGAGATGAGCGTCCAACTTTCACTGACTTCACTAGCACTAAGCACTTCACAGAACTGAGCCGGGAATTAGCAACAAGACTTTCTACACACTCCAGAGCATTCAGTGGGCCCAGATCGTTTTCCCTTCAGAAATGGATGTATTTAAAATTATGCTCATCAGTATGCTCATGGAGTCCAAATGGCCTCTCATAAATTTGCTGAGCAATTTGTTATACAATGATTAACATTGCACGCATGCAGGGAGTGCAAATCTGGAACTCTTCACTACTGTGGACATTTAAGACGTATATTTTTAGTTCTAAAAGTTTCATCAGAGCCATAGCACATTACAATATTTGCTCCATAAATGTTCTGCCGCCCACTGTTTTTATTGAGTGGACTCATCTAATATTTATACATGCTTAGGCCCAAAAGAATGTGTAAAATGAAAAGGGCAGGCCTGTAATTTCATGTAATTGGCCTGACTGAATGCATTAAAAATAGCAGATTATTGAAAGTATTCACTGTTCTTTGCCTTTGGCTGATACCTGAACTGGCTGGGAACCAGGAGCGTTGACTGAGTAATGCTGACATTTTAAATAGAAGTAATACAGGTGCTGATGCAGTGAAACAGATGCTTGGTGCATTGAAGGATATTTAATCTAAACCTTCTCGCCACCACCTCAGTAAGCCACTGTTAAACTCTTTCACTAACGCAGCACCCCATCCCGCACAGCCTTAACTCGCTAGAGCAGTCTTTGTATTAATTTCAGTGCGACTGCCTGCATGAGGGAGGATTTGTAGCACTGAGTTCTCACTGCTGCTCCTTTCCTAGTAAAAGTTTGGGGACCTAGGAATGTTCCAGCTGGAAGCAGAAATTGATGGCGTCAGGTATTTTCTTTGATGCAGTCGTGTTTATTTGCAAGGAATGCATCAAGTCCTGTGTCGCTGGGAAATGAAAACGAACCATGGCTGTTTTCAGTCCAAAAGCCCTTTCTGTGAATTTGGCACCTACCTTTGACTAGTCTGCTCCAGCCCAAAGCCTGCTTGAACCACTAGTACTTGAGACTCGCAGCAGACAGAAGAGTGAATTTGTGTGTGTGTGTCCCCAAGCAGAAGGGAGAGTTTGTGGCTAGATTGGGTTAGATGTACAGATGATGGTGACTCAATCTTGCTGCCTGACTGGGGTGAGGCCTATATATAAACAAGGATGGAAAAGAACAAGATTTAAGGCACACACCTACTTGATTTTGTGCATGTGAGCAATGTAATGTTTTATGCAAGTTACTCCATGCAGACATGCATGTACAAGGTGAATACGCTTATTAGCAGAGCTGCAGCAGTCTGCTCCGTGCTCTAAATACTGTGCACTAATGTCACTTTCAGCAGCGCTGGGATTTTCGGATTACAGTGGGGTAGTCTGAAATGACCACATCATTACAATTAGCATGATACACTTGGGTTGGTATAAGGCCACTTGAAAGAACGACCGGCTTCTTAGTGCATTAAACTTTACAACACTTGGCATCTGTGAAACACAGTGCTTTGGAAAAATGGCTTCCATCACTAACACAGAGCCACAGTCATTCTAGCTCTGTAAAATTCCTGCTGCCAGACCGGGCAACTCCACTTAATAAAATGGAGCTCCTGTTTAAAAATAGATTCATCCTTCCTAGAGGGCAGGAGGAGTTTTAAAGGGACAGGACTGCAGATGAGTAAATGGCATCTGGCATGTTCAAATGGAGAATGAAAACCATTTCCCAAGAGTCTTTGTCTATGACAGTTAGCAAACCCCGCAGTGGGTGCCTATTGAGCAGCGAGTTCAATTTGAGGCCTTTTAAACAGGATTTAAGCCCTGTCATTACATAGGAACATACAATTCAAAGGATCACCTTTTCCCTAAAGTCCAGTTGTTGCACTTGATGTCAGTAGGTATGAAACTGCAAACTGTCCCTGAAGCAGCACTCACAGCTCAGGAACGCTCTTCTCATGTTGGTATCCAGATAGCGTCACTTAAATCTAAAGAGGTGTAGTAGGCCATGTTAGAGTCACATAGCAAGCATGGATATTGGTAGGCCGCATTGAGGTATCCATCTATCTATCCATCAGAGCTGCACAAATACTTCCGAAAAGGATTTACAATCCTTCCTTTGACAAAACCCATGCATTCCCATTGATTGTGTTTACAGCCCTCCCCCCCTACGCTTTTACGTGAGCCGTTTTTGGGAGAGGCAGGAGGGCTACAAGAATGTTTGTGGAAAGCAGAGCTCAGGTGACTCTTAGCTGTTCGTAGTGGAAGTGTTCATGCAGCCATCTTGAGATTGCTTTGGTTTCCTTCCTCCTGTTTCTATCATTATTTGTATTTGCACAAAGTCCCAGTCAGGATCAGGGCCCCCGTTATGCTAGGTGCTGTACAAACTCCTTGGAACAGGGAGTGCCAATGTGGAATGCCAATTGAAGTGTGGGGAGTTACACAGAGGAGGCCCTGGCGTGGTGGGGATGGAGAGCAAGCCCACCCTGTACTCACCCCACAGCACCTCCCATCCCACTGGGCTGGGCCTGGCTCCCCCCTCAGACCCACTGACTCTCACCACAGCATGCAGGTAGATTTTTCTCCCACGATGGCATGCCCTGCCCCCTTCCTGGTCCTGGCACCATTGTGTCACCTGCCCTGAGCAGGGAGGTGGCAGGCCCAAAAGGGGTCAGGCCATGGCCCAGTTGGTCCCCACCAAGGCAGCCTATGCCTTGGAAGAGATGGTCCCTGCAAAGAGCTGAAAATCAAATTTAGAAAAGTTTCATTCATCCAGTCACGGAGCAGAAACAGTAACAGGTGACTAATGTGACCAGTCAGTCACCAGGAATAATGCAAATAGTCAAAGCAAATCCATACTCTGAAATACATTCACATTACCTGCTTTACCACATGTAGCTTCTGGGAGCCAAATTCTTCTCAATATAAATCCAGAATAACTCCCCTGAAGTCAAAGGAGTTAGTCCAGTTTTACATCGGTATCACTGAGAGCAGAATTTGGCCCGCCCTGGGCAAACCAAGGTTTAATACTTTGCAACAGAACACTGAGTTTTTTAAAAAGTGAGAAATAAAATTCAAAATCATTTTTGCCCAAAACTGGCAAAGAATTATTTGGTTTGAGAAAATATTTGGAAATGATTGGCTGTCTCCCAAACGAATATTTCCTGCTATTCAAATCAGATGCTCAAAAAAAAAAAAAAAAAAAAAAGAATCAATCAATGAAAAACCTATTTCTGGATTTCAGTTTGAGAAACAAGATACTTTGACAAGGCTGATTGGAAAAAATTGGACAAAATCTTTTCCAGTGACAAAAGCTGGCAGGGGGAATGTTGATTTTTCTGTGTCAGTTTCCAATCTGTTCTACCACTCAGTCACGTTTTATGACAAAGTAGCAGGGAAGAAATTTTTGGATATGATTCTCAAAGACAGATGGGCATGCATTTGAGTTAAAACTGAGGATTCCTAGAGTAAACAAGATTTTCCTCCCAACACAAAGAAACAGGGCTTCGGTGAGGACCAAATGATACATCCAAGTTAAACTTTCCAGCACAAATATATCTTTAATATAATGAATAAAAGCTGCCTCCCTTGGAGTCAATGGCAAAAATCCCATTGACTTCAACAGAGTCAGGATTTCACCTGATCTTTCTCAATAAATAATATTGTGTCAATGGTTTGTTTGTTTTTTATATTCCTGAATTGTATTCAGTCAGCTGTTTAGAAAATCCCATCAGACTGATATTGACATTTAACGTTGTCAGCACATTTTTAAATAGAAAATATCTCTTCAGAATGCAACAAATATGAGTTGATCAGAAGTGGACTTTCCCAACAAATTTGATTTTAAGAAAATGAACACTAGAGGTCAATCTAACAACTTGTACCGGAAATGTATATCCCTGGAATAAAACACTACAGACTGTTTTCTGTACACAGCATACCTCTAACTACAACCACATGACTGAATTGGCAACATAGTTCATATCTAACCAGGAGTCTGTTCTATGTTTTAAATTTGTTCTTGTCTTGCTATAAATTAGCATTTCTTTTCTAGAGTTTGCTTGTATGATCGCTATCCCAATTCACATAACTTGTTAATGTACTTACTACCAGTTTATGAAGTGAAAAGGAAAAGAAGCACTTGAGTATGTAGGTATGTGGGGCCAAATGTATCCCTGATGTAGTTCCATTGACGTTGACGGAGTTAGATTACGAATGAATATAGGAACAAAGGAACAGATTAGACTAGTCCAGTATCCTGTCTCCTGTGGCCAGTTGTTTCAGAGGAAGGAGCAAGAATCCTTACAGTGGACCATTATGGAATAATCTCACTGTTTGGTTTATGACCTGAAACATTAGGCTTATATCCTATTTAACGGAAAGGTGGACATTCTCATTATCCACATTTATTCTTTTTAAACTCTTACTCAATTTTTAGATTCAGTAATATATTGTGTTCCACGCGTTAAATGTGCACTCGGTAAAAATGAACGTTCTTTGATCAGTTGTAAACGTGTTGCCTTGTCAGTTTCAGTGCATTTCTGCTTTTGCCATTTCCACAAGGGAAGCAAATAGGAGCACTTGCTTGCTTCACCTTCTTTATACCATGCATCATTCTGCAAGCCTCTATCATGCCTTTTCTTACTGGACTTCTTTCTAAACTAAGCAGTATGTAGGGACATCTGCATTCAAGCACTGATCTAATACCAGGGAAATTTGCATTGCAAGCTCCTAAGGCAAGGGCCGTTTGTTTGATCTGTGTTTGTATAGCGCCTCACTCAGTGGGGTCCCAATCTATGATTGGGATCACCAGGTTTGATGGTAATAGTAAATAAGGAATAGTGATGATAGGCTTGGACTTCCCAAAGCAAAATCTTCTCTACAGCTGGCTTTCTGTTACTATATCCCAGAGCTAAATATGACTTGCAGTCAGGCCGGGATGATTCTGAATGTGAAAGCACACTTCTTTCTCTACATGATAGTTTTGTTTATGAATACAAAACACTTAGTAAACTACCACTGCTATCCAAAGAAATGATCTAGTGGTTCTGGCCTAACAATCTCCTCATTCCTGAGGTTTGTAAAATAGATAATGATCCAAAGAAATGTTGAAGACAAATTCATGCTTCTCCAGTTGTGAGGCTGTCTCCACAAGTGAGACGCTGGCTCAACCAGAGGAGATTCAAGGAAACTCAGATCAAAAGATTAAGGACCCTGATCCAGCAAAGCATGTGCTTAACTTTAAGCACATAAGTAGTCTGATTGAAGTCAACAGGACTGGCCATGTGATTAAAGTTAAGCACATGAGTAAGTGCTTTGGTGAGAGTCAGAGCTAAAATATAGCTCTTCTCTCTAAGAGCTTGTCTACATGGGGAGTTATTCCAGAATAGTTATTCCAGATTAATTCCAGTATCTGGATGCTCTTATTCCAGCAAAAGAGTGCCTTATTCCAAATTAGTTTACTCCACTTTCAAAGTGGACCCTCACTTTAAATTCACCCCCTACCTTATTCCACATTAACTGTCAGGTGTAGATGAGTCCTTACTGTGGACCAGATTTTGCAACCCTCACTCGTGAAACGTAGCCCTTATTCACACAAGTATTCCCTGTGAATAAGGACTGTAAATTTTGGTTCTGAATGGCCTCCTGGAAATCAGCCATAAAGGAGAGCTCCATATGGCAATCTTGAATATTTACTTGACAGCTTGGCTTTCACCAGATCCTTCATGGATATGGCCCAGCAAGGCAGAAGAGCAAACAGACTGCTGCTCAACACTTCATATTTCAAGGCGGAGGAGGAATCTTCCTTTACTCCTTCAAACATGCAACAGCCCGACCAACACTGGAGAAACCCACCTTGAATATGCTGGTTCTAGCCAGCTCCCAGTGGCAAGCCTGTTCTTGAGCCAGCTCATATAGAAGCTAGCTAAAGTCATCTAACTCTGCTACAGACTCGTCAAAATCAACCACACGCTCATCTAACTGAAGCTAAACATTCTAGACCTGGCCCAATCTGGATTCAGGCAGGCCATGGAACTGAAACCACTTTAGTAGTGCTGATGGATGCTCTCCTCCTGGCAGTGGATAGAGGGCAGGCATCCATTCTCCTCCTGCTGGACCTCTCTGCAGCATTCTTTACTGTCGACCGTGAGATACGGAGCTCTCACCTGAGAGTGGTGGCAAGGGTCCAGGGAATGCCCTAAAATGCTTTGAGCCCTTCATGGAGGGACGCACCCAATGAGTAAGGATGGGAAATTGCACCTTCACCACTAGACCCCTCACTTGCAGCATCCCACAAGGATCAGTTCTCTCAGAAGGCTTTTTCAACATCTACATATAGCCAGTAGATGAACCGGTCAGACAGCTCAGACCCAAGTGCCAGCAATATGCAGAGAAGACACAGCTCTACCTATCCTTCACCATACATAACCTCACCACTGCGGCGCAGTGTTTGGATGAGATCCGCTCCGGGATGAAGAACAGCTGGCGGAAGCTGCACCCGTGCAAGGCAGAGGTGTTGCTGGTGGGCAGAGAAAGAGAGCACTTGAAGAGCTCACAGCCACGGTGTGGTGTCCTCTAGTTGCAGGCTCACACCTACAATGGGTTAACTCAATCCATTGCTCAGGAATATCCTTGGTTTCTCTGACATACAGGTCTATCATGGCTGGGTGGCTGGGAGATGCCATCCCATCATGGTTGATGATGGCCTGGCCCCAATTACTAACATCTTTGTCACCTCTCTGCTGGACTACAGCAATGTGACATATCTGGGCATGAAGCCTTCAGTGCTTAGGGAACTGTAGAATCATAGATAATTAGGGTTGGAAAGGACCTCAGGAGGTCACCTAGTCCAACCACCTGCTCAAAGCAGGGACAACCCCAACTGAATCATCCTGACTCTAGCTAGTATGAAACACTGCAGTGGGTCTCCTCTGTAACACAGGCTACTGCGAGCACATCCCACCCTCCTTTGCTCTCTACACTGGCTTCCCATACAATATCAAATCAAGTTCAAGTCTTGGTTCCTCTCTTTAAGGTGCCCTATGACCTGAGCTCAGGATATATAAAAGAACCTAAAGCTCCAGGATGAAGATCATGGTCAATCATCGCACTCCTCTGGCACAATGGTCTCCACAATCAAGCTAAAGCTCCTCATTGCAGGGAGACAGAACTTTCACAAGAGCCAGTCTAAGATGGTGGACTGAGCAGGAATTAAGGACCATCCCAAATTTCCCCACCCCCAGTGCCAGGTGTGTTTCTTTGACCTTGCCTTCTCTAACATAAACACAGAGCAACAGGTATATTAATAAAATACAACAAAATAAACCCTACCAAAACAAGGCACTCCATTGCACACGCTTCTCCCCGGGGGGAGAGGATGGAAGAACAAACTACACATGACAGGTGTGTAGTCCCATCACATAATGCACGACTGGAAGGCTCTCGGACACTACGGTAATGAGCATGGTCCAAGAACCTGTCTAGAATAGAATAGATTGTGACCTAGCTCCTTACCCTGTGGGGAGCAAGGGAAGGAAGGTTTTTTCTGCTCTCTCTCAGATTACCTGGATCTAATATGGTGCCTGATCCCATCTGTGTAATTGGCTCAAGGCAGGGACGTGTCCCCCTAGTCTACTTGTCCGTTAAGTGCAATGCACACAGAGTAATAATAACAATGAGTCTGAGCACAACTGGGTCAGGCACACTGTAATGGGATTGCGATCAGGCACTTCCCCCATGTGCCGCACCTCCCTGCAAACACTTTTACTCCTTGTATTAACAGAGTTTAAAGAAGTAAAAAAGAGGTGGAGTTTAACTCAGGCTCCTCTCCTGTTATACTTTAACATTATGGGCTTTAACGCTCTGGATTGGAAAAGTAGCCACAAATAGGCTGGGGCATTCACTCTGCCAACATGCAAGTGTCTCTAATTCGACAAGAACTCTCCAGTATGTCGGTAAGGGAAGAATACGTACGTAAGTTCAAACCATCCCTGCAACAAAGGGTTTTCCATTCCCAAAGAGCCTGCGTGGGCACACAGCATGACCACTTCCAAAGATGGGGAAATGCCAGGCTTTTGACTAACACAAAACACTACTAAGCCAAGCGAAAACAGGCCACTGCCACCTCTGTGCCAGCTTACCGCCACGGGGAAAAGCAAAACAGCACAAAAAGCAAAACAGGGTGGATCAAAGCGTGTCTTCAGTTACACTGGTGTAATTCTACTGCCTGGGTACAATGGTGGCCAGAATGTATATAGTATGTGGATATCTTAATGAATTTTTCCTTTGCACCAGTAGGGATAGAACACAGCTCCTCCTGCTTCAAACATATCAATTCCTCTTGAGCTCATGGAGAGTCTCCATTAACAGTATAGAGGCTATGGCACAAAATTCAATACTGCTGACTCCACCCAGAAGAGGGCAGTGGTGACATGTACAGATTAACTGTGTCATTACAGTGCTATCTACACACATTTCTAAGGGGCCAGCATGCATGACTGACATTTTGCAAAGATCTCTGGTGCGGCAGAAAAGAGTGGTTAAGAAATGTACGTGCTAAAGATGATTGGCATCAATCGATGGGGAAACTGTGTTTGTTCTGTGCTGCTATCTGATGTGTTCATTATAACTGATGTTCTGTACCAACTGGCTCTGCCACCCTCCTTTAATTTATTGCAGCCGTCTTGTTAGGTGATAAAACGGCAACAGGCCAACTGAAATCAGCAACGCAGACGATGATACCCTGGAAGTGAAGGTGAAAGAGACGCCTGACGTGTGCCGAACCGGCTGCGTAGGTCGAGTTGGTTGCTCATTTCGGATCCTACAAAGTACGGAGAACCTCATCTCTCAGTGATTTGGAGATGGGGGCTACTCGGCACCTTGCAGCCCTAAATCAGGGAATTCTGATGAGAATGGGTTACATTTGTGGAGCTGTTCTGAATCCTTGCACTCCCTGACCTTCCTAAATCAAGGTCAGGGAGTGCAAGGATTCATTGCTAAATCAATATACATCTCCTCCTAGTAAATAAGTGTGTCAGGGGGGTTTTAATGGCACATTGGGTAGCCATCTTTCTAATGGCTGGCAACTAGACCCCAAAAGCCCCGCCCCTGTTCCGCCTCTTCCCCCCCAAGGTCCCGTCCCTGTCACATGCTCCTCTCCACCTCCATCCCCGCTCACTGGATTGTCTCGAGCCTGCCTGCAGGTGGGAGGCAGCCCCAGCTGAGCAGGGGCTAGGGCAGGTTAATGACCCGACACCTCCCCTGCACTCCAGTGGTAACCAGACTTTTGTTCAGGTACCATTTAGGGTTGCCAAGTCCCCCAAAACCAGGCAACTGGCAACACAAAGGGTACCCAGACACAGAAGCCAAAAACCAGACTGTCCAGGTAAAAACCAGACAGGTGGCTATCCTAGGCGCATGGTGTCAAGGCTATTTTTGTCAGCAAAGCCGAGCCATTCATTTGTGTCCCCCATTTCCCCCATGCAGCCTTCCCAAACACACCAAGTGGGCTGCAGACCCACCTTCCACAAGGAAATGAGAACCAGAAATGCAAGATCACCCAGCATGAAGCCTTCCGTGCAAAGATCTAACACCCCTTCAAAGCCAGAGTGAATGCAGTTCTACCTGCATCAATTTAGTCCTGGCTTCTGTATCACCAGGGTGAAGGAAATGGTTAAATGCTAACAGAAGGAAGGGTAATTGAGAGCTCATTGTGTATACACATAGCATGTTTGTCTGGATGAAGGAGGCCTATCCCTCATGGCTGATGTTTAGATGGTGGGGCTGAATAATCGGTCTATTTATGGTACTTTATTTTCATATAATTAGACCTATATTACATTTTCAAGGAAAACAAATAGCTCTGAGACAGCAGCACATGCCGCTAGATTACATACCCTTTACCAAAATAAACGCTGGGAGGAGAAAATAGGCATAAAGGAAAGAGATGTCATTGAAATGAACACTGGTGCAGTCAGAGACAGCAGGGACAGGATGTGCAGGGCGGGGGCTTAGTGGAAAATTGACCACTGACACTAATACGGTTTTCAGTGGGGAGCTAAATTACACCCTAAAGGTCTGAAGCTGGGAGGTGCTCATTTCTCTTTTCACTGACTTCTACAGTACAGACTTAAAGGCACTCAGCATTTCACAGGCAAGGAGCTGCAGCTCTCAGGATCAGGCCCCAGTGGAGGGGCATTCAAATCTTTCCCAGTGCAAGGTCACGTAAATTGCATGTCAACGGAGCAGCTTGCAGTTGCCCTCCAGCTTCAATGTGTCAGAGCCGTCCAGAGGGTCGGCTCCCAGCATGCAATTTTTCAATTCACGTCATTTCAATGTGACTGTGTTGGCAGGACAAGATAGACAAGTGTTGCCAAAGTGTAAGAAAAAGACAGAGCCCCTCAGTTATGTGTCAGGGTGAGTCTAACTCACTCAGGATAGGGTTACAAGCCCTGTTCCGGGTTTCATTTCCCTCTATTCCTGACCTGGCAGTGGGTTGCGGCATAGCATAATACGGTCTCTGCTACCTTTCACCTTTCTTCCGAGCCACATCACAAAGCTGGCCGTGTCCACGTTGCAGAACTCTGCACTTTGTGCTAATGTTAAGGGGAGCTGTATCTATTAAAGCCACGACAGGAGCAGACCCTTGCTGAATGGCACAGGAGCCGCCTCAGAATAAGGCATGCCGGTCAATATAGAAGGTTTATTGACTTTATTGTCCTTCACGATTCAAGAGTTAATTCAGACTCATGTATGCTACCTTTTCATATATTGCTATCTCCAGCCAGGGGCTTTTCCACTCTATGACAAGTAACCTTTTACCAGTCAAGGTTGATCTCGGGATCCACCATTTCTCCTATGGGCGATAGATACCCCTTGGCTAAACATAGTAAGGCCAAGTCACGTTCCATCCAGAGAACTTTCTTAGTGCTCACTGCATGCGGAATGCTACTTTACAATAATTAATAATAATAATAATAATAATAAATAAAACCCCCACCCTCATTTGCCAAAGTACCCTGTATCTGAGAGGCACCCTAGTGCTGTGCAAAAATACAACCCAAAAACAACTAACCCCTACACAAACAAGGTTTTCTCACCAAATATAAATATCTGAATCAGCACAAAGGATCCAAAACAAAGAGAAAGCACTCACCAGTAGCTATGCTTGTCTTATGGTTCATGAGATGGAGAAAGAGACTTTGTGGCCAGCACTGTTGTTTCCATTTCCAGGAAACCAAAGAAACAGGACCCTCCTTTCTCGAGAAGAGCTCCTGTTTACAAATGCCTGTGTTCCAAGGAGTTCTTAGGAAGCATTTTTCCCTTGCCAGGAAGAAGTAGATACAGTTGCCAGGACTAAGGGGCAGAACACAAGCATTGTCTACACTGGTAATTTGCTTCAATTCCAGCAATCAAGAGTGAGCCCCCAGTGTAGCTGCGTGAGTGCAAACTACAAGTGCAGATGAGGAAAGCTGTGATTTGCACCAATGGGTCTAACAGTGGTTTCAAGCAGGGCTGAGATCTTCCAGTGCAAAAGGCAGCTTTCCCTATCCACTCTTGGTTTTGCATTGGCTGGCCATCAAATGTTGGAATCAGGGCAAATCCATAGATAAGCCCACAGTCTCTTTCAGATCTTGGCTAGATCTGGATGGCTAGTAACCCTAACCCTCCACATGAAAGCAGAAGGGCTTGATAATATGGCATTGTGTGTGCTCTAGGGTCCTGGTTTTTGTCTTGTTCCCTTAATTCCCCAATATATTGAGAAACATCAGATGCAAATCATTCTAAGTTATATCTGTTTGTTTTTAATTTCCACTGATGCACCAGCATTACTTGCGCTCATGAAATATAGTTGCGGGTATATGTCTAATGTTGTGTGCATGAAATACAATTGGCTGCCTATATAGTATTTATTGATCGGTACGGTCAATAATTACAGTCAGTACCATTGATTTAAATAAGCAGAGAACACAGCTGAAGATTACCCATGCATATGGTCAGTGATTAACATGTGTCCACAGTTGGGTGAATTTCAACACCAGTTCCAGTTTAATGGAGCCTCTTATGAAATGGTCTTTCCTTTTTATAATCAAAAGGAAGAATTTAGGGACAATTCCAACTCCCATTTGCAGACTTCAATGGGAACTGGATCAGACCCTTAAGTGGACAACTGGCCAGGCACATATCATATACTGGGGAGGTATCTGAAATGATATAGGACCCAATCCTGCACTGTGGAAGTCAGGAGGAAGTTTGCAGTTGACTTTAGTGAATAATGGTGACCAGGAGGTAGCTGTTCTCCAGCTGCCCAGAGCATTTTTTGTGAAGTTATTAGAGCAGTGATACGTCAATGAGAAAAAATGGCAGTGGCTGTGGTACAATCACTAGTTAAAGTACACCCTGGAATAAAAAATAGGGCATTAAAAATAAAAGCCCTGAATATAGATGTGTTGGGTTTGATTTGTGCACAGTTTAGGATGGAAAATAGTGCATTAACCATCTGTGTATAAAGTTACTCGATTAGCATATTTAATGTATGTGGAATTTATTCAATATCTGTGTATTCTGGGGCTTTTTGAGGGAGAAGAGCAACAGGAAAATCTGCATTCTGCTGTATGTGCAAAACCATATCTTTCAGCTGTCCCAAATGTTTCATCAGGCATCCACTAGCTCACAGTGAAGAGGGGAGATTGGGAAAGCGAAGCTCCATGCTGGACAGATTTCAAGTTGATAGATCCGTATGCATTTGTCTTTAGTCAAAGGCAGAGGGTGCAACAAACGAGGAGGAATATTTGAGCCAGATCCTCATCTGGTGTAAATCTATATAGTTCTATTGACTTGATTGACACCAGCAGCAGATCTGACCTCCTGACTTCACTGAAGTTGCATCAGTTTACACCAAGGCTGAATTTGGCCCATTGTCCATCCCCGGTTCTGCAACGGGTGCTAGAACTGCTTGCAATCAAGTGATTTGCCAACAATCCACAGTCCACCACAGGGTAGACCAGAAAGGTGTGATGCTGAATGTTGCCACAGGAGTTCAGAATTCAAATTACTTTCATCCCAAAATACCAGGTGTTATCTTTTGGCATTGCGTTGTGTTAGGAGCTTCAGAGGTGTCTGAGAAGACGAGAAATTCAGATTCACAATAACTCATTACATACCAGATTGGATTGATCGATCTAACTATTTTTTCTTGCAGCCCATCACAGTTGTATCTGAGACCCATCCAGGTCAAATCACTAGCAATAGTCTATCAGGTCTGGTATCCTGGTTCTGGCAGTGATCTGTACCTCCCGCATTAGGGGAAGGTGTAAAAAACAGAAAAACCCTAATTCAATGGGTGCAGAGCTGTGCATGAGGGGACGTTTTCTTTCCAGAGGTATGTGGCGATCAGTTTGTGCCATGAAAAGTGAGATTTGATTATTAGCATGCATCACACTCACCATATGTTTGTTTTATTTTGAAAATAAAACAAACAATGTTTCACCCTTCTTTGGCTTGAAATTAGAGGAAGAAACCATGTGAAGAAAATAAACTAATGAAGGGGGCCTATTCCCATCTGCATGCTTACGGAGAACATAGACTAGCCGGTAAGCGGTTACATTCACTGCCCTAGCACCCTCTTTCATCAGCATTTCTCATGGTAGGAGTCCAAGCCCCCACCACCTCTGGAGGCCATCTGTCCTTGTGTGCAAGGCTGAGAATCATCTAGTTCAGATCTCCTGCTGGGTAACAGAAGTCCAACTAACATCCAAACTGTCTCAACAAAGCAGCCCATCCTCTGGGCTCTGTCCTCATTCCCCTTTCTGGCGGTTACTCTGGAGTCTTCTCCCCAGCTCTGATATTGAGCACTGGCTCCCTGAGAGTGGAGTCTTCCTGAGGTATCTGTTCTCCTGTCCAGGAGTCTTTCGCTGTCTCCTCCTCTACGCTAAGCTCTCTCAGTCTTGCATGGGGCCCTGCTCTCCATTAAGTTATAACCTGACCTCTCTTGGACCCGACCCCTCTGGCTGAGGAGCAATTAATTAATTACACTACAGATGTAGTAAATATGACTAACTGGCCTTTAACTCCCTCTAGCCCATGTGACACCCTGTCACATAGCCCTGTAGGTTTTCCTACGGCCATCTGGTCGGAAAGGTTTCTTTGCCAGAAGCTATGAAGTATCCGTTTTTAGTAAACGGGCCAGCTTCTCAGCTGGCGTAAATCAGCAAAACTCCACTGCAGTCAATGCAGCTACAATGACTGAGATCTCTGCAGAAGTTCTGGACTCTTAAAGACTGCTCTGCGATGAAGAAATCATAGTGGACAGTTACGCTTCTCTGACAACTGAATTCTCTACGATAAGGGCAAAGTTTGTGTGGGCGAGAGAACAGCCCTTTTTCGGGAGCCAGTCTCGATTCTGGAATGAACTTTGCCATCACACACCTTCCCTCCCCAGCCCCCCCATGCGCTCCAAGTGCAAGGTGCATTTCTTGGACCTTGCTTCTCTAACGAACATATATTAAAAACAAAAAAAACAAACCACAACCTCAAAAAACAGTCACTCCACTGAACACGTCTCCCCCTGGCGAGAGGATGAGAGAACAGACAACATGTGACAGATGTTAGTCGCTTCACTTAATGCACAACTGGAAGTCACTCAGATACCAACGGAGGTGAGGGGGAAATCTATAAAAGGATAAACTAGAATGGAGAAATTCTGGAATGAGTTTCTCTGGCCTGTGTAACGTAGGAAGTCAGATTAGATTATCAGAATATTCCCCCTTCTGGCCCTAAAATCTATTAATCTATATATTACTTCCTTTATGCAGAACTAAAGCATTTGCATTAGGTTTGTTTACCAATCAAATAATAGCCTGAGGACCCAGCCTTCTTTCTCAAGAACGGAAGAGGATAAGATACTATCTGACCGACAGAAAATCATCAAGATGGGGCAAAGCGTCTCTTCTCGTGCAGCAGGGTGTATAGAAAAGAGAAACAAGATCCCTGATTGTTCTCAGTTGCCGACTCTGTTGGGTTTGTTTCATTTATTTAACCAAACTCCATGTGTATGAAATTCTTCTGGCAAAAAGTTTTTGTATTATCTGCTTTTAGTTGACTTTGCTAGGGTTGCTCTCAGCACAGGGCACAGAAAATGTGGATAAAATTAAGCAGTATGAAAAGAATTCCTCTCACTCAAACCAGGGAGCATATACCTACTGTCTCTGTCTCCTAGTTAGGTTTTCAAAAGGCGTTTTTCAATGGTTGGCTCCCGCTTATCTAACTGCACTGAGCATTCCTTCCTGGACAAAGTGCCTCTGCAGCAAGTGAGTCCATCGAGAATCAAAGCCCGGGTTTCAATTTCCGAAGATGGGTAATCGATCAAGTACAAGAACAGAGTTTAAGGAATAATGTTGACACCATTCACCCCCTGGGGACCTAGAGTTGTGAGTTTTGGATCACAAGCTCCCATCCTACCAACACTTCATGCACGTGTGAGACTTTGTAGAGGTGACTCGTTCCGCTGATTTCAGCAGGATCACTGACCTGGGTCATGTTAAACACCATGCATTATTGTTTGCGGGAGTGGCGCCACAGACTGCAAAATAAGGGTCTGATCTCACCAGGCACTGAGTGCCCTCAGCTCCTGTTGAGGCCAGAGGGAGTTGAGATTCCAACCAAAAGCTCTACTTTGTAGTAACACCCTATCGGGGAATTTGCTACTTTGGGCTGAACCTAAAGAACAGTCTGAGAATGGCATGTCGTGCGAAGGCTGTATATTGTCACGTGAAAACGAGGATCATTTCATTTGTTTTGAGATGTGCTCTGAAGATGGCATCTGGATGTCTCTCTAACAGTAAAGGGATCTCTTTCCACTTTACCTGCTCATCATCCCAAAGCAGAGGGCCATACCAGAAGAACTCCTCTAAGGTAAAGGAGGGCCCCTCCAGCCTGGCATCAAAGGGAATAAACTGCCGGCCAAAAGCATGAACAAAAGCAATATAGCATTCCCAGCTGGGATCACGCGCAGAGCATGTTGGATGCAGGCGCATTGCTGGTGAGAAGGATACGGAGCTATTTAGCAGTACCTGGTAACACTTCCATAGTTATCTGTCAGAGATAAAACCAAACCGCTCTGATCATGTGAACCTTGAACAGCTGAAGTGCCCTCTTGTCCGACCTGGGTGTGATTCCTGGGAGAAGCATTCACGGTTGCTCCCTTGATCATCCAAATACGTTGGCTGTCCCTAAACATGACAGAGTTGTACTGCATCTTGGTATCACATGAACTCTGGGCCCTGGTCAGCTCCCCCCATCACTATTTTTACACTGGTCTAGCAGAACTGACTTCAGTAGCATTACTCTGGCTTTGCACCAGTGAGATCAGAATCAGGTCTTCTGTATTAAAAGGTTCTTAAGTAAAGTTTTCTCCTTCTCCGCTAAAACAGAGAGACATGCCAACACAAACTCTCATTAGCTCTGATTTTCTGGAGCGGGCTCAAATTTTGCACAGGCCAAAAATAAATAAATAAAGCTATTGTGGGTTTAAATAACTAAGGTGCATTTTATAGCATTTAGGCATCTCACTGCTTAACTGCGCCTGCAGCGTTGCACGTGGCGTTATCTGTGAATGGAAGCATGCGGACACAAAGCCAGAGTTGACGGAGGCTCTTCTGAGAATCAGGCACAATGTATTTAGAGAGAGACTGAGGCGGGACCTCACGCTGTCAAATTCAGACCCACAGCTGCATTCTCCACACCCCAGAGCTTGGGGATATGCCGAGAAGGGTTTTTGATTCAACCCCTTATCAACAGGAGCCCTTTGCAAAGTTCGAGCCTGGCTCCAGGGGCGCAATTTTGCGCTTTGCCTCTAGGAGATGCAGCAAAAGGAAGGTTTAAAGTGGCTTTTAAGCCTTCCAATTCTGGGCTGGTGCAAGGGCTTAAAAGCTGAGACAGCCCAGGCTGATCTGCCTAACATTAGCAGCACCACACAATATCGCTGTCCGCTACAAACTGCGCCCTTATCACCCACTGGAGCTTGTAGAGGCGGCTTCTGTCCTGCTCATCTTCCATGCCAGAGGAATTCTTCCCCAGCCAGGTCCAGGGCCACGTAAAGGGGCCATAGCAGGGAGGAGAATCCCAGTCCAGGTTTAAATCCACGGTCTGGGTTTGCACTCATCTCTAATCAAGACACATGGGGCTACGTTCTGTTCTCTGGGACACTAGATTTCTACTGACATCAGCAGAGTTCCGCATGGGTCAGAGAGGAGAGAACTTCACCCAGCTGTACTGCACTGGATTGAGACCTAACCAACTCATCTCACATAGATCAGCCATCGGCTGCTAATGACGTTTGTACATTATAGTGCATGTAAGTAAAATGGTTCTGGAACTGAAATCCCTTAATCAATGTTTTCTCATGCACTGACAGTCGAGACTGTTGAGCTGAATACAGTAAGTGATCCCTCCTTACTGTAAACAACACTTCAATTACTGTTCGCTTGCGTAATTATTTCAGGCTTGCCTTTCTTCCCCCCCCCCCCCTTAGATGAGTTAAGAAGATGGAAATTCCTGTGAAGTCTCTTAAGACTTGCATTTTATTCCATCATTTATCAGACCCTGCTGTTGGTTGTACTTTAATTTACAGGTTCTTACATAGCTTGTCGTGAGCCAGTCCCGCTCTCTGCATGCTGTCAGGCTGCAAAAAAAAAAACGGAGCTGACATCATATCACGGGCTTTGCGTAACCTCTGGCTACAGAAAGGCTGTTAAAGAAAAATGAACTTTGTTGTGTTGTTGCTAGGCTTATTTCCTACTGCCTTGTGCTTCACTTGGTCCTTTGTGCGCCAAGCAGGCGCAGAAAGTGTGTAAAGCACTGCCAGAGCGGTAGCATTTTACACTCCCTCTTACAGGAGCAAAGGATGATCCAAAGAGGAAGGTAATGGAGCATCATGCCCTGCTGTGTTTAAATATTACAACTGTTCTCAGCATGCTCAAGTTGCAGTTCTCTGAATTGCTCCATGATGTGACAGAATAGGTTTTCCCCCCAAGATAAACGCAGAGCCAAATCCTCAATGAAGCCAGCAGCACCGTCACCTCTTACATGAATGAGGATCAGGCCCATTAGGTTTTCTCCAGCATTTCCAGGCAGCAGCTAACAATAACGTCGAGCTCTGCCATAGCAAATTGCTGTGCGGGTGCCATACACCGGGCCGTGGGATTTTATTAGTCGCAGCACTAGTCTTACTTTAGAACAGATGCCGTGCTCGTGAAAGGGCTGGACTGGAGCCTTGGAGGTTGAAGTCCTCTGTTTAGATACAAAACTGGTACAGGCCAGGCAAAGCAGCGTACGTTTGTTCCTCAGTCCTGAGGAGCTGTGAGAGATTGGTTCACTCGCCCAGCCTGAGCGTTGCTTAGGCTACGTCCACATTGCTGGCAAAATTTGACGGCTCTAAACGGGAGATATGCAAATTACATAGAGTAGCTCGTGCATCTCCCATTGACTTCCTAACTTCTACTTACCCTGGCGTCCCCATTGTGCTGCGCAAACAGGAAATGCCCTCGTTTCGATGCAGCATTACTCTTTTTGGCAGGGCTGGATTAGTGACGGTGACTTCCGGATCGATTGAGCGGCAGCAGGGACCCGCTCAATCAATCCCGCAGAATCAATCTGCCACCCTCAGTGTAGACGTAATCTTTAGTTTCCCTGCTCCCACTGCCCACAAAGGTGTAAAGTCAGGTGGTGTGTTTTGCGCTATAGGCGCTGGCCTGAGACCTAACCAACTTATCTCACATAGATCAGCCATCAGCTGCTAATGACCTTTGGCCACTTCTGGATTTGAACTTGTGGGCTATACAGGTTACAGACCCCTGTAGTTATTGTCCAAAGAAGCTTCCCCCTGCAAGGATTTCTCTGCTGGGAGACTCTCTGCTAAGATGTTACAACCTCGGACTGGGTGTACTAATTGTATTGAATTCGAGCTGATTTCCGAATAGTTTTGTGGTTCTAGTCCCTGCCTTTCCTGCTGGTGGCTATCCAACCCCATGGAAGGCTCTGTGCATGATCTGGGATGCAGGGTCGTGAGGCTGGGAGCCGACACAATCCTCGGGTGTTAAAAGGGTTCAAACACCCATGCGCAGAGGCTCTTACCAATGCATAGGCCTCAGGGGTCCGATCCAGCCCCCAAACATTTACAGAAATACTTTTCAGATGAGCAGCTGATCAAGGATTAAGCCTTGGATAAGAATCAATTCCCAGTGCACCATTAAAAAAAAAAAATCAAGAATTAGATCTGTTAAACAACTATTTGCTCCCATGCACCAAACCAAAATGGGCTTCCCAACGGCTTGATTTTGTGCCTACCCAGCTCCATGACAAAATTCCAGTGGGAGCAGGATTGGGCCCAAAGCGTTATGGAACAAGTGCCTGTTCAAGACCACCACCTGGGCTCAATCCCACACCCACTGAAGTCAGTGGCAAATCTCCCATTGACTCCAGTACTCCAGCACCTCGTCCCTCCCATTTAAGTCCCTTTTTTCTCCTCCAGTGCCCTGAACCTTTGGTTATGCAATAATCCAGGCTATGTAAATGTTGCTCTGGATTAGATTAACAACTAAACCTGGGATCCATTTCACAATCCTGGGAGCATGAAAGTTCATTTGGTTTAATGGCATAACTTCTTTTTTCTTGTCTCTGATTCTTCGAAATACATGATTTGGCTATTTCCTTCCCCTGTTAATTTTTCTAAAGCAATCAACAATTAAGCTGATGGCTGGGAGATGCATTAAGTGCAACCTTGCATCTTCTGGAAGGATTGGATATTTAAAATCTAACCATCTGAAATCAAACCAACAAATGATTTACACACACACAGCACCTCCTTGCCCCTGAAAAAAAAATAAATCTACATACTGATGCCACTGCAGAGATAGAAAATGTTTTTTAAATGCCTGAGTTTATGAGCAAAATTCTTTCAACCATGGTTGGGAGCTCCCCAGCTATGTGTTTCTTTAGCCCCATTCATGAGTTCTTTTCTCTCAATCCTTTTTTCCCCCCCCAGTCTTCTGTAACTTTACAGTATTAAAGTTTCATTTTAGTCTTTATTCTGATTTTCAGAAGATAAAAGAATGGAATGGAAGTGGAAAGAGCCCTGGAGCCAACCATATCATTGGAGTTGACAGTCTCTGGAGTTTCAAGCTGGGAAAGCTGTTGTGAGGACAGGCCTATGGGGCTCATTCAGGAGGAGAAGGATGGGTATTCATCTGTTATGCCAGTCATTCTGCAGCTTTGATCAAGGGACCATTTAGCGGGGGGGGGGGAGCACATTTAATGTGGTGATGGCTTGTTTTTTTGTTGGCTTTTTTTTTTAAGTTAGAAATTTCATAATTCTGAGTGAAATGTTCTGTGTTCTGCACAACCAGCTGGGGTTCACTCCACGTCCCAGGAGAAAAAAAAACAATGAAGGGTTAGCTGGATTCCCGCCCCTTACAAATACAGTTTAAAATGGAAATAAGTGGAACTAAGAAGGGAAAAAAAGGCTTTGGATGAGTTTATGTTTTCATTACAGGAGAGAATTACAATTGCTGGTGAAAAGTTTGAGGTTGTAAATAAAATGCACAAACCTGGTGTTTGTATTTAAACCAACAGACACAAATATGCACACAGCCTGATTTCCAGGGGCGTTTAGGCCCCGATTTTTAAGGGCATTTAGACACTGCAGTGTTCAGCATTGCAATGCCGAACCAATTTTGGATCTACGTTTCGTTTTCAAAAGGGCATTCAGTGGCATGCAGGCACCTATGTGCCTAAATCCCTTTTGACAGTGAGATTTAGGCTCCTAAATCAGTTAGGCAGTGCAACATTGCCTAAATACTTTTAGAAAGCCAGGCTATGCGCCTGCAGCTCCCACGGATTTCAGCTGACAGCAGGAATGCTCAGCACCTCTGAAAAGTAGGCCCATAGGAACCACAGCAGAAAGAGTTCAGGCCTGCTGCTGATCTTACTGAAACTGGTCTTAATCTGGAGTAACTCTGCTAGAGCCAATGGAGTCACAGCAGTGGCAAACGAATTCAAGCTCAGATTCAAGCCCTGTGTAAAGTGCTCCCAGGAGACACAAAGACTCGGATTCCTCTATGCACCCAATTGGGTGCAGTTAAGAGAGGCCCATTAAAGATCCAGCTGAAACGCCTCACTCCCAGGGCTGATTTTCTGCAGGTCCTGTCCAAAACATAGACTACAGCAGCCTCAGGGCTGCTCTAAACTTTACAGGCTGAGCTATGGGACTCTAGGGGCCATCCTGCCAGCTAGAGATCACCAGAGTGCAGTGACACTTCGGGCGTGACCCCTACACTGGGGGCTGCATGTGGGTGACAGTGAAGCAACTACTGCAGTGGGGACTCCTCAATATGCAGCTGGGGAGATCTGCTAACTTTACAGCCCCTTTGTGCCAGTAGGCTGGTGCAAATTGGCGGGAAGTGTTTGGGGCAAAGGGGAGGGATATTTGCTACAAGTTTCCTTTAACAGAGGGAGAGAAAGTCAGTTAATATGGTATTTCTCTCTTCTTCCCCCTTTCCTATCTTTAGCCTCCTTGGTTTGATCCCAAAATGGAAAATACGGCTCCAACACGCGGTTTTCCCCCAAGTTCATCAAGAGCATTCAGAGCCAGGGTTTTGGACTGGCCCATTATAGCTTTGGGGATCTGCCGATCTTATCCATCTAGGCACTAACACCACATTTCTCTCCATGGTCTGGTCCAGGCCCTTTTCTAGCCTGTAGTCAAGCTCTTGGTGGACGGGGGATCTGGCTGGGAAAGGGGTAGTGTTATTGGAGACTGGAATGTCCAGGGATTCTCCCACCATAAGGGGACTCATTCATTCAGGAGGAGTCTGAGCTCCTTACATGTTGGGAAAGGGCTGCCGCTCAAGGCAGATGTGAGCCACAAATGGCAGTGCCTGGGTGTCCCCTTGGCTCGTCACCCTGTAACTGGGGTCTGATCTCCCTGCCCACTTGTACCTCCCCGGCGCCATGTGGATAGGAAGAGAAGGACGGAGCCCGTGGACAGGATGTTTTCCCCAGCTGGTGGCTTTGGCTCTTGATTCTTTATAGAGGTAGCAGAGCCGGAAGCCTCTCACACTGATGTCATGTTGTTCCAGGCCAGAGAGTTTATCATCAGCATAGGTTTGTACATCTGGGACTGGTGCCTCTTTTGGTTTAATGCAGAGGATGTTTATAAATAAAGGATTGCCTTCCTTGCCAGGTCCTGGCAGGGCTGAGGTACAGGAGGAGGGCTAGGAGAGGTCATGGGCACAGGCCAAATGTTTAATGTACCTTTTATAGGCACTTGTTAGAAAAGGAACGGTAAAGTTTAAAGCTATCTGTGCATCCTGCGAACATTCGTGTTCCTTGTAGCTGTAAGGAGGTTGGTGCAGAAGCACAATGTTATGACTATTACTTCACCTGGGCTTCCAGTCTGATTGGGATCTCCGGTGGGGAGCCGCATGACCACCCACCCATGACCACCCACAGGCACACAAGATTGCTCGTTTGCCCCACTCTGTAAAAACACCAACTTCTAAAGCAACCTTGTAAAGATCAGGCAGCACATTTTCTATTATTATTGGTAAAAGGGGAGGGATGCAGAAGAAAAAAAATAAAGGAGTTATATTTAAAAGGCTGAAAACAGCCCTGGAATAATATAAACCGACAGTAAAATGCACCACCTGTTCTTTATGAGGCAGTTTAGAAAGCCAATGTTTTTCCACACCTTCATACACAGAAGGGGGGGTTTGACTACGATTTAATATACTTAGGGTCCAAAATCAGACGGTCTCTTTAAGGGAAGTTGGAGCACAAATCTTGCTGAAATTAAAATTTTAGGAGTTTAAAATAACAGTGGAACTAATTCTTCCAAAGAGGTCAACTCAGGGATGGGAAAATTGAAAGAGGAACCTAAGAATTGCTGGATTGAATCAGACCTGAGGTCCCCCTAGACATGAGCAGCAGAAACGTCAGAGAAGAATGTAATAGATCCTGTTGTAGGCAACTGGGGGATAATCTGCCCTGCTGAAGGTCCCCTCCTAAGAACAAATAGTTAAAGATTGGCTTAAACTCTCGAGCCTGAAGTTGTATAAACCTTCCAAAAAATGTTCATCGCATTAATGATTTTAGCTCTGGGTATCCTTGTCATCCATATCCCCTCTCGGAATCATGCTTTGGCCATAGTGAGTGGCAACGAATTCTGCAGTGGCAGTGAGTTCCCCGGGGGGTGATTTAGGACCTGTCTGTGCTGGGAAATGGCTTCAATGATGTAGCGAAGGGCTAGTCTACACAAGCATTTCGTTCGCGGCAAGCTGGGGCATGAATCTACCCTTCACTAGCCTGCTGTGGGCTCCCTGGGACAGTTTGGATCTACTCCCCGTTTGAAAAGGAGAGCAGATCAAAGCACATGAACGAGTTGCTCCTGCACATCTGCAGCGTCCACCCGGACAGTGAGTTCTCAGCAAGCGAATGCAGGGTAGATTCACACCCCGGCTTGCCACCAACTCATTGGTCATGGAGTCAAGTCCTAAATCAGTGCGACCCCCCAACCCCAGCACATAGGCACAGTGCCCGCGCACAGTGGGGCTTCACACTGGGGAGACCCTCTCCAGAAACTTGCCCACAGATGCACATGTCTGCATTAGGGGAGGTTTCTCAAATGTAACTGCATCAACTCCCCTCATCAAGATGTACCATTTAAAAGTCTCTGAAGCAGGCAAAAAATGAAACAGAAGGAGGGGTTGCGAGCCAGAGGGCTGGTCTACACAATTATAATTACTTCACTTCGTGGCGTGAAAACGCCACACCCCCAGGAGTGATGCAGTGATCCCGAACTATGCTCCCTGCGTAGACAGCGCTATGTTGATGGGAGACCTTCTCCTGTCGATGTAGCTGCCGCCTCTTGGAGAGGTGGATAAACGGCGCCGAGAGGAGAGAGAGCGAGCTCTCCTGTCGGCGTAGAGCGTCTCCACTGAAGTGCTACAGTGGCACAGCGTTATAAGTGCGCTGCCCTAACAGTAACCTCCGCTCGAAGCAACATGCAGGCTGGATTCACACCGCCAAGGAGCCCCTTCCTCTCCATCCCAGTGAGTCCGTGTCTGCACCTCTGGGAGAGGATAGCCTGGAAAGAGCTTTGAGAGGGCAGCGTTGACGTCACTGGGGACTCCCTGGAGGTGGCTGGAGTTCGAATATGTAGAGTCCATCCACTGGCTGCCTTAGATACACTCACGGCTGCTTTGACCCGCTCTGCCCCATGGCCAAAGGAGGAATCAACTGCCTTGCTTTACCACTTGCTGCCCACTGGTGAATTTCCGCTGCCCTGGGCTCGGCTGTACACCAACCTAATTCCTTCCAACAGGAGCCGTTGCACTCACTCCCACTAGACAGGTCCTTGCCATGCTTTTGGAACCAATTGAAATGTTTCCACTCTCAAAAGCAGGGTCAAAATGACAAATTCTGATGGGGGAAAAAAAATGCTGACAATTTTGTGTGTGCTTCTTCCTCTTTGGGGTTTTGTTTCTTTGAGAAGCTCCAGTGTCAATCTGCTTGACAAAGCCTGGTGTCCTTCAGGCATCATGATCAGAGTTGACATGCACCGAGACTTCTCCCCAAGTGCAGAAACCACACAGAAGATGGCACAGGATATTGACCGACAGGGAGAAATTAGGAAGGGAAAGACTGCAAATGGGAGAGGTTTGGGGTGCGGAATTGATTCAGGGCCGGAAATCTGCAGCTCAGCTTATTAGCTGCCCTTCTCAATAGGGCCTAGCAGCAAACTGACTTGTTAAACTCCGTTCAGACTAGCTCCCTGTATTATTTACAGCGCTTCACTGCAGACCAGCAGGACTTTGATGCATGGGGCACTTTTCTTTCTTTCATTTTGCTAATAAATCTTGCCAGCAAAGGAGGCATAATACATCACATCCCACAGCTTTCTTGTTCCTTGGGACCAATGGGTCTTGTGCTTTAATAAGGATGAAGCTGATCTGAGATGAGGCAGTTTTGGTGTCATGTTGGGGGGAAAAAAATGCTCCAAGGTAACAAAAGCATTTGGTGGTTTTGGGTAGGGGGTGGGATTTAAAACGACGAAGCCCGTCACTGGGGAAAGAGCTCCTCTGCACAAACATACATTTCCATGGGAGTTTACACGCAGAATAAATCAAAAATGCCTCCCACGCTCCCAGGGAGGAAAGCAAAGGTTTTCAAACCCAATAAACAAACATAACTTTGCAGACGGGTTAGCTAGGACACAGATACATTAAGTTAGCGGCTAGGTTAACTCCAGGTAAGTTAAGTGACTTGCCCAAGGGTATAAGTGGCAGGACTGGGAAAAGAACCCAGGAGTCCTGGTTGTCCCAATTCCTCACTACTAACCATCTGATTTAGATCTAGTTCTGGAAATCACGTGTCAGTGCTGGCCATGCTCCTGCAAGTGGTTGCTGCGACGGGCCCTTGCACAAATGGGAGGAGGCTTCTTGTCACCCAGGCTCCTGTGCGAGAGTCAGTGACAATCCAGCCACCAGTGTGAGATCAGAATCAGGCCTAATGGAGTTGCTCTGGATTTACACCCGAGCATCTGACCTCATAATCCCAATACAATTTATTTGTGCCGGAAATGCAATTGTTTGAACAAGTTTTAAATTAAAATGTTGAATATCAATAGGAAATCACCCGTGATGTTAAAACTAAGGGTCTTTTACTAATTTGGACCCCCAATCCTCTTGCAATGAGCTTAGATACTACAGCAGTGGGAGTGGGACACGCAATTAGATAGATAGATAGATGCCACGCTGAGTTCTCATTCCTCGGTGATGTTCAGGACCACCTAGGATTGAACCCTTTATAATTAAGGCTTTAAGAGATTTGATATCACACAGAGCATGTAAAGGAGGATGCAGTTTTTCCCTTAGGAGAAAACACTGTTAGTTTTGGAAGGAGGTGTAAATTGCAATTGAAAAGGCTCACACGACACACTTTCCCAGCTATGCATCAGCAAAAACATAGCAGAAGCGCCTTACCGTGGACATTGCTTAGCTGAACCGGGCTATCACCACTCTATAGATGCTGCCATGCTAGATGATTCAAAAAAAGGCGCAGACAAACAATGGCCCAAGGGTTTAGAATTGGTGCTATTCTGAAAGCCAAGCCATCGGATCTTTTAAGAAATGATTACACACGGGCTATTGGGGGGACGGCTCAAGCACTCACTAGAATAGCTCGCCACGGCTTTAAAAGCATGGGATGACCCTGTCTAGATAACAGGAGGGGGGACATCTTCCTTCTAACATATGGCTATATTTCCATATGGAAAACTGGCTGTGAAGACAAAAACCTAAAGCCAGCTTATTACTGTGCACATAAAGACACACAGGGTAGTGAAATCTAGGGCACATTCAAAGCACCATCACCAGAGAAATCAGATGTCATGTCTCGTGTCAAGTGTATATCAGTGAAAATGAAATGAACGGGAAAGGGAGAAGGGAGACAAATGAAAAGAGCAAGAAATGTTTAGCAGACCAAAAAATAAATGGGAAGCAGAATAATGGGAAAAACAAAATTTTTAAATGGAGAAGTCTCTGAACACACATTCCTTTTGGTTTACATTTAATGAAGATTAGGTAGATAGTTCTGGATTCACACACAAACAAATGATCATCTCAGCCTATACATCACATAATGATCAAGTTTTGTCCACACCTTTAATGAGAACAGAATTACACCAGTGATTTAACTGCTTAGTATTGAGCTGAAGTTGCAAATAAATTAACATGCACTAATGAGATCATAATTTGGTTTGATTTTCCTTAAATCCATCCTCCCACACACAATCTCGCCACTAGCACATTAGCGTCGCTCAAAGATCCATCAAGCCTGGAATGACCAAATCACACACTTGAGTTTAATGGATACGGCAAATGGAACAACTTTAATCAATGTGTAAATTTCTAAGCAGCGTCTTGGTGCCATTTAAAGGAGAAGGCTCATCAATATTTTATTACGGGTGCTTATAGTGTGCCATTGATTTTCACCCCTACCTTCGCTCCTTGTTCAGCATTACTTAGTCATGTACACATTAGGAGCGACGCTGTTGCTCCAAATGTCACCATGTCAATCCATGGAGGGCAATCAGGAGCCAGATTAGAACACAGGTAAGGCAGTTCATTGAGTCATTTCCACCTCCACCCCAGATGCTTGCTGGTCCTCATACACACATCAGCCAGGTATGTGGCTGGCTCAAATCCTCTTCTGGAGTCAATGAACACAGCTCCATTGGCTCAAGTGGAGCTGCACTCAGTTACACCAGAGGGAGATTTGGCCTGCTGCCTCTACATGGGCTATCGCCCGGGTGGGAGTAGGAAACGGGAGGTGCTGGGTCAAACAGCATGAGAACAATATTTGGAATGCATCAGATTCACACCCGGACAACGTTGCCCTGCTGTATCCCAGCATGAGTGGCCCATGTAGTGGTCCATGAAAGCACAGATCTAGCGGCTGTGGGAACCATAGAGGGAAACCACTGCTCGCTCCCTCTCTTTCTCCCTCCTTCTGTCATGAGGTCAATTCAACACTAGCAGCATCAATGAGAGTTACTTTAGGCTCCCACGTTCTGCAGCACTTTTCCGTGAAATGTCAATGTTTGCAACCTTTGCATAGCTTTCCCCATTTACATCCTCAGGCCTGGTTTGGGAAAAAATCCAAGAACTTTCAGGAAATGCTTGCTTGCCAACAGGACCTCTCAGAGTGAAAAAAATCAGCTCATTTGCTCTCTAGAACAGCCCTAAATTTGTCCCCAAACTCCAAAAATTTTGAATTTCGAAAGTGGAGGCTTAGTATGCCCAGAGCTCACAGGAGGATGCAAGAATTCAAGTGCTTGTGTGTTTCAGAGCAAAGCTGCCTTTCCATGAAAGCCAAAAACATTCATTTACATTGCTAACACCCCAGTCCCTCCTTCCCCCCCGCCAAACACACACCCCATTTCCCCCATGAGTTTTGAACAAATCAAGGTCAATTGTTTGAAAGCAACAGGGCCAGGGAAGAGAGGTTTACAAAGGGCTGAAGAAAAGTGAATGAAAGGGATTGGGGCCTTCCTTGGCTGCATGGGGCCATGGTACATAGCTTGCAGTCATTACAGAAAGGCCTTTCCTCGTTTATAGTCCCTGGCAATGTTTATAAAGAGATAACTTCGTTTTTACACAGACTAAACATTGAGACAAAGGAACCTTTCCCAGGCACTTGCCAGGAGCTGTATCATCTTCCAGGGGCCTTCATGCAATAAACTTTTACAGCTACTATAAATGCACATCGGAAAGTAATACTAACGGGTGAGCAACAGATCCTCCTCCTCTTTTGATAGTACGAGAAACTCTCTGCTTCACCCCTAGGGAATATGCTCTTCTTGAAGGAGCTGCAAACAACTCAATGCCTTATTTACTGACCACAACTGTCTGGATGCAAATGCCCTATAACAGGTGAGATGTCAGGGTGGTAACACGTTCAGCTGGAAATAGGATACGGTTGCCTAAGGTGCATGGAACAAATGGTTAAGCTTCCAAATTCAGGAAATCCAGTCTCAGCGCCCAGGTTCGACTGACTTGGGCTGGCGGGGCTCAAAACTGTAGAGCAGACATTGGGGCATGGGGTGGCGCCTGGGTGCTGAGACCCACCCTTCTCGCAGGGTTTCAGAGTCCAGGCTCCAGCCTGTGCCCGCATGTCCACACTGCTATTTTTAGCACCGCAGCCTGAGCCCAGGACAGTTAACCTGTCAAAGAGTTTGCTGCTGGATCTAGTTCCATGTGACCCACAAGAATCTCACCTTTTCCTACGTGTGTTGAAGAATCTGTAGTTCTTTTTGCAAGTGTTCATATTCTGCCCTTCCCCATCCCTGAGCCTCCAAGGATAAGAAATTACAGAGAACAAAGGACGCAACACGGTGCTGTTGGGTTTGGGTTTATTTTTGAAAGTAGTCTCAGCCCTTTTGTATCAATGTTTACATGGGGAGGTAATTAAACCAGATTTCCATTCACCCCATGGGCTCTGGAACGCCAGTGAATGAATATCCCATTCAGAATGGTAATTGCCTTGTACCATTTGGCTCATGCTACAATTGTGGGCTCTTAAAATATATGCTAACTACTTACGCCAAGTTATCTGTTCAACCTGATATTTAGCTGTGACACTCCGAGTCCTTTCCCAGACCTGCGGAAGAGTTTTGTGTAGCTTGAAAGCTTCTCTCTCTCACCCACCAACAGAAGGAGGATACTCCTGCTTTGAGTAGGGGGTTGGACTAGATGACCTCCTGAGGTCCCTTCCAACTCTAATATTCTATGATTCTAAGTTGGTCCAATAAAAGATGTAACGTCACCTGCCTTGCCTCTCTAAGGTAATGGTTTTCAAACTGGGGTACGCGTACCAAGGGGAACGTGAAAAAAATCCTGTAATGGCAGGCAAAGCACTTTATTAAGTAAGATTTGGTGATCTACTCATTGGTATATGATGCCCCTATCTCAGAGAGGGTTATGCTGTAGATTACCTTGTTTGGAAAAGAGCCTAAAAAGTTTGAAAGCCCCTAATGGTAAACGGGTTTCCTGGTGAGCCTTTCACACCGTCCTCCCACCTGCTGCTGCTAGTTCCTTGTTGGTAACAGGGTATGTCTCTGGCCAGGTCCACACAGCTTGCCCAGCTCACGTACTGTTCCGCCTTCCCTCCGCCACTAGATTGCAGCCTGCTGCCTCCATCCTGTTGTTTCTGTGCCTATGCAACCTCTCCTCAGCATGGCCCTCTCTGAGCTCAGGTTGCTCTGTGCCTTGGAGTGACCAAAGAATCCTCTGCTGCACCCAGAAATGCGTCAGCAGGACGGCTGACCTCGTGCTGGCTTCTGGCATGAAGATGAATCTTATCCATAGTGGGCCCAGGACAGAGAACATAAGAGCTGTCATACTGGGACAGAGCCTGGTCTACCTAGCCTAGTGTTCTGTGTCTTACAGTGGCCTGTACTAGAGCCAGAGGGAGAATGCTGAGAACATCATGTGATCCACCTCATCTTCCCTTTCTAGCTCCAGTCAGTCGGAGATTTAGGGTCACCCCATGCAAGGGGTTTCATCCCTGACCATCTTGGTTAATCGCCATTGATGGACCTATCCATCATGAACTTCCTAATTCTTTTTTGAACCCAGTTATACTTTTGGCTTTCACACTATCCCCTGGCAAGGAGTTCCGCCGGTTAATCGTGCACAGTATGAAAACATGCTTCCTCTTGTTCATATTAAACCTGCTGCCTGTTAATTTCATCAGGTGACTCCTGGTTTTTGTATTGTGGGAAAGGGTAAATAACACTTCCTTATTCACTTTTTCCCACCCCATTCATGGTTTTATAGACTGCTATTGTGTCCCCCCCGAATTGTCTCTTTTCTAAGCAGAGCAGCCCTAATCTTTTTAGTTTCCCCTCACATGGAAGCCATTCCTTACCTCTGATCATCTCTGTTGCCCTTCTTTGAATCTTTCCCAGTTCCACCATATCCTTTTCGAGAACTGAACATAGATTCCTCAGTTCCCAGTCCTTGTCTGAATCGCAGCAGCAATCGCCCTGCTTTCTTTCTCCAGAGAGATGCAGCACCATCTCTTTCTTAGAGCCTTATCCAACTCCTTTCCCTGGCTGCCTCTCCAGCATAGTCAGGAGCGCCTACATTACATTTCTGGTACCTTGGCATATTCTATTTATGCTGATTTCTTTGTCAAAAGAAGAAAGAAGTCAGCCCCCCCTCTCCTCCTTTATCACACCCTCCAAAAAAAGTCCCCCCCCCCTTTTTTCCTTTTACATTCAACCATCTATTCGTTAGCACACCAGATTTACACTGGGTTGAAAAATGTGCTGAGCTGCTTAAAGAAAATGCAGGCTGTCAGCAAAGCAGGATACCTCCCTGTGTGCTGGGGGAGCCCACCCAGTTCCTTATGAACCACAGTGACAAATGCGGGCCATACATCTTGCAGTCTCAATGTGATTGAGATATATATATAGCTCCCTTGGTTTTCCTGTGCTTCTCAATCAGACCATGCAGGAGCAAAATCGGACCAGCCCAAAGCGATGCAACGTGTAAGACGTTAGAGGCGAGAAAAGTCTTTTCATAGAAGCTGCACGCGGCTGTGGTGGGGAGCTCCGGTGTGTCTGTGGAATCAGCAGTCTCGGTGAACCTCAAGGAAGCGGAAGTGGAGACTTTGCGGAGGACCGCCCAGGCATCACTGCTGAAAGCTGTCGCACGCCTCGTGGTAGAACGAGACAGGCACAGCTTGCAATGGATGTGAAAAAAGGGATTTTTTTTACTGAGGTTGCCGGACACAGAGACTCGATGGGTCTCTCTGTCTCTCACTCCCTGGCTTATTCACACAGACTGGCCACGCTGCAAGGGCCAGGATGTTGGACTCGAGGCACTGTGGAGAATGCTCACCACAGGGTCGTTTCCAGGACAGCTCGTCAATGCAGGCCAGGGAGGCGCAGCCTAATGAAGAATTCCCACAAGCTACTAAAGATATATTTTGCATGTCCTTTTTGTGTTTCTCTGACCGACGCATACCCGACTTCGGGGCAATTCGTGAGTGGATTTGAAGGCCACAGCCCGCTTGCTCCAGCAGCGAAACGCAACGCCCGGAAGCTGGAAGGCTATAGCGCCGCGTGAGGCTCAAATCGCCTGACCAGAGGCTGTCAGGTTGCCGTGGCAATTTGCCACACCCAGGGGTCACTTTATATGGGCCTTGCTGTGGAACCCGCAGCCTGGTGCGGCCACGGGTGTGAGAAGCCACCAGTGGCTCTAATTCCCTGGTCCAGCTGCTGCTTGTTCACTACAAATTAGGGACACCTCTACTAGCTACTCTACATGGATGAGGGTGGGAACACCTGTTTTGTGATTTGTGCCTCACCTGTCCAGAAACTCACAAGCTGCCACTGGTCATTTCTCACCCCCACAGAAGGTTTTCGTTCTGAGCAGAGCTTTCGCCAGCCTGGATGCTCCATTTGCACCTTCCTTGCACAGAAACAATTGGAAACTTCGATACTTCTTAGGTATAAATAGTGCTTCACGCCCGGCTTAAGCAGATGAAAATCCACTGAAGTCAGTTCAGTTGCAGCCATTCCCACCTGGGCAAAAGCCAAGCAGCTCCCAGATCTGGCTCTCAGTAGCCGTTGCACCGCCGTTGAATTCTGAGTGCTGAATGGAGGCCGAGTGGCTCAGTGCAGGGGGAGGCTGAGGAAAGACTCATTAATTTGTCTCTCAGGGGTTTCCGTCCCTGAGGTTCACTTTTGGACTTGGGGTTCAAGTGACTGTAAAATGCAAAGCAAAACGCAGCCAGATCGGCTCTGGGGAGACTGGACTTTCAGGTCAAAACCAGGCAAAACTGCGAACTTCTCACAGGATTCCCACTCAAGCTTAGATGGCCCTTGTTCACTGGCACTTCAGGCTCAACTGAGGTTTGCTGTCCTCAGCTCTCAGCAAACCTTTCCTACCATTCCTCTCCTATCCAAAGCTTTATTCAGCGCCAAGGTTATTCACAGCTTCCCACCAGGCATCGGTGGCTCTTGAGGCAGATGTGGCAGGCTACCGTTTAGACAGGCCGCTGGTGATTTGGCTTCTCCTGCCCGATGCAGCCCCAGCTTGGCGGAAGGGAGAAAAAACGTCGATGTTCCAAAAGACTATTTCAGAGACATTACACGATGTGCTGCCGATCCCTCCTGCCCCCTTCTGAATGAGCTCCCAAGAAAGAAAATCCCCTCTGCACCCAAAGCGAGACAAACGCTCGGCAGGCACAATGCCTGGTGGCAATGAAGACAACGTGTTGATTTGCTGACAGTAGATTCCGTTACTTTCCGAAGTGTGACTTTAAGCGACACGTTTGACATAGAATATCTGGGCTTCATATCTCACGGCCAGAAAAAAAACAAGAGTTCAGCTAGCTTCCCAGTGTTTTTCTTTTTTGCTGCTTCCCCTATTCCCCTTCACCTTTAAAAGGTTTGATGTTCCTATTCCTCCTTTCCCTGGCAGGTAGCATATAGGAGATGGGTGGGTAGCTGTCACTTAAGAATAATTTCAGAAAAGCATTACGACTAAACAATTCCAATATGGCAAAGCAATGTTAACCAGCTGGAAAAATCGCTTTACAGACCCTTAATCGAAGGCGGACTGTTCCGTAAGCCCCTTTCCCATCTTAATCAGACCATTCTCCCAGTCCCCCAACCTCTATTCAGCCCATCATGCTTAGCCCTTTCTCTCCAGCGTCTGTCCTCAGTATGTCAGGAGGCACATAGCTGGGAGAGGCTGACCTGAAATGACAAGCTTTTGTAGTCATGAGGATGTTCTCATCCACAACAGAAATGGGGAGGCGGGGGAAAACAAATTTGTTTCCCTCTTAACGGTCACGTGTGGTTTTTTTTAGGCGGAGTCAATGTGCGCAGGTAGGCGCACACAGCCGCTTTTGGGTGAAAGCTCTGCTAAAAGAACCCATCCATTCATCCATCCATCAAGGATCCTCAGCACAGCCAGTGGCAGTGTGCGCTTTATTAATACTGTGTGTCAGATGAGGGTCCATTGTGCTAGGCACTGGACAAATTGTCAATGGACCCAGGCTCTGAGATTCGCTGCCTTGGGCTTTGGTGTTTTTTTATTTTTGCTGCATAGATGTCCCCTGAGAGACAGCCCCTGCCCTAAGAAGGTTCCCATCTGAATAGGGAAAGGAGGGGAGAAAGGAAGGACTATTACCTGTTGGTTACAGAGGGGGAAATTAAAGTGTGGTGAGGTTATGTCACATGGCCCAAGGTCACCCCACAGAGTCTGTGGCACTGCTGGACTTTCAGCCCAGGTCTCTGGAGTCCCAGTCCAGGGCCTTAACCACAAAATCATCTCCCCCCCTCACACACACAATTCTGGTTATATTGGCCTGCCAATGTGCCAACCCTGACCTGACCGCCCACTGAACCCCTCTTCTGCCACCCGGCCGGATAGCCACTTTTGTGATGTCCATGGGACAGAGATTAGCAAACATTTCCCACAGACCCCTGAGCAGCCACCAGCTGGCAGCACTTGTCACTCACTGTTAAACTGGGCTGGATTGGATGAACTGAAGGTGAAAGATGCTGTATCCAGTTACTAACCCCTTGAGTCACTCATCTCCCCATTGGCAGCCATCCCCTTTCCCCAAGCACTTCACAGATCCAGTGGTTAAATGCAGTCCCCTCCTTTTCTTGCTCTTTGAAGTTGGCCACCACTGAAAATAGATTGAAACCCTTCCAAAAAAAGGGCACCGGTCAGAAATCCCCAGGACAGATTCTGATCTCAACTACACCAGAATGAATCCCGAATGACTTCACCGAAATAAGTGGAGTCAGTCTGGATTCATACCTGTGGAACTAAAAATCAGCATCTGGCTCACTGTCATTTTATTCTAATAACTTGTGCTTCCATTTATTTTCCAGAACAGGGAGAATTTTGTTTTGGGAAGCGAGGAACCCACACAAATCTCCAGGGTGGGTTTTTGAAGGCACTCCGTCTTTGCCTAGCCCGGTGCCATTGAAGTCAATGACAGAACGCCCCCGATTTCAATGGCAGCAGTCAGGCCTAGCTAAGCGTGTGTGGAAAAACCCACCCCTAGATCTTGTTCTGCTTCTAGAATCTCACTTTTATAACATGCTGCAAAAGCTATAAGCACATGTGCAACCTGCTGATCATGTGACTGGTTCTCAGAACATCTGTGATCAACACTTCCCTGCTGCTCTTTTTAAAAACGTGGAGTCTGAATGTCTCTCTCACATGGGCTCACTAATGACTCATCTGGTACACAGAGAAGCTTTCGTGCGAGCCTGAACAGCTTATAGAGAAGAGATTGTGGGGGCCAGAATTGGATTTTACATCTCCTGTGGAAAATAGCCAAGAAAGATGCCCATTTTTTTTATTTTAGTGCTATAAATCGGAGTGTTTTGTTAGGTAACATAATGCTACTTCTAATCAAAGAAAAAATATCGAAACCTCTTTCATTAATTTAATGTAGGTGCTCAATACATGCAAAAGTTCACAACACAATGCGATGACTCTGTCCAGGGAATGCGCTGGCTTCCTTGGAATTTTGGTTTTTTCTCTACACGATGGGCAGTTGTAGCTCTTTAACGTAGTGGGAAAAGTTTGGTCTGTGCAAGGCATGTGGCTCATGAAGCAGTAATGGCTTGGAAAAGCATTCCAATGAGAGATGCTACATTTATCATAATTGAACACCAGGCCTGATTCTGCTCTCCCTTACATCAGTTTGATACTGGGGGGACTGCACTGGTTCCAGCTGAGTTATTCCTGCTTAGCCGAGGTACAAATGAGAGAGAAATCATCCCGGCTGATGGTGTTATTCCTGATCCACATGTGGGTAACTGTGATCGAAAGCAGGCGAAGGGTGATGGAGAAAAACAAATAGGCTCTGGATTTCTAGCTAGATTAATAAAAAGGAATTTGCTCAGGCAGACCAAGAATGGGACTAGCAGTGAGGAGCTCCTGGGTTCTAACTGTGGCTCTGATACGGACTCCATTTATGGCCTTGATTAAGTCTCACTTAACTCCATAGCCTCCCCTGGTGACAAGCTAGGGTACTCCAAGTTACTTCCCTGACTTCCTGGGGCTGCATGCGGCTGAATCAATTAAGGTCTGCATGGCGCTGTTGGACCTGATTCTGTGTTGCCATGTGCCTTGTGCATTCATCTCCGCCCGTGCAAACGGGACCTGATACACAACCAAAGCAGAATGATACTATTTCGCACTAGTAAAACTAAAATGCCTTGACTGCACGGTGGCCTTCCGTCAGCATAGCGTACGTGCGTTAGTTACCCCAAGGTTAAAAAGCATACACCTTCATTAGCAGTCGGCTGTGCTCCAGCCCTACTATGCCGGGAAGAAGTGCCAGCTGTGAAAAGGCTGCCCACTCTTTGAGTTCCCACCCTCAGAGGAAGGCAAAAAGAAGTGCCGGGAGGCCAGTTCACTCCATAGCTTTCCATCCCCGAAGGAGAATTCAGACTGGCTTTATAGAGCCTTTGCTCCCAGGGTAGCTGTACAACGGCATGGAACAGCACAGAATTACAGTAAACCAAGAAGAAACCATCTACATGACTAAAGATGCTGATGGAATTGCAGTAAGGGAAGTACAGGGTTTATTACATTTCTACGGCTTGTGTGTTGGCAGTGCCCCACTAGCCAGATCATTACATCTGCTGGATGGAATCTGAGCCACGCCACAACGTACCATATACCCTATACTTCTATAAATTAAAGGAAACGTCGCCTGTAGCTCACTTGGTGGAGGCCTGGGCGTGGGAGTGGGAGGGTCTGGGTTGTGTCCCTGCCATCCATTTCAATTTCCAAGTGGCCATGGGTGTTCAGCAGCTCAATAGGGCACTGTCCTGGCACTCAGAAGACCTGGAGTCTATTCCAGCAACCAAGCTAAGAAGACCTTGGGTAAGTCTATGTGCCTCAGTTTCCCCATCTGTAAAATGGAGCTAATGATCCTGACACCCTTTGTAAAACACTTTGAGAGCTACTGATGAAAACTGCTAGCCAGGCATTATCATAGTTACAATACCTCAGCCTCCTGCGTGCACTGTTTTGAGCACTGTTTTTGTTTCTCTTCTTTTATGCGGTCTCTGTGTAATCAGGACAGACAGAGCCGAACCCTTTCAACTCAGGCAGTGCGCTGTCGCTTCTAGAATTACAGGCACGAGAATAAAAGCTTCACTTCTCCAAATGGCGAGCGCCTTACCGAGGAAGTGTTAAAATCTCAACACAAAAACTAAACTACTCAGGGGCTGGGAAAATAAAAAAGCCCTTCAATCCTCCTTGCCCCCGCCCTCCTTTTGTTAGTGGGCAAAATTAATGCTTGTGAAAGGCAAAATTCTACATCTGAAAACCCTTCTGCATGGTCAGGCTGGGCGTAGGAAGAGAAACAACAGAGGATTCTACAAAGTCCCCAGGTATAGTCTCTTAGCCACTCCTTGATGAGCCAGTCTCTTATACACAAGTTCCTCAGAGATATTTGGATTACTTTGAGGGCCCTTCCTCTGACAGCTATCCACCACTCTATTCTTACCGAGATCATTCCTTTCTACTGCCTTTCCCACCCCACCATGGATCAATTTTCATTGTTGGCACAGGCCTTGTACTTTGTCTCCCCCCCCACAACCCCTGTTGACGGACAAGATGACGCAGCTAATTCCACCCTCTGAAACGCCACTTCATTCCCACACACAACCGTTTTCTGCACTGGCTTACCAAGCTGGGGACAAGGAGCTGAAAGCATCTGCTTGAGGAACAGAAAAGGTGGGAGCTCTCTGCGTGGATCATAAATATGGCGAGCTTTGGGTATGCAGCCTCACTCCAGTGGCTTCTGGGAAGCAGGGGCTAGCCATGCATTTCCTTCTCAATTCTGCCACACCTGGGCACTCAGCTCCAATTTCCACAGCATGAGCTCAAGTAGGCTGATTCATCTCTTACAGGGAACATGAAAATCACCTGTGTATTAATAAACTGTAGCCTGGACAGCTGCAGAAATCAGGACTGTTATTCTGTGGCCAGATCACCTCTCGAGGCTCTTCCCTCGTTGCTCGCAAAAACCTGTCTCTAGCAGCTTTGGCATCCTCACCAAAGTCTGCCAACGGGCCTGACAGTATTTCTGGCTCCCTCTCTGCTACCCTGAAATCTAGCCACATGACTCCCAATAGCCAGAGGACTATCAGCTGGTTCAGCTTCACCCTGTCCTACTAATTAAGCGATTGGCAAAGACAATGATGAAGGTGAGCTGTGGAAACATCACACTGTAGGTGAGCAGGGAGCCAGGCCTTCCTGAGGAGGAAAGGATGGTTGCACAGGTGATTTGTAGCCAAGCTCTCTGAACCCTTCCTTAGCATTTGAGAAGATGGGTCATGAGGTGGATTTTCTGTCTTTACATAAGTCCAGGTGCCAGGTTTAAATAACATGGGACTAAGGATGTCTGGGCCCTATCTATACTCCAGCATTCCCATCTTTCCTCCCACTGGGGGTGCTGCACTGATGGAAAAATTTGGTAGCAGGGGAGAGAAGGGAGGTTAGTGTAGACGAGGCCCCAAGGCCTGATCCTTAGCTGGTGGAGACCAGCATTACTCCATTGCCTTTGCTGTAGGTACGGTCTGAGCCTAATTAAAAGCCTTGCGCGTTTCGAAGCAGGGAAACCCTGGGGGGTTGTCCTAGCTGTGAACAGACATTCTTGCCCTTTCCCTCAGGTCCCTCGGTCTCCCCGCTCCGTCAGCCAACACTGGATCAAGTTGTACTGGGTTGCTGCGCCTCTGACCTAGGCCTTTCGTTACTGATTTGTGATTTTCGTTACTGTTCTTCTATTCTTTTTAATATTCATCGGCTCCCTCCTGAACCCATTATTCACAGATCGGGCTGTGATTAACACGTTTGCTGAGGACACCTTCATTTGGCTCGCCCTTACTGATGCTCAGTAAGGATGCTGGATGTGGAGGGGTCCATCTTACTTCACGGTTGGAAGAAGGCTGCATCAGGGATGATGGTGGCCTTTTTAAACACCCCTGGCTGATGAAACAGCATTGCTTTCCACTGCTGTCCCCTTTGTTTGATTATGGGTTGACTGTTCCTGCCATGCTAATTCCTTTTGATGAACTTGCCCAGGTTCCAGAGGCAAAAGTCAGCGGCGCTGATGTCCCCATTCGTGTGGCTGTCGTCCGAGGTACTTGTTCATGTGGCTATTCAGCACGCCCTCTTTCATCTTCCTCTTCTCCCCGGGCAATGTCTTGTTAGCTCAGCACCTTGTGCCCTGTTCTGGTACATGCCTCCTTCTCTCGTAAGGGCAGCTAAATAAATTAGGGTAGAGCTGGAGGGGGCTTAGGCACCGGTTGAAAAGCGGGTCAGCAAGAGTGATGGCATTAAGTTGGGGTGATAGGTACTAACCCACCCCACCCCTGTGCTCTGAAAGCCCTCTGCTGGCTTCATGCCACACAGCCTCCTGCTTTCAACGTTCTTGCTATAGGTGAGACTCTCTGGCTCAAGCCTGCTTCCCCAAAGGCAAAGAGAGTTTTGCTATTGATTTCTGTGGCAGCAGGAGGGAGGCTTTTATATGGGCTCTGTGGGTGCCTACAGAAAGCTCATCATTGCCTCTGCACCTGGCTGATCGCTCCTGCAAGCCTTAGCTGGTCACCTGTTAGCATTCTGGACGCTAACTAAAATGTATTTGGTGATGCGTACATACCACGCCCTTCCTTTACAGAACCTCCCGCATCTGCAACTGGATTGAAGAATTCATGTCTGCTCATGTGAGTCTTAGTTTGTGGTGTCATTTTCATCAATATGGAGCTGAAACATGCACACTGCGCAGACCTTTGGTGTATGCTGCTGAAAAATGTCCATGAAAGTTTATGTGAATTGTTTTGATGACTGCACTTTGAGTATATTCGCCACTCTTTTGCAGTCAATTTCAAAGAATATTTTAATGACTGAGTTTACTGGGAGAAATATTTGCAGAAGCCACAAATTTTAATGGACTGTTGAGAGTACTGTACTGATGGTAGGGGAATGTTTGTGTGTCACCTGAAACACGAGGCATGCTCATCCAGTCAGGAAATAGGTCACAGGATTTCTATGTGTCCAATGAACATGAACCAACCCAGAGCAGATTTCAAATAGGAAATAATCTTAGCAGATTGTCACACACAGACTACAGAATAAGAATTATCTACTGACATTGTTGGGCAAACAATTTAAAAAAACATAGGCCTTCTAAGAACCAGCAAGTTGCTTGCAGACAGTTAGCAAACTGAACTGGAGGCTAAATTAGTCAAATATGATATTTGCTCCACTCTCATTCTGGGTAACCGATAACCTTGTACTATAATTAAGGCAGACCTTAAACCAAACCAGCCCAACTGATTTGAAAATTAGAAAATACTCCGAGCGTCTCTGGTTTCCCTCTCGTTTACATACTTGCATAAGCCTGATAATAGGCCCATGTGCAGGCCAGATTTCACTTCACATGACTTGGAGCCAGCCCTTTGGCATGTGGATACTATTACAACACTCTCTCCTTTGGCGTGGGCATTTTCTTGTCGACTGAGGAATATGGCATGAGTTTATTCTATGTATTGGAATTACATGAAGATTGAAACCAGAACATAAAATGTAGAGCTTGGCGGGGCTGAATGTTGCAAAGCTATTCTGGCTTTCTGCAACTCAAGAATCTTGCTCAAAGCCATGAATACTTCGCATGAAATGTCAGTGGCAAGAAAGATAAATGTTGCCTTTTGGGGAGTTTTCTCCCAGGAATGTAAGTATTCTCTAGGCTGTCACCTTGCATCTTGCCCAGACATCGCGAGGAAAGAATCCATTATGTCTTTGGAAGGGAAATGTACTGTTTTCCTTAAAGGAGTCTTTCAGGGAAGTAGCTGATGATAGGAGGCAAATGATTTGCAGCTGATGTTATGATTTTATTTTTCATTCGGTTTCATCGTGGACAGCTCTTCACTATAAGAGGCTGTTGGGTCAACAAAGTGTTAAATTCATCCCTGGAGTGAACTGAATTGCACCAAGGATGGATCTGGTTCATACTCCTAGTGCTGACAACGCAGCAGATGGAATTCTGTCTTGTGAAACAATAGCTATTGTCAATTTAGCCCTTTCTTCTCTTCATGAGGCATTTGAGAACAGATTTAACACCTGCAAACATAGAACCAGAGTCTCATCCTCCGGCTTCTGCTGTATAGCCACTTAGTCAGCAGGCAGAAGCTTATTATGTCAAGAGGAGTGCAGAGGAAGGAAGCCAGATCCTGGTATCGTGACTCATAACCATTCACCAGCTCACTCAGCTGTTGCCAGCCTTTACGTTTATTCATAGAGCCAGAGCTTATTTCGTACCAGGGTTTGCCAGGATCTCCTCTGGCAGTGGGATGCAAAGCACAACCTCACACAGGGTGTATGCGAGGTTACGGTCCGAGGACACCATCATTATTACTGGAGCCCTGGCACCTCTTTCTTTACAAATTAAGCACTGCATGTACTATATTCAGTTAGAGGCCCTAAGTGATTGGGTCTGCACTGTACACTCACACTTAATAAGGGACAGTCCCTGCCCTGAAGAATTTATAATCTAAACAGACAACACAAAGGGCAGGAGAAAGGAACTGTTGTTATCCCCATTTTAAAGATGGGAGACTGAGGCCCAGACAAATTAAGTGACTTGCCCAAGGTCACACACAAAGTCTGTGGCACAGCCAAGATTTGACCTCACAATTCTACAGGATTCTAAGGCCTTCATCCCACTATTTGATCACCACCTTTTTATTGGTCAGCTAAGTCACATGGTATTGCTCCTAGTCCCTGATTGGAAGACTGACATATTTTAAACAAAATGACAAACACTTAATAGAAAAGAATTAAACTTCTGGTACAAATTGTTGGACAAACGATCATTTGTGAAAATTTGGGGATTTACCAGTATTTTCACGAGTGCTGAGGGAGCTGGGTCCACATTTAAGAATATGCAAATGACCATATTGGGTCAGACCATCTAGCCCCGTATGTCTTGGAACAATGGCCATTGTCAGATACTTCAGAGGGAATGAACAGAACATGGCAATTTCCAAATGATCCATCCCCTGTCACTTAGTCCTTGTTGGACTCCAGTGGCAGTTGGAGGTTTAGGAAAACCCAGAGCATGGGGTTGTGTCCCTGAACATCCTGGCAAATAGCCATTAAGGAACCTTTTCTCCAGGAACTTATCTCGTAGAAAATAAACAGCAGCAAACCGAGCTCATTGGTTTTAGTTACAACTTTTTGTTTTATTCTACCAGCTCTGCACCCAAGTTTCGTTGTGTACGATAGGATTGTATAGAAGATTTCATTCTTAAATGGAGCTCAGAAACAAGTTTTTTTGAGGGTCAGATTATTGCGTCTTGCTGTTATGCACTGGGATGTAATGCAATCCAACGTAGACCTCCCCCATTGCAACTTGAGACCATTGCTCCTTGTTCTGTCATCTGCCACCACTGAGAACAGCCTAGCTCCATCCTCCCTTTCAGGTAGTTAAAGGCTGCTATTTGACTATTTTCACCACAAATTTCATCCTGGACCTGAGAAACCTTCCCAATAAAATGTTTCATAGAAACCAACACATTTCTATGAAACGTTTCCATTCTACGAATCGGCATTTTTTTACCCGAATAAACGTTTGGTCAAAAAATTCCCAGCCAGTTCTACCTAAACAGTCATAATTTTACCCGGAGTATCACCATGCAGTGTTTTCTAAGCTAAGCAGACTCTCTTCTAGGGCTCAGGTCTCATTTCCTTTCAAATAACAAAGGGCAGGCACAAATATTCTCCCCAGAATCCCTAACCAGCCAAATGAAATGGATTTTGGCAGCCCACATGGCTAGCACAGCTAAACCACATGCTTACAGGGATCACTGCTACCTACTCTGTGCCCATCACATTCATTCGCAGATGTAATTTTCACCTCTACTGCTCTTTTAAAGTGAAATTGACCCATGCAGATGTAACCCACCCCCATTCAGTGTCCCCCTCTAGCGGTGGGTGGGTCACAGCTAGGAGTTGATGAGCGTGCAACAGCCATAGCTGAGGGGGCTGGGTTTTTGTAGCCGAGGCACTAGAGGCTCCTGCATTAGGTCTAGAGGCCCCAGGTTCAAATCCCATTGCTGATGACCCACCACCAGTCTGTGGCCTATGCACCGTTCAAACCTCACCTATGGTGTGCTTCGAAGATTTAAGTGGAAGCTAGGCTTTGTGCTGTGGCTGCTGCCCTGCACAGGTGTGAATTTCACCTTACTGGAACATCCAACCATTTCATAGGATCTCATGTCAGCATAAATCATCCCGGCCAGAAATTTCCAGGGCCACACGCCCTGATCCCTCCCCCACCCCTTGCTCCCATCTTGCCCACTCCTTTTTTAAATTTAATGTCCTCATTTCTTGACTGTATTCAGGGATGGTGCCCTGCTCACATCTGGCAAGCAGCCGGTGCCCCTGCCCAGCTGATCTCATGGTTCAGAACAGTTTTCTAACGTCCCTGGGGGGATTTTTCATCTGCTCAGGAAGAAGGGAAAATCAGAAGGACCTGTAATAGGTACAGGAACTCAGAGTACTTACCAGCAGGGAGGGAGCCATGGGCAGTCTGCAGCAGGTAGACACAAAATGGCCATCCTAGGGTTGCAGCTGTTGACTCTCTAATTTAAAGGGCCAGTGACCAGGAAAGCTTGCTGGGAAATGCTAGTGAGCCCACACTGGAAATCACGTGATCGTAGAGGAAATAAGGTCCTTGGGATGGGCTGAAGTCCCATCTTTGTAAGGGCTAGGAAGTGGGTAGAAGACACCCTGGGGCTTTTTTAAGGCTGGAGCCTGGTGGTTTTGCAATGTTTGTGTTTGTTTCCCTTTGTCGCAATGGGTTTTATAGCTGTTCTTTGTAAAGAGGTGCTCTTAGCGTGCTGTGCAGAAAGCTGAGTGTGGCTGCGCTTTGGTGTTCTACTTATCTGTGCTTTGGTGTCCTAGCTGTAGAGAGACCTGGGTTCTATGCTCCATTCTGCCACTCGCTCCCTGCGTGACCCTCAGCAAATCACTTTGCTTCTGCTATCTCAGCTACAGAATGATGATGGTCACCGAGCTTTGAGATACATTGATATAAATAGCCACAGAGTACAGCTGGTTACAGTAGTTTCACTGAAACAGTTTACTGCCAAACTGGGTTTTCTTTGAAAATATTTTTCATGGCAAAATATCATTTTTTCATTCAAGTTATTTTTAATGTTCTTGTACAGGAAATTGCACAATTAAATTGTTTCATTTCATATTGACATGACAGGGATTTCAGATTTTTGGTTTTTCCTGCCTTTTCCTTGCTGTTTTCCTCCTTTTCTGGGGGTGGTGGTCCACCAAATACAATAAAAACTCTGAAACTTTTCCAAAGTTGGAGAAGTTTTGAACATTTACAGTGTGGAAAAAATGGAAAGAAAACCAAGACATCATTCTATCCAGTGTATTCAGTGGCCAAAAAAGCTGAGCGGGCGGAGGGGGAATCCAATTAAAAAAAATGTCAGTTTTCAAAATCTGACCCAAAAGGAAAAAAATCTCAGGTTGAAATGAAAATTTTTATTTGAATCAAAATACTACGAAAATTTCCTTTTAAGAATTTCTCGTGAAAAATTTCCAATGAAAATTTTCCAGCTGAAATTTTTCATGGGGGAAAAATGGTTTTTCTGACTAGCTGTGTGCATCAGTAACATGAATATTTTGTGTTTGTATCACTGTCCAAGCTGCGTCCCATATAGTGGGTGATTGATCATTGATCAGGCCTGACGGTGGCCCAGCCAATCAGCTGCAGGCTGCAAAACATGGTAATGAGCTGCTTCTCTGTTTGTGACCATAGCTTAAATATAAATAAGCGCTGTCTCCTGCACTCGCTCCATTGGCCAACTGCCTCAGCACCATTTACATCTTCCACACCCTCATCAATAGGCTGGCTGTAATCAACATTTGCAGACTCAGAGTCAGGTATGCTCAAGACCACTTCAAAGCAGAAAGACAATCAAGGCCTCCTTCTGGTGTTTGATGTATGCAGATCCTGGTGGCATGCAACATTGAGGAAGGCCAGGTCACACAGTAAAATGTGAGCTTTGTGGAGAGGGGAATCCTTTGTGCATATAATTCTTTATTTCTAGTCAAGTGTTCTCCATGGCAAGTGGGCGTTGCTTACAATTATTAATGGTCACCCCACAAAAGTGCAGCCAGCTCAGGAAAGGGTCATTTTCATCAACAGACTCCATAACAAACTTCTTAAACATGCTGGACTAATGGGTTCAGCTGAACCAGAGAAAATGTCATGGAGCAGGACCCCAAATATAGATTGTGATTGTCTCTGTATGCAAACATTTTTATCAATATGTGTAACTTTCTCAGCACAAGTTAATCTCAGTTGACAGTGAACGCTGCCCTCTGTCCAAACACTTGACAAGGTCACATGACAAGAAAGCCAGGGAGATCTGTGACTGACAAGGTCACATGATCACTTGGTGACCCTGCCAGAAAGTCTGAATGTAACTGACACTTTACCAAAAATGTTTAAATAGTCAGAATCCCTGTAGAAAACTCAGAGGGTGGGGGGCAGTCAAAGAGGGCTGAGGGGAATATGGGTAGAGGACGACAATTTCTTTTGATATGACAGAGGAGCCTCTGTTACAATTTTTTACCTTCCCAGAGCTCACAGAATGGAACAATTCTGGCAAGGTGCAATTTCCGAAGTCCTGAGAGGTGATGGGAAAACGTTCACCATTATTTTAATCTATGGAAACAAAATTACTAAAATGCATTCAAAGGGAACAAAATGACTAGTTACAGTTTGCTGTAGTCACATGACCCGAATACATTGGCAATAAAGTGCCTTTGCTACATTAACACGTTCAGCTTTGCTTTCTCTCTCTCCGTGATCAATTTCCGTTTACAGGCTGCAAGGCCTTACTGAATGGAATGTACCCAGATTATGCCTAGTTAAGGGACCTCCATGTCTGAGTCTTGCATCACGTATGCATGCATGATTCTTACACCTTTAGCTGTATCAGGCCTCATAATGTCTTTCTCTGAGCAAATAGAGGTCCACACACATTATCCAAACCGTCGTTTGCATGCTAATTTGGAAATGTCTTGACCTAACAGCTGTCAGTAGCATGCTGGAAGAAAATGTTTGATATATGTCAAACTCACTTTCTCATGTTTTGAGGGACGGTTCCTTTATAACTAGACATTCTAGGGAACAGATATTGACTTCCAAGTAATCCGAGAAATCTGGATTTTTACAAATTCGAGATAGGGACTAAAGGGGGAAAAAACACATGAAAATAATCAGGGTCTATTTTTCACACTGGTCCAGAACAGCATATACACAGAGGAAAACAAACAATACAGTCCTGCATCATTTTCTTCATAACTTTATTTTCAGAGTTCTTGTGCAGAAAAATATAGTGGTTATTTTATTGTGTGAGAGATCAAATTCTGACATATTTTCACCCAGTTTTTTTACCCCAGTGGAGACGGCTTGTACAAGTTTTACAGGTGGTGAGAAAACTCCAGCAAAGCAGATTGAAATCAGGCTCTCTCTGTTAACAAAACAGAAACACGAAGATGTATCTTCCATATAGGGAACAGGAAAAAAAATCAAAATATAACTGGTCACTGCATAGCATAATCCAAGCCAAACAATCCAGCTGATAATTTAGGAGATTCAAATAAATTTCACATCATGCTACGGTATTTCTAAAGCCAGCTGCTGCATTCTTACTGAGGTAAAACTCCCAGTGGCTTCTGGGGGAGTTTTGCCTGAATAAAGACTGTAGCATTTTGGTTCTTTACAAAACAAATCTGATGCCCACATACTTATAGGAATTTAAAAAAAAAAAACAGTTGTAAATTAGGTGAAATTGGCCAGTTGGGGGTGAATAGACATTTTGGATTAGATTTTCATAAGTAATCAATACCCACAATTGGGGCCAACATTTTTCTAAATGTCCCACTTAGACACCCAAAACCGAAGAGGTCCAAGTTTTTTTTCAAAAGCTCTCAGCACTCAGCTGCCCCCATTTGGAAGAATGGGAGCTAGTGTATGTTGCGCCTACATGAAAAAGCTGGCTGAAGTCTTTAGAAAATCTGGCGCCTAATTTTTCTAAATTTGCTTTTTTAATTAGGCCCATTTGCAAGTGACGACAAAGGCCATTTCTTCCAGGATACACACGAGGCGCATGTGTTAACAAACAATGGGGTCCCCGTTCTGTCGCTGAAAGGACCCCACTTGTCACTAGGGAATAATGCATCACAAAAGCAACCTCTGCTCTATCAAGGGATTTGATTCTACCAGTCCAATGTAGACTTTGTGTCTTGGTTTTCTCCAGCAATCATTAACTGTCCACTGATGGCAAACAGAAGTGAATAGTTTGGAATTCCCCTGGCTTTAAGGGTTATCACAGGCTAATGATTCTGCATAAATTGAAATGCTAGCGCTACAACTTGATGGATGTTTGAAGCATGTTATATTTCTCATGTTGGGCACAATGCTTTAGTGTTGTCATAGGATAACGTTGCCTTTTGAACAGTTTAACTGATGGCAGCAATTTGCTAAGATTGCAGTGGCATTTTTGAATATGTTACAATAGAGAACTCTGAGGAGATAAAGTTGAATTTCAAGCCACCACGACGATACAATGTGGAGCATTCACCTTCCAATCTCTTCCCTAATTCACCATCTAGGTTTTCAAGTAGGAAATGCACTATGACCTTGACTGCCAGTTCTGCTTAAGAGCCTCTTACCATTGCTTTTCTTTCCTTATGGAGAGATAAGTCCCCCGAACAAAACAGGAAGATAAATATTTTAGGACAAGCCAGACCCATTTATTCAATGCACTGGAAAGTTTAAAGGTAGGCTATGGAAGATACAGCCCCAAAACAGTGTATGCCAGAATGCAATTTTGCTGCCCAGCGAACACATGTAGGGCTGAAGGCAAAGAAAATAAAATATCAATGGATTTTCTCTGATCTCAGTCACCTTTGCAATTTTTCTTTCAGTATACCTGTACCAAAATCCATAGCATTCAAGTAATAGATTTCAAAGGAACTACCAGGGGGTGACAGTAACAAAAAACTGCAGCATAGAGTGTGAACCAAAATGATGACAGAGATTTGTACACACTTGACTGATACGTGTAATTAAAGTTACATTGCTTTTGACTTGAACTGGCCATTTTAGGGTAGCACAACGAAGACCTTAATGAAGCATTTGCCATGGCTGCCTCCCTGCATCTAGTATTTTAGATTGAAAATCCACTGTTCCGTTGTGGAACTCTTGAATTGAAAAACCCTGCCGCGATGAGCATAAGTTTGTTTGTATTCAACGGTTCTCCTTTGAGTGATCCACGAGATTTCCATCTTAGTTATCTTTCCCCTTCCTACCGGGAACTTCCAGCTTATTGTCCTGGCCTAATGAAGTGCAGACTTCACCTGGACAGCCCCAGAAGTGGCTCCTCTAGAATGCAATGAATACAAATACTTGACCTCATGAGCGATGGGGCAGCAATTAGTTTAAGCAGGGGGTTTGTGTATCACTTCAAAAGTCTTAATCCGTGCGGTCAGCCCTGGCACGGTATTTGCCAGAACCTATTGAGTAGTCTTAATGAGTCTGCAAAGCAAGCTTTCAATACATTTTGGGTTGCTTCGGATGCTTTAAATGGCATAGTCTATATGGTATTGTGCAGCTTTAGAAAGGCCGAGGCTTTAAGAAGTAAGTACCCCTTTCACAAGGCAGACAGAAACCATCTTTAGACCCGGGGCCCTTGACGTTTTGCATATCAATATGGCTCTGGCTGAATGTAGCCACTCAACTGAGAAATAGGATCACTAACAGCGTTTCCAGGCTTTCACAGGCACTTGGGAAACTTTAAAGCCCTTCGTGGAGAATAATTTGGTCGAATGTCGTGGCTGGAAACAAAACCTAAACAAGCAAAGTGCAGTCCATCATGTGGAGCTGCTAGCGAAACTGACAACGATCCCCGGCAGCTCTGACATCCACCCCCCAGCAGGTTGGCTGATAGGACACTTCCATTTCCTTGGGTTGCTCGCCTCGGCAGGATCTGCACACTTACGGGGGAAAGAGGCCCAATTTTACAAGGCACTAGGCACCTGCTGGTAAGGGCTGAGCACCCTTAGCTCCTGCTGGTTAAAGGGCATTCAGCAGCAGCTGGGATCGGGCCTCATTTCAGCATGAATTTTCAAAAGGGGCAGGGGAGGAGGAGAGATTCCTCTGTAGTTTGTACAAAGCTGGACAAAAACCACCATATGAAGCTGTACTTCACGGGAAAGGCAATGGAAATGAGCGAAGGTGCTCTAGATGACCTCCCAAGACCCCTTTCAGCCCTAATCTTCTATGATTCTATGCCATTTATGTGTAGCCTCTCCAGGATCATATCCTCAGCTGGCCTGAAATCGCTGCCGTTCCACTGAAATCCATGGAGCTGCTCTGACTTTCACCAGGTGTGTTGATCTGGCCTTTCAAGCGCCACACAAAACTAATTCAGCTGAGCTTTTGTTTGTTGTTTTAACCTATTGCAGCATCTTAACCAGGTACAATGCAGCTACGTTGGCTTTAGAAACGGACAGGAACTTAAGCAGGGCAAAGACAATGCAAATTAGAAGTCATCTATTTCTACAGTATGCCAAAAAAACAGAAAACATTCACATTTCTCTCTCTGAGAACGTCTACACGGACAAAGGGAAATTTGCTGCCATCAGATCGAACTATCTGGATTGATTGAATGGCAGTGAAGACCCGCTCAATCAATGCAGAAGTCGATCCATTAAAACCACCTCCAAAAAAAGTGTAGCGCTCAGTCGACAGGTACGCATTTCCTGTCAGCGCAGCGTGGTGGAGACAGCGTGCTACAGGGAAGTTACGAAGTCGACCAGACACGGCTATCCCCCTGGAACAAGCTATGCAGTCGACTGCCACCAAATTCTGCCGGCAGTATAGACCAGGCCTCTGTCTCTCAATATATCAGTAGCTGAATTGTTTGTGTTTAACTTAGTCTTAACACTGACTTGCATCATTTCGCATGTGGTTTGTTTCGGCAGTAAACAGATTAGCCTGCTGTATTAGACAGACGAACGCGCTAGCCGTTAGCCATGACGTTAGAAGCTTCCAGCATCACCCATACAAAATAAATGCCACATTGAAGAGGACGAAGAACAAAGAGGAGCCTCTTATGGTAGAAAAATCAAAGACATAGGGGAAGCTTTAAAGATCTGTCTTGCAAATCAACTAAAAACACCCCATGGAAACTGCCAGATACAAAATCAATCCTGAGAATGAGTGAAACATTAAGGGACTCCCTGGAAAGGGCAGAGACCCTTTGTTTACATCGTATTTGTCTAGGAAAACAGTGCCTACCTGAAAGAGCTTAACATTTTCAGTTAACAGTGCAGCCATGATGTTGGGAAACAGCACATCAACCCCACACCATACATGACAGCCTGCACTAAGACTATGTTGTAATGAAATCCCATGGATCGATCACATAGTACAAAACTGGGCAAGGCCTGGGAGCCCTCCAAAAAACATGTAATGAGCTAATTCAAGAGACAAATACAAAGTCACTAATAGGATTATGAAAGGTTAATGAAGTGTTTTCCACCCCTCTTTAATTATAAGAAAACTTTAAACTCATTCAACCAGCCTCCTATGACTGCTCTCTGTGGCTGCAGATCTGGAAACCTACCAGGTCACTGGCTAAAGGTCAGCATTTTTTTGCTATATATTCGTGGGTAAAGTTGTGTCTGGGAGGTGGGGATTTTCTGTATTCACTCTTGGAAGTCTCCAACTTTATCATCTGTGTTATGTGCCGAATTTAAGAAGGCACGTGATACATAACCTAACCGGATCTGCAGTATGCTCACAACTACCATCGCTAATGGTTTTTATTCTTTCCGATCCTTTTAAATCTGTAAAAACCCGCCATTCTCTGGATTCGCTGTTTGACCAGATGTATCGTCAAATGACGGTCACGGCCTACTCTCAGAAAGGAAACTCACCTCAGTAAAAATCAACATGTGAGATGCAGAACCAGCTACAAAATGGGAAAGAGAAAATGAGCAGAATAAACCACTAATGTCCAGGGCCTCAATCCTGCAAGGTACTGGAATGTGTCAAAGCTTTAAGGACATGAGTGGTCTCATTCTATCCAACAGAGTGTTGAATCAGGGCCTGAAAGCATTTAAGCACGTGTTTAACGCCCATTGAGGTCAATTAGACGTAAGCACCAACTTAATGCTGACCATGTTTTTAAGTATTTGCTTATTAGGAACGGAATTAATATTTCCTTTTATTTCAAACTTTGCCAATTTGCAGCTCTTTTGTCCAGTCTTGTCATATGCTACTTGACTGCTCACCAAGACAAATAATAAGTATCAGTCATTTTTTATTCTCCTCAATTATTGTGGGGAAGACAGCTAGCCAGCAGATTTGGTGATACGGCCTAGTAAATTTTTATAACTGTTTTGTAGAGCTGCAACTTTTGTCACAATTAAGAACAGGAACGTTTTCTACTCTTTTTTGCCCAGAGTTGTCGATATTGTATGTTCCTGAAACTGCACCAGAATATAAATTTTAATGCAAACAGTTAACCAGAAAAGAACTGTGGGTGACATCCTGCCTCCACTGAATGGGACGTTTGCCATTTACTTCACAGAGGGCCAAGATTTCACCCTGTGCATTTAGGACACAATTCTCCCCCGCTGAAGTAAATAACAAAACTCCCACTGACTCCCGAGATGTAGAATCAAGCCTTTAAATAACAATAAATCACACACAGACAGTTATTATTTTTGAAGATGCCCTGTGTCCTGTTTTTCGCAGATCTGGCAAAAACTATCGAATCAGGTAACCATTTCTAAGGACACCGAATGTCACATAGGTCCAATATTTAGATGGTCTTTTTTAAACAGGCTTTTACAAAACTCTCATAAAAATAACATTTTATTTTATGTTTTGTAAATGTTAATGAAAAAGAACTCTGGAAGGAGGAGGATGCCTCTCTGCTAGCATGGGAAACTGAAAACTAGACTCGCTTGGTGTAGGCACAGAAGCTGGGAAGTGAAACTGATTCAAAATACAAAAGACCCAGATCCTCAGAGACATGTGGCGGGGAATTAGGTGCCTAAATATCTTTGAAGATCTAGGCCAAAGTTCAATGGCCCAATTGCGTGAAGCACAAAAGGAAAAACAAACAGCATAAAAAGTCATCGATAAATAAGATTTTTTTTTTTTATCTGCAGCATGCTACTGGCCCTAATAAAGTCAATGGCCTAAATCCCATTGACTCCAATGGAACGAGCAAGATTAGGTTACTAACATATTATCATCATAAGTCACTTGTGTTTTTAATATACCAGGCCAGATCCTTAGCTGGCACAAAGCAACCTAGCTCCTTTGAATTCAATGGAGGTACATTGCTGCACGGCAGCTTCGAACCTGGCTGCGGTTGTTAACTTTACAATGGCCCTTTGCAAGAGAGGCATCCAGTAACTAAATGCAGCACGGATGTCTGGGGTCCTCTCCCTTGCTAGCGGAAGGGTCGTGATGGCTGATTGTGAATGTTGCAGCTCTCAGTATGACCAGAGAAAGGGCAGCACTAGGAGGCTGTGAATCTTAGTGTCTTTGTCACGGCACACATCCATGCACACACACACGCTCACCCTTACCATCTGAAAACTGTCCGGGTTAATATAGATTAGCAAGGTTTATATAGAAGAATATTAATCTGATCTGGGGTTGGGGATTTTTTTTGTTTGTTTTTCTTTCTTAAATATTTCTCTCTTCTCAGTAAGTGTACATTTCTCTCCAGGAAGAGGTCTGATATAAATTAGAACATGGGAAGAGTCTTCCAAAAGTTTGCCTTGGACACCCATATGCTAGAGTCCCTGGGTGGCTTGGCATGCAATGTGCAAAGGGTCCTGTAGGTCTGCTAAGGGGACTTGTTGCCTTCGCTCCACTGTGGCTTAGAACACCAATGGCCTGGCAAGATGTCAGTCCCACCCGAAGTCCTGCCCAGTCATCTGATAAAACTTCATGTTGAAGGGTCTGTAAAAGTCCTGCAGGCGCTGGATCACTTGCCCGTGGATTTTTGGATGAGGCCGCCCTTTGGACTTCCCCAAACAGCGGGGCCGGCTGCTGCCTTCTGGCTTCTTCAGGCAGGGGAAGCCTTTGGTCTCATTGAAATAGAAGTGTTTGTCTGTCACGACTTTCTTGAGACCCAAAAAGTCTTGCACTCGCCCCATCTCCCCAGCGGGGTCACTCACGAGTTTTTCCCCACTGACGAAGAGGAATTTCGAAAGGGGGAAGTACTGCAGCCAGTTGTCCAGGTGCTTGGCGTAGATGCCAATACGCACTGCACTCCAGGTGGTGTCGATCAAGCCCGTGCTGAGATTCTTGAAGGCCAGCGCCTGGAAGCTGGGGATGGTGGGGTTTTTGGACAGTGTCTGTGTGTAGTCCGAGATGGCCCTGGTGACCGGGTTCCGCACCACCACGATCAGTTTGGTGTCCTTGGACATGTTGTAAATACGTTTGGGGGCCTCCTTGGTCACAAAGTAACTAGGGGTTTTCTCCATCGTGATCTGCCCCTCTAGAGTCCGCGGCATCAGGTTTCTGTGAAAAGGAAAGACAAGGGCAATGACGTAAGTGGATCTGTACAGCTTTGACCCATTAACATCTATGGTGATGGGATAATATTGAGCTGTCAACCCCCAGAACCATTCAGCCTTGTCTCAGAAGCCCAACAGGGCTAACTTGAGCTGGTTGAAAAATTGTCAAGGACACTTTTTCCTACTTAAAAAGGCCATTGATTCCAAACCAAACAGCGGGAAGAGTCAATAACCCAGCAGTTAAAGCTCTCACCAGCGATATGGAGGACCCAGGCTCCAGTCCCCACTCTGCCTCATTCAGAGCAGTGACTTTCACTTGGGTTCTGGGGTGGGTTTCCTTAAAAGAAACATGGAAGGGAGCTTTCCACATTGTGAATTTCTGGATGGAAATGGTTCTGTCTAAGAGCTCAGTGGGGCACACAATTGAGTACACAACATGCAGCTTAGTAAATGAAGACTAAAAAGCCATTGAACTGCCTATAAATATTTATTGGCACAGCAATAAGGGTACGCTTGTTGTGAATTTGGCCCATGATTCTTGAAGAGAAAACCCCAGCCGTGTCAGCGATTGATTTCAGACCAACTCCCCTATCCTGCTGCTTCCCCCATAAACCCTGCTGCTCATCTGAAGCAAAGGAGGCTGCCCACTTCCTGAGCTGTCGCGTTTAGCTTGGTGCTGTGTGAGTATCAGACACACGGAGCAGGCCCACGCTGCCTGGAATTCAGGAGGGAAGAATTAATCCGTCTGTCCATATAAAGACCGTAGCAGGCGGATAATGGCCTGCACTACACAAGTTACTGGGTGCTGCTCCAAGGACCAACAGAGCAACTTGAAAACAATGAGGGCTGAAAGCGAGAGGGGAGTTGTCAGGGGGAGAGGGTCTGGAAGGACGTACTGTACAGGACAGTCTTTTAGCAGACCTGTCTCTATTGCAACGTCAAAGAGCAGGAAGCGTTATGACTCTAACCCTGCACTGATGGGGAATTATCAGCCAGGGGTAGCTGTATGGGGTAGGCATATTGGACTGCATTAGTAGGAGCATTGCCAGCAGATCGAGGGAAATGATTATTCCCCTCTATTCGGTGAGGCTTCATTTGGAGTATTGTGTCCAGTTTTGGGCCCCCCACTACAGGAAGGATGAGGACAAGTTGGAGAGAGTCCAGCGGAGAGCAACAAAAATGATTAGGGGGCTGGAGCACATGGCTTATGAGGAGAGGCTGAGGGAACTGGGTTTGTTTAGTCTGCAGAAGAGAAGAATGAGGGGGGATTTGATAGCAGCCTTTAACTACCTGAAAGGGGGTTCCAGGGAGGATGGAGCTAGGCTGTTCTCAGTGGTGGGCAGATGACAGAACAAGGAGCAATGGTCTCAAGTTGCAGTGGGGGAGGTCTAGATTGGATATTAAGAAAAATGTTTTCACTCGGGGGGTGGTGAAGCACTGGAATGGGTGACCTAGGGAGGGGGTGAAATCTCCATCCTGAGAGGTCTTTCTGCCCAGCTTGGTAAAGCCCTGGCTGGGATGATTTAGTTGGGGTTGGTCCTGCTTTGAGCAGGGGATTGGGTCAGATGACCTTCTGAGGTCCCTTCCAATCCTGAAATTGTATGATACGCTCTAGGCTGCACAGGGAGAGGGGAAATCTCCGTCTGTACCACACTGGTTAGCCCCATTTGGGCAAATTCAACTCTGTTGGGTTGTATTTGAACCCCGAGGGGCCAGCGGGAGTGAGGTGATTTCCAATGCCACTGCTTCGTCTCTCGTGCAGAAGGGGCTACCGTGGTAAAAAGGGAGCTCTCCTCTTTAGACCCGAGGCAGGTCCACCCCTTGTGCTTCCAGGGCCTGGTTCTCTCCCTGCAGGACCTGAGGAACTCCTCTTGAAGTCAGTGGGGGACCCAGGGAGCCTGCCACAGGTGTTCTGAGGCCATTGGTGTGCAAAAACTATGAAAGTCTATTGAAATCATTGGCGTGAGAGACAGAAGAATCCGGCCCAAGCTTGCCACTCACTGTCACCCACCCAATCAAATTCACTTTACTAAGGAAGTGATTAAGGTAAAATCTCCCACCTAAACCTGCCCTATCACAATCCGACTGCTACAAAACAGTTTCAGTCCACTTTCTCTCTTAGTGGAGGCAGTTTCTCTCTGTCTCACACACACACGCGCGCACACACCAAATCCAGTCTCAAGACTTTAACACAAAAGCAAGCTTCTCTTATTGCTGTGCCAATAAATATTTATAAGGAGTTCAATGGCTTTTTATTCTTCATTTACTGAGCTGCATGTTGTCATCATAAAGGCTTTTTTTCGGTCTTGCATTTTCATGATTGGAGTTCCCATCACAGCGAGGGACAGAGAACTCATGGCAATGTTACTGTTTAATCAACAGTCATAAGAGGCCAGCCTGGGATGCAGTGGAGATTGCCAACAGCACAGTTAACTCCTTCTATTAAAAACTGTTCAGTTCACACAAGAGGTGTGAGCAAAAATGCAAACAAAACATCAGACGGAGTCCTGCACACTCCTTGCTGATTCTCCTGCTGTCCACTCCATTGACCAACGCTTCCTTCAGGAAAGTTACACTCCAAAGCAGGAAATGCGTGGAATACTCAGTGTCTCATTGGACTCGTCCAATGAACACTACAAGACAGGTTTTCAACAACCTAAGACCCAAGCAATTTTTTAAAAGTAAAACGTGCCTTTCACACAGCCTTTCATCTCACTGAAATGTGCGGGGCGGGAACTGAAGCTTATAGATGATGATGACCATCACAGGTTAAATCCTCAGCTGGTATGAACGGGTGTAGGAGCTATCCCAATTTACACAGCTGAAAATCTGGTCCTGTTCCTATTTTTAGGGCAGCATGCAGATTCGGGTAGGAGAGGGGAAGAGTTTTCTTGTTCTAACACCAAGCTACATGTCTTAATGGCACAATGAGGAGTTACAACTGTAAGGGTTATAACAAAGCAGAACTTTGGAAAGGAAATAAAACCCTAGCTCAGAGCATAAACCAAACTGGCCTGGGACTCAGGAAACCTGGGTTCAATTCCGGCCTCTACCGCTGATGTGCATCTTTTTTTTTTTTTAGAATGAATTCCGTGCTGGCGAAAGATGCCAATTTAACAGGCCTGGAGCCTGAATTTGCGGGCTGCATCCACAGAAGCGGCACAGCTCAGGCCTTAGCACAGCAAGCTCGCTCCAACCCGTGAGCATGATCCTCCTCTCGCTCTGACAGGCAGCAATTGGGAGAGATGCCAGGGAAGTCAATGGAATGATGCAGGTGAAAGTCAGAGGGGAAAGTGACCCTCGGACTAGCAGTTCCCAAGCTTTTCCCAGCTGTGATACCACCGCAGGTACAAGATCACTCTACAAAGCGGCATCCTCCGTGCCGCGTGACCTCACGTGTACCGTATCTGCGAGCTCACGCTGCGTGGAAGATGCCACACAATCGGGATAGCCACAACCCCATCCTCTGATGGCACGACCCCACTTGGGGTAGGGTTACCACCTTTGAAATGCAAAGCAAATGGTACCCAGCCACCCCACAGGGCAAGCCCACTGCAACGCTAACCCCCAACTACAAGACAATTCTGCGGCTTGCCCCTACATTCATTAGCCACTTACAGCATCTAGAGAGAGAACACACATAGGTAAGACTGATAACAGCATTTTCTTACTTACACTGAAGTGGGAACACTGCAGCATTTTTAGCTGGACACTGAATCTTTCAAAATTAGATATCCCACTGTTCTGTGCCACAATGCAAATTTTAGACCCATGTCAAAAAAAGCCCAGGAAATTAAATTATTTTTCTGGCAACTGGCAAATGCAGAAAAAAACTGGCCAGGCTGGTCAAATACAAGCCAGGTGGTTATCCTAACATGGGGTCACAAACTCGAATTTGGGAACTGCTGCCTTAGACCTTTAACTCTGCTCTGGAAGCACCAATTTAGGAGGGAGAAAGGAGTTCAGTCTCTAGAACCCATTCAGTTCCTGGCCTCTTTACTGAATAAGGCTGGTTGAAAACATTTCTGTCAGAAAATGGAGTTTTGCTGAAATCTAAATTATCCAGGGGGAAAAGATCAATTTGCAGAGAATTTTCTGTCAGGGAAAACAAAATGAAACGTTTTGTTCTGGATTGATGTTCATCTCTGGGGGAGGGCTCATAAGAACTATAGTTCCACGGCCCTCCTGCTTCCATTCTCCTCGATTAGTCAAGTTCCCCATCCAGACTACCCTTCCCATGATGCACAGCGGTGTCTCCCTGTGGCTGAGCTACCGCAGTGCCTCCTAGGTCTCCCATGATGCACCGAAGTGGCTAAGGGTCAGGGAGATTTGTATCAACACTTCATAAACCGATAAACTGAAACGAAATTTTTCAACTTTTCCAAATAGAATTTTACGGGAACTTTCTGCTCCGTGAATAGTTTCATTATTTCGACTTTTTGCCCAGATTCAGGACAAAACTAGGTATCGAAATATTGGAATTTCCATGGTATGGAAATTCTGACTTTCAATCAGCTCTACTGCTGACCCTGCCCAATAGCGTTATTAGAGATGTTGGGTTTTGTGTTGTCTTCTCCCCAAATTAAAAGTATCTTAAAGTGTATGAAATCTTCTAAACAGTTTAAAACACAACATGGAAATAATGAGAAGTGATTCAATGTCTATCGTGCACTAGCAGCCAATATCTGAAAGGGAGCCTTTGCCAACAGCTATTATATAAGACATCCTCAAAAATGTCTTTGCCTCTCAAACCGGAAAGATTACAAAGTGGGCAATCAAATAAAGGAAAGAAGCTATGGAATAAGAATGCTTGAGTAATCAGAACGTATTGTTTTTTTAAAAAATCTGACGCCAACGGCTCCATCTGTAGCTTTGCTAGGCAGGGAGCTCATCCGAAATGATTGGCCACTGAAGTGGGTCTGGGAGCAGTGTGTGTAAGAAGTGCTGCTCCTAACTGCGTTCAGCAATTGTTCTTTTCCCCTTCTATTATTTTAAGGAGTTGCTCTTTGTGTCAGAGCTGCGGCCAACTACTCTATAAGATCATTTTATATCTAGGCTGGGAAGGGTTAGATTTTTATCAGTAAATGTCGATTTCACCGAATGCACAAAAACCAACAGAAAAATATTTCCATCAATGATAATCCAAATTTACACAAGAGCAAACTAAGAAAAATGCTACTTGAGAACTTTCAATTAGAGTTTGATTTAAGGATATTTACTTTGTGTATTTTGACACATAATGTTAACAATGGTTATAAAGCTTTTTGAATCTCAGTGTCTACTGTCATTAAATAATTGTCTGACTCCCCTGGTGTTGACCCCCCCAGTTTCTCAGAACAGTGAAAATTAAATTTGATCAATTTAGATAAAAATAATAAATGCTTAAAATAAACATTGATATATCCATCAAAACTATTAATAAAATTGAATTCTGCCAAGTCTGTATTGTATTTGAATACTCCACCACCAATAAGATTAGGTAAACTGGCTGTATATCGCAGATCTATATGTAGACATATTTCCTCTATGGGACACACACAAGTTTAGTAGCACAAGGTACACATATACAGCATATTGTGTGATCATTTAATGAAAAATTGATTGTAATACGTATGCTACAGGGCTGAGCTGTTAGAGCTGTTTCAACTTTCATGCAGAATTCCTTGACTTTTTGAGATTAAACGGACACTCGGTTTTTTGAAAATCACATATTTAATTTAATAAACGCAAATGCCCTGGCAGAATTTTAAGGTCCGGATTTTCAGAAATAACTTCCAAAACTGTGGGCTCAATTTTGCATCTTTAGATAAATGAAGGCACAAAACTGCAGATGCAACTGAGTGCGCTCAGGAATAACTGCCAGATTGCATTTAGAAATGAGATTTTTTACACACTCTCTGTCTTGGGCCTATAAATTGGAGGTTGGGTTAAGGCTTAACTAAAACTCAGGCACTAATTTACATTTCAGTATTTAGGCCATTTGCTGACTTCCTGCATTTCTGTCAACTCAGAAGATGAAATCAGAACAATCAGCGTCACTTTTCAAAATGCGTAATCTACATAAAATCCGGGTCAATTTCTCACGCCTGCACCATCACATTATTGCATAATCGACAGCCTTTGTTGGTATTATTTAACCTACGTATGTCTAATGCTCTGCGCCCGGATTATCCAAAGATGTGTGACTGTAAATGGCCCAATCCTGCCTCCACTGAAGCCAGGGCAGTTTTCCCTTTGACTTGAGCAGGAGAGAAGGCTCTGACTTTCAGTTAGCAGAAGGGCGTTGTAGAGTATGTCTCCACTGCACACTAAAGCCAGGCTATGATTCAGCTTTGAGCCCCAACCCCCTTCCGTCCACACACAGATCAGTCTGGCTTGGCTCAGCAGGCACTCGGGACCCAGATCCTTGGATGCTGTGAGAGGTTAGGTCAGAGGCCAAGTCTTGCTGTGACTCTGGTCTTAGCCCTGTCATTTTGCAGTGTCAGTGTGGCTGCAGCTCAAGCCTCTGACCCATCAGAAGGTCTTCATAGCGCAGTAGGGATGCGTTAGCAAGGCTCTGAGACCCCGCTCCAGCACCTGTGAACCCAGGTTTCCAGTGTAACCCAGATGCTCAGGGGCAGGCTTGGAAATCCCAAGTCCACAAACCTGGATCCCACAGACCAGGGCTTACCGTGCAGTGTAGACAGACCGTAAGGATCTAGCCACAGAAAGCAAAATGTTTAAGGGGAAAAAAGCAGAAAGCATTTTATCAATCAGTACTTCGTAGATTTCACTGCAATGATTAACTCCCTCATTCATTTATAATGAGTCATTAATTACCAGAGAAATTACCCAGGCACATCACTGTATCATCCGTGTGAACGGAACATAAGACCCACAGATCCTGCATAGCTACAATTAAAACATTGCACAGAAAGAAGGGCCATCAGAGGGATGTTCCCAAGACAGACCTCCGCATTATGATACACAGCTTGGCCCATTATTTACACCCTTCTTCTTTCCCGGATGGCATCAATGTGGACACCACCCATTTTGCAAAGACCTGAGGGTCTGATTCTCCTCTGATTTACCCCAGCATAACTACTAACTTTAGTAGAGTTACTCCTGATTTACACCAGCATAAGGGCCCGATCCAAACCTGCTGTGGTCAATGGAAGTCTTGCCGCTGACTTCACTAGGTTTTGGCTAGGCCCTAAGTGAGTGGCAACTCAGGCCCAGAGCGTTTAGGTTTGGTACACACGGACCTCTTGCTATGATGTCCATCGCGCTCGATCATTTCATAAAGGAAGAGGAGTCGAACCGTGTGACTGGCCTGACCGATCGTGCAACTGGAATAATGGCTTCCAAATATTAAAATTCCAGATGGAGAAATCACTCTCACCTGTTTGCCCTGGTCAAGTGCAGTGCTCCCCTGTTCTAGACGCTGAACAAACACCTAATGAGAGACAATCCTGCAGAGCTTACTGTCTACAGAAATAGACAGTGGGAAAGGACCTGGGCTCAGCGAGGTGAAGAGACTTACTCAAAGTTACACAGCAAATCAGTGGCACAGTTGAGATCAAACCCTGATCTACCAATTCCTAGTCCAGCGCCCGATCCACGGGACCACACTGCCTCTCAGAATCTTGCTTATAACGGATCCTTTGAGCAACCCTGTGTAATGCGAGTCCTTAAATTCCTCCCTTGTTTGAAGCCAGTCAAGCATTCCATGACGTGCACGTCCTGTAGCTCAGGGAATTTCCAGTGAGAATGGATTTGCTTTTGCTGGGGAAAATTGCTTAACCTGAACCTTTCTGCTCAAGTCAGAAGGAAAGGACGCTGCAACCAACTTCTAAAACCTGCTGGATCTGCTGCTTTAGTGGGCTGGAGCCAGGAAACGGAAGCGATAATGGCAGCACAAGGCCAAGGGGATTTGTTAATCATGAGTTATGGCTTCTAAGGAGAAATACAAATATCTATGACGACTTGATGGCCACCGTTTGATTTTGATCCAGCACACCGTTATGTCTGCTAAATACAATATATGCGACACTGCTCTTTGGTGCCCTGGAGACACACCCAGCAAGTTACGTTGGAATGGAAGCGCCTGGAATGGAAGCGCCTGCTACTTGTAGGCAACGTCCCCTGGTCCTTGCTCATTTTATATAGCACCACAAATGTGATGGACACAGTAGAGATGAGCAAATAATGGCTTTTTTGGTTGGCTCTCATTGCCGGAAAATCTCCCCAAAATGACTTTCTGGGGTCAAATGAAATGCTTTGTTTTGACAGCATCGAAAATGTTTCATTTTGGTTTCATCCATTTTTAAACGTTTTCTTGGGAGGTCTTGATAACCCCAGTGGAAATCTGGAAACAAAAAGTCATTTTGAACAAAAAACCTGAAATGTTTCATTTTGAAAATGTCAAAATTAACATTTCAATTTTTTCAAAAATTTTTTAAGGGTTCTTCCCCGCCCTCCCACTGAAAAAGTTCAGCAAAATCAACTCAAACTTGCAAAACCTTCTGGTGTTGCGAAATCTGTGTTTCTTTCTGAAAAAAGGTTTCAGCCAGAAAATTTCATCCGCCAGTAATACATAGCACTTTGTAAGCACAGACTGACGTGTCTCCTGGCCTGCGGTGCTCCCAAACAAAGGGTGCCATCTTGGAAACGCTTAGGCACATGAGTATCTTTACTCACCTGTAATTCAACACAGTGCGCAAACCGTCCTCACTAGCTCATGCCTTTAGTGGTGAAGAACCCTGGTTCCATCCCAAGTGTGCCAGCAAAGTTGGTGGCTGTCACATAACTGGGGGTCTATTGGGGATTCAATTTGCTTTGATGCACGCTGCATCCACGGGAAACATGTAGCCCACTGGCAGCATGCATGGATTCGAGGATGTGAGCCTGCTACAGAGCCTAGCTTTTCAGTTTAAGCAGTAGAGGCTGTGCTTCTAGTTCTGGAAGTCCCTGATTCAATACCTGATGTTAGCTGAAATATGGTAGCCATCACAATGGGACCTGGCCTCTAGGAATTTACTGCAATAATAATAAGGCTAGGTCAGGGAATCTCAAAATTGTTCTTCATTCTTCTTCTTTTTGCAAAATTCCATGTGGCACTTGATAGAACCATGCTCTCTTCTAGAAGCTGTACTTCCATGTTTTCCTTGCTAACTGATCGCAGCACTCAAGGGCCGCTCCATAAGAACAAACGGGCACAGCCGTCAGGGAAGGCAGACCTTAGTAAGGGAATAGATTTTGGGCTTCCAGGTATTTGCTAAGTACTTTTAAAAATGGCCCAGCTGGGTCCTTTTGAACTGAAGACCACACATACAAACACACACAAATATCTAGCTCTTTTCACAAGCACTTCATACAGGACGTCACTATCATTTTACAGCTGGGGAAATGGTAACGAAGGGACTCACGCACACTCACCCAACGGCAGAACTGGGAATAGAACCCAAGTCACCTGGGTGCAAGTCCAGTGCTCTGGATCCTAAATCACACTCTCTCTAAGGAAACTCACTTCTCCTCCCCCTCTTTTTTCGGGCAAGATTCGCATGTTTTGCCAGGGTGCTGTGGAGGAGGCGGCATGTGGGTTAAAGGGAAGAGCAAGTTGTTAGTCTGACGGGTTGGGAAGATTTGTTATGGATACTGGTAATTGAGGGGAATCTATTTGTCTGGCATCAAATAGTTTGCACAGAGGGTGGAAGGCATGTATTTTACAAACCAAGGGAAACACACACACACACTTCTCTGCTGAGAAGCTTTCTATGCAGCATGCTGTACCTATCAACAGGGATAGACAATATCCTGTAATATTTAGAACATGCAGGGAGAACTCTCGTTCTGTCGACTGCTTAGAGCTGGGGAACTAGGCTTCCAGGGTCTTGGGTTCCAGTCCCGGCCTCACAGGTAAATCACTTACCCGTTCTGCACTTCAGTGTCCCCGTCTGTGAAATGGTGAAGATGATAATTCCTCCCCCTCACAGAAGGGCTGTGGAGCTGGATTAATTAGGGCGTTTAAAGCACTTTGAATTCTTCCAATGAAAACCATTATAAAAGTGCAAAGCATTATTCATATTAACCACATGTAGAAAGCAACGCTAGTTGCTGCTCAGACTGTTCCGGAATTAGGGGACGTTTCCTCTCTGATCTACAGTGAAAACGGATCCTGATTCCTAACTAACTCCCGGTCTGCCATTGACAGGAATTGAAACCCCGTGCGTGGGGAAATGTGCCGTAGTGCTCCGCTTTACTCTTACAGCTCAGCAGACCGTGCCCCAAGGAAATTAAGTGACTCACCCCAGGCCCCAGAGAAATTCAGTCGCTTGGTCTGAATCGCTTCCCCCTGCTTCCCAACACTTTGATCTAACCACTAGGCCACAGAGTTTCTGAACAGTAATGTTACATTAGCACTAATGCAGATGACGCTGATGAACATCCCTCTCTGGCCTGCGAGCTGGCTGCGTGTACACACCCTCTACCATTAGCTCATTCAGCACTGAGCTTAAACACAGATTTTTTAAATGTCTAAGATCAGATCCATTTTGTTTAAATTAAAAAAATATGCTGACCCTTTGGCTTTGAAAATTGCCATAAGGCGTGGTTGCCCCTTCGTGGGCCCAGTTTTAATAATGCATAAGCCAGTGGAGAAATAAGTGGGCACTTTTACAGCCAAATGTAATATTTTTAGAAACAATCCTCACACTGGGGTTTCCTGATGCATTAGCAAAATTGGGAAAAGTTCGCTCTGGAATTTCTCTTCTCCCCCCTTATTTTCATAAGCAAGCACAACGTTTTGGCTCTGAGATGCCTCTAGGGGAAAAAAAAAAAGTAACAATGTTTGCATATCAGTTGTCGTTGGACATAATATAAAGAGAAAGGGTCCCACGTAACCACTATAGGAAATGTACCATTATTACTCCTTGCAAAGATGTCATGATCCTGAATTCTAAGGAAGTATTTATTATTTACAAGTATCCGCGCCATAGCTCTTATGCAAACAAATTTCAGACTATGGAGATGTTCACTTCATTATTTGCTGTTCGTGGCATGTGATTGGTCCCCTAAAGTCACAGAGTATTGTTTCTGCTTCCTGATGAGATAAACGTTTGTGAGGAGGAGAATGGTGTCTAAGGTATGCCGAATAAGGCACTTTCTAGGACATGTTTTTGTAGATGTTGGGGCTAAAAGTTGTGCAATTAATTTACAAAACTAAGAAAAAAACCCTGCAGATGCAAAGATAGACGAAGTTGCACTTTGGCAGCTAGATATCTTGGGTACTCCTATGCTCCCCGTCACCGTAGTATCTGAGCACCTCTCCATATTTAATGTATTTAGCCCCACAACACCTCTGTAAGGAAGGCCACTGCTTTTGTTCCCATTGTACAGATGGGGAACTGAGGTACAGAGAAGTTAAGTGATTTTCCAAGGCCACACAAGAAGTTTGTGAGAGAGCAGGGAATTGAACCTGAATCTGTCTTCCAAGTCCCAAGCTAGCTTTCTAACCATGGGAACATCTTTCTTCCCTAATGCCTCATGCCAAAACTGTCATTAATCTTCTCTGATTATAAGTGGTGGAGGCCACAGTCGTACATCTCTGCAAAGAAGTATCTGGAAAGGATTGGACCTGCCCTGCACCACCAGAAATGCGCCTTTCTGCTTTTTTAATTCAGTTTATAGCAGCAATTTTTACAGTGTGAGTGTGACTGAGAACAAGATTAGCCACATGCCCTCGCTTGGGGAAATTTTTCTAAATCAATTGCTTATTACGCTTCTCTTTGATGAGTTTCCTAACTGAGAGCTTTGTTCCTTCTTATACTCACAATTGCATGGCCATATGCAACGAACAAGTCCAGACTAATGTTAGACTTCTGTGAAGTTCAGATGACTCCAGCCTATGCCGTCACGGGTCATGGAGAACTCAAGTCAAAGCCTATCCAGGTCATTTTTATTTATATGGCAGCAGCAACCCAAAAGGGCTACATGCCGTACGAGGAGACAGGCCCTGACCGAAAAAAGCTTGCAATCTAAATAAGAGATGAAAGGGGGGAGAGGAACAACACAACATACAGAAGCAGACGTCAGTGTGATGACTGGCATATGTTTCGTTAGTTCATTTTTTCATTCCCACCCCACAGAGAAGAGAAGCTGGGGATGGTTCCCACCAGCAAAAATGGTTGATTCATTGGGAGGGCTGCTTAAATGCAAAACCGCACAATGCAAACATGGATAAACCCGTTGAAGAAGCCGTCTTTAACATACCTAGACCCAAAGATCACATGAACTCCTGCGCTAAAAGAGTCCTCACCACAGAATCGCTTCCCCTTCCAACACGCACAGAAACACAATGCAGTCACCAAACTCAGCGCTCATCTTGAGCTCTGTCGTGCCTAGACAAGCCGTAATCTCACTTGGCGGTTACTTCAGGACAACACCTAGCAGCAGGGAAAGCATGAAGGGGAGACCCCGACAGGTGGACTGAGAAGTGGTCAGAGACTTCCAATCCCCTCTAAACCCCCTCTAAACCCCCTAGCTCCGGTCTCAGGGCCAGATTGATTGCGAGCCCTCCCTCCCCCCCGTCGGCGAGCAGTTATTCACATGAGGAAGCCACTCATTTCAAGGAGAATAGCTGCCTACCCACAGGAATACAGGGGTGACAATCCAGCCCAGCGAATTAAACCCCTGAAGCCTGCAGAGCTCGGACAGGTATGTGGTAGAACAAGCCCTGGCAAGCTGAAATGGGGAGCCTGGTATGTGAATCTGAGTTTTATAGGAAAATAAATGATCCCATGGCTCGGCAACCTTTCCCCTTCCTGGTCTATGGCACTGGGGCTTTCCTCTCGACCTTTGACAGCTTCAGAACCAGTGCAGCGGCCAACTGGGCGTATACATCCCTGGCTGAGCCAGCTTGCCTTAGCCAACTCTTCTTTGCCCTGCGGACAAAGGGCGAGCCATCCAATAACACTGCCCGTCTATTTTTAGCAGCCAAGGAAAAGAGGCGAGAGTGGAATGGCTGAGTTAAAAGTATCTCCTGTCTGGAGCTTGGGAGAAAGGGCTGGTGCCAAACCCTGGGAAAGTCCCCCCAGGGCCGCCAGGATTGGCTTTTCCAAATGCAACATCAGGATTTTCCTACCTACATATATTAAACAGCATCGCCTTCAGTTAGGTTGGAACGAAGGAAAAAGGAGGGTTAGAAGCCAGATTTCCAGAAGTGTAAGTGCTTCCATTTCTCAGCTATTCCTGCCACCTGCAGTGCAGCACAAGTGGGGTTTTCTCCTGCAGACAGAGGTTCCTTAGACAGCAAAGGTGGCACCTCAGCCTGGGCGGATGCACATTTGTCCGCATCGATCAACCCAAAAGATGGCCAAATAATCTAAATTATTCATCACTGCCACAGGCTTCCAGTTGGGCTGGGAGAACAATTCAGAACAATGTCCGTTAGTATTACTTATTGTTTGTATTACCATGGAGCGTAGGAAACCCAGTCATGGACCAGGCTCCCACTGTGCTAGGAGCTGTACGGACATAGATCAAACAGTTTACAATGTAAACAATAGACAACAGATGGAGACAGACAGGGAACAATGAAACAATACTGATTAGCATGGCAAACTGTTGAGATTGACACCAGTGTCACTGAGAAAAGACTTCACTCCTTGTGCTTAACTACAGGCTTAAATTTGTCCCAAGTATGTCTCCCTAACTCAATCCCAGGGGTGAAAGAGGAAGCATGGCTTGAGGAACGTTCCCACCTTGCACTGGGCAAACTCAGCACCTCCTAATAACTGGAGAATCCACACCGCTCCAGAACTGTGCGAGAGGATGGGTGTAAATGTGTGACCGCCGACTAGGGAATGGGATATTGTTAAACTCAGGGCTAGGCCATGAGATTGCCCGTGATCTTCTGGGGCACCCAAGAGTTGCAGGCACTGGGTGGAAAGCTGGAAAACAAATCAGATAGCCCTGTGAAGTTTTGGGGATTCGGAACATTTTCCCCCAGCAGCTGGTAGAACTGACGAATGAGATGTCCTCCCAGATCAGAGCACAGCAAACCCCGTGCACCAATATCCCCAAAGTGATGCCTTTCCTCTGCCTGGGAAGCTAGCTCACGGTGCTTTCTCAAAGCTAGCTCTCTACCCAGCACAGCCTGCTACTCGGGAAAAGATGGCTTTGAATGCAAGAAAGAACATTTTATTAAAAACATTTGCAAGGTTATTTGTCTCACACTCCCCTGAATGCCATGTGAGAGGGACTGTGGCTTTTTACTGGACCAGCATGTACTGTGCCGGCTATTTATTCCTGGTTTTGCAAACATGCTGAAGCAACTGGCGGGGCAGCACACAGTTTCCATACTTTTGGAGTGCCGGGTGCAGGGCTGGGATGAATGTCTAATGTGCTCCTGATCCACCTTGGCATGAGAGAGCTGCTTGCAAATATCCAGTTCTTTTGCGTGCTTGCAGGCTGGGAGCTCCAGGACAGGAAGAGAATGGGATGCTTCTCAAGCCTTTTTAATACTCCCCCCCCAGCCCCAAAGAAACCCTGCGTTTGTACTCTCGTTTGGGGAATATGTGACTTTGCACCAGGGATTAGACTTAGTTTACATGCAGCAGCATGCGTCGGTGCAGAAAGTCGTTGATTATAGGGTTATGGCCCTTGACTCTCTTGGCTATCCTGCTGCCACTGTACCTCAGATCTATACCTTGGGTGCCACTTTGCAGGCGTGCGTGAGCTTCCTAAGGAGATTATATTGAACAGATGCCTCCCGCTCTGTTTACAATTTGCCAAAGCCACCTCTTTGCAGAGAAGGGCCCACGGTTACGCAGGCAGATCCTTTCCTGCTGTTTAAAGCCAGGCACCTTCAGTTGGGCATGGGGGTGATTTCATGAATGTGCCATACAGTTACATCATGAAGGGAGCTAGCTACGTACGAGGGGATGGGGGAGGGAACTCTTTCCACCCAACCGTCTGATCTGCATGCAGGGATGTTAGGAACAGGGACATAGCTTCCTGATCCAGCATGGTGGCTCTTACCGGAGCATAGGAGTCCCACTCGCCTACATTTTCACAGCACACCCTCTCTCCAGTGCACCCCGTCTTCTTCCTTGGAACTGCACTACCATCGCTCTCCCCGTCAACGTACTCTGGTGCCAGGGGAGCGCTGACTCTTGTCGAGTGATTGCGCTGGTGATCAGTTAGCCCCACGCGTTCATTACGCATTGCTTAGGTAGCTCAGCCCATGTTCCCCACTCACTCGTAGGTCCTTCTCAATGGGGCGAGGTCTTTGCTCAGCCCTCATTCAAAGCAAAGCTCCCTCTGAAGTCACCAAAGTGGGCGGGGAGGCCCCATGGATGCATTCCCTCTTTGCACCTGTGAAACTCCAGCCTGCCCTGGAAGCATACCTGCTGCCCTGGCTCCTACACAGGTGAGGGAACCTATACTTAAGTGGGATATATGTGTCAGTCTCTATCTCGCCCTACTCCCCAGGGAGCAATTCAGGCACCTCCAGTGCTCAAAGCATGAGCCGCTACAGCGTGAGCTAAGGAGCCAGAGCTCCCAAACTGGGGCTGTAACACTCAGATCCTCTGAAGGTTGGGCTCAGCGTGGCCCCTGCGACACACACTCGCCAGTGGGTTTCTTGTCTGGCCTCTGCCGAGGGCCGAATTTCATCCCTCCTGCGTGCATTTAGGGCATTGCATGGAACCAAATCAGACCTGGGTTCTTTCAAGGGAGGCCTTTGGGTCACAGGGCTGCATCCTTCATTCCATTCCACTCTTATCTGGAGACTGACTCCGGCAAAAGCCAGATTCTGCCATGCCAGTTTCCACGAGAACATGAGTGGCCCAGGACGTTTATATTTCTAGTATAAACCCAGGGTCTGATGATGATGGGAACTTTTCCATTGACTTGAACAAGAATAGGAAGCCTTGAAATCTGCTGGCGGCACTGTATTCAGCGATCCTTTGGGCAGGACTGTTGGTTGAGTGATGATCTCTGTTTTCAGAAGGAAGCCAAACTGTCTTTGAAGCTCCACACCTCTATTACAGAGCCACCTAGCACACCTAAAACCTGCTGCTATTTTTGGCTCCACGAGATAAGCAGACAACGTGCATTTAATTATATTCAGAAATCTGTCATAAGATTAGCCATGCTGTTTTATATAGCTGTTCCATGTTGACTTGTTGAAGAATTTGTGCTGTTCTCCACAGTGCTTTCCTCAGATGTCATTGATATTTTTGTACAGGAAAATTATTCTTTCCATGTGCTGCCAAGAGACATAAAAATATCACTTAGCAGACACAGACCTAACAGCTATATTAATCACTCTGCTTAACATGCAATAAAATGTTTATTTTTGAGCAGAGAAAGTTTGTGATTATGTCATCTGCGATCTTGCAAGGAACCACGATAAACTGAAATGCTGCTTTCCCAAATCCCTGCCACACAGCATGGCATTTATATAACCCGAGTGCAGGAATTCAAGGTTCTGTTTGATTTCCATACAACGCAACGGTTCAAATTTATTTCATGTGCCAAACCTGTGCTCTTTAAAAACAAACTCGATAGGAAACCCATAACAATTGGTAACAAGCAGAGGTGGTGGGTAGCAATCTTACTTTAGCAGTAGTTTCTTTAAAGCTGGCTACACAAATGTAGGAATGGTTTGACCGTCTGGAACTGTAAAAATCTTATTTTAGAAACTTCTTACAGCAGGTGAAGTGCAAATAAAGAATACCCCCTCCACCAATACACTGGAGACAACAGACTGTAAACAGATCAGAATTTGCCACCTTTTACAGCACATTGGCCATGGGTGGTTGGAAAGGTTTATGGATTTTGCACTGTTTAAAACATTTCACACCAACCATTTCGAAATCCCCAAATTCTCTCCACAAAACAAGTGCATTTTCCTTTGAGCAGTTTGTAGCAAGGGATAGAAGGCCCAATCTCTACAAAAGGGCCTACTGGGTTTATGGACCCAAACACCACTAAAGTCAACAGAAAGGCTCCTCTCCAGGCTGGAGTTCCTACTCTGAGCTATTTCCACCTGTGCAAAGCGGGTGTGAAACGCTGCTACCAATATGAGTGAAATATTTGCTTTTTTAAAGCATTTTACACCCTCTTTCCGTGGGTAGGAATGACAGCAGGGTCAGGTTCAATATGGCCCTCAGGGGCTATCAGACAGAGATAAGGGACCCAGGAAAATAGCTGCCACTGCAGACAATCTCCGCCATCACTCTGGTTCCTGCTCAGAGCCACGTTGACACTAGCCCTGGGCGGAGACGCAGGGCAGAATGGGGGCAGGTTGGGGGCAAGGCCAAGGTGAACCAGTTCCTCAATCGTTCTGCACCTCTGTGAAGGCCTTGTGACGAGGCAGGGACACACTGGCCCTGCCATCCTTCTGTCAGTAGCAGTCAGATGACTGCTGCACAAAGCAGGCAATTCTGGGGAAATCAATGCCTTTCATGGACACTTTTCCAACTGTGTGCGTAGTTTTGCGTCCAGGGGCTTCTCTACGCACACAAGCTGCGCCAGTTCCAGAAGGGAGCTAGTGCAACCGGTGCAAACCCTGATGCTCAGATCAATTTAACCCTAATTTATACAAGGTTAGCTTGCAGGCGTAACTGATGTAAGCCAGGTTTACACTGAAACGAGAGTCACTGTACATTGACGCCCACATTTAACTAACCCAGTTTAAACTCACACCTTTAGTTAATCCAGAGCAACCATCTGTACCGACTAGGTCAAAGATGGGAAAATATATTCTTGATGTTATTTTGGGGGGTGCGGTCTCTCCCTCACTTTGGGGCCACCTCGGAAACTCCACCCACCGCCTCCAAAGTTAATTGTGTGACGCGTCCTCTTCCTCTGCAGCTCAAATCACACAACTTCCTAGCTCCTGCAAGATAATTACACTATTTCACATGTTCATTAACTCTCTAATACTTTCTCCTAAATTACATCAGTTAATTATTGACAATTCCACTCTCCCTCCAGATCTAGATTAAACAGGCAAACGAAAGGCCAGGCTTCTATTACACTCCACTTTAGCAAAGCCTTGGAAACTTTAATTAAATTTACAGTTAATTCTTATTGACCTTAAGAGGCTATCTTTGGAATGCTAAGCGTTGCCTCCGGGTACAAGCTGAGATATTCAAATGATGGAGCACTAAGGCAGCCTTCGGAAGAATTTATATTTCCATAGGACAGCTAATGCCCAGGAGCGGGAATAAAACACTTTTGCCTCTCTATTAAGTGGATATATTTCCCTCCTTAATAAATATTAAAGTGACTGGCATTCATCGGGCATCAGAGATGGGATATTCTAGGCGGGGGCATTCAACGCATCCAAGTGTTAACGTTTAGAAAACCGCCGAGAGGAATGGAAAATGTCACTGTCTCTGTAAAGGCCAAGGTGGTCTCCCAGGAGTGGTTTTCTTTTTGTTCTCTAAAGTTTTCCTTTCCACGTGCCCTGGGTGACCTAACCTGCTTCCTTCGTCCTCTGTTCATGGCAGTTGCTCACAAGCTATCCATAGGGTTACTCCCACCAGCTCAGTGAGGGAATCCAGGCCTTTACGTTGATTGGCTCCATGTTTTCTGTTCCTGGCGAGTCAGAATCTTGTGCTCCCAACCACAAAACAGAAACTTGTGCAGCCCCCCGGGGGGCAGGGAGTGCTTACTTCCCTGCTCCCTCCATTCCCTGGCGAGCCTGCATAAGAGCTACAAACGGCTTCTATGCCGGTCATCTCAATTCAGCAGCAAATCTGGACAGCTCCACAACCTTCCGCGGGAGCAAAATCAAAGATCCTTCCTCCTCTTCCGGGCTCTGCATATGGGCTGTGCATGGATCTCCGCGCCCTGAGCAGCGCCTCCTCTATGGCGTCACCCACCCTGTTCCTGCATTGGCAGAGGGCTCTCCAGATGGCTCAGGGGACCTGTGTTGCAGGATGGGAAGACGGCTGAGGACCAGAGGGAGTGGAATGCACATTGCAAGACGGTCCCCCAAAGCAGATCCCAGGGACTCTGTGGAGCGGGAGAGTAACCTCTGCGCTGGTGGGCATGTGTCTGATCTCTGATCAGAATGGGCCTCGGGAGGGGGATCCTTAAGATTTGAGGCCCAAACCCCTGCTTCTTCTTTGTGCTTCATTCAATGAAAGACATTCTCTCCATCATTGCCACCCGGAGAGTAAAATCCCACCCTGCCAGAGCCTTAAGCATTACACACTGCGCCGTCCCGGGGCTACCACTCCTGGGGAGAGCAATGGAAAGCTGGCTCGTCTGCATGGCTTGCGGACCGCGCTTCGATGGACTTTGGTCTAACGGGGCGCAGCCCAAGAGAGGAGTTTCAGCAGCGGCGTCCCAAAGTCTGACTTTGATTCTTTAATCTCTCTCCTCGTGTCTTCCCTCCCACGTGGGACTCCAGGAGCAGGTGCCTGACATGCACAAAACAGGGCTGTGCCCGTGTCTTCTGGCGGGGCTGAGGGGTGGGCAAACTGGTTAGGATTACTGAATCCAAGCCCTTGCTGGCAGATAGATGGCAGGTTTGCCTTCTCCCCACTCCATTGTTTTACACACCCAGGCACCTCTGGATGGCAGCGAAGTCTCCTGAGAGCAGCACCCTCTGTCCAATATGCCCTGACGCAGGAAGCACAGATGCTTTGCAAGAGAGTCAGTCCCTCAGAGATTTCCAGACTGAATGTTTGGAAACTCAAAAGGTTTGGATGAGCATCTGAACCAAAACCCCAAACCCTCCGAAGGTCCCCCAGGACTTAGTGGAAGATGTCCTGGCTCCAATAGATGCAAATGAGGACGTCGCAGACAATGAGACCCTACCATTTCAGTATCCATTTCTACCTAATCTATTGAGCTAATTGGGTCCCAGTGCCCAGCCTAAGAGAGCCCTTCTCTGGTGCCATCTAGGAGCTACCACAATACAAATGTAAAGTAACAGTACATCGCTATCTCTGCAGCCAACCAAAAATCCTAATCCAAAACCTACCAATTATTGGTGTAGAGAGAAAGCACTCGGCAGTTCAGATAAGTATTTATTTGTCTGGCTTTCTGGGAAATACCAGCATTCAAAGTATTAAAAAGGAGTCACCAATGGTCCAGAAGGAGAAACATAAATGTAGACGATAGAAAGCCGGGACCATCTCCATACAAGTGCTCTCGTCCATTCAAAACATGCTCGTTTATTTTGAGGCTGCATAATTGCCCCTGGACCACTTCCTACTCTGCATGTGAAATGAAACATGACCCTGGGCTTCAATTATCGGTCACTGAGAGGTTGAGCTAACAAGCTCATCTCTCGAACAGTCTCTAATTGCAATCCGTTGAGATGTGTTTTTGAACCTGAGCGAACGTTCACCTTGCTGGTCATTTCGGAGGGCACGTATATTGGATTCAAAGGGAAATTTCAGATGAAGACCGTGCTGCCAACATGCCTTGCAAGATTAATGACCTCTGGTGTTTAGGTAGTGAAGTGTAATAAGTCTAACACTGATAAAATGCATGCATGGCTGTATTAAATACAGATCACTAGCTATGGCTGGTAGGTCACCACAGCAGAATTCAAAAGCTTGGGCAGAGATAACTGTCCAGTGTTAATTGGGTCATGATTCCTGGAATCGCGGATGATTTTGTTGCAAAGGAAGAAGTTCCCCTGATAACAAGCTGAAACCATCACGTAACGGAAGCAGCTGTTTAAGGGAGGGTAAACTCACTGACAGATAAGATGCAGAGCCAAAGCCTCCTGCCTGAGAGGACATACAGAAGCAAAATACAGCACGTCGACAAGTCAGAAAGCAGCCGGCACAACAGCAGAGGACAGTAAAGACCCAAACTCGAATCTGGCCATGTCTGGAATCACGACCACCTGTGCCCATGTTGCAAAATGTCTTTTGAGAGCACCCAGCTAAATGGGAGGAAGGGTTTTCCCCTGCTTTATGTCAAAGAATCATTCTATTTTGCTCTTCTGCAGGATGTCTCATCCCAGCACCTGAAAGCGTTATGTAGATACTGGATCATGAAATCTTCTTTGAAAGGCAGTGCCCTCTGGGATGGCAAATAACATGCAGCAAACCCCCCTTGCATGCTAGGACAGGGAGAGAGTAAAAATATTACTTGCAGTTGAAATTGACCTATGGAATCAGACAAACTAGAGCTCACGGGACATTTCTCAAGAGCAGAGTTACAAAGGGATCTCACAAAACTGGATGACTGGGCTACCGAATGGCAGATGAAAATCAATGTTGATAAATGCAAAGCAATGCACACTGGAAAACATAATCCCGACTATACATATAAAATGATGGGGTCTAAATTAGCTGTTACCACTCAAGAAAGACATCATTCTTTGTGCTGGGGCCTCGGCTCTAGATGTCTCATTCAGTCCAGGTGTGGTGGTTCTTGGGATGTAGTGCAAGATGTAGCTGGGCAATCTGACTTTTTAAGTAACGAGGCAGCTATTAATTTGGCAGTGGGTGTGGGGAAGTGGTCTCGATTGATTACAGATTGCTTGTAAAATCTGTAAGAAGCCATGATACTTTGTGGATATCGCTCTCCTTATTTCTAACCAGGACTTTGGAACAATCAAGAAGCTGCCCCCGAGAATCCATCCCAGGTTTTCCACTGAGGACTTCTGGAGTTTTAGCAGCGCGGCATAGATACCCGCCACAGACATGATCAATGAAGCTGATCGTTTATGTATCTCACCATCCACTCTCAAGTGTCTTGATTTATGGAGCTCTTTAAATCAGAAGAAGAAATATTGTCTCACAGGTCAGACGTAAGTGAGAAAAGATTGAGCCAATTCCTCAGCTAGAAGGGCAAACTTCTTTGAGAACTGTCGAACTGGGTGAGTCATTCACAATTAATTTAGTCAGGGAACGCGACCTCTTTTTCTACTTGCAAATTGCCCGAAACCAATCTGGATTTTCTCCGATTTATTCCTCAGTTATTTCCAAACCCTTCCAACGAGTAACCTTCACATGGCTCGCAAACAGCTCCCTAGGACCCTTTGATATTCTAAATTAGCACATGCTGGATGGCACACGTTTCCTGTTAGCCTCCACTCTGAAGGAGACAGAGTGGTCAAGCAGAGAGGTCAATAGACTAGAACTCAAGAGACCTGGGTTTTAACCCCTACCCTGCCACTAAACTACTGCCTGGCCTTGAGCAAGCGCCTTCCTGCCTCTCCTTCCCCTCTCTCTATTTAGGCTGTAAGCTCTTTGGGGCAGAAGCAGTCACTCGCTCTGTGGTTATGTCTACACAGCGGTTAAATGCATGCAGCTGGTCCGTGCCAGCTGACTTGGGCTTGCCGGGCTCAGACTGTGGACCATTTAATTGCAGTGTAGACATTGAGCTCTGGCCCCCGCCCCGACCTCATACGGCCTTAGCCCAAGCCCTGTGCGACCGAGTCCGCTGGCACGGACCAGCTGCCACTGTCTAATTGCAGCATAGATATACCCTGTGCGTGTACAGCTCCCAGCACATCGGAGCCTACAGATGCTACCCAAACACATATAACAAATGAAGGTGCAAGCACTCACTCAAAGTATGCTTTTATGTGCAGCAGTCCCCCTTTCAATCCAACGTTTCCCATAACCATTACTGCCAGTAAGCCCGTTCGTCAGACTACTTGTTTCTTCACCTCTTTAAAATACAGCCCTTGGCGGCCATCCAACGCTCCGGATGCCTCTTCCGTAGATTAGAGATCAGAACCGTAAACAAAGGATACCCATATATGGACCTACTGCGGCCCACATCCGCCTCAGCAGCTAGGAGGTGCTTCCCTGCTTGGGTAGACAGACGCATACTAGCTGCCAGAATATATACCCAGCGAGTCCAGGTGGGTTTTTACTCAGCTGCCCTACTAATGGTAGCACTTTAGCTGGAGCACAGCCAGCGTGCGTCTGTCTGCCCGAGCCAGGAAGCATGCCCCGAGCTACAGGGTAGCTGTTCCCTAAGTTATTAGCAAGCCTAGGGAGAAACGTTGGATTATTATAAAAACCCAACAAAGGCAAGTGAAAGACAATGGGATTTATCCTGGAGGAGGCTGATATGGTTGAAAGATTTCTCCAGGGCTAAAGAAAGAGTCAGCCTTTCAAGCCAAGGAGCTGGGAAGCCGATGGCTGTGGGGACAAGACTCCCAGCAAGGCCAACACAGATTAATTTCCCCTTTCCTTTGCGTCCCTTTCCCCTCCCCTCCTCAGTTCACTCAGGCAGCCCGTATAATAGCAGGAGCGACGCTCTGAATTGAGTCAGGCCACAATTACGCTGGGCGCGCCTCTTTCAAAGGCAGCGTTGACAAGCTGCCCCAGGAACGGAGCTTAGGGGGACAGAACCTTTTTTGTGTAGATGTAAAACAGTTTGGAACCAGGAAAGGGGGGACAAGCCTTGGTACTGATTTAGCCGCTCGCACCAGACATACAGTAACCCCCGTATCTGCATATGAATCACAATAACAGGCTTATCTGCAGTAAAGTTGGGACAAGGCAGCCTTTGTGGCAGTGGAAAGCCACCGGTGCGAAGTTATTAAAATATATGTAACTTAGTTACATTGAAAATATATCAGCCGTTTTCTTTTGAGGGGCGAGGGGGTCATTGAAATAGCAGCACCTAGACTGAAAACAGGGCCCTGAGCCAACATTGGGTAAACCCATGCTACCGCAGATGGAGTTACATGGAGGATGAGCTTGGCCCAGGTTGGGTGTTTTGGTTCCCGACTTGGGAACGGGCAGAAAAAGGCACGTGAAATTACTGGTTCAAGAGGATGTGGCTGGTCTCCGAAGAAAAGGGTGCAGAAGCAGAACTGCCCCCGTGGTCCCTCCCAAGTCTCCATTCCCACCCAGCCCCTGCAGCAAGCTGGCACCGCTTCTGACTGCTTGGCGGTTGTGCCACGGCCCCCTCACCTCTGCCAGAGGCTCCCCGTGGAGAGGCGCGTCAGGGCAGCTGTTGAATCCCTAATGTCCCTCCTTGCCTCCCCACATGCAAGGCGGGGGAGCATTCGCACGCCAACAAGCTGCCCAGGAGCAAATTAGGCCAAATTCTTTTTGGCAACAGGAAACCTTTTTACTTCTAATTACTTTAATCTTCACCCCCCTTCCGAGGATCCAGCATTTCACTTCAAGTGACTCACACAGCCAGCCACTGGCCCTCCAGGCACTTTCCATATGAGTCCTCCATCTATTATATTTGAGTCTTTCAATGATTCAAAAAACGTGCAAATGAGGCTGTGGCTTTCCAATCAGGCCTGGCCATGAGCTAATTGCCTCTAAGAAGGGAAACCTGAATATGCTAATGGAGGCAAATAACGAGGCGACGATGCCCCCAGAATGAAAGCCATCCCCTCGGCTCGACAATCCGCTGACTTTGAGACCCGTCAATTAACAACAAGGAGGATAATTTATTAATGCTCTTTCCCCACACACATACTCTGCCCTCTGCACCTAATTACAGTTTGCTACAAGAATATCCAAGGCTTGGGGAGGTGAATGATCCCCCCGCCCCCACTATATTTGCTGCTTGAAGGAACATATTCTGCGCTCTAGAGCTCTGACAGCTACAAAACCCCTTTTGCTCTCTCCAAAGCAAGGCCCAGGGTTGGGGACTGGTGCTGAGATATGGAGCCTTTTGGTTTCAATCTGGGTGGGCAGCCATCAAGCCTGGGGACTGTGGCTGGTGTGCACCAAATGGGGCATCTGGGTCTAGCTTCTCCTGGGCAAGTCTCTGTATCACACCCAAAACCCACCACTAGCAACCGCAGTAGAGAGGTCAGGAAAAAAATAGGCCCTGGAGAGCGAACTGCCTGTTCTCCCCTAGAGAGGCTGCCCATCCAGTGTAGGGTTGCGGTACATTAATAGGGGCCGGTGGGACAGGGAAAGAAAGCCCCAGTTACAGCATAAAGCCTAGGTCTGCTGCCAGGGACAGAGATACTCAAAACATTTCCCCTGCTCGCTTTGGGCTTGCAGACAGCAGGAGCTAGCCCCAACCAGACAAATCCCTCCTTGATGCAGCTCTATGGCTCTCCACAGAGTTAGGCCTGCAGTGTGCACCAGTCCGTGATCCCAGCGGGGTCGTGACCCGGAAGCTGCCTGTAATAACGGTGACTGTTCAGGGTGGGCCTGCAGGTCCCTTTGCCATCTATTTACCTTCAAGACCTGGAAGGGATTTGGAGCGATGGAGGGGCCAGAATCCGGTCTCAGAGCCAAGAGCACATTTCCATTTTGAGCGATTTTCACTTTAAATGAGTGCCCCGATGCCCGCTTATTAACCTCCGACAAGAGCTGAGCACATTTCTGACACCTCAACGAGCCCCTTGGATTGTCAAAGAGTTAATTGGTGTCATCTGCAAAACACGACGGCACGGCCTAAAGCGACGATCCCCTAGGAGGGAGATGAGTGGAGAGAGAGCACACGAGCCAGCAGCTCCAGCAGAGCTGGCCTCGGGGTGCTGGTGTGCGTGGTATTCCCGCGGAGCCCGTGTTTGCACACAGCCAGAGCAGTTTGGCTTTCCTAGTAGACACGCCAAGGACCAGGAGAGCAAGGGATGCTGCCGGTTAGTAGCAAGGGGCGTTAGCAGAGGGGCGTGTAGGAGGACAAGTAATGCAGGTCCGGTTTGGGTGCACTGATGGAGTTGGAGGTTGGGGTCCCGCCCAGGACTGAAAGCGGGCAGATTTATCCCGGTCAGGCCTGAGAGTCAATGGCATGGCTAGTGGGATCCCAAGACCGGGACTGGAGGAGCTGGGTGGGTTCCAAGGAGTGGAATAGCAGCTAGAATGGAGCACGGAAACCAGGATACACTGGAACGTGCACGGAGTAGCCTTGTACACGATCTGCCCACACTCTGCCTGGCTCCAGCCCCTGCCATTAGCCCCTCCTGTCCATAAGCATCGAAGCCTCAGAGGCATTTGCAGAGTTGGAGCCAACGGAGGGCTGGATCCCAGTCTCAATTCTGCAGGTCTGTAAATCCAGAGGGACGCCGCAGAAGCCAATGGAGTTAGTCCGGATTTTCACCCAAGGCAATGAGATCAGAATCCATCCCAGATGTGGCAGGGACTGAATCTGGAAAGAGTCACTGAAAGGGGAGATGAAGGGTCACCCCCCACTCCATGTGGTGGCCACAACCCTTTTCCAGTGGCTCTCCTCTCCTTTCAGACATAATCCGCCCCCCTTCACTCAGCATTTGATTTACATTAAGATCATGCTAATTTTTATGACCCAGGCTGTGTAATTATGGGCAGTTCAAGGCCCTGAAGGTTTATAAGTGACTAACAGAAGATTTTCCTTCTGAACCAATTGCTCTGGAAAATCCAATACGGCTGACTGATTTCTCCTCAGACGCCGAACGCCACCGGCCCATGCACCACGCCCGCAAGTGCCGCCTTTTAATCTCAGCTTGTGAAGACAAGGAAGCCTTTATTCCCAGACGGCGGCGTAGGGTTAGTGCCTTGTCTCTAGAGAGCACAGGGGACAGTTGGGAGTAATAACATTTCACTCCTTTGGGAGGGATTAAGGTGTTTTCTTTCCAAGGCTGGCCGTCGCACTCATTTCCATAGGGTCATTAAGGCCAGAGGGTTACTGGTGAATGCACATAACAGCATATGATTATGTAGAGCAGGAGAGAAGAGACAGTTAAAGGGGCAGTTTCTTTTCTTCTTAAAAGACATTAACTTAGTGGAATGGTGACAGCCCTAGAGACTGGAGTCCTCTGTTTATCCATCCTAACCATGCGTCGCGTTCCCAGTCTGGAGAGACCTCTAATGGGGCATCTCTCATCCGTTTGCTAGGCTCTTTGTTGACCTTGCCATTAAGGGTGTCAATTTATGCCTATTTGATTATTGCTTCCTGTGACATGGACACCTAGTTCTGGTAGGAACTGGAACGCAACCCACCAACTCGTTTCACACAGGCCCCCAGCAATTCATAGATTCTAAGACCAAAAGGGACCATTCGATTATCTAGCCTGACCTCCTGTATAACACAGGCCAGAGAACTGCCCCAAAATAATTCCTAGAGCAGATCTTCCAGAAAAAACATCCAATCTTGATGAAAAATGGTCAGTGATGGGGAATCCACCACCACCAGTGGTTCCATCAGTTCCATCACCATCAGTTGTTCCAATGGTTAATTACTCTCACTGTTAAAAATGTACCCCTTATTTCCAGACTGAAGTTGTCTAGTTCCAATGTCCAGCCATTGGATTGTGTTAGATCTCTCTCTGCTAGACTGAAGAGCCCATTACTAAATATTTGTTCCCTAGGTACCTACTTATTGCATATGACCAAGTCACCTCTTAACCTTCTCTGTGTTAAGCTAAGTAGATTAAGTTACTTGACTCTATCAGTATCAGGCATGTTTTCTAACCCTTCAGTCATTCCTTTGATTTCAATGTAAAATAGGTGCCTAAATATTTTTGAAGAGCTGCGTCTAAGTCACCCAGGATAAGCTTATCAGGCTCAGGATGTGACGCTGTTTTATTGCTGTCAAGAACTATTGTAATACACAATTCATGTAATACAATGAATCTATACGTTGAGAAAAATGCCACTGAACTAGGGAGATCATTAGGAAAAACAGCCTAATACTTAGACTGCAGCATTTCACTTAGTTAATTTAAAGGTATTTTAAAAGTTAACTTAGTGAAAAAGCCCAATTTTTCTGTTAAAGCTGGTGTGGCACACAAAACAGCTCAATTAATTCTTGTAATAACAAACAAACTGGTTTACAAAACATGGTTTTGTCAGCAAAACTACCATCATCTGCCTTTCTGTACAAGGAGAAACAACGGAATGAAACCTTGTTTAAAAAAGAGCAGAGAAGATCATTCTTATTAGGGCATCATGAAAAACTTTTCACTCTGGTATTTTGGTGCCAAGATACCATGGTGATGGGCACGCTAGACGTAATTAACATCGTTATTTCACGCTAATGGCTGGGAGGAACCACTGAGAACGACTATATGTTACAAGTTTAGCCGGTAAATTTAGCGCATTAAGGACCCAGCCTATTTAAGTAGAGTTGGTGGTATTTTTTTTCCACCTGAAATGTTTTTAACATTAAAAAGTGGCCTTTAGAAAAAAAATCCATTTTTCCAATTTTTCAAGACAAGACCAATTGAACAATTTTCCATTTTCAGATTTTTCCCTCCCTCCCCCTTTTTCCGATTTTGTCACTGAAAGGGGAATACAGTAGAGGGGGAGAGAAAGAGGTAAAAACATAAAACCTGACCAATTGAAAAATGTAGAGTTTTTTCTTTTAATTGAAAACTTACCAGTTATGAGCAGATCTACAGTTAAGCACATGTTTATCTTTAAGCACATATTTAAACATTGTGCTGTATGGGAAAATGGTCAGCCCCAAAACAGTCAGGTTGATGTAGCTCCAAAGTGTAATTCATTCGTTTGATTTGCAAATTGCAGTTCTGTTTGATGTTTTTAGAGGGAAATACCCCGCAGAATACCAGTGAAAAGTACAGGACTAAATCTTCGAATTAAGGGAAGTCGGGTGCAAAGAGGCCTCACAACAGCAGTAATAGTAATGCTTTACTGACAGGAGGTGGGAGACCGCCAATTGTCCGTTATAAAGTGCACAGTTTAGGGATTAGCAGATTGGAGACATTCTATGATGAGATGAAACCCGATGGATGGACCCTGCTATAACACTCCGCACCGATGCAGGGTTGGAAGCAACAAACAAAGCAGACCGTCCTAGCAGTTGCAGACGTTTCAATAACACCTATTAATGAGTTGTTAGACGGTTATTATTTGCACACAAACTCAGCCCTCAGAGGAGTGATACAAAGCTAGGGGACTCTAGTTTCTTCTCTCTGTTGTGTTTACAAAGAGAGATTTCTAAGGATTTACTAAACCCAAAGCATAAAAGAATTATTATGTTTGCAAGAGGGAGAGATGGGGGGGTTGGAGTGAGACGAGAACAGGACAAACAGCCCACTCCTATCCTCGTGGAATGAAATGTGTCTGCAAAGCAGCAATTAGAAATCCTTTTTATTGATATTCTCTCCCCGGTGTCTCTTTGATTCACAAGTCCTTGTTGCCATCAGGGGCGGAGAGGAGGTTCTGTGACAGGTGTCTTGCCTGTGACCGGGTCAATTGAGGGCTCTGATCTCCAAATGACCCTTTCCATCCGTGAATATGTACAGCGTCCAAACAGCTTGCAGATGAAGAGGCAACAGACTGGAGATGATTTATTCAGGAATGAAAGGTTCACTACCCCTCTTAAAGACTGAGCCACCACTGTCAGCCTTCATTGCGCACAATTAAAGGGGTTACTTAGCTACCCAAGTCCGTCAGAATCCTCCTCCGTTAAATAAGAACAAAAACCAGCCCCCGGTTCCTCTCACGTACAGTGTGGTGCCTAAAACGGGGGCTCATCTCATCGTAACTGCTCAGAATAGCAGCGACATGAGCTAGCCTTTTTTTTAGGGCTCCCGTGAGTTTTCCATGTGGGGCAAATCCAACCGTAGGCCCCCTCCACGGGACTATAGAGAGGTGACTTCTGCAAGAGCATCTCTGTGGAGATTTTCTCACCTCTTGCAGATTTTGTCTGCAGAAGGGGTTGGCCTGGGTCTGGATTTCAATTAAAGGAGCTCTTCACTTAGTCCATGAGGAAGAGAGTTCAGACCCATGCTACGATCAGACAAAAAAGTACTCCTTTACGGCTGGTATCTGAATACTTTTTAAAAAGGGATGCTCGTGAGGGGGGTTAGGTCCGAAATTTGGGGGGAAGGAGGGAGAGACTGTGTTTGAAAACACAAGGTTTGGTTTGGTTTTTTTAAAATCATGCCCTAAAAAACAATACATCATTGAAAATAGCCTTTGCCTACATTGAAACAAGCCAAAAGGGTGCAACATCGCAAGAATCAGAAAGTGAAACTGATTAGGAACAAAAAGTGTGCTGTCTAGTCTATGGCTACTGTGCCAGCCCAGTGAAATGCAGAAGGGGAACAGCCCCCACAAATACTAGTAAAAAAATTACACATTTTCCTTCCACTATTCAAAAGTGCTGCTTGGCAACACCCGCAGGGACTTGTTAAAAATATTGGATTTTTCAGCAGACCGCACCCCTTTAAAGATCTCTTTCTAGTCTCTACGATCTCCACATAGGAAGGACTTTGTTCTTTTCCAGCAACTATTGTTGAACCTGGCTGTCAAATCACTTAGTTCCAGCATTAACGGCTGGCCTCTCATCCCAACCTAAGCGACTGATCCAACGCCCATGGCCCCTAGGGGCAAGATTTCCCACTGACTACGCCAGGCTTTGGACTGGGGCTGACAGGCACATCAGTCTGAGCCACTGAGCCCAAGAAGGGAGTGGAGAGAGAGTTGGAGGCCCAAACCTGTGAGGCGCTGAGTTCCCTTACCCCCAGATGACGCCAAGAAGAGCTGAGGGTGCTACGTATCTGTCAGGATGGACTCAGCACCTGATAGTTCCGGATCCAATGGCCCCAGTCTTGCAATACCCACAGAGAGCCCATTGTAGGATCTGTGCTTAAGTTTCCTGCTCAGAATGCACCTGATCGAGTGCCTGACTGAAAGCACATGCTTAAAGTTAAGCCCATACTTAAGTACTTTGTCAAATCAGGGCCTTAGAGTGGATAAGTGCAACGCTTGGGCTCTTGGAAGCTTTTTTCCTCTGGGTTATTAAAGCGGATCTGATCAGTTTTACCGTTGGAATGAAAACGCTGGTTATGGAGATAAACAGCACAAACTCAATCCAAAGGCTCCTTTGCTTTCCTAACACAGAGAGAAATCTGCTGGCTACAGTGACTGCTCATTATCTATTCCCAGAGCAGTAAATTTGCTGGCAGCTACCCAGCCAGTAATCCAGCAGATTATTACACCTTTCAGAGGGATCAGCCTTTTAAATACGTACTTCCTAAGCCAGGCATCTTGTGTTTTACGGCCAGCTGAGGATACTTGACTTGCTGTCTGCAAGCGTTGAAACAAAAAAATTATGCCCTTCTACAAAGACAGAAGAGGCACCAGTGACAAATTTTATACCTCTGATAACTGGGCTTCCTTGAGCATGCCAATAAATAAGGAAAATTTGCTTTTAAAACTCTATAAGGCTGCCAAGCTTGGGGCTTTGAATCATTGCAACAAGACAAGCGTGGGAAAAGGAGCAGAAAAGAACATAGGCCTGGGATTGCAAGAGGCCACCAAACTGAACTAGGCAAATGGGACACAATCCCAGGTGTGACCACACTTCTGCAACAGACATAAAAGCATATGAGCCTCCATTAATTTTGTTAACAACTGGCCATCTTTTTACAAAATGACGTTCCCAGTTTGAATATTTCATAGAGTGCTGAGGCAGTATATTTTCCATCAAGGCAGTTGAGGCCCAAAACTTAGGTTCTTCCAAAAGCTTAGGTTTCCAAAAGCTTTGGTTCTTCCAAAAACTTAGGTTTCTTCCAAAAGCAAACCCCTCAGATCAGGATAAGCATTTCTCGGCCAAATCCTGAGCTGACTGTTTCAGAGTATATCTTTGACGTTAGAATTTCAGAATTGCTTCTACACATCTCCTGTATATCGCACCTTCCACACTAAAGAACCCCAAAATACTGTACAAACCCCATACACAGAGATTGTCTTACTTGCCACTGAAACATAGCAATTGCTGGGGTGGAACCTTAGAGTTCTAACAGTATAAAAGAGCTCAGGATCCAGCCTGAAATAGAATATTCTCTCCAGGAGTAAATGCAACAGGCATTTTTGCTAGGCACTTTAGTTACCCAAAGTGCAATTTGGCCAAGCTGCTGGGGCATCCGCAGTTGTGGCCTCATGGCATTTTATAGAAAAGATTCAAGATACGGAATTAAAATAACAAAGAACTGCATTTCATCCAGGAATTGATACCTCTAACGGCACAGATCTCCAGCCACTCTGCTGACACACTGGTTCTTGACTGACTTAAGGCACAGTCCAGCTCCCCCTGAAGTCAGCAAAAAAAGACTCCCATTGGCTTAGTGGTCTGCATGTGGAAGTTCATCACCTGCTGACTAAATGACTTCCTAGAGGGAGGGCTCTCGGATATAAAATACAAATGAAACCTCACCGTGTTGTGGTTCTCATCTTCCTTCCCTTTGAACCTAATCCACCAGCCATGGAAAGATACTCATGGACTACAACGGGCTTTGGATAAGACCCCACATGTGTGAAATACCCACTGATAGTAATGGGAGTTCTGTGTGTGCCAGTATCATATGGGAAGGCAGCTCCTTTAAGGAGGCAATGTTTTTCACTTCCATGGTGTTACATCATGCATGCGGTTACTATATCTGTTATGTTTTGGAGGAGGAAAAAAATGAACAGTTCAGCAGTTTTGCCCGTTGAGTTCTCGGTGGTACTGTGGAAGAGATGAGATTCTGCATGGACCACATCCTCTTTTCCACACTAAGGAGGCGTAATTCACACGGATATGATGAATGCTACCCCTGCTAAATCACTGACAAATGGATTTTGGAAAGCCACAGAGGGGACACATTTATTTTCCTTTTTAGCACAACTGGAAGACATCTGATCGCCTACCCACAAAATCCTTCAATCATAAAGGCAAAAATTACAGTGGGTAATTAAAACTCTGGAACTGGAGCATTCAGAAATTTGTATACACAAAGGGATGAACTACTGAACGTGACAAATGCAACATATACACCATACAAAAGTAATCAGTAACACTGGGGGTAAATCACTACCACTGTGCTCTCTTGCTGCCTCTTGTCAGTGCCATTTCTTCTGGAGCAGCTCTCTAACTTGCATTTGACAACCTGGCAGGCCAAGGAAACTCTCCTAGGGAAACTGGGGTGCTTAGCAAGTTGGGGTGTTCCTAGGAATGATAGGTAGGAATCCCACGCTTCATCTTGCCCAGAGGAAAAACAGAAAGTAAGACAATTAAGCCAAGTGAACAGATGATCTCTAGATATGCAATCTGGGGAGGATTTGCAAAGGGATTTCTACAGCATCCTGGTAAATTTTGACCCCGCACTCACTACAAGAGGTGCAGTTGGCAATCCCAGCCCCGCACAGGCACACAATTTGCAGTCCCTGTTTAGGGGTCTGGATAAGGAAGAACAAACAGAAGGAAGGAAGGATTCATCCTTATCTCGAGACCTTTCCCAGTTGTCTCTGAATTGACAGACACTTTGATTTCTGCCCATTTCTCAAGTAGCAGATGCTGCCATGACATCTGGATGAGTCCCCAGAGCCATGAATAATTTCAGAATAGGCTGCTCCTGCTTGTTTTGATCAGCAGCTCTTACAAACCCCAGCCTCCGACACTTGACCCTGCAACCAATGGAAGACAAATACAGGCTCGGCGAGGGTGTATCTGGAATCTCCGCCATGAAAGCCTGCACCCAGGCCAGCCATGAGCACCAACAAAAGGAAGAGCATGAGCGATGGCGGCTGGAAACCGGGAGCCCAAGTTTAAGATATGGGCATGAAATACCTTCCTAACCTGAAGCCATTCAGCCACCCTTATGTCAAGGTAAAGGTTTTTATTGCTCCCTTATTTGGGAATGGCTGATGTGTGGGGTGGGACATTCCCGTTTACACCACACAGCCTGAGTCTCTATTGGAAGCGAACGCTTCATGGGCAATTCAGACTTCACTTCTGAAGGTGCTGTAGACAGATCAGGTGCTCGTGAGAGCGAAGGATTCATACACACTCACCCGGACAGGGTAGAATCAAGTCTATTGTGGACCGCAGATCTGCGAAACTCTCTAGATCTTCTGCAATGTACCCCAGTCACAGACCCGGGGCCCCGCCTCCCCACCCCTCAGTAAGAAACCTCACTCTTGGTCCCTCTCCCCCCCAGTCCACTTCTGGGTGTTCCATTCACATCTGTGCAATGTACCAAAGTCTTGACCTTGGCACCCACCCTTCCTCCGGTGTTCCAGCCCTGGGCTCGGTGCCCCCTCCCCAGCTCTGCGGATGCCCCTTGGTTCTGACTTGTGACACTCCTGCAATTTTCATCTCTTAGTTACAGACAGATTTCATCGTTAAAAAATATCCTAGACAGTGCCAGCAACAACCGATTCCAAGCTAGGGCCTCTGTGACGCTGCCCAGATAATCCCAAGACATAACCCATATTCAGATTTCCTCCACTGGCACAAAATGGAAGCAGCTGTTGGAACCTCCGTTATCTACAAGACGCAACGGCAGAAGAGCTGATATTTTGCTCTGCGGGATGAATCTGCTGCATGAAATAAGAGCAGACTCCTGAGATGGGATAACTAATATGGTGTGGAAAAGCTGACAAATTTGGTCAACCGATGAGCCTTTTTTTTTTTTTTTTTTTGAGTGGGCAACTCGATGCTTGATTGAATTAAGAGTTAAAAGCCTCTTCCTTCAGCAGGTTCTTTTTATTGCTTGAAGGGAAACTGAGAGGAACTTCAGCTCCAATTCTGATGGGCTGCGGAATAAAAAAAACCTCAAAGCAAATCACCACCATGTGTGAAAGAACAGAAAGGCTGGTTTAAAAGAAGCAGAAATATGGGACGGCTTTGTGGTTAGGCCTAGGGCTGTATCATATAGGATGGCTGCGCCAACACAGAGCCAAAAAACCAGCTCAGTTACTCTCATCAGAACGAAATGGATTAAGTGTCGGAGGAGGAGGAGGAGGAGGACGAAGGAGAGCATTGTTTGTTTCAGCACCATTTCATCTAATCAGAACTGCTTCCTTAACTTCTTTGCGGAGGTAAACCACAGAGGGAGAGAGGTTAAAAGCAAAAGGGAAAGGACGTTTTCAGCTTAGATTTGGAATGGGATGGAAAGCGGATGAGGCAGGCTCTTCAAGGAGGCAGGAGTTATGCTATCAAATGCAGCGAGACCCCATGAAGGACTGGAGAGAGGTCGGCAACTAGCCCTGGCTGGGATGGTTTAGTTGGGGTTGCTCCTGCTACGAGCAGGGGGTTGGACTAGATATCTCCTGAGGGCCCTTCCAACCCCCATCTTCTATGGACTGGAGGGAGAAGCGGTTAGTACGGTAGTCTGCAGAGGGGCATCGTCGGACCGACCAGGGGACCAGCTGTACCATAGCTAGAAAATCTGCTAACTGCATGGATCTCCTGGGCTGCAAATCGCCCAAGAGGGGGGAAGAAGGTTCTGCATGTTGTCTTGCCTCCAGGTTGGGAGCTGGGGAGAATTCCACCTTCCCCAGTTACCCAGGTACTTTCCCCACCCAAACACCTCCTGGGCTGGAGAACAGGATTGCAGCCACAAAAGGTCAATTTTGAACAGGATCTAAAACAGATGGGGCGTCAGTGGAGAAAGCTGAAGACGGGGGCCTTCTTTGTATTCAGGGGAAGCTGCCAACTGCATAAGGCTTATGAGAAAAGCAGTGTGTTCTAGTAGATAGGACAACAGACTTGGTTTCTACTCCTAGTTCTGCCACTGACCTTCTTGGGCAAGTCACGTCGCCTCTCTGTGCCTGTTTACCCAATCTTTTAAATGGGCGCAGTGATACCCTTTTGCAAAATGCTTGGAGCTCTATGGATGAAAGCGTGCTATATACTGTGCTGAATATCGTCACCACCCAGCACATGATGGAGTTTGTGGAGTTCATGGGAACAGGACTCATTAGCTGCACAAACAAGCCTCCTGCAGAAAATTCCAGTTGTTGTTTTATTACTGTTGTTATTAACTGGTTTGCATAGTTCTGGCTTAGATTCCACCCCTGCTTTTCTGCCTCCTTTTAAGAAGTTATTTACTAGCTGCTTTTCCCAGCGCAGTATTTCATCTGAGGTTACGCCTCCGCCTCCACACCCGTCCCCCGCTTTTAGTTAACATTATAGGATTTTCTGTTTCATAGCGTTACATGTTTCCTATGCTATGAATTTCCCTTAGCTGGACCAGGTCTCTCGTAAAGAAGGAGAATTTGGTGTTTGCTTCAAACGGTGGCATTTCTTGTTAAAAAACTTTGTATGAGACGAACACAAGTTCACAGCCTGGGTAGTCCACAGGAGTCATCAGTTTTACCATCGACTGATACAATATTACAGGATCATGACATGAGTCTAGGCAATTATATGTTAATCTCTGTGAAGTAATTCCTACCAGCAGTAATAACTCTTTGCAAGAATGGCTAAATCTGTGTCCGTGGCAAAGCAGCCGTGTAAAATGTGCTGAAGAAACATGAACCAAAGCTCCTGCGTGCTTATAATCATTACTATTCCCCAGGCACTTTTTGCAAGTGTAGAGGGGTTAGGCCCAGAATCGTGGCCACATTCTAAACTGCGTAATTACGATAGTCAAGCATTTAAATTTGTAACACAATTCAGTCATCGAGTTTCCACCCTTTTTTATGCTCACAAGCAGACTGCAAAACTCTCCGAATTGTCAATAACTCCGAGAGATTTGTGATTTTTGTCACACTGCATGAACAGTGCACTGCAAATATTCCATGGATCAAATCACCAGCTGCTATCCCTCAGCCTCGTGCCACTGCAGCAACTGGAGCCACACTCAGTCACAACCGCTAAGATCTGGCTAGAAGAAAGGGCTATGGATTTTATAATTTAATTAGAGAAAAAAACAAGTTTATTAATATTTGTCATATATTTTGGATACTCGCCCTGCTGTATGTTTGCATGGGACTGAATCTGGGAACTGAAACAAAAAGTCAACTGGGGCAGAGGGATGGAAAATATATTTGAAAAAGTTTCAAGAGCTCATCAAACCAGGATATTCCCACCCCGTTTCCAACCACCATCATTTGTTGATTTCGGGTAAAAAATAATGTAATGGGTCTTATATGTAACTATGTAATTATTCACCACCCTCATCGAGCTACTGTATCTTGACACAGGCTAGATTAACAAAGGCTCGCTGTAGAAGCTCTAAATGCAGTTTTCCCTTCTCTATCCCTGTGCCCTCCATGGGCTCCTTAAACACGCCTGTAAAGCCCCGAATAACAAGCAGCGTTGATCTCATGTGTTAAGCTATGGAAAATGCATAGCTCGTCCCAGCCGCTGTCAGTCTGCAATGGACAGCAGCCGTCACAAAACCACAAAAGCAAGATCTGCCTTCATCATCACTGTTCAGCAGGAGGCTGGCCTGGACTGGCACTGCCCGCGGTTTCTCCTGTAGCACGGTACAGCACAGCACGGCTGCTGTAGGGTCATTACTTACACCCCTTCCTTGGCTGATGTGACTTTGGAATCAGTGGTAATTCAGGGAGAGAAGACAGACGGACTGAAGGAAAGGGCGTCCTGGCCCCTGATGATTCTGTCTAGTCTTTTCAATCGGTGCTGGGCTGAACATGCCCGGGGCTCCAGGACTGGTGTGCGCAAACCCCAGTGCTGGGTGGAGGAATTCATTTCCTAGCAGGCCTGGGGGAACAAACTGAAAGGCATGCTTGTGGTTACCCTGAGCTCCTTTTAAACAGGCACAAGCCTGAAAGCCCTTACTCAGGCAGAACTTCCAGAGGCCTCAACCCAAGCACGGTCAGTCCCCGGGTGTTTTGGAGGGGAATGTGCTTCGACCCTTTGCTCTCAGGTAGATCCAGCACCAAGGTCCTCGACTTCCACGCAGCTCCACCCAATGGAGTGGGAGGGAGGGCAGAGTCAGGGTAGAGACCCAGCCCCTCTGCTAGGGGGTCAGGAGAGACACAGCAAAGACGGCCTTTGCACTGGACCAGCCGCTGGCATCGTGCTAAACTAGATTGGCTGCCAGTAGCCTTCTGGGGTTCATACAGCAGCTGGGGATCAGTTGGCTGTAGGGGAGCTCCTTTTCAGTGAGCACGGAGGTGGGTGGCAGCAGGAATTTGGGGTGGTAGAGACGGCTCTACACCACATATTGGGCTGGCTTGGGGAATGCAAACTGCACATCGGGGGGGAGGGGAGAGGGGGGCTACAGTCTCCCATGTGAATTAAAGCCAGGTGCTGTTTCCAGCCCATATGGCTTGCTGTCAGATGATGCTAGAAAATATCATTGAGGCTAGATTCTGGACCTTGCAAACATTTCGGGATCCCCTTCCCATGCCTGGCCTCCCCCAGCCTGCCAGAGGAAAAGCCAAGAGCCCATGCTGGCTTCTGGGCATTTGGCAGGAAGGGGACGCTGCAGTGAAGCAGCTTAGCAATTCATTCAGCTGTACTTCCACAGGACAGCGTGCAGCACAGGTGTGTCTGATGAGCATGTCTAGACAACAGCAAGGGCTGATGGGGTTTGCTAGGGACATGAGAGCCAATCAACTCCTGCCTTGATGCAGAACTCAGCTCTCAACCCTGACTGAGCGTGGAGGGAAATTAGCCGCAGGCCAGTCCAGGGAAACCTTCAAGGAGCACCTGATCTAGGAGGAGGTGGGTGTGTTCCAATGCCCCGATGGTTTCCACTGCAACCAGGGTGCAAGTCGGTGCAACCTGAACCAGGGAGCCCCAAGATAGGAAAGCACAAGTCCCCGTGCAGGGCTCACCCCCCCTCCAGGATGACTTGCCCCGCAGGTGGCTGAAGACAGTTTCAGTGCATGCCCCACTCCAACGGGTTGTGGGACTCCAGCACCTTCACAGGCGCTTTGTGCTTCTGTTCCACGTTAGGTCTGCCCATCCTGAGCAGCGAGGAAACCGCAGCGGAGGAAACCCAGCCGGGCCTTTGAATCGCAGCCGTTGTAATTCAAACCAGATCAGAAGCCGCCATCTGCCTTTTGTCAGCAGCATGATTTGAAAATCTGAGCCAGGCCTGTGCTGACATTTGGTTGTAAACACCGATCAGGGCAGCCTGCCCTACCTGGCTGTAAAGATTTCAACAGGCCGGCCTGGGATTGATGGGAAATTGCGCTGAGGATGATAATTACACATCCCCTTCACATTGAATAATCACTTGTGGCTGTGGAAGGTGGGACTAGCCGAACGGGATCAACAGCCCGTCAGAAACCTTTGCGTCGAGGCGGGCGAAGAGGGGTGGCCTTGCTCCAGCTCTGAACTGGGTAGGGGCAACCGAGTTCACGGCAGCTTTTCTATCCGGTTTGGAGGCTGGACAGCAGGAAATTGACCTCCGAGTCATATAGGGCTTTGTTCATCGCCACCCGACACGGGCCTGGCGCTGGAGTAGCTGTGCGGGCTTCAGTGGAATTACACCACCAGAGTAACCAGCAGTGAGTCAGCCCCACGTTATTCCCTAACAGGAAACGGACCACAACATGGAGGAGAACAACACAGAGGAAAACGTCTGACGAGGCAGGAGTCCAGAGACGCTCCGACGCTTGCAGAATAGCACCGAGAAATTCCCCCCCTGCACAAAGGTTTCGCAGCACCCGACCCTGGGGCTAAGTCCTGCGGAAGGCCCTGGACCAGGATTCTGCCCAGCGCACAGGAAAAGGGATGCAGGGGCGATGCATTGCAGCTGCGGCCCTCCGGGTGGAAACCTGAGTGACGCAGAGCTCTCCTGGGACATGCGCAAGCCTAGAGGATATCACGTGCTCCTCCACCCAGCCTGCTTCATGGGCTGCAACGAATGGGGACAGGGCTGCACCCAGCCAAGCCGTGTGCACAGCTAGTGCCTATGTAGGTCCTAGGGCCGTACTTTCCCTGGGATTTGGGCTAGCCCCCGCAGCAATAGGCACGCAGCACAGGGAGTGTTCCTGTCCCCCATTCGATTGTGATGGGCAGCCAGAACGGAGCACTGAGTTCAAAGAGCTGCCCCTCTGCTCTTAGGGTCTGTTCCGAGCACTTATAGTCTAAAAACAAACCAGCTCAGCTAGTTACGTATATCTTCAGTTCTAGCAGGGCCACAGCGGTATTGTGCCAGGGCTGGGCAACCAAAACGTGTCACTGACCATAAAATCAAAGAGAAACTGAAGGGGCTAGCGTGTTTAGCTAAAGAAACCGGTCCAGATACTTGCCTTAGCAACAATCTATGGAGTTCCTGCTGTGAGCAGAATGAGCGATCCGTTGACTTACCCAATACTTACATGAGTGCAACTGAGATCAGAATCCAGCCGTGGTCCTTAGCCGCCTGCCATTTGACATGGAGCAGACTGGCGCTGCGTTTCCATACATACAACCTGTCCACGCCCACCTCCAAACTGCCTGCACCAGAGGAAGAAAAGGGTTCCTTTTCTCCTGATTAGTACCAGACTGGTCTCTCACTGATTGAAGAATGGCTCCCAGTTGAGTTGAGGGCTTTAACCAGCTGATCTGCCCCTATTTAAAATTCTTTAAACAACTGTGCAGTACAAAAGCTTTGATTCCCGGCTAAAATACAAGATAACAGATGTTCTCTAGCTATCAGAGGTCCTGGCGTATGTTAATGTCTATCCAAGACTTCCACATTTGGCTGCCCTGGATTTTGAATCCTGACCTACATTTTTGCCTAGTCTCCCTGAAAACTCAAACTATTCTGAAGAGGGAATTTTACTCTGCATTAAAAATATAAACAGGCAACACATGCTATAAACCCAAGATTCTTGCCTCTGATTCTTGTCCTAGGTCCCTCTTAAGAAAGCAACGATCAGACACACTATGAATGCAGTCTGGTACAAACTGGCATAAGCCTCTCACAGTCTAATGCCCAACGAAAGAACCATTGCACATTGGTGATTTTCACACTCAAAGTACAAGGGAAGAAGTGGGATCTAGTGGTTAGAGCTGGGTTCAGTTCTCAGCTCACCCACTGCCACACACTGATCTTAGGCCAGACCCTTAACATCTACATGTGTCAGTTTCTATGCCTATAAAAGTAGGGCTAATGACATTTATCCACCCCAGTGGGTGCTGTAAAAGGACTAATTAAGACAGCCAGTTACTTTCCTGTTGTAAACTGATACAGTCCCTTTGAGTTCAATGGAACTACACTGAGTTACACGGAGTAATAACCATAATTAACAAACTAATAACGTGACCCGATGTTTGTAAAGCATGTTTAGGTTTTCCAGTGAAAGATGATATAGAGGAGCAAATTATGATTGGCTTAGTGCTTTTTAAACTGGTTCATAGTTTGAAAAATCAGCTTCAGCGAAAGAGTCATGTTCATATTCAGAACATCACACAAGAATTCTGAGAAACAGAAGACAGAAAATATCATAAATACCTCTTTATAAATCCATGGTATGCCCACATCTTGAATACTGCGTGCAGATCTGGTTGCCCCATTTCAAAAAAGATATATCGGAATTGGAAAAGGTACAGAAAAGTGCAACTAAAATGGTTAGGGATATGAAAAAGTAACCCCATGAGGAGAGATTAATACAATTGGGACATCTCAATTTGGAAACAAGAGATGATTAAGGGGGGTTATGATAGAGGTCTATAAAATTATGACTGGTGTGGAGAAAGTAATTTACTCCTCATAACGTAAGAAATAGGGGGTTACCAAATGAAATTAACAGGCAGCAGGTTTAAGATGAACAAAAGGAAGTATTTATTCACACAATGCACAGTCAACCTTTGGAACTCCTTGCCAGAGGATGTTGTGAAGGCCAAGAGTATATTGGGGTTTAAAAAAAGAACTAGATAAGTTCATGGAGGATAGGTCCAATCAATGGTTATTAGCCAGATGGCCAGGGACTGCTATTTGCCAGAAGCTGGGAACGGCCGATAGGATGAATCACTTGCTGATTACCTGTTCTGTTCATTCCCTCTGAAACACCCGCCATTGGTCACTGTCGGAAGACAGGACACTAGGCCAGATGGACCATTGGGCTGATTCAATTCTTATGTTCTTACAGCTTACATTTACTTAGGCTGGACATTCTCTAGCGCAGGGCCCATCTTTTTTATCTGGGTTTGTACAGTGCCTAGCGCAATGGGGTCTTGATACCACAATACACATCATAACAAAGGCTATGTCTATACTAGGAAAATAAATTGCATTTTAAACATGCTAGCTAACATCCTTTGACTAATATGATTTGAAACAGGACCTTGCACTTAGTGTAGACAGAGCAAGTAGTATTTAAAAGTGTTAGCTGGTCATAGTCAACCATGATCTGGAAGCCCAGAGTAATCTTTAACAAGGCAAGACCCTGGCATTAGCCACTGGAATAATGATTCTTGCTTCACTTGTTTGTTATTTCTGCACTCACGGGTGAAGGTTCAGGGCTATTAAGTGGCACTGTTGTGAAGTTTGGCAGTTGCATTTCACAGGGATTGGTGCAAACTCTTTTCCAGCCTGGCTTCCTCGATGTTAATACCCCGTGAGTTTTGATTTGAATTTCAGGTTCAAATGAACCCAATGTCTCTCAGTCAAACTCATCCAAACCCGCCTGGTTTCCACCTAAAAAAAAATCACAGCTCAGTCCCAGCTTGGGAACCTGAGCCATGTTTGCTGTCTGCAATAAACCCGTTGGATTCCATCAGGAAAGTTTCTCATGTCAGTTGTACGCTCTTTGCAGCAGGGACTATGTCTTCCTAGGAGTTTGTATAATGCCTAGTGCAATGTGGCCAGGGTCCTGACCGGGAACTTTGGCCACTGACACGGTAGAAATAATTTACAATACGCTTGCATGGAATGGAAGTTGCCGCAGCAGCCGGACTGGCTCTTCACCTCCCTTGTGGAGATTTGCGCTATCAGAGGGGTTGGCGATCCAGTACTGTAGCCACTCAGGCTCCGCAGCGAAGCTGGGGCTGGATTCAAAGCCTAGGGGAATCGATGGAAAGTCTCGTGGGCTACGTCTACACCACAGCTGGGAGTGTGCCTGGTAGGAAACTCACGCTGGCTCCGCTTGACCTAGCACGTTCAAAATAGCAGTGTGGACGTCGCAGCATGAGCAGCAGCATGAGGTAGCCATCCAATTCCAAGTCCGACAGACCCCCTGGGCCCTCGCTGCCACCCATGAAGCAACCCGCTATTTTGGGCGTGTCAGCTCGAGTGGCCCTAGTGCAAGTTTGTCTACGCAGGCTGGGTGGCGTGCTCCGAGCTACAGTGTAGACGTAACCCCACATACTTCAGTGGGCTTTGGATCAGGCCCTGGAAGCCGAAGGCATGACTAATTCTTCTCCAGGCCTGTCTCTTGTACACGCAGGGATGGAGAACAGGCGAGAGACGGAAGCCTCTTCAGGGAGATTCAACAGTCCTTTTAAACTGCTTTCCCCGGTCACAAAGAGAGCCCTTCGCCCTTGGGGGGAATTAACCTTTTGTAGAACATTTTTGCATCCACCCCACAAATTCTTCTTCTGTTTATAAGGAAGACCAGAGTGCTAACAGGCGCCTTGCTTTGCCGCCAGCAGCTCCCTTTCTCCCATCCCTACCCAGCTATTTAAATTAGATGTTGACATCGGATTCTGCAAACGAGTCCAAGCTGCAGATGGTGTATTAGAATCAAGCCTGGTTTCCTCCTTCCACCCTTGCGCCAACCCAGCGCAGCTCGCCATCCCACCAAGTGAGCCATCGTCCATTTCAAGCAGGCCCTCCTCTCCCCCCCCACCCCCTCCCCGTGACAAGGCCGGCAGCTGAGTTTCCAGACCTTTAATTTGGTTCCACTTGTCATTCTTCCTATTGATGTGTGAATGGCTGGGGGAGGGGAGGCTGGGCATGGAGGAGAAGAGAGAACTCGGAAATACTCTGCTTCGCATAATTTCCATTGACTGTAAACGACATAACTGCAGACGGGGGAAGACAGAAAATGACAGACTGGGATTCAACAGGAAAGAAACCCCACCTGTGATATTTGCACGTTCATCTGCAAAACGGCAGCGGGCCATATGGGGACTGTCACTGAAATGACCTAGGGAAGTGCATTAAGCTTTGGGGGGCGGGGGGGGGGTGTTGGATTGCCAAATGAATATGAAGAAGAGGAGAAGGATGTCAATAGGGATCCATGCCACAGATCACGGGTCACTTGGCATTTCTCAGCCTAACTGAATCCCTCATTGGAACAGGCCTACCCCCCCCACACTCCCGGAATCAAGTGGTTGCATTTGAATGTGAAGTGATCCAGCATGTTAACATCCAAGCGCACTGGATCCAACACAGAGGCTGTACAGATCAGAGCCAAAGTGGTTCCTAAACTGCATTTAAAAGATGCTATATTTTTTTTTGTACCCCGGGTGCTAGGCGGCTTTGCTGCAGCCCAAGGCTATAAGGAAGCACCCAGCCAAAAAGAGACCCAAATCCAGAGGTCCTTGTTCAGTAGCCCTGACGTCAGGGGGCCTTTTCCTTTGGAAAGCAGCAGGAAAGCTGAGTGAAGGCCGCTGGACCTGGCCCATCGACTGGAGAGTGCTGATTTGACAGCATTGTCTGAGCTCAGCAGAGCTTTGATGGCAGCCGACCTGATGCCCCCCCAGGGCAGATTTAATAGCCGGCAGGTGAACGGTGCCATCTGCATCATTAGCTTTCGGCTGGGGAAACCGGGGTAGGGGGCCTGACACTGGGCCCCTGGCATGGTTCTGAATGAGGAGCAGACGCTTTGCATGTGAACAGCAGGGAGAGCAGAAGGCCATGTCGCCTCGGCAGGTGCAGGTGAGGTCGGAGCAGCAGCAATTAGCATGTTCCATTGCATCAAGGAGGAGGTGGGGGCCGGAGGAGGTAGGAGGACCACAGCTGCAGTCTCAGCTGTGCCAAGCCGAGGGGTCTCGGAGGATAGGACAGGGAGACAGCTCCATCCATGCTGGCCAACCTCACCGCATCCTGTAGCCATCTCTTTGCTGGAGGTGGGAATGAAGTGCCCCCATCTTCCCTTTTCCCTGATATTTCTTTTGATGGGACTCGAGTTCCTGATTCCTGGGAGGCTGCCCATTTGGCCCTGGCTGGATATGCTGCCTCCTGTCATCTCTCCCCCGGGCTCTGGGTCTTCTTGGCTGCACACTCTGTATCCGTCTGTCCAGGGTAAATAGGACAGCACAAAACGGGTCGACGAGGCAACAGCTCGCAGAGAGTCTGTCCTGCCCTGGGATCATGGCGGGGGGAGGGGGGAGATGGGGGGTTGGCTCTGCACCCCGTAGGCAAGCCACGTCCTCCTGGCACTGGGAGTGCCTGAAAAGACTTGGAAAGGGAGTGAGAGAATTAGCACAAGAACAAACCAGATGTGACCGAGCCCTCTGCCTCCTGGGCAACGGGGTTCTCCAAGCGAAGTGAGGTGCTGGACAAAACAGGGCCGAACTCCTCGTTCCAACTGCCAGTGGTGACCTGGGAAGCTCGTTCTGGTCCCTTTGCTGGGGGCAGGAGGACCCACAGCACGGTGTGCAGAGAGGGGGTCACGAGGTTATTATGGCGGGGTTGCCAGCTGTCAGTAAGGGTGGCATGGCATGGAGGAGGGGTCATCACTTTTTGCGGGGGGGGGGGGGGGTCGGCCGGCACAGGCTGAAATATCTTCAAAGGGGGTCCCAGCAAAAACAGTTTGAGAAGCCCTGAGCCTCTCTTCTCCCGGCCTGGGCTGCCAGGGGAAGCAGGGACACTCTTTAAAAGGGGGCATTTTGCCTAGTGGTCAGTGTCAGCGTTCCCAGGTTTTAGGCTCAGTCATGCCCTGGCCATGTGATCTCCCTTAACCGCCCTTTGCCTCCATTTCCCCATCTCTGAAGCAGGGCTTAGCCGCGCTCCTTCACCATGTTACTAAGAATCCCTGGATTAGAATCATAGAAGATTAGAGTTGGAAGGGACCTCAGGAGGTATCCAGTCCAAGCCCCTGCCCAAAGCAGGCCTATCCTCAGCTAAATCATCTCGGCGAGGGTTTTGTCAAGTCGCAGCTTAAAAACCTCTAAAGATGGAGATGCCACCACCTCCCTAGGTAACCAATTCCAATGTTTCACCACCCTCCTAGTGAAAAACGTTTTCCTGATGTCCAACCTAGACCTCCCCCACTGCAACTTGAGACCGTTGCTCCTTGTTCTGTCATCTGCCACCACGGAGAACAGCCTACCTCCATCCTCCCTGGAACCCCCTTTCAGGGAGTTAAAGGCTGCTATCAAATCCCCCCTCGCTCTTCTCTTCTGCAGACTAAACAGGCCTAGTTCCCTCAGCCTCTTCTCATAAGTCTTGTGCTCCAGCCCCCTAATCATTTTTGTTGCCCTCTGCTGGACTCTCTCCAACTTGTCCACATCCTTTTTGTAGTGGGGGAGCCCAAAACTGGACACAATACTCCAAATGTGGCCTCACCAATGCCGAATAGAGGGGAATAATCACTTCCCGCAATCTGCTGGCAATGCTCCTACTAATGCAGCCCAATATGCCATTAGCCTTCTTGGCAACCAGGGCACACTGCTGACTCATATCCAGCTTCTTGTCCACTGTAACCCCCAGGTCCTTTTCTGCAGAACGGCTGCCTAGCTCGTCGGTCCCCAGTCTGTAGCTGTGCAGGGGATTCTTCCGTCCTAAGTGCAGGACTCTGCACTTGTCCTTGTTGAACCGCATCAGATTTCTTTTGGTCCAATCCTCTAATTTGTTTAGGTCCTTCTGTATCCTATCCCTCCCTTCCAGGGTATTTACCACTCCCCCTAGCTTAGTGTCATCTGCAAACTTCTGAGGGTGCAATCTACCCCATCCTCCAGATCGTTAATGAAGATGTTGAACAAAACTGGCCCCAGGACCAACCCCTGGGGCACTCCACTTGTGAACGGCTGCGAGCTAGACACGGAGCCATTGATCACTACTCGTTGAGCCCTTTGCTCTAGCCAGTTCTCGATCCATTTTATAGTGCATTCATCCAACCCATACCTTTTTAACTTGCTGATAAGAATACTGTGGGAGACCATACCAAAAGCTTTGCTAAAGTCAAGGTATATATCGTCCACTGCTTTCCCCACATCCACGGAACCCATCACTTCTTCATAGAAAGCAATCAGGTTGGTCAGGCATGACTTGCACGTTGACTGCTCCTGATCACCTTCCTCTCTTCCAAGTGCCTTAAAATGGATTCCTTGAGGACCTGCTTCATGATTTTTCCAGGGATTGGGGTGAGGCTGACCGGCCTGTAGTTCCCTGGATGTTCGAGCAGTATTTTTATAATCCTCCCTAGTCATCTGATCAAGCTTCCACTTCTTGTAAGCTTCTTTTTTGCATGTCAGCTCACCAATGACTTCTTTGTTAAGCCAAGCTGGCGCCTACCACACTTGCTATTCTTTCTGCACATCGGGATGGTTTGTTCCTGTGCCCACAATAAGGTTTCTTTAAAATACAGCCAGCCCTCTTGGATTCCTTTCCCCCTCACATGATTAACATCATAGAAATCTCGATTCACGTCACATGGTTAATGCTGTTTATTTGGTTTGGACAGGGGAAACTAGACATGTCAGCTTCACTTTCTGGGCCTGGTTCTACCTCCCTTATCCTTGTGTAGCTCCCCTCACATCCTGATTCACACCAGCACTGCAACGCCACAACCACGCTGCGGAGACGCACGTCAGAGCTCACCCAAGCACATACCCACACCTCAGGCAAGCTGGCTAGCTGAGCCTCCACTTGTCCCAAGACGCGCGCTGCGGGGCTGTGTGTGCGCACCACGCCGGTGTCAGGCACTAGCGCGCCCTGAACACATGTAGAGTCAGCAGTCGAGATGTACCTTACATGAGAGGAGAATCAGGCGCTTGGTTTTTAGTCACTTTCAGGTTCTCAGGCCCTAGCGCAGCCCTTGAGTTTGCTTTTCTAAGAGATCAGGGGAAGTTTGAATTTAAAAATCTCTTTTTATCGCCACCCTCCTTAACCCTGGGTCTCGAGTCCTTTACGCACCGCCTCCCAAATATTCAGAAACAACAGATTGCCTGGTACCAGTCATTTCAAGGGCTAACATCAGGCACTTATGGTTGCATCCATATTCTAAGGCACACAGGAGTTTTGGGGAGTTAGGGAAGAGTATCTCCCTTACACTCTTCTTCCCCTTGGCCATGGAAGGTGGGTTTTTTGCAAGCAGAAAGCTGTCCCCACCCCATGGAAAGACTCTCTGTGAGGTGGAAATGGCATAACATTCCCCACAAAAAGGGAAAAATTCCCATCTGTGTCAAATTTGCACTTTGCCTGGGGGAAGATAAGGAACAAATTTCACTCTTTTTACCATAAAAAAAAAAAAAAACCATTCGCTGGCAGAAAGCACTGTAACATTCCACCTTGGGCTGCAGCAGTGACGCAGTTACATAGACAGATAACAGCTGGTTTCAGAGTGTTATGCTCCCCCCTGCCCCGACCTACCAGCCAGTGGCAAAATCCCCACCAGCAGAAAGCCTGCGACAAGGAGCATCTCACGGGAGCTGCCGAGAAAAATGGAGAGGGGCTGAAAACAGGAGATGAGAAAAAACCAATGAGCACCGGCATGTATGTCAAAAGCAGATTGTGGCTGCCCCTTGGTTATTTTTCTTTACAACCTGTCCATCCATTTCCATACTGTGCATAAATTCCACCTATTGCACTTCAGTATTATCTGATAGTCGCTTCCCCACAAACAGATAATGTTAAATGATCAGAAATCTGTCCGGATCAAGCTCATGAACTTAATCTAGCTTCCTGCACTGCTGGGATTTTTTGGGTGCCTCCAAACAGATCCATGTCTCCTTTGGGGATGTAAGAGGTCATCTCACTCAGTGTCCATGAAGCCCTAGAATCGGAACCAGCTGGCACCCACATTGAGCACATACAATGCAGAAAGGAGCAGGCCTGACATGCGTTCCATTGCACAAAGCCATTCCTCTGATTCCCGCCCACAGAAACAGACCAGAGAAACTTGGAAGCTTTTTTTTCAGATTGGGGCGCATTTCCATATCGGACACCATCTTGGCCATGGCAGCTCCAACTAAGTCCTAGTCATTTGCTGCTAACGGCTCCCAAAGCTTCTGTTAGACAATCCTTTCTCAAAGGCCAAGGCTCCCCAGGTTGGTTTTTACGGGTTCCATTAACATTTCTGCAGAGTGTAATTTTCCAGTTAATTAGTGTCTCTTGGCTGCTTGGAAATGATGAGTGCAGAAAAATAATCTCTCTCACCCACTCCATTCCCACAAATGCACACACCCTGCGTCACCCACACTTATGCAGGACTCTTCACTTCCTGTCCTAAACCTCTGCTGTGTCACCCTGAGCTGTTAGACGCTGTCACATTGAAAAACATATTTAAAGGGCCGGGGGAGGAAATTGTTTCCTACTGGGCTTATTAAAAGCAATTTAAGCTTCTTGTATGATTGGTGGTGGTGGTGGTTTTTTTTGTCAGACTGACACCCCAGAGCATGCTCCTAGGGTAGACACACTGCATCAGTCTAAACTATGACTTGACAGCACAGCACATCCACACTAAGTGTTTACACCAGTTGCACTGCTGTAGCAACACTGGTGCAGCAACACCGGTGCAAAAAAAAAAAAAAAAATCTATAGTGTAGACATGGCTGAAACTGTTTCAATATTTAGGGGAATATCTTCCAAAGTGCCTAAAACATTTAGGCACACAAGTCAGTGAATACATGCTCCTAAATACTCTAGGTGCTTCTGAAAATCTGCCCCTCAATCGTTTCTTTTTCATCACTTATTTAAACTCCTGGCATTTCACTCAGCTTGGAGGATGAAATCAAGTTTGGTTTCTGGTCAAATTCACTTTCAAGCTCTCAGATACCAGCACCATGCTACAATGTTTGGCCTGCAAACACAGCAGATCAGGGACTGTTCCAGTTAAAATATCATTCACTGAAAGTTTAAACATTAATCCACAGAAATACTTCTGTTGAACTGAACTCCATTTCTACAGAACCTAAATTCACCTGACAATGGCCCTTTAAACAGCTGCCACATTGCACTCCAGAGGTGGCTGCATTTCAGTAGCAGATGAGTAGTTTCTGGGCCTGATCCAGCAACCTTTGAACAGTTTTTATTTACTTCTTTGGACTTTAGATCAGCCCCTCATTGCTTTGAAGCCCTTCGGAGGGAGTGTACTATGGAAACACGCGGTACTGTTATTATTACAGTCACGTCTCAAAGCTTTTCTCTACAGCTGCCCTGAACTTGCTAAGTCAGGATGGAAAATCCGGACCATCACAGCCTGGACCACCCAGCTCCTTCTGGGGCTCGGTGAGCACCCCCCTGGCATGTCAGGAATTAATTCCAGGAAACCTCCCATGTGTTTTCCTCTGGCTTATTTCCTTTGGCAGTTGGGTACAATAGAAAACAGTCGCTGGACATTCCACAAGCCACTGTCCCTCCCTCTCGAAAAGAAAAAGCGGGAGGAGGGAGACAAAGAAAAGAGAAGCACCTGCTGTCTGGAGAACGCAGCGTGGTTTGTCCTTCCTTCTGCCCAGATCTTAAGCACCAACAAGTAATTATAGCCTGGCCAGACACATCAAGGATCTGACAGGACCCCAAAGCCATGAGGCTACAGTTCTGCTCTCTGTGAACCCTGTGCTGAACCTCTCACATTCGCCTTTGAGGAAACCCAGTTGCTGTGCTTCCCCAAACCGCCTTCTTCAGAAGGGAATCATCAAACACACATCGGCATCAAAGAACGTTCCAGCCGCATGTCGTTAGCGAGGATTGAAACAAACGGTTATCGAGGAGACGGCAATCCATCTGCCTGGCATCTGGGAGGAGGGCTGGGAAAAGGGAAACAGCCGCTAGACATTTCCACCCAACATGCTGAGTACACGGATGCTCGGCATAAAACAGCTGGGACCAACGTCTGACAAACGGAACCATCCAGAGCTTTCTCCCAGCAGCCCTTGCAAGCTAAGCTTCGGAGGACAATTCAGCTCCGCAGCAAGGCCTGGTGGGCAATGCATTTTAGTTTTGGGGAGACGAAGTCCGCCGGCAAGGAGCCCTGAACAAGAACGCCCCAACGCCAGTTCCCTCGCTGTCTGGTATGGCAGCTCTATCTCCTCAGCTAACTCCATAGCACACGAAGACGAAGAATGACAGACCCTGCTGAACTCAACTTTGTGTATCTAGCATGTCAGCAAGACTTCAGCAGGGATGTCCAGATACACCACAGGAGATCAGTGTATTCCAATTACCCTTCCCTACCGGTTTCCTCTGTGTTCGCAGGCCATCTCCTCCAAATTCCTCTCAGCTTTTGGGGGTGGGTGGGATGAGGAGCTCTACCCAAGATCCTGCCCGAGCCTCTCTTTACTTGGTCTCCATATACAATACCATCTCCCATGAGATCAGAGGAAGTATGAAAGACCATCCAAAAGTTCGGGAAAGGATATGCAGCCGGATTGGCTGGTATTCCACCTGGGCTGCTCAAAGGTGCCCTGGAACAGTGATCATTGGCCAGCAGTGATTAACCAGTGATCAATGGTCAGCTGTTCTTAAAAGCCTGGGCATCAGGCAAAGAACAAGAAGAATGGAAAGGTGGTATCAGAGAGTCCTGGTACAAGGGCAAAGAATCTCAAACAGTGTTGGCAACTACAGGCCAGGCCCCAGAGAGGTCTTTGCTCATCATCTTCCACTTGATAGGATGCAGCCGCTCTTTAACAGACGTTGCCTTCTACAGCAGTCAGGTTTCACCGTTGGGTGGTCGATAACGGACGCTGTCCTCACCCCTTGGCTTCTGGCTGAGCTGCACTGAGAATTTAACCGCCCCTTTCATGTGGCATATGTCAGCATAAAAGCAGCTTCTGATCTACTCACCAGGCCAGCACTTTGGCTCCCACTGAAAGGCACTGGCGTTCCACGTTCGTTGCCAAATCTGGCGTGCGATCTTCACACCAGTACCAGTGTGAGTGTGTGTGTCGATTCACAGCTTTTGCCGCACCACCTCAGGTTTTTCTACACAACCTCAGGTGTGTGGCAGGGACGTATTCTCACCCCGGTGCTATTCTGTAGAGCCATCAGCGGGTATCAGGACTTGCCCCTTCACACGTCAGAATCAAGGTTGGTCAAGAAATGCCAATGGCACTGCCTTGCTTGCGGAGAAGTGAGAACCAAGGTCTCTGAGACACTGCCCGTGCTATGGGGTTGAATGTCTCCTGGCAGAAGACCAAGGTCCAGAACTTCAGGGCTGGGCCTCCAGAACCCTGGGTGCAGATGGAGTCGAGTACCGTGAAGACCATTGACAAGTTCACCTTCCTAGGCTGCAAGCAGAGTTCAGACGGTCACAGGAAACCGGACGTTTGACTCTGAATAGGTCTCGCTGACTCCTGCATAAAATCCATGTCTTGCAAAAGCATCATCATGCTGAGGCGAAGTTCAAGATCTAGCAAATCTCTGTACTACCTGGATTGCTATATGGATCAGAGGCCCGGACCCTCGGACAGGCAGAGCTGGAGCGGCTAGAGGCATTCCATATATGCTATCAGCATCAAATGCTGAGTATAACATGGTTTGACTTTTTGCAAAATGTCACAATCTCCCAGAGACCCGGCCTTCCTCCAATTGTATAATCAACTATAATCAACCGTGGCATTGCACACTCTTCAGCCGCGTCGTCAGGATGGACAATAAACAACACCCCAGCACACCGTGTTCTCAAACTCTCCAATAGACGCATGAAGGCATGCACACCCTGACCCGACGTGGCTCTGTCCATGGGGTCACCCCAGAGATATGTGGATTTGCAGGACTGAGCTAGAGCTGGGAACTTCACCACATGATGCCTGGTGTGACACCATCAGCTGTGGTCACTCTGGCTGGTGCAACAGTCCTCAGTAGACAACGTGTGTTTTGAGGATGTGTGTGGTCAGGACACAATGCACAGGATGTGTTTTATCTGCCCCACAACTGCTCCTCCTGCAGAGCTCCACCTCCTGAAATGCCCAACACCTTATTTTATCTCAGGATGAGCCATTCAGGAGAAGCAGAGCAGAGGCATAAAAAGTGCAGGGTGTCCTCGCCGCCTTCCAGGGTTGGCTGGGGAAGCTCTCATGGCGCGAAAGTTTTCCCAATGAGGAATAATTCTCCATCCCAAAACAGAAGCAACAAAAAACCCACCAACTCGTTTCCCTGGCAATCTGGACAAGCCATTATTTCAAAACCCCCGTTTGCCACAAGGCATTATTTCAAAACCCCAGTTTGAGGGTTGAGTCAGTGAAATAGGAATTCAAAACCTACAGCATTTGCTCCCACGTTTCTACGTCTCATTCTGTATATTTTAGGCAGGGTCTTAAGCCTTCAGAAGTCAGAAGCCAGCAGAGCAGCTACGGTGAAAGCACAGAGTGCTATCAGAAGTAGAAACTGCTTTTCATTTTGCTTCCACCAAAGAGGGAAGGAAATCTTGCACGGCATTTTCCACCGCTGCAGTGATGGTATTTAACATATTTAATTTGTGCTCTTTACAGTCATCAACTTTTAGACGCTGCTTAGAGGAAAATAGGTTCACTTTCAAACACTTTCTAGGTTTGAAACATTTTTCAAAGGCCATCAGCATTTGGGCAGCTTCTACCTTTTCTTGCATTGCTAATTAACTGTCACAGTTTGTTTTATTTTGGGATGACTCCGTATTTTCTGCAAAGAGGAAACAATAAGTGGGAAATTAGCCAACCGGTCACTTTATTTTATGAAATGTCCTGAAAGAAGAGCACCTCACAAAGGTGTTTCCAACTGATGTGTTAGTATTTGCGTGTATTTTAACTGAGTGATTCCACAACCCTTCCCATAAACTTTATGTGCCAGGAACATCTTCAGTGCAACTTCATTAGAGCCAATGAAATTACACCACAGTTGAATTTGGCCCCTTATGGAAAAAACAGTAACAAGGTTCATTAATTGCTATCACTTCAAAATCAGGATGGAGATCTACTTTGCATTTATTAGGGAGGTGTCTCCAGAGAAGTCAGAGACTACTGTGTTATTCCAAAGCCCACCAAAGAACTGGAAGGAAATGTCTGTCTGCCCTCAAAAATCATTTACTCTTTTAAGTGGGGACTCACTCCATAAATGCTGAGGATTATTGAGCATTTAATATAAAAGCAAACAGACCCCCAAGGAACAGCATAGTTCGGCCTGGAAGGATTACATTTTTTTAGCGGTAAACATCCATTTAATTGTACTCACACAAATGGACAAAAAGGTATTTCCATCAATGAAAATCAAAATTTACAGAGAGGCAAAGAAAGAAAAATGCTCTTGAGACCTTAACAGAGTTGATTTAAGGATATTTACTTTGCATATTTTGACATGCAATGCTGACAATTTGTGTTTTAGCAGTTATAAAGCTTTATCTTTTTGAATCTCACCATCTACAGACATTCATTATCATCCATTTCCTTCCCTAATCTCCTGCAATCAAGAAAATGTAAAATTGACAAAAATCAGAAAAAAATCCTTAAAAACAAGCATCTATATTCTCCATTAAAATTATAAAAAACTAAATCAAATTCTGCCGAGCCTACGTATACTGTACACAAAATCACTTCACCCACTACTGAAATGCAACCCTCCCTGGAGGGGAATGTAGCAGCTACTTACTAGGGCACATCAATTTAGGACAAGAAAAATAAAAAATGAATATCTTGCAAAACTGAAACGACCGGGAAACATGATGCAGGGACCAGAGTTAGAATTTGACCAGGCTGGACTGACAACCCTAACTCTGGCATTAAAAAAAGCATGGTAGGATCTTCAAAAGACCTGGGATCAAATTCTCAAAAGCACCTGATGGAAAAGCCTAAGTGCCATTAAAAGTCCATTTGGACCTGGGCTCCTAAATCGCTTAGGCACTTTTAAAAATTTGCCCCCAGAAGAGAGGAGGACCTGGCTTGTCATCTCAGCTAAGAGACAGGAGAAGAGTTACCATCAGAGCCGTCTCTCTGTGACAGTGTCGAGGCAGCTCCAGTCTAATGTCTAGAGGAGATAGGTCCCACGTCACAAGAAACACCCCCGGCACCGACCCCACCGCCTCACACCCATTGCTGGCCATCTCTGCGGAGACATCAGGGACTGAACGGGCAGTGGACAATGACGAGCCTCTCACTCAGCTGATGAAGGCTGAGACACACTGAGGAGGCAGCATGGGAGTAGGGTGATCAGATAGCAAGCGTGAAAAATGGGGGTGGGGGTAAATGGCACCTACATTAGACAAAGCCCCAAATCTCAAGACAGTCCCTATAAAATCGGGACAGCTGGTCACCCTACAAGAGAGAAATTGTATTGGAGCTACTGATAACAAGGAGGCATGTTGCATTAGTACTAAATGAATTTTTAAACAAATAATAAAAATGAACCTTGCTAGAGTTGAAAAGTACACAACACTAAAAGAAAACCTAGTAAGGGCTGGGTTGGGGGGGGGGGGGCGGGAGGAAACTGAGCAATTGCATGCCTAAAATGACATGCAACTTTGCACTTACCATGAGCGTGCCTGCAAACTGGATCCATGCAATCCTCATCGTTAGCCCAGTGTGCATAAAATCCCGCCATTTCCATGCACAATCACAGTAACTGTTCGCAAATTGGGCATGCATTTTGCACACTCGCTTGCACGGCCTGCTTTTGAAATAATTTGGCCCTGATCATCAGATCACATTCTCTGCAGTTATTCGGTTCTGCCCGCATCCATAACCCCGCAACATGGACTGGAGGAACACTGATATGGTTTGGAGGAACTTTTTTATGTAAGCTGCAACATGCAACATTGCATTACGGTATTTTATTGTGTATATTTATTTACATCAGCATTTGCATTTGGTAGCATTTCTTATTATTTATTTGTATTGTGGTAACACTTAGGAGCCTGAGTCATATCCCAGGACCCCAGTGCGCTAGGTGCTGTACACAAAAACAAAATAGGAAGATGGTTCTTCTCCCAGTTGGGACCAGGGCCCCACACGCATGGCTGTTCCCGGGCATCCAGCATGGAAAAGAATTTCAGCATCATCCTCCACTATAGAGCCCAGCAGCGGGACTGCAAACCCGTGGGGCCTGTAGGACCTGCTGCTATAACATCAGGAGAGGGTAAAATGTACTGTATTGCAGACGGGATTGGATGGGCAAGCAAAAACCAGACTGCGGTTATCTGTGGGCAAACACTAAATCTCTCGTCAGTTTGTCATAAATAGATTTTCTACCATGTACAGCAAGTTTTTCTTTTTTTTTTTTAAATGAACGTTCTAATACTTAAGTTTAAGCAAGGGATAGAAAGAGATTGGATGTCTATTATAACAGGAGTTAAAGTATTTTTACACGGCTTAAGTAAGATTTGTTTTATTCTTTTAGCAGTAAAAATTGTGTCTGAATTCTGTTTATATATAATATATTCACTGACTTTTTGTGGGGAGCGTTGGTTGGTGAGGTTTTTTTGGTTTGGGTTTTTTGGGGGGGGTAGTAGCATCAGGGAATCTGCTTCTCTTGCAGGATTTGTGGGATCTAAGGTTTTGTGCGTGGGAGTGGGATAAAAATGCAAGAAAATGTGGGAGCAGATGGGAGCGGGACTTAAAAAAAAGTCCTACAAAGAGCTCTACTCCACTGCTTCTTTCCCAGCAAAAACCCGAGCAAAGCAGGTAAGCACACGTGGGCTCTGCCTTTCATTTACTGGTTGCCACCACGTCACCACTGACCTGTTTGCACCAATACCACACCACAGCAGCAACACCAGGAACTGCAAGCCTTTGAAAAGAAATAACCTTCTCTCTCCAGTGAGATGAATGGGTTCCCCTTTTTTCCATCTCCCCCGCCCCTGCCCTGAGCCGTTCCCAAGAACCTTGTAGTTTTCTCTCCTAAATTTATCAGCAGTAAAACGTTTCCATGTGTGAGTCCATTCCAACTCTGAAAACACAGAGAGTAAATTACAGCTGGTGATTTGGATGATGTTTGTGGTTTGGTCCCTGCTTTAGGTTATAGGCTCTGGGATGGGCTTGGGAGAACTATGCCAGGAGAAATACTAATAGATCCAGACGAATGGCTGGGCCAAGAAAGAAAATAACCCCACCTCGGCTCATTCGGTCCCTAGAGCAGTTTCTGATCCGGACGGTAGAAGCCTGAAGAGGCGCCGGAATTAAAGTGTCCAATTTGTTACTTGTGGTGCAAGCATCCAGACAAAAGGGAGAACAACCCTAGCACGCCCACAAGAGTGCTGGAGTCAAATTCTGCCTGAAGCCTGAATTAACCTTTTAAATGTCTAAACCACATTGCAGATGAAGGAGAACGGAGGCACAGAAAGATTAAGTGATTTGCCCAAGGTTACACAGGACAGAGAGCTGGGAATTGAACCTAGATCTCCTGCAACCTTTACCCACAACCCCACTCTTCCTCTCGATGGTGCATCATGCAACTCTTTTATTTCTCAGCGCGAACATAATGCTGATACAGGGCCCGACTAGCAACCCTAGACTGAATTTCTGTGTCTAGCTACCGGACAGGTGCATTTCAGGTGGATCCAAGCTCCCCACACGGACAATTCTCCCAGGGACCCCTATGAGGATGGAGTGGGGAGCTCCTTTTCCACGGCCCATTTCAGTCTTTGGTTTCTTTGCTCAGACTGCCCAGCGAGGGAGCGGATTGGAAAGAATTGTGAAGCAGACTCAAAAAATAACTTGAGGCTACTGATTCACGTCACAAAGGCCATGGGACATCCAGATAGTGATGGCTTTTGGTCCCAAGCCCCTGGTTCTCTGTAGCCCCTTGGTGGCTTCTGTCCCTTAACTTTCCTTTCCCTCCTGCTAACTGCTTCTCAGACAGTGGATTCCACACGGAATTATGGAAGGAGGGACTTTCAGAATCATTGACTCAAAGGAGGGACACCAATTTACACCAGCTCAGGATCTGGCCCAGAGAACACAGGGGAGGAGTAGAAATGGTTACAACTTAACAACAGCTAAAATTGTCGCACCTTTTCCTTTACCTTAGGGTTCCAGAATCGCTCTGATTTCACTCACAATGACACCCACCTCCCTTGAACACTCAGCGTGAGGGCTGGCCAGAAAACAAGAATTCCATGACACAAAACATTGCAGCATTTTTCATTCCACATGAAAACAAAAAATTGGACCGTTTGAAATTTCTCATGAAAAATTAGCGGAGAGACACCCACCCACCCGAGCACGACCACTAGCCCAGTGGTAGGTGGAAGACCCACGTTCTGCCTTATCTGAAGCAGGGACTTCTTTCAACCTACGTTTCCCACGTCCCAGCGGTGTGCTAACCTCTGCGATCTCTCACCCTTATTTTGACCAGAAATCCCAAGGACCCAAGAAACCTTCCAGACAAAAGTTTTGGCTAAAGCAATAAACGTCTGCAAACAAATTTTTGGTCGGGATTAATCGGCGTTTTCCCGATGGAAAAACATTTAATCGATAACTCCCGACCGACGCTGCTCTGAGCAGTTCTCCCAAGATCAACGGCCCTTGAGATCTACAATCGTGACAATAAACCCAGCACCTCCAGAAGGGCGGTGAGCATTCGGTGCCTTCCCGGAACACAAGGATGTGTTGAGACTCAGCCTCTCCGCAGGCTGGCTAACAGGAGCTCTGACCAAGCTGCAGCACACACGCGCTCATAGGCAGAGCACCAGGGCCGTGGGGGATGAGTCCTGGGGCTGCCGGGGAATGAGCTGCGGGCTTTGGCCGGCAAAGGAAGATGGGCATGTCCGAGGTTAGGGCTTGAAGCTGCTCCCTGCTAAAAACAACTACAGTGAGCAAAGTGGAACGTGGCTCTTGGGTGCATAATCACACGTCCAGCCGGGCTGGCCGGCCCGGTCTTATTTAATATCTTTGTCAACTTACAGAAGACGAAGATATCTCCAGGGTTCCTTCCCCCTGGGCATCCCCAAGGCTCTGGGCACAGCCCCAGCACGCTCCCAGGCCTCTGTTCTGTGACGTCCGGGTGGTTTTCCCACTCCAGTTCTAGTCCTAAGAGGCTCGGCTTTCTGGCTGGGTCCCAGACAGACCCGCCCCTTCTGGGGTTGTCAGGGAACAGAAAAACCATCCCAAAGCTGGGTTAAAGCTCTCTCCCTTCCAATGGCATTCGTCCGGCTGTGTCATTAAACTGAGTTCACGGGTCAAGAGAGAGGAACAGTCCCATTTCAAGGGGAATCAGATGGGGGCCCTCTCTTCCTTCTGGCCGTCAGGCAGAGGTAATTGCAGAGCTCCTGCCGTCAGCCCTCCCTTTCTCCAGGAGCTGAGCACCGGAGACCTGCTCTCCCTCCCTGATCTACCATCAGCTGAGCTGGGTTTCTCCCTTTTAAGCTCCTCTCTCCAAGTCTGACCTCTCTCGTGGGTGTGATGGGCAGGGCGACCTGACCACCTATTAGCTCATTAATCCCACGCAGTCCAGGGTGGGGTTTACGGACCCCATCACAGGAGCAAGCAGCAGGTCATGCAACAGGTAGATGACAGTATACTGGAAAAACCAGTGAGGGCCCAGATGTAACAGAGCGACCCAGAGAAAGGGCAGAAACATGGGCATGAAATAAAGTGTGACTCTGCCTGGATAGGGAAATGCAAGCTAAGATTCTCAGGGGGAAAAAATGAAATGACTCTTTGGTGAGATAGAGGAACTGGCTGAGGTCAGACTGCACTGTGACAGACTAGAGTGCGGGGTCAGCACTTTGTGGAGGATCCCAGTAGCTGCTGGAGAATTTAATGTTTTATTTTAAAGAATAGTTTCTAGCCTTTGCGACGACAGAGATAGAGGGCAGGTCTACACTTAAAATGCTGCATCAATGCGGCTGCACCGCTGTTGTGCTTAAGTGAAGATTCTCCTGTGCCGACGAGAGAGCGTCTCCCATCAGCGTCATTAATCCACCTCCCCGAGAGGCGGTAGCTATGTTGGCAGGAGAAGCTCTCCCATCGACATAGAGCTGTCTTCGCAGGAGGTTAGATCAGCTTACAGGGTGTGGATTTTTCACACCCGAGTGACGCAATTATACCGATGTCAGTTTATAGTGTTGACCTGGCCAAAGTCCGACTGTGAACTGATGCAGTGTCATCTTCCTACGTCTGTAGAGAGACAGAAACAGTAACTCCCATGAGAGGTGTGAAGTGGGACTCTGTCTCTATGAGACGTTTGCACTGAGCCTAACGATGACAGCCTAAACATCATCTCCGTTCATTATTTTAGTGCTGATGACTTTAGCAGCAACATCTAGCTGGTCCGGGATTGTCACCAGATCTGGAGAGAGCAGTTTCAGGCACACACTGTCCCAGCACACCGTGGTGTGGATTCTGGCACTCTGTAGTCATAATGAAACGAAGGGCCCAGTGATTCAGCTCCACAAATCCCATTGCGTAGAAGCGTGTGCACGTATTCACGCTAGTGTACATGTGTGAGGAAAACAATTAAACCAGCAGGTGCTAATCTGAAAGTATTTCCTGCCTTAGCATCTTTCACTAAGCACTTGGACACTACATAGATGGACAGACGGATGGACAGATCAAGCCACGCATTGTCCAGCAGCTGAGCCACAAATTCATGCCATTCCCAGCCTGAGACCCTTGCTGACCATTTCAATCCAAAGCAGGGAGGACATGGCTGCTTTGTAAGAGCTGGAGAAGATGCTCTGGGGCAGAGGTTAAGGTCACCCAGCTCATTTTGGGGGTGAGGGAACCAGAGGCTGATTGAGGACATGATGATCCAAGTTCCAACCAATGAGAGCAAATAAAAAAGGAAAGGAAAATGCAGAGGTGGGGAAATACCAAAAGAAGCCTCCATTGTATAAAGCCGTGCCTGGCCAGCTCAGGGTACAGGGGGGTTGAAACAGCACAGCATAAAGGATCCGAGTAAATACAAGAAAATACAAATAATCGTAAATCTCCAGAGCCGAGCGCAAACCACGCGAGGCAGACGGGAGGCACAGCATGGCTTTGATTAAAGTGACACATTCCAACAGATCAACACCCAAGAGCCACTCAAACATGGCAAAAAAATCAATTATATTTAATCATTAGATCATCAAGCTGCAGATGACGTAGGAGACAGCCATCCCCCCTGAATACAAAATACAGGCCGAACAACTGCACAAAAGACACTTTACATATATTCCCCCAGGCCCCCTCCCCGAAATAAACATAGCAGGTGGATTTTTTGCTTCACTATTAGGTTGCTGTGCACAGGCAAGGGGAGACTGGAGATCAGGCCTTCTTATTTTGTACAAACATGGCAAAGAGTCCCTGCAACCGATGTTGGAAATTAAATGGAAAGATCTCGTTCCCTGCTCTAACATTTCAGCCCCTTCTGGTAAGTTTCACATGGGGGGATTCATTCCACTGAAAGGGATCCCCTCTCAGCTCTATCTAGTCTAATACTTCCAACAGTCTTTCATGGCACTGGCAGAAAGAAACAGCTCCAAACCCCATCTAGGTATTTTTAAGAGTCATCACCCATTCCAAGCTGGCAGCTTCTGACCACTGGCAAAGCAATGGCTTTGGGGCAGAGAGGGTTTGACCTTCAGGATTTTGGGGTGAGCTGCAGAACCACAGCTGGAGTAAGAATTGACTAGGCTGCCCTAAGGATGGGGGAAGTGGGTCGACCAAAACAGAAGCCACTCTAGAACTTGAAGAAATCCCCCAAACTGGCCATTTTTGCAGGGTGGACTGTTATTGGAGGAAGGGCCCAGCAGCACCAAAGAGCCTTCTTAATCATAAAATAGTTACCTGGAATTTGCCTAAAAGTAAAGCACTAAACGTAGTAAATACCCTAGATTGGGACCTCTTGGTCTCCATCTTACCAAGGCTCCATGCACAGGTCATAGCTATTAGCAGTCTGAGCGATCTTAATCCACAATCTGCACACACAACTAGGAAACTTGCAATAATTCTTTGCTCCCACAGGCGGACTTGATCTCTCCTCCTGGCTCACGCGTGTGGTGGCTGATGGTTTCCCTAAGAACGAGCTTAATGAAGGGCCGCTGAGCTGGAAAAGCACTTGAGAGACCACAGCTTTGGATACACAAAGCATAACAGTGCAACTTGGCTCACTCTCTGCTAATACCCAGCCACTAAAATCAGCAACAAAGGGAAGTCACGGAAACCACCCCACACATCAGAACGTGCATGGGAATCTTCTCCTGGGACATGCAAAAGCAGCTTGACAGCTGGCCATCTCCAACCACATCCCTGCTTGCGCCGACGTCAAAGTCAAGTGAAAAGCCCGTCAGTAACTAACCATCCGAAAAGGTCGATGCTCCGGCGTTAAAGTCACCATGCTGCATCTGAGATACTACAGAGTGTTTGCAAACAGCAGATGGTCTTACACAGCACTCCGAACGGGCGACAAGACCTGGGCACCCGAGCAGGAAAGAAGGATCTTAAGCCTAAAGGCTAAATATTCTAGGTTTATGCCCCATTATTTTTTGTTTTTAATAGAGATTATTGGGCCAGGTCTCACTGGGTATAATGAGGGATTTACCTTAATTAAAAATGTAACTGCCACCAACTCTCACAACCTTCAAGACACAAGAGTATCTGTTTTTCTGTGTTCAAAAAAGTGCAGAGAATTTTTTTTGTTTAAATGAAGCTGCCTTTTTAAACCGGTTTCCATCCTGGATCTATTAGTTAAGACTCCCTTACCAAAATGTAACCCCTCCGTCCATCCGCTTCATACCTAATGCTCTTGGTCCTTTGCAAAGGAACAAGATATTAGAAGGGGAGACAGTTCAGTCAACTGGCTATAGGAGATGGTCTCTCGTTTCTAGGCGGCTGGTATGAATCCAGCCCAGGTTTCTAAACTGACCTAAAAGCGTTACCATGCGACAGCTCTTTGATGACCTTGGTGGAAAAAGTTGGTGCTTCCAATCTGGCGCCTAGCGTCAGCTGTGCACACCACGGAAATCACCTCCACTACAGTGGCTATTTGAATGAATGCGTTACCTGCACATAAGTATTTAATGCTGTGAGATGGTCATCATCAGGGTATCGTAATCTTATTTCACTGAGACTAGGGTGCCTAGAACTCTTTAGATGGGCTTATTTTAATTGTTGCTTAAATATAAAAAAAAAATTTAAAATACATTGGCCTCTTTGCTAGAATCTCAATAGACAGAGGCCTTGAATAGTCCATAGAGACTGAGCTCTCTGGAGGCACATCTCTCCAGGCAGGGGCGGAGCACGCTGGCAGATCACAGTGTCCGCCTCTCATGGGTCTAGTCCAGCTCCGATGAAATAAGTGGGAACCTTTCCATTAACTTCAGCAGGTGTCAGATCAGGCCCTACGGGAGGGCTCCAATTCTGACGTCTTCCGCGAGAGCACAAGAAGCGTGCTCAGGACGGATCTGGGATGCATATCATCCCAAAGGGGAGGCAGGAAATGAAGACAGGTGGTGAGACTTTGGGACTGTCTCCATGGAACATAACCAGTACATGAGGGAAATGTGCTGCATCCGAGAAAGGAAGGCACAGACGCAGGATTTGTCAGAACAGATCAGTCCACAGTTCCATCAAGCCCGGGACACTGTTCCTGGCAGTGGCTCACACCCAGGATTCCTGGAAAGGCAATCATGCAGCAGGCCAACTGTGCAATGTTGTGCAATTGGAAGCGTCTAGTTGTCATTGGCAGCTGCAGCAACCGGTGCTGCCGATCGACATCCCCACAAAGCAGCTAACGTGCCAGCCTCCTGCCGGCTTACAAACAGATGTGGTTACCAGAGAAAAAAGAGAAGGGGAAAAAACACAGACTGACCTGCTGCCACTGCAGAAAGGGTGTTGCCCGCCTTACCCACTGGAGCGAGGCTGGAAACGCTGACAAATGGGCTTTGAATACACTCACCGGGGAGCAATGGAGAAGGGAACAGGCAAGAGACAGCGGAGAGGAAAGAGCGGGGTAATGCCGGCGCCTTTGCCCCACGCCTCTCTCCAAACGTTTCACCGATGAGCACCAATTCTGTGCAGATGGCGCCATTTCACAAACAGGGCCAGATTTCTCTGCAGGCCTCAACTGGCGTAGCTGCTTCCTGCCCCAATTTACGCCAGCCGAGGCTCTGGTGCCTAGGACCATACACTAGGATGGCTCTCTGAGATTTTGAGGGAAAGAATAAAAACCACCCCAGCTTTCCCCTGAAAGCTTTTCAGGGTTTGTTTACCCACGATATCTGTCCCGCTTTCCTGCAATCTGTTCAGAGACCAGTCTAATTAAAGCAGCACAGCCCCCTAGTGTGGATGCAGTAATGCCAGTTATAAAGGTTCCCCTTATAAATTATTCCTATAAATGGACAGAAATGAACTATCCCGATATCAGCACCTTTACATCAGTGTAACTGTGGGGTTTGTACTGACTTAACCATAGCCATATAAAATCCCACCTCTAACCCAAATTGTTAAATCAGCAAAAACTGATTTGCGGACGAAGCCTTATCACAGGTTAGATTCTCAGCTAGGGTAAGTCAGCATTGCTCCTTGAAATTAACGAAGCTGCACAGATTTACACCCAGACAGAATCCTTTGCTTGCTCAGACACTCACATAACACTGATATGCTTGTTCCCGGGTCCCTTTCGCAACAGCGGCACAAACAATGGGAAACGGAAGGGTTTGCGCACAGGTGATCATCCGGCACACACCAAAAGTTCAGTGCTTCAGGGAGTGGCCTCAGCTATCGGGCTCTAGCTAGCCCCTGCATTTCCTGGGAAGAATCCGAGAAAATCCTCCTTCTCGGAGTTTGCCGCGGGACCACAATGTTCTTTCTTTTTGTGCGTGGGGAATAAAAGCAACATCCTGGGACGTTTGGAGGGTAGTAAATGGTCAGTCACCAAGAGGCTGTCCTTGCAGTGCACACCCTGCTAATTATCACACTGTCAGGCAAGCCCGGGAATTTCACCTGGGGTTTAAAAGCACCAAGTATATTGGGAGCTTGCGCTGTACAGCAGGCGGGGACACGGATTACCGCTCAGGACAAGTATTTCCAAGAGCCCCGTTTACACTGCTTGTGGGATCTTCGTACAGTCCTCACAAGAAAGGTGGGAACTCTTCTCTTTTGGACAGCAACTCTCCTTTTTTATGGAAGCATCCTGGGTGGCAATTAAAAAAGATTCTCCTTTAGCCTGAGTGATGGACCTAGGCTTTTGGAAGGGGAAGATCCGAGTTCTCCCGCCCGCTGCTAAATTCCCAGTAGCCACAACAGCCATGGAGACTTAGATGAATTTGGTTTTGCCCTCATGCTTTCAGGGAGGGTAAATCAGTCAGCAACGGATACACGGCAGCTGACATTAGGACATATCTTCCCAGGCGTGCAAACTCAGGTGTTTATAGTGAGAAAATCCCACGGATTGTGGAAATGAGGCTTTTTACATTCAAGTAACCAGCACAGTTCTGGACCTCCACCAAACTGCATACTGCAGAAATTAAGAGCATATGTCAAATTAATCCAAGGTTGATTTTCATCAGCGTTTGCAAAAACTGTGATAGGAACTCTCAGGCAGGATTCGAGATTTCAGCCTTTCCCGTGTGCAACGCAGAGCATAGCAAATTACATTTTAAATGGCTCTTAACCTGCAGCGCGGTCTAAACAGCGAAGGTTAGACACACACAGGCAGGATGACAGAGTGCCTGTCATAGTAAGAGGAGATTTAACCCCTGAAGGGGAACACAAGTAAAACCGACTGCAAATTAGAGCCAGGGAAATAACAGATTTTTTTTTTTTTTTGCAATTTTGAAAAGTAAACAAAAAAAATTGTTTTGGGGAGAACAAAATATTTTGTTTTGATTTTGACCATTTTTAAACATTTTTGATTTTTTAAAAGTAAAATGAAAGGCTATTTTAAAACTAATGCTTGCTTAAACCCAGAAATCTAAATGTTTCAAGCACTTCAGAATTTGGAGTTTTTTTAAACAAACATTTCAGAGAAGTCAACATGAATTCACAAAACACTACAGTGTTCCCAAATCTGCATTTTTTTCTTTTTTTGGCCAAAAAAAAATGTTTCAACCAAAAAATGTTGCTAGTTCTACTGCCCAGACTCTTTTTAGAGATGGACCCATCACTCCAACATCTCCCCTAACAATGGTGTCAGAGGCACCGTGACCCAGATCTGACCCTCACCCAGGCCTGGTCTACACTTACCAGCAAATTTGGTGGCAGTTGACGGGAGCTACACAAACCGCAAAGAGTGGCTTGAGTATCTTCCATCGACTTCCTAAAGTCTGCTCTGCACGCCGTCTCCCCGGCACTGCACCGACGGGAAATGCGTTCCCATCGACGCAGCGTTACCCTTTTTCCGGGGGTGGATTTATTAAGTTGATTTCCTGATCGATTACACGGGTCTTCACTTCCTCTCAATTGATCCCAAGAAATCAATCTGATGGCGGTGAAGACGTGTCCCCAGTCTTAGTTTTGACAGACAAAATCCATCGCAGATGTTTGCCGATCTCCAAAAGTTCACGTCTATTCCTCTAGAGCCAAGAGTTCACACTGGGTGTCTCATTGACCTCCCGGAACTATGGAAGGAGCCATAGAGACGTCTCTCTCTCTCAGACGCCTGGCAGACGGGTCTTGCTCCTGTGCTCAGGTCACCCTGATGGCCATTCTCTAGGTCAGAAAAGAATTTTCCCCCAGATCAGACCATCCGAGACGTTAGTGTTTTTCCACCTTCAGCTGCAGCACAGAGAGCGGGTCACTTTCTAGCACCAACTGGGCAACACACACCTAATCAACTGCTTGCCACTGCACGGGCCTGAGGCACTGGCGCACCTCTCCCGTTCTCTTCTTTTCTCTGCCTGTGACACGCAAGAGTTGAGCCTCCTGAGGGCTGTAATGCTTTACTCCAAATCCAAATTATTAGGCTCAAGGCCGGCGCTACTAAGGAGAGTTTAGAGGCCTGTGACCTGGAGAAGGTCAGACTAGATGATTACATCCCTTCTGGCCTTAAAGTCATGGTTTAAAAGCAAGCATGGTTTAGTCGGTGGGGCATCAGAGACTGGATTCTACTCCTGGCTTGGCCACTGACCTGCTGGATGACTCTGGGCAAGTCCCTTCCCCTCTCCATTGCTTTGTTTCCCTCCTACACTTTGTCTATCTTGTCTCTTTAGATTGTAAGCTCTCTGTCTCCTCTGTGTGTAGGTACAGCCCATCACACAACACAGTCCTGATCTTGGTTGCGACTTCAGTGCTATTTCCCTTGCTCCGTTTGCTAAACTCATCTGTTCCACTTCTGTACTCCACAACTCAAACTTTATTAGCAGATTAAACAGATACATTTTTATCTCCTGGCAGTAGCAGGGCGTTCATGCCACTGAAGTTCACTGAGCACGTTTTCATAATCATGGCATTTGAAACAGGGCAGTCGCCTCCCTATCAAGTCTCATTCAGATCTAGCAGACCGTTCCAAGCAAGGTAGTTAAAGCTGATCCATCCATTGGTTCTCCAGCCAGGAATTGAAACCTCAGCATTTCCAGTTGGCCTACCTACACGTGCAGCATAAGGAAATGATTTCAGTGTTTTAAAAAAAAAACCACATCCACTGCACAGTCAGGAGCTGAGCAGCACTTGTGTATAAATGGGTGCCAAAAGAATATAAAGCTCCCATTTTTAATAGCAGTCAACTGGAATCCAGAGTATGCGCGTCAGAAGCATTTCAATGGTAAAAGACGCACACACACTGTGAAAGCTTCCCGGTATTTTTATGACAATAATGTGTCCATAATTCCTGGGAGCTAAAATTGAATAGTCCTCAGCACCGAACCCCAAATACCAATTTATGTTTACACTGGCAGAACTTTTGAGTTTCACTCCTGAAACAGGGGATCGGTCCAAAACCGACTTGAAACCAGAGGATTGGATTTAGTGGGGGAAGAGGGGTGGTGTTAATGCTGGTTTGTGCTGGTGGGTTTTTTTAAAGGGAAGGGGGAAATATGATGTGAGCTGGATTGAATGAAAACAATCCCCTGGGCTCCCCCACCCTGAAAATCCACAGAAATCAATTTCTCAGGGCTTCTGCTGGCCATGGTGGAAGCCTGACGTTTTTCTTTGTGTTTTAAATTTAATCTGGTCTCTCAGATGAGAGGAAGGTAACGTCATCTGAAACACCTTCATCTTTTCAGGTTGAGAAAGAGGTGTTACGGGGGCGGGCGGTTACTAGGGTAGAGCATCTCTCGCTGCACCACGGCTATGAATGTTTCACCCTTCTAGAGCACCTTTCACCAGGGATTTCAAAGCCCTCTCCAAAACTTAACTGCTGAGCCATCGTACTACTCCTGGGAGGGAGGGAATTATCTGGGTGTTTATAGCTGGGGAAACTGAGGCACAGAGAGGCTACACGATCTCCCAAAAGTCAAACAGGAAGTCAGTGGCAGATCCAGGCACCCCGACTCCCTCTCCCCTGTACAAGCACTATTGCTATTCGTTATTTGTATTATAGTAGCGCTGAGCTGGAGTCTCTGTTGTGCTAGGCAATGTCTAGACACACAGGGAGAAGCAGTCCCTGCAGTGAAAAGCTTGCAGACTAGACAGACGAGGGGAAGGGACTTGCCCAAGGCAATGTAGCAGGTCAGGGGCAGAGCTGGGAAGAGAAAACCAGGGTCTCCAGTCCAGTGCCTTGTCCACTAGGTGCTTAATCCTACTCCATCCCTACAGGCTAAGGTCATATCTCAGGGCATGTCCATAGTACAAAACTGCACTCGTAGCCCAAGAGAATTATGTGCATGGCAGTGCAAGAGACTGGAGCTATCAGATTGAACTGGCAAACTGCAACTCCACACAGGATGCAGAGCATGCATTAAAGTCCTTGGGCAGCGCGTTTTAGCATGGTCTTTGCAGAAGCTCCCACAGTTGACCGGCAGTGGCCAGCTTTTGGTGCCAAGAGTAGAGGGGAGTGTTTACCAGACTGTCTGGCTAACATTAAAACACACTGCACTAGTTCCAAACTGTTGTCAATCAGCAGAGAGACAGTACAATACATCTATGCCAACTCAGGATCTGCCCCAATGAGGCCAAAGGACAAATTACGCCCGCCTGCGCACACAAAGCAAGATCTGAAAATCGTTTTAAGGAAATCGGTTTTTTCCTTCTGTCAGTAACTTAAACGCCATTTAATGGATCTCAGGGTGGGTTTTTTTTTTTTTTTTTTTTTAATAGATATCCTAAAAAATGTAGATCAGAAAATATTCTAGGTAAAATATTCTCTTCCTCACAGCCTCATCAAAAATCCATCTGAAGTATTACTTTCCAATCCCTTATGACAATGGGATATTTTAAGGTCAGTGAAATTTATTCTGCCTTCAAGATTTTTTCAGTTCCTTGCATATTTTAAACTGATTTTTCCCTCTTTAACCCAGCTATGTTACAACAAAAAAAAAAAACATAAAAATAAAAATTCCCTCCCTTCTCTGAAAAGAAAAACAAAGTTGTCAAAAGAAGAGAAATTAATCAGAAACAGGTTCGCAAGTTTTCTAAGTCACTACAGTTTATACGTGTTACCAAAAAAATGCTGACAATATCTCTAGTTCTCTGAATCCCTCGATGTTTAGAATGCCGCATGGAGTTGTGCTTGGAATAAAAGAATTAACCTGAATATTGGAATTTATTTTTCTTGTTTGCCATTTCATGTCTCTCGGAATAAATTTTATATGTGGGGAGGGAGGTTTAGTTGAGTGAGAACAGAAAGCTAGCCCTTCAAAATGTGAAGTTCGTTTATTTTTGTTCATGCTTAGGACTTCCAGTGTATTGGAATAAGAATGTACATTTTTATAGTGCCCTTCATCTTGAAGGAAGCCACAGACTTTTATTAACATATACAGAAAATATGTTGTTCAGTTCTGAAGCGCGGCCACTTCCAGGATGGAAAATGGTAGCTCTTTTTAACAGGGATTTGGCCAGGATAAAACAGGATAAAACAGCTTACCAAAAGTCTTGTGTGATAATAGTTTCTGTTTCTAAGAATTAGTGAAATATTCACAATGAAATCAAGAACTTTGCATTTTGGTATTTATTCACAAAAATGATCCCAGGTTGCCCCAAACCCGCTCCAAATTATAGGTTTCCCACTCAAAAACAGCCCTGTTTTCAGGCAGAACCACCATCACTCACAAAATTCAAAATCTCATGTGGAAAAAGACCAGTTTCTGCATTAAAAAAAAAAATTCAGCATCCACCCACATTTCGGTGCATGAGTGGACAGTTCACCAAAACCAGAATGTGCGGGGCTTAAAGTGGAATGAAAACGCAAACAGTCCCACACAACATTTCACCAAAATATTCTTTTACCTACACGGAGAGCGGGGAGCACTGGCCGGCTCCACCATGGCCATCCCGCGTGATCTTGGGCAGAACACTGCCATTCTGTGCCTCAGGACCCCAGCTGACTCATGAGAATAATACTATCTTTCAGGGGTGTGGGATGAGGAGAAATACATTAAAGACTCTGAAGCACTTTGAGATCTATGGATGACCGGTGCTATCTGAGAGCTACGTATCGTTCATTATTATTATATACCCTCTTTCTGCAGCAGTCTAGCCCCTCCCAGTATGCTAGAGCTACCATACACAGTCCTGGTCCAGGAAAGAACTTAAGTAAATGTTTAAGTCTATCCCTATGTACAGGACAACACATAACCACATGGTTACCTTTAAGCATGCACATGAATCTCATAGGACTTCAGTGGGCCTTTAGATTGTCCTGCCCCCAACAGAGAGGCTTTCCTGAATTGAAGCCCAAATGAGTCATCAGTACTACTTCCCTCAACACACCGGGCGCTCCTTGGAGGACTAACTAGAGCAGAGGGAACCGCAAAAGAGTCCAAATTCAGGTTTTGTTGGGCGAACACATCAATCTGAGGTTTTTCTGAATGTTGGAAAACCTCCTGGGTCTGCAACACTGGTCTGGAAATCTTATGAGAACAGGATTTCTAACATCTCCACTTCCAGCCCACCCGTTCCACGGTTTCCAGGTTATCTTGGAAACTTAAAGAGAAAACCAGCTTATTTGAACATTTCAGAGCCTTCCAGAAGGTTCTGTTCAGGTTTGGTTCTTAAAAAAACAGATGCAAGTCCAGAGGGCAGGCCGATTTATTTTTTAAATCCAAATCAATTTGCCCATCCCTATTTCAGACCATGCCAAAACTGCTCGGCTTGTGACAACTGACAAGATCACATCCCGAGGTGCTACGCTGAGGCAGGCTTGCTGCATCCCATGCTCGCCTTTTCTACTTTGTAATAACACATTCCGCCAGCATTGGCACGTGCTAGTGTCTCACTGTGGTTTGGAGCACGTTCGCACAATATCCTTCCCTTTCCATAACTCAGGTGGAATATTTGGTTATATAAAATGCATTCCTGTATACTGCATGGAAAATTCAGATTTCTGGGACCTGGATAGGACAATACACATGTCAGACTAAGAAAAGAAAAAAAAGACCTGCAGACGTTTGTGCCTGGAGGTGGTGAGCTTGGCTTTACTGTGGACTGGACAGGTGTCCATATCACAACAGCCAGCTCCGTAATTAGCCTTCTAGGGCAATCTCAGCGACTGCATTGGCATGGAAGCAAGGACATCCGTTTTTCCTTCTCAATATTTTTTTCAGGCCAAGATGGAGGAACACTGGCAGGGGACAGTGGATGGGAGGCTGGCAAAACAGCAGGCCCGTGCTTTACGTATCCTATGGATAACACCATAGAGTTAAGAGGTCACCATCCAGACTTACCAATCAACCCCCTTGCATAAGCACTAACTCACATTTCACAGTAACTTGGGCTCTAGACAGAACACGCTGGGTTGGTGTGTTCAGTAGGACGAACTGCAAGGGTCGCAACATGCTCTGTCTAGATGCATCGAGATTTACACGTCTATGGTGTGGTGCCCTTGCCTTCATTCCAGAGTCCTTCACAAACTATATACCTCTGTATAACACCCAAATCCAGCCATCTCTTTGGTGGAGAGGGGGAGCCAACGGACATGACCTCTGTTTTAAGTACTCACACAGAAGAGACAACCACAGTGTCAACAGCTTAGCACTCAATGTAGCTATCGAAGACAGAAAAAATTCAGGTTTGAGAGGATCCTGATGAGATTTTAATTCATCTCCCCCGGGGGCCAGATTCCAATCTCTTGCCAGCGAGGATTAAGACGAACTCCACAAAAGTCAAGCAACCAGATTCTGCTCGTCCTTACTCCGGTTTTACACCGGTAAGCTAGCATCGATTTCAGTGGCCTGGCTGCATTTCTCCTGCTTCCAATCTGACTTTCATCGCCGTAAATCAGATGTAGCAGGCTGCAATCAGAACGGAACCCAGTGCGTCTAGGCCTCGCAGACGTGGTGCTCCAGGGAACTACTGCTATAGAACATTGTCTCTGGCAATGGTGCATGGCATATGGGACTATTCAATCCACAAAGGATGCCAGTTTATCACCGGCACTTCCAAAGCACCCACGCACCAGGATGTAGGAGAAAAATCCCTACGAAGAGCTCTACCTAGCAGCCAAAAGATTAATGCTAGGAGCCTATTGAAAGCCCCGGGGAACAGAGTGTGTATCCCCGTGATCTTGCTCCATAGAGTGAATATTTTACAACTTGTTGAACAAAATCTCTGTATGTGTAGCCATCTGGCCTGCATGTCTCCATCTATATGATTCAACATATGTTGCTTTTATCCCCTCCCACAGCCCCCAGCTTCCCCTGTTCTCCGAACACATGCACCTCATCCTTTCCACTCCCATTCTCAGCCTAGCTCCATGCCAGTCCTGCCATGTGTTGTGCACATTTTAGCATTTGTAACAAATGGACCCACTTGCTCTATCCATCTCTACCGACAAGAGCAGTTTTCTAGCATTGGTGGCAAATGGGAAAAGGGTCTTTGCTTGGAAATAAAGCTGCTCTGGTTGGCCCATCATGTGGAATTTTTGAGTCAGACACAGGGAGGCCCAGATCCTCTGCTGCCATAAATCAGTGTACCTCCATTGAAGCCAATGGAACGTCATCAATTTATACTACAGAGGATCTGGGCCTTGATGTCTACTCAAGTTGCAAGTCAGTGGGTGATGAGGCCCATTGAGAACGTTTCCCTACTGTTCTGTTCATGGCAGTCGCTGGCAATATACCGCAAAGCAAGCAGAGCCTTTCCCAAAACACGGGTTCGTAAGCACCCAAGCTATCACAGACTGATTTCTAAGTGCACAGCACTACGCAAAAACACCACAACGCCTTCCCCCAGGATCAGTCACACCTCGTAGACTCATAGTCTTTAAGGCCAGTAGAGACCCTACCTACCACCTTGTCTGACCTCCTGCACATTGCAGGCCACAAAATGTCACCCAACCCCTCCTGTAACAGACCCATAACCTCTGGCTGAGTTACCAAAGTGCTCAAATCTTGATTTAAAGACATCAAGTTACAGAGAATCCACCGTTTGCTCTAGTTCAAATCGGCAAGTGACCCGTGCCCCACGCTGCAGAGGAGGGCGAAAACCAGCCTCTCTTCCAGTCGTCCCAAATACGACAAGCAGTTAGATCCTGAGCACCTGGGCAAGACCAAGCAGTCAGACACCTGGAAAGGAATTCACGGTACTAATTCAGAGCCCTCCCACTGTAGTGTCCCATCTCCAGCCATTGCAGGTATTTGCTAATAGACTCATAGATTCTAAGGTCAGAAGGGACCCATATGATCATCTAGTCTGACCAACACAGCACAACACAGGCCACAGAACCTCACCCATCTACTCCTGTAATAGATCCCTGGCCTAGGACTGAGTTACTAAGTCCTCAAATCAGTTGCAGATGGGCCACGTGCCACTATAGGTAACCTCATCAGGCCATCCCTTCCATAAACTTATCGAGCTCAGTCTTAAAATAAGTAAAGTGTTCTGTCCCCGCTACGCCCCTTGGAAGGTTGTTCCAGAATTTCACTCCTCCTATGGTCAGAAACCTTCATCTAATTTCAAGCCTAAACTTATTGAAGGCCAGTTTATATCCATTTGTTCTTCTGCCAGCATTGGCCCTTCACTTAAACAACTCCTCTCCCTCCCAAGCGTTCAGCCCTTGGATGTATTTATAGAGAGCAATCATATCTCCCATCAGCCTTCATTTGGTTAGACTAAACAAGCCAGCCCTCAATTCCCTTCTTATGAAGTAAGTTCTCCATTCCTCTGATCATCCTAGCAGACCTTCTCTACCCGTTCCCATTTGAATTCATCTTTCTTGAACATGGGAGACCAGAACTGCACACAGTATTCCAGACGAGGTCTCACCAGTGCCTTGTATCATGGTAATATTACCACCATGAGGTCCTGCCTTGCTTCAGCACCATTCTACCATGGTTATTCTCCTCTCACCATTCCGCACTGTCTCATTTCCTGCTGTGAATTTTCCTCTAGCAGAACATGCTGCTCATTTTGACGATGCCATGAACCTGTAGCCGCAAATAGATGCAAAGGTGAGTAGGTAAACTCAATACAGGCAACACAGGAACCTTCTGCTCCAAAGACACAGGCTTCTGCCACCTAAATTGACAGACCGCTCCATTCGGTGTTAATAACCTATTGTTCATATCCTCTTTTGCAGGCCTCTAGGGGCTGACAAGAGTGAGAGGACAGCAGTGGTAAGTATTGACACATGAACGCTAGACAGCACAAGGCATCTGGAGAAGAGACTTAGGAACAAAGGATTTTGCGTCACGTCTATGTTTGCTCCTAATATACTAGGCCAACAGGAACACGCAGCTCTGAAAATCAAGCCGGCTCTCTAGGTAGATTTAGGTCCCTAAATGTAGGCACCAAGGCTTGAAAACACTGGGCTTGAATCCTTTCCAGCCCAGCAATCAGAGATTCCCTGTGAACTGAGTCTCAGCAGATAACCATCCCTTGCAAAGCGCTTGGTTCAGGTTCCCAGCTGCACACTTAACACCAAGATTGACTTGGCCACTCATTCAATTTTCAGGAGGCCTAGGGAATCTTCCTTCAAAGAGAACTGGGGCTCCTGGAGTTTAAGGGCAGCTCCACAATGGGGCAGGGAGTGTATTACATTTAATTACACACTGCTCGTGATCTTAAATATCAGACCAAGTGTTCCCAGATGTGTAGGGATCTCTGTCAAAGTGAGCTGCACGCCTGAATGCCTGTTTGGAAATTTAATAGGTCAGTATGTTGGGTGTTAGGGTCAGGGCTGGATTTCAGCTGCAGATGTGACAAATCTCTTCTCCTCTTCTTATAGCCTTTTTATACCAGCATAAATCATCAGACATTTCTCAGGTATTTAAACAGGTTTAACTGGGCCCTCTTTCTATGCCACCGTGCAAAGCTTTTGGGACAACAGACCTGCCTGCTGGGAATTGAGTCTGGGACTTTGCATACTCCATACATCATATGACAAAACCAAAATCGTATCTCCACATTTCACAAATGTGCTTCAGATGTGTTATCGCAGGGCGGGAGAAACACAAGTCATTGACACAGGAAGGTTAAAGAAAGCTGGCGCAGTCTACTCCTAATGCGTGCCTGGCTGCTTGCAGTGTTCCGACTGCACCTGGGAATTTAACATGGTGCTCAAATAGAGGCAAAGAAATCAACTCAAAGGAGAATAAAGGAATGTCACTAGTCAGGAATCCTAGCATCAGTCCGGAGACCGGTTCCGAGATGAAAACCCTTTCTTGTTGTGCTTTAAAGCATTCCTGCATTTCCTGCAGGGTAACCAAGAAACTACCATTTAGCATGTGCAAGGCTGACAAAGACAGGAACAAGATCATCCCCTACACCAGAGAAGCCCACATACGGGATGGGAAACCCCTGCCGTTTGCTCCCTGAAGAACAAGATGGGTGCCCAGAACCAGCAGACCTTGGGAGACCCACACGGGTCAGTGAGATTTTTGTACAAACTCAGTGCCTCCAACGTAGCAGCCAGGGTAGTCTGGCCTCTTTGGGTACGTCTACACTGTGTTCCAGCCCAGGGAGACAGACACTGGTTAGCTCTGCTCAAGCTAGTGCATGAAAAAGAGCATTGTGGATGTTGCAGCCCAAGCACTGGCCTGGAGTAGCCACTCGAAGATGGATCTGGCGGGTCAAACAGGCTTGTATTTGAGTTGCAAGCCTGTGCCATTTCCTGACCCACAACATCCACACTGCTATTTTGAGCACAGTAGCTCAAGCAGAGCTAATGCACATGTCTGTCTACACAGGCCTGGCAGCTCACCCCCAGCTGCAAGGGAGACACCCTTCAGGACGTTACACAACTCCCATTTATGCTCGACTGCCCAATTGTCAATGGGTTTTTTGGCACAGAACATTGCGAGTATTGCCAACCCAGTAAGGGGCCAGGCCCCAGAAGATCATGAGACTGGCTTAAAACTCAAGGAGTACGGTTTTTTAAATTATAAATGTGGGATTTCTTTTTATTACCCTTCTACTTTCTGAGCCTTTAAGGCTCACGCTTTCAAAAAACATATTTTTTTAAAGTGAAAGTAGAGATTGTCCCATTATGACGTGACTCCAGGATCTGGGGCTTTAAGGAAAACAACAGATACCATGAGACTCATAATAAAATTGCAAGAGCCCGCAATGCTGCATTTCACACAGATAATGTTTTAAATGTTCATTCTAATGGTGACATTAAAACCAGTATCTGCTGCTTAAATAATCCCAGCTGAACACTATGGACTTTTACAATCAGAATCCTTCCAAAGTCATGTCTTCAGAAAGTATTTTGTTACTTCTCTTATTGGAAATGAATACAGCTCTTCATTTCATTTAAATGGAAATGTATTTTTCACGCAGGTGAACGCAAGGTACGCCACGCAATCTTATGTATAACTTATGTAATGTCAAAGCCACCAGAGCCCGGCTGACGTCAGCCCCATGTTTGAAAATTCACAGTCCGATTGTGGAACTCTTTACCCATGCTGATGCACTAGGTCACGGATGTTAAAAAACACATAACTGAAATCAGCTTGGCACCAGTTACAGATACGGCTGGCAGATAAATTAAAATGTAGGTCCCCAGTTTATTTTGATTTAAGGCATCACTAGAAAATAGGTTTAGTAGAGCTCTCGGAGGAGAGAAGTTAATGCTAACTATGGGATTGACTCCCTGACGTATTTGGTCATGTTACACATTCAACAACTTGCCCTTTGCAAGCTATTTCTGAAGTGCAGGATCCTAATCCTGCAACACCTTCCTCCTATGATTAGTTCTTGACATGAGTAAAGGCTGCAGAATCAGGCCCTTAAACAGTTCCACAGTACACTCAACACCAAACACATACTAGGTTTTAACACATAGCCCTTGTATCTGCCTTATAACAACAACAGAATGAAGTCAAACATATCCCTAGATGAAGAGAGAGCCGGATTGGACCACCAAGTTTTTCTTTCATTTGTATGTTAGGAAATTAACCAGAACAGCAAACTGCAAGACCCTGTCCAGACCGATGAGGACAGCTCATCGGGACTCTGTTTTTTTCAAACAACTTCGGCAGCTGCCTCTCTTCTTCGCTTTGATATTTTTGATATTACCTGTTGTTTATTATTTCTATCATCAAAACTGTTATTGTGGACTTTGTGCCAGCATCTGACTCCCGTTGTTCTGGGATTAATCCAGATCAACTACACTGAAATCAATGGTGTCATTCCAGATATCCACCTGTGTAAATGAGAGCAGAATCCGGTCCCTTAGGGTAAGTCTACACACTAGCTAGGAGGTGTGATTCCCAGTGTGGATAGACATATACACACTCGCTCCCCCCGAATGTAGCCCCAGCATCATGGGAGGAGGCTTGGAGTAGCTGCCCAATGAGCAACTAGTCTGAGCTGCTGCCTGGACTGCCATGGCCATGCTGCTAATTTTACGTGCTAGCTCAAGCAGCGCTAGTGTACATACGTCTACGCAAGCCAGGAATTACACCTCCCAGCTGCTACGTACCCAGACCCTGAAACACCATGCACCAGACAATGGAAAGACTCCACTGTACCAGCTGAGGATCGGACCCAACATTTTCACCACAGAAGTCAATGAAAAGACTCCCATTGACTCCGACGGGCTTGGATTGGGTCCTTAAAAATCTGGGATGGGAGACGTTGGCTTCTCAGCGAGGCTTAAGCAATGGCCAGGGCACTGGATGCTTCTTATTTAAGGACCAAACTCAGGGCTGTGGAAGTAGGGATGGAAGGGTTCTTGATTCTGAAAGTGACATGGAAGGAGACTGTGTTCACGTGACAGAGGAACCGAGCCAAACCAACCTCAACAGCCATCTCTTATTTGAGATTTGAAACCCTTCAAAGAAATATTTGTTCAATCTGTCCTGTTTCTTAGGCCTCTGCATTTTCATGAGGAGGCCAGGACCAGAAGTAGATGTGTTGAAATACCCACAAAAAATACAAACATGGTTTTTGGGTATTTCCAGGTGGAGCAGAATCTGGGAACACCAGAACTCTCTCCAGAATGCCTTATCTCAGGAGACCACCTTCTTTGGTTATCAGACCCATGAGGTTCAGGGACGATTTGGATGATCAGCCAAACAGAGGTCTCTGGAGGTTCTCCCATTACTTGGCTTAAAGTAGCCCAGGAAGATGTTGAAATGAGCGAGAAGAGAGAGGAAAAGAGGGCTGGAAAAACTTGAGTTTAAAAAAGACCTGCCAATTAATTATAAAAACAGGAAATGCTGAGTCAGCCAACAATGGCTTTCCACTGAGTGCACAAGTTCCTTTTAATTAATAATATAAAAGACTTAAAATCAGAGAGACCTGCGACGCTCTGCACTGAGCTTCTTAAAATTAAAGAAAATCAGGAGGAGCAAAATGTGCTATACAAAGAATTCCAGAGGGGTTGCCGTGTTAGTCTGTTTTTAGCAAAACTGTGGCACCTTAAAGACTAACACATTTATTTGAGCATAAGCTTTCGTGGGCAGAAACCCACTTCATCGCATGCATCTGCCCACACCCAAAGTGGAAAACATGATCAGCCCTTGTTTAAACTGAGGGTTTGAGCACAGGTCCTTAACATGGGAGCATCTTTGAGAGCATCTGCACTGGCAGAACATTTCCAACACCCATTCAGCAATGGGGTAGCGGGGAAACTGGACCGCTGTGTTTGTCCCCCAGTGTTGTACTCAAAGCATGTGTAGACAGTGCCTCGGAGGAAGAGTCAGGGAAAGGTGATGAGTAACTTAGTCAATTAGTTCCAAACAACGCCTCATTCTGTAACAGAGCCTGTCTAGCAGCCAATAAGATCGACCTTCCTTCAGTGCAAGAAAGCAAACAGATAGCTGAGCGTGTAAAAACACACAGGTCCACACTGGGCAAGATGCGTCTTGTTTGTGTCTGTGAAGTCCCATATCTACTAATGCGGCTTTGTAAATATTTAATAAGTAATAACTACAGTAGCCAGCTCAGACTAAAGCCCCAACAGGTTCCCAGTAAATCCTGACAAACAAGTCCAAACTCGTTAGTGAAGCACCAGGGGCCAAATTCTGCTCTAAATTGTCCTGCTGTAAATAAGCCAAGAGGATTGACTCTTGTGTAGCTGAAATCCAAATATGGCTCATTCTATTCATACTATAGTGCGAGAGGAGTTGAGCACGGGTCTCACCGGCATCTGGGTCATCACGTACGCTCTCAGGGAAGACTCTGTCTTCTTTAGTGTCTATACTTGTCTGCCTAGACCATAGGGCCCCAATCCTGGATTGAGTTGCCTAGATACTACCGTAACTGAAATAAATCATCATGTATGCGTGTGCAACATGGGTGCATTGTGATCTGGTAACATTTTACACCCATGTTGCCCAGGCTCTCTGTGACGAACTTCAATTTCCGTTTTCGTAACCAAAAAAACATTCCGCAACCTAGTTGCTCACTTTCTGCCTTCCATTCATCTTGGACACAAAAGGAAAGCGATTGACTCGCCAGGCGAAGTGAAACCCAATTTCACTTCCAAGCATTAGCCCGAGCGGAGACAGGCTGTTGTAACGCCTGGGTCTCCAACACGGCAGGGGAATGTTTAAATCTCCCTCAAAAAAGCATTTCATTGAAACAAACATTTCTTCCCTTCAACCAAACCAAAATTCTGAGCCTAAATGACTTGGCAGCGGCCCTTGAATTTTTCTCCTCGTTTGTGTGGCTTAGGAACATGACTTTCTGAAACATAAAAGCAGCCAGAGGAAGCAGCGTACGTTCTCATTGGAGAAAATAATCTTCTCCATTTATGCCAAGTGCTCAGCGGCTCAAATGCAGCCCCAGCGCACCCCCCCCCCGAGTTGTCACTTCAGGGAAGGGAATTGGCAGGCGAACGCGAGCAGGGTTAGGACAGTCCATGAAAAGGTTTGCATTGCCATCAATAATCCATGAGCCCTCAGCACGCCACTTTCGTTGAGCGGGCTGCGGCGACAGACAGCATTTTATTGGCAAGGGACTGAATAGGCTGCCAATGGCTCCATCCCAAACCCCGAGCATCAATTGACAAGTGTAAGTAACGAGGGACTGCGTGCTGACATGCTGGAGAGCTCATAGCCCAGCACCTGATCAATTACAATTATTGAGCCTTCTTCATATTCCTTTAGCAGCCACGCCAGCCTGCTCTGTGCACCCGGTAATTGGAAGGCTGCTTTCATGTCCATCGTTATTGACAACTCCTCCATCGGGTGCTGACACAGATAACGTGTCAGTAGGAATTACAGCGCGACTTAAAGGCACAGGGCAAGATTAGAAACCACCCCACTGGTTTGAGGTGTTCAAAAAATCCAACCCAGGAAGCTGCCGGGGTGCCATCAGGCATTTGAACAGTCCATATTTATACATCTGGACAGAAGGACAACAGGCTGCCCTCAGCACCCCTCCAATCTTCCTGATTTGGGGATTGCTCTCCCAGCAGGTGCACTTAGACAGAGACACCTGTTGCCTGTTAGATAAGACGGCATATTGCTAAAAGCCTGAAGGAAAACAAAAGGAGCCTACCGGTCGCCATAAGAAATATCACCTCGGGTGGTGCACGTGGCCTGTGTCATCTCACAGCCATGCTACAGCGGCCCTAGCTCATAGCCTGCTTTGAGACAGGTAACCCCGCCAATCGGGCCGGAGGGGAAAGGTAGAGTCGTCACAAATCCAAAGCTGTAAACTCTCTATTGGGGCAGCACGGCCCAGTGGTTAAAACAGAGCTCGGCAAACAGGAATCTTGGTTTGCTGGTTCCAGATCTGCTGTTGACGCAGAACGTGACCTTGGGCAAGTCGCTTTAGCTTCCTTGTGCTTCTATTTACCTCTGTCTGTGAAAGGGAAGAATATTTACCCACTCAGAGGGTACTGGGAGGGCTCGGCTAGGGTTTGTGGAGTGTTCGGAGTTCAGGGTCGCTTCTGGTGAAAGGGGCCAGAGAAAGGCTGAATGTTAAACTCACAGGGGTCAATCCTGCCCTCCACTCGCAGCTAAAGTGACCGAGTTGTGTGTGGGCGAGAGCCACAAGCGTCAAAAGGTATCCAGGTGGGGAATGGTCAGTGGGTCAACCTCCCAGTCCCAAAGCTTTCCCCATCCTTCTGAACACTGGGGGTTATGGAGCTCTCCCAGCTCAGCAGCGTTTGGACACTGTGGACGGGCTCCCAGGATGCTGCCCACTCCAACGCTGCATCCAGGTCCTACATGAACACAAAAGCGGAGGGGAGAAGGAAACATGATTTGGCCCATGGGGACCACAGATGTCAGATTTCTTATGCTTTCCCATCAATCACCAGAGACTCCTTTTTTGCACAAAATGGTGCACGTCCAAAACCCCTGCTAATTCACCAGCTGAACTACCAAAGGAGTACAAATGGTGGCAGGTTAAGAGATTGCTAATTCGTCATTATAGCTGCAAATACACCTGCTGAAAGCGCGCGCGAGAATGCAAACGCACACATGCCGAGTATTTATGGGTCTAAGTAGTAAATCAATACCAGAATGGTCAGTACTTCCAACAGCAAGGACGCTTAACAAGGTCACAGTCTTATTCGCTCCAGACTAATGAGTGAAGATTACTAATAAGACCCCAGTGACAAGTGACTACATTAATGTAATTCTCTCCTGCTTGTAATCAATTTTCCGTGTTAAAATGCACAGCTATTTTTGACGCCTGAAAACACTTGTCTCTCTCCTCCTCCCCTCAGCTCCTTTAGATCAGCTGTTTCGAATAAAGAATTTTACACTTATTATGTACTGATGGCCAAGATATTTCCGCTCTGCAACCTCTTCAGAATTACAGCTTGACAAAGAGGGAAATATTTTCAGTGAATATTTAATCAAATTTGACAGTGTGTTTTGATTACAAGGTGTTTCCAGCCTTTTCATTTTGCTTTCCATGAATATTTGTGTGTTGAGGCTTTCTTAACCCCAGGACACCCACATGGGGGGAAAAAAGGTAAACTTTACTGGGGCCCGGAGACCCTGGGGGGCCCAGCCCAGGCTGCAATCCCCATGGGCTATGTGTGTGGGAGTGGGCCCATGTTACAAGTTTGTACTGGGCCTGAAAAAAAATCACGCTTAGGCCCTGCCTAGCCAAACCAACTACTCACAAAAAGCAAATGTTCAATGAGAATATTTGCATGAAGCAAATTTTTTATATTTGATTATATTATTCAAAATAAAAAACGTGGGCTGTCTTGGTTAGTTATATCAGTCACATGATATTGTGCCTGTTCCCTGATTGGATGATTTATTTACACCGCACAAATGAAAGGTTACAGGGGGACAGTCTTCCTGTTCTGTGTTTGTACAGCATGTAGCACAGGGGAGTCCTGGTCCATGACAGGGGCTCCTGGGTGTGATGGTAGTACAAATCATAATTATTTAACTGATATTCACAGTGTATAATTTACAATTTGAAATTTGCAGTCTGAAATTCCATTCCGCGCACTACTTTAAAGTCCCATTTAAGCCTCCAAAATGTTAGTCTGCCACGCTGCATTAGTGACTTACTGGAGTTACAAAGCGAACTGTACATCGAACTGTGAGAACCACAATTTGCATTTCAAACAATCTGCAGACCAAGAACTATTCATCAGAATGATTTGTGAATAATTCTGAATTGCTAACACCTTCAGATTTTTTTTCGTTCCTATGCAATTTACTACCGGGGGGGGAGGAGGAGGGAATAAAAAAAGAAATAAAACTTTGTCAAACCACTTTATTTGACGTGAATTATTCACCCAAGTTCATTAGCACAGAATGAGAGTTCATAACTCTTGAGTAATGGGTGAGCACATTCTACCTTTAGACATGGCTCTAAACATTTGGGGATCACAGAATCATAGAGTAGGGTGGCTAAAGGGAAGCCAATGGGGCAATCACAGCTCTTGGATGCTTCTCTGCAGCCCCTGGGACCCTAACCCAGGGGTTCTTGGCCCACATACCCCTCAGAGCCCTGTATACACAGCTCATGCAGTTGGAACCACTGACTGATGGGCACTGCATGTCGAGATCCACAGTGGGTATGAGCCCCAGCTCGACAGTGAGGAAAGCTGCAATCTGTTTATTTCATGCAGCTACAGTGCAGCCCCTCAGGCTCCTAGAGCATTGCCAGTGTTCTTGCCACAGGCGGAACAACGTTTGGGCACCGCTGTTGTAAAAGCCCCTGTTGGGAATTAGTTTGATGTATCTGTTAAATGCAGCAAAAACAGGGCATGATCCAGCAAACTTTTACTCAACGCGAGTGTCGCAAGACATCCCACTAAATCCAGCGCAACTATCCATGGTGATAAGCACTGTGCGTGGCGGTAAATATTTCCAGGATCACATCCGGAGAGCTTTTATAAAATAAAGGCTCGCTTTAAAATAAATCACAGCATTAAACCCTGGCTTAGGAACCCGAGACAAGAGGACAGATTCACACCGCTGACTTGACAGGATTTACACTCCCACAGAGAGCAAGATTTGATCCATAATCTCTGCAAGTTTTGAAGCTTTCAAAATTAAAACCTTAAACCTGTTTGACAGCTGCCTCAAATATCTCCTTCTTCCTCACATTCCCCTCATCTCCTTGCCCACAAGTCAAATATCTAACAATGAAAAGAAGCTAAAAGATTTCACCATTCACCATTTATAGTTCCCTTTTATTCCTAGCCTGATGTGGTTTAGAACCAAGAGATCTTCCTGTTGGATTAATGCACGTCTTACTATTTCAAAACAGCGGCCAGGAATGAAGTTGCAAAAGCTACGAAGGGAATTGCAGGAAGGAAAGCTAAAGAATCAAAAGCAGCTTTGGAACCTTAAACGAGTTGGGTTTTGGGTTGGGTTTTTTTAAATCCCTTCCAGATTTTTCTTTTAAATCCCTTCCCTTGTGTAAACCCCATTTTTTGTTTCATTTCAGTTGATGGGGAATGGAGGCTGTGATAGGAAAAAGAGGAAGGCTGCTTAGGGGTTTGATACTGTTGCTTTGTGTGGTACATAGAGACGGATACCTGACTGCACAGATGTGGAGAGACTCAGCAGAAATATCCAGATGCAATCAGAAAGGCCTTTCCTTCACTACATATTAAAATAAAATAGTAATAATAACAACAGCACTAATTCCTAGCTCTTCTATAGCACTTTTCATCAGTCGATCTCAAAGTGCTTTAAGAAAGGACAGCAGTAGCATCTCCCCCATTTTACAAATGGGAAAACTGAGGCACACCACGGTCAAGTGACTTGCCCAAGATCACCTAGCAGGCCAGTGACAGAGCTGGGAATAAAACCCGGGTCTCCCAAGTCCCTGCAGGGAGCTTTAGCCACAAGCAGATGCTGCCTCCCGCACTGCTTAGTGTTAAGTATGTGAGTAAATTCCCCTTGACTTCCTGGGGATCGAATCATGTTCTTACGGCTAAGCACATGCATAAATGTTTTGCTGGATCAGGGCCAGGACAATCAGCACCTTAACGGGTCAGCGAGCAGAAATCGATGCGAAAAGGGCAAATTCTCCAGCTTGGAGCTCCGCACACCCTTAGATCCTGGGCATGAAACCCAAACTCTCTTCTCCCCACTGTCTCCCAAGATGCCAGTTTCTATCCTTTCCCCCGAGCACCTGGGCAAGAGGACGGAGGCGCTGAGCTGAAGATAACCCCATGATTCTTTAAAGCATTTGCCATCAGAGACAGCTCTTACGGGGCAGCTTCGGCAGGCCACCATTTTGCAGAAGGAAAAAAGAGAAAAGAAATAAAATCAGTCCATTGCTGATAAGCTTTGTAAGAAGACGGATTTTGAAAGCTCTTTGAAAAGCCATTTAGAGCTAAATCCTGGTATTAAACCAGCCCTTTCATTATCCAGGTTTTCAGTCCCCACCCAGGCTTAATACAGTGAAGAGTTTTTTAAAGGGTCAGTAATAAGCTTTTAAGCATGTTCGCCAATTAACTTTTGTGATTCCCTCCACAACTTCCTGTGAGCAGCCCACTTCCTTCTCAGAGTGACTATAATTACTATTTTCAAAATCTTTGCACAGTCTTAAGTAACAGATTCCATTTGCATTTAGGCAGCATCTAACTCCATTAGCCTTTTCCACTTTCCTGTCATTATTTACTTGTAAAAGCTGTTGGGGGTGGGGTGGAGGGAGAGGGAACCGGACGGTGTTTTCAAGAATAAATAGTGTTGCTGCAAAGAAAGGCATTATTGTCTTTCAGTACCATCACAATTACTTCATCTTATCAATTGCAATGTACATGATCATACACTGGATAGATCAACTTAAGAGTCATCAAGACAAGAAGAGTACTTTGCAATGTATTATTTCCGTTTAAAGCAGCAAGGTTGCACTGTATCTATTCCTGTTACAATGAAGAAACTGGATTTTCAGAACAGCTGAGACCCCAAAACCCAGCTAAAGTTCAAGAGAAGCCTCAGGTGGTACTTCTGAAAATCAGCCCCAACTTTTCTTTTAATACTACTTTGAAATAGTCTGTTTCCTAAAGACATGCTGTTAGGGCAAACTTCACTCAGAATTAATATTTAGTATAAAAAAATAAAAGCTTTCAAAAAGTTTAAGACCAATGCTTCTGTGATGGCCTTTATGCTAATGAAAATAGTTTATAAATAAAAGTAGCGGTGCAATTCAGACACAGCCACGCTGGGCTAAAGCATGAAAATCTGGAAGAGAAAGTGACTAGAAACAAAAGTTAAACTGGCTAATTTATTTTCATTGTCTGAACAGAGGAGTACAGAAAGTCAACAACAGCATAAAAAGTGCAGAGTAAATTCGATTTTTTTAAATTCTTTCAGTTTTAATAATCTAGGACGTTATGTGCAACATATGTGACATTTTAAAATAAACATATTAACTTCAAAGCTGGTTTGATTGTCAGTGAAAAATCATGACACGCCACAAAATGCAAAATTCACAAATGCATGGAAAACGAACAGATTTCACAGCGACGTGTTATTTTGTGCTAAATTTTATTTTGCAATGACAATTATTCAAAACTGTCCAATAATAGTTAAGCTAACAGTGTTCAATTTTTAGTATGGTCTTACAATATTTCAGGTTTTTTCTAAAACTTCAGACCCTGGAGTCTTGTGACTGCCATATAAAAAATATAGTAAAATATAGTAAATATATCTCTGTGGTTGCAGAGATAAGCTTGAAAATCTGAATTCCAGAGGTTTAAAAGCCAGAAAGCAAATATAAAAAAAATTCCAAGTGTGTTATTTGTTAATAATACATGATTTTTAAGCCAATCACATGATTTCTTGGGGCCTGGCTCACGATTTTTGAATGCTTAGGTTTGGCGATACTCTTTTAAACAATTTAAAAACCCAGGTCACTCTCCAACACTCCACTACTTTGCAAATTTGTTCTAAAATATCAATTGAAAGAAAAGTCTTCCTCAGCTGGTTACAAAAAACAAACTTGTTACACGCTAGAAGTCAGAGCTTTTATCAGAAAGATCATACCTAATACCAACATGCAGCTTTAATCAGTTTGAACCTGATGGTGTCCGTTTAACAACACACAGAATAAATGGGCCTAACTTCTTTGCAGTTGCGCCAGTCTAAGAATTTAATCTAAAGGATGTTGTAGTGAGTGAAGAGAATTTCATTGACTTCTATGGGTTTTGGATTAGGGCCAACACCAGAAGCCACCCTGTGAAAGTCAACAGCGTAACACTAGTGTGAAATTGATGTATGTGAGATCAGACCCAGGCTCTTTGCCCCCTAGCAGATTATGCTTGGGTTGCAAAGTTTTCTAAACAGCACCAGCACAGCCCGCCTTGGTCACCATGAATCATGGCTGCCCCACGATCATCTGAAACATTTTCCAATATTTCTTCCCCACTGCAGCAGCAGCAAGCCAGGCTATTTGTAATCCAACTTGAAAGCAGTTTTCAAAAAGAGCCAAAATCTGCGTGTAGTGCACCCCGACAGATTGCTTCCCTAGACCAAATATCGTGAAGCAGCAATACCTGGGCATAACATTCAGTGAGTCCCAATCCTGCAAACACTTACCCATGTGAAGATCTTTAGGCTTGCATGAGGGTCTGCCAAGGTGGGGGCCTAAATGTTACATAACTAACAGCATACTGAGACACAAAAGAGTTTTCTATTGAGGCGAGTTGAATTTTACTATTTTCAATTATTAATCAAAATAAATAATTTCAACTTAAAGAAAGTTAAAACGCTATTCTACAGACCCAGCCCATTTAATGCACAAAACTTCATATTTCTTAACGAGGGGCTAGTCTGACTGGCTTTTCTTTATTTTTGTTTGTATTTTAGATCTTTTAACTCGATTGCGGTCTGTTGGCAGGAGTTTGGAGGTGGTGAAGATGGCCACTACTTCTGTCATTAAAAAAGGGAGGTAATAAAATTATAAATAATAAGTGTGCCCCAGAACTCAATTTGTAGGAAAACACCGTAAAAGGAAGACTGCTTTTAAACTTTGAGTATTTGGAAGTCAGTTCATTAGGAAAGCAGATTAGCCTATGTCAATGAATACAGATAATGTGCTAAAGCCATGCAGCTTTACTGTTTTGTCATCTGATTCCATGTTTATTTTGTAAGATTTCTTTGTGTCTCTTCAGCTATATCATTTCTTAAATGCTTCTGTGTAAAGCTCTCCTCAAAAAAAGATGTGAGTTCCATGCCAAAATGCATCTTGGTGATCATTGGAAAGCTAAAACGTCCATTTATTTAACAGATCATGCTATAGGGTGCCTTGATTTGTCTGCGCAATCACAACACATACAAAAACCCTTGGGGCCTCCACTTGACTCTGCTTTTCAACTGCCAAGAACGTTCACTGCTAAAGTCAAAAGAGTAACACGGGAATCGCAGCTTCTTTTTGTGTATCTTCTCCACGCCTCGTAAAGACTTAAGGACAACAGGTTTATAGACAAGAAAGACTGTCTGCCAGCTTCCTTTCAGGACTGTTACTGGCCTCCAACAGTGAGACAGAAGAAAAAGTGCTTGCAGATGGCAGGGCTTAAGGCCACGTCTACACAACAAAGTTAAATCAACTTAATTTAAGTCCCCATCCAGCCATCGCCGTAATTAAGTCGGCCAGACATGTCCACACCATGTTCATTTTGTCAATGAAATGCATCCTCACTAGCAGCGGTCGCATTGATGCACAGCGCAATGCACCATGGGTAACTATCCCACAGTGCAACTACCCACAAGGGGTTTTGAGAAGGGTTTGCAAAGCCTCATGGGACCAAAACATTGTTGCAGGAGAGAAGGGAAACATGGCTTCGGTCTCCCAGATGCGGATACCTCCCTCCCTCCCTCACCTGATATCAACAGCAAACAACCCATTCCTTTTCATGCCTTTTTTCAAAAGCCTCGTTTAGCCGTGCATACGCCATAGCCCAAGACGCATGGACCCCTCTCAGCTATGCACTCTTGCCGTGAGCATTGCAAACACCTCATACCTTATCCTGCAGTCTTTCCAGAGCTGAAACAGGAGCCGCTACGGGGCTTGCAGGGACAGCTTGCAGGGACAGCAAGACCTGCGCTGATAGGGCAAAAGCGAGTGGCGATCGCTCTGTGGAAGCTTGCGACACCAGATTGCCACCAGTCAACAGGAAATCAATTTGGAGTTGGTAAATCAACCGTGGGAGCTGTTGTGATCCAAGTGTGCATGGCCATTCATCGAGAAGGGTAGTGTCTCCAAGCAAAGTGCAAGACATAGTGGATGGCTTTGCCATGATGGGGCTCCCTGACTGCGGTGGGCTGACAGATGGCATGCATATCTCTGTCTTGGTACTACACCACCTTGCCAAAGAACACAAACCCAAAGGGATACTTTTCAATGGTGTTACAAGCACTGGTGGATGATGGGGAGCGTTTCAACGACATCAGCGTGGGATGGTCAGGAAAGATACATGACAACTGCATCTTTAGGAACACGGGGCTGTTCAGAAAGCTGCAATCAGGGACTTTCTTTCCAGATCGCAAAATTACCATTGATGATGTTGAAATGCCCAATAGTGACACTGGGAGACCCAGCCTGCCCTTTCCTCCCATAGCTCAGCTCATCCATGGGGCACCTGGACGTAAGGTGGCTTCCATCGACCTAAGTTTGTAGCACAGACCAGGCCTAACTGTCTATGTAGTGCCATTCTACAAACACACACACACACCAACACCAATATTAATCGTTAGCTCCTCCTTTGGCCTATGTGTACTGACTTTGAAAAAAAGGGAAAATTAAAGAAACAAAGTTTGGGGAAAGAGGTTCAAAGAAATTCAGTGTGCTGAAATGGTTTTATTAAATTGATTTAGGCCTACGGGTGCAACTTCTATTCATAACCTCCCTGCTCTATAGCACAGTCCAGAGATCAAGCATTGATATTCATAGACAAGAGCCTGCCAGCTGTTACCATTGCATACATGCAGTCATGATACTGTGGCTTTGTTATTTATGCCAAAAAAAATTAATAAAGTACAAATTTTTTTTTCAGTTCTGTAAAAATCCTCTGGGCCAATATCCGCAGTGTGAAATTTTGTGGTATAAGAGGCTAATCTGTCAGCAGCTGCACTTTCAGTGTTGTTCAGAAGCAACAAAGATGTGATCAGTTATCTAGTGCTTTGGCACAGCCCCACACTTATCCTTCATCTATAAACCTTGTTCCTTCAGGTATCAAAATACGGGCTGCGGGACAAAAAGGACTGTAAATAATATGAGGAAATAGCAAATGAACATCTAGCGATTCAGTTGACAATGAACTGGCTAGACTGCGCTGTTGCATTTTGCACTGCTTCGGTGCAGGGAAACTGCTCTTTGCATCAGCTGATTTTAAAACCCTTAACTACTCAGAACTCCATGTTTTCTAAAATAATGTCCCTAAAGATCTAGTAATTCCACTGAAAGTTCTTTCAATTAACCAAAACCTCCAGTATCCAAACTTTTCCATAGTCTCCGCAACAGACTAGAATCACTGAGGCCATGCTGTGTCAGAAAGCAAGGAACTGGGAGATTTCAGAGAATCAGTTTAATTTATAGCTGCAGTAAGGGCAAATTAAGATCTAATGAAATCTCAGAACTAGTAATAATAAAAAAAAAAATCAAATGCAACATTTAAATAGATTTTCCCCCCAAACAATCCACATTCATATAATCTGAGATAAGCAACTTCTGCTGTAGGTTAAATCAGCCATAGCTTGTTAAAACTAGGAACGCTCTACATGAGAGTTTTATTGAACTGAAATGTTCTGTAGTTACTCCTATCCAGCCCCTTTAAATACAGGTTGTGACCCTGATTCTGATCTCATGGCAAATACAGAGTAACTACATTTGGGCCAGATACTTTGCTGGTGGAGATCAGCAGAGCTCCAGTGAAATGAAGGAGTTATGTAAATTTACAGTTGCAGATGATCTAGCCCTTCTTCAGCAGAGTTAGTGGAGGTATGCACCTATCCAAATGAGGGCAGAACTGCCCCCATATCTTCATGGTTAATTAGCATCCCTAAAAATATTCCTGCTAGAATTCTGAAAATCACTTGTCAACTTAGGTCTTCCTGCAATTTGAGGTGTTATTTACATTTTCCCATTTGTTTATTTCCAGAAAGCAGAGAACAATAAAACAGAGAGACAATAAAGTGCTAATATTTCACACAAAAATCCCTCTCTTAACACTAAATAGGGCTACCTCAGTAGCCAAATTAACGATAAACATCAGGTTACTTTCCATTTAAGTTCAGTTCAACGTTTAGTGCAAAAATAAATAAATAAAAAGGAGTTTTGCTTTAGAATCAAAATTCACTTCATGCTTATATTGTCCATTAGGTTATTTGTTTTATAATCCAGAAAGAAAAGCTGTTTAACCTCATATAATTAGTTAAACCTATAGGAACCAGATTAGCTATTTGGTTGATTTATGTTGAAGGCTTCCTAGTCACTAATAAAGACCCCGTTTCAGAAAAGCAGAGCAGATGAACTGAATTTAAATACACAGTGAAAGACTAACCAAGAATGAATGTTTATAATCAATTAACTAAGCAACGCTTTAATTGGGCAATACAATATAAACTACTCCACAACTACAACCAAATTCTCCTCATTTCAGCACAGCAATTGCTCCAAGAAAGAGACTAAACTATGATGATAAAGAAGGGGAATTTGGGGTTGTACTTATTTTAGAGGAATTTTTGTTAATTTACTTAAGACAAGCAACAACTATCTAAGTGCCTGAGGGCCTAATGTTTTGGCATTAAAGCTTTCCTGTCATTTTAGTTTCTTGGCTCATTCAAATATGTTTTAAAATGTTTACGCCACTTTGAGATAGTCCTAGGAAAAGTTTGAACATTCATCCAACTTTTCTTTTCACACAAGCACACGTCGGCTTTAAAGAGTTAGCTCAGTCTGGCTTTGAAAAAAGAAATAGCAATGAGAACACATTTTCATAAGAAAATACAAAAACAGAAGAGAAAAGCGTAATAGAAGAAAATATTTGTATACATCTAATTTTAAATGCATACTTGCTCTACTATGAATCACTGTAAAGTCTCTTCAAAGATTCTTCTTTACCAGAGAGAAAATGGTCTCATCTTTATAAATTTTGCACTTATTTCTGTTATTCAGTTAATGATATAAAAATGTTCTCTACTTGTATTTCCTCTGAGCTCACAATGCTCAGAACCATTTTACACATTTAGTTGGCATTCCCCTACTAAACTCCCTGCAAACATTTATATCCCTCCAAATTCACAATTAATGCGGCAATAGGCACAATATTTATTCATTTTATACCTCTATGGTATATGCTGCATCTTTCTCTTAGCTCCACTTCTAGCAATATCAGAATATTCTAACATCTCTACTAGGTTTAATAATCTGTATAATTGTCATTAAAATGCCTTTCTGGCTCGTTAGATCCATCTATTAGTTTTCAACAAAAAAGAAACTATTGATTATTGTCAACGCCACAGGATTATATGGAACTTAGAAATGAAATCATAAATCACTAACATTAATACAATCGTAAAAATAACGGTGCTGCTCACTGTACTTGAAGGTGCTCTAAGTCAACAACTTTACAGTCCAGATGTGGTATTACAGAGTTGCAACTGTGAGGCTAAAGTTACCACTTAGTTACACTTTCCATTTAAAGTACGGATTCTTCAAGGATTCGTGTTTCAGGGAGAATTATTGCATTAAACCTTCCCCACAACAGAAAGAAATGGGAAGAAAGCTGAAGTAATTGAAAAGTTAAAATCTTTTTTGTTTTGGTTTAAAAGAGAAAACAATAGCTGAAAAGACAGACCTACAGAAAGACAGACGGGGGTCCCCAGTTTATTACTTTCAGATGTTTAAATAAAACCGATTGACACTTTATCAATCTGCACATGTTGGCTCTCTTCAAACTAACATGCTAGATTCATTCACTGACTTTAGGGGTCTTACATCCTGGGTAAATTTGGCCCAGACACTTTCAGTTGGCCAAGATATGGAAGTTTAATAGACACCACATGCACGGTAGCTGCTCTTTCGAATGTTTTATCGCCTGAAGAGTTCAACTCCATTGAAAACCTTGAAACCAAACAACTCCCTGGAATCAATAGGGCTCTGCCCTTTGACACAACGGGCCGACCGTAACGTATCAAGGGAGTCAGATGGTTTTTCCCCCCTTCTCTCCATTGTGACTGTATTTTTCAACCCACTGAAAATAGGCGATTCCATTGATAGAGTCAGCAATGCCATGCAGTGTTAATGATTACACTCTTTTTTAAACTCTCTAAATGAAACATTGTAAAAGGAAATGGGGAAAAAATTGCAGGAGCAACAAGCATAAAAAACTAAGGGTTAAAACCATAAATCCCATGTTACTCAGAAGTCAAGTCTCCGACTTTAGCCTAGATTTATCAGTCTTTCCTTAGGCTGTGCCATCTGTCCCAGAACCAACTGACCCTGCCGCGTACAGGTACAGTATGGTGCGTTAAGAACAGAGGGCCTGATTTTCACAGATACTGAGCACTCACAACTCTAGTTGAAGTCAATGAGAACGGCTGGCTGAAAATCAGACGCAGGGCTTCCTTTCCTGTGTGATTTACAGAGTTAATGCTGACAGCCAACCGACTCGTAACGGAGCTCCGGTCACACCAACGCCTGCAATTTAATTTTTGTTAGGAACATGGATTTTTTTTTATCACTGGCCTCCGAATCCCTGAAACAATGTTCATCCTCACGAAACAAGAGGTCATCAGATGTGCAACACAAAGACAGGTTTTGTTCTGTAAACATTTTGCAGAGAAAGCCAGCCTTGGTGCTAGCTGGCATGAAAGGTCATTTTAAATATTGTTTATTACTGGAACTTCTGTCAGCATCCCCCTTTTTTTAAATTCTTTTTGCATGTTAAGATTAAAAAAATTAGAGTGATTATTACTTTTAGTTACTTAGACAGAGCACCCAGCATATGCCGAGAACTTTCCAAGCACACAGGAAAACAGTCTGTGCCTTAAAGAAGGCAGTTGTTATAGGTGGTAAACCTGCTGCTTTGACACTGTAGCAGAGACCACGGCACTACTAGATATGACACATGTTGGCATACTCTAAACTCAGGGATGCCACGGAGAAACGGTTCACAATTTATCAGGCGCAGGGGGCATTCATTCCTGCTGTGTTATGAGAAAGCAGCATCCGCAGAGGCCCAAAGAGGTGAATGATTCCCAGAGGGGGAAAAGATCAGGAGGGGCTGGATACACTTCTATAAAGGCCATTCACAAAGTGAATAATCTGCCCCCACCCAACCAGTAGATTTACAAAGGGCTTTTTAATCATTCTGCTAATAAAAATTAGGCAAACAGTTCCCACATACAGATTCCCTGGCCTGATTCTTTTTTTTAAACCGGACATCCCATTTGTTAAGCAAAAGGAATTCCCCTATCCCAACACATTCATGCCTTGAAAGATTATGATAGCTGTTTTCTAATGGGGGGAAGGAGGGGAGAAAACCAATACAACCCAGTACATCTTTTTTTATACCCTAATCCCTTCAAAAAGAGCTTGTAGGCATTTTTTAAAGAAACAGTAGCTCGTTTTGGAGGAGCAAAGTGGACTGAGTTGAATGGGAGCAGACAGCAACCTGAACTGCATGGCTTGCGGGG